>JAIUCV010000006.1:43886324-44605947 GCA_026724425.1 Erythrophleum ivorense | reverse complement strand
AAAAATTTAAGAAATTTATAATTTACTATGTTACAATTTTAATTAAAAATTAAATTTTATTTGTTAAGGTTATTTTAGTCAAATAAATTTAGTTGTATTTTATCTTTCAATTTCTAAAAAATTCATGTAAATTTTTATCAAAGAAAAGGAGCGTGTAATTATGCCATTTTTCAGGGAAGATTATTGTACCAAAATTTCATTCATACTTCAGATATGTATAATCAATTTGAATCTCAGAAAGAGGTTGATTATATATATGGTCGGTCCATAATGAGAATGATATTAATAAGCCCCCCCTTGGCCTTCTTACAATAATAATATATAAGGAAAAGTGGGTGAGAGATATGAGTGATGGTATTATGAATTCAGGGATACATATTCTCTAATTACGGTATAATTAATTATTAAAATATTGCTTAAGATAGAATAATGTTTACCTCTTTTATTAGATTTATTATTATAATTATATTAATTAATTGCACAAAAATCAAATTAATCTTACTAAGAGCTATTAATTATTAATTAAGTTATATTTTAAGTAATTATTTAATAAAATATTAATCTATATTTAATAATTATTGTCTCAGAATGAAGTTGTATGATTTCAGATTTATAATATCCTCACTCAAAAGATATAGGTCTAACTTGCATCATTCTTGTTAAAGATCTACCTAACTGAAAGATATGAGTGATTTGTAACCAAAAAAAATAAAAAAAGATATGAATGATATATTGTGAATGATCATGTTAATCCCGAAACTTAAATTAATTATGTATTGTGAATGATCATGTTAATCCCAGAACTTAGATTATTTGCAGAAAAGTAAAGATGATCATAAATTGTGCCGAAGTTTTAATTGTGAAGAACGAGAGACAAAGATCCAAGTCTTAAGCACTTAGGATTTAGGACCTCACTCACTATTTTAGTTTATTATAGCTTCCACTGATCCCTCCTCTCTTTCCTTTAGTTTTTTGCCAGACATGCAAAAACATCACAAATATTAACATAACAACATGATAAAATTTAAAAAATTTAAATTTTATTTAAAATATTATATCGTATTTTGATACGAATAATAACATATATCAAATATGAGATAATTCATTTTAAACATCTCTACTTCTTAATTAATGAGAGGAGGGTTGTCATTTTGGAAAATTCTTTATTTATATGTATTTTCATGGAAAAATTATCTCTCTTCCTTCATGATACACACAGTCAATCATGGAGATATTTATGGAAGACTAAAAATCTTCTTTCATTTCAACCTTGAGGAGACTCGAAAGAAAAATCTTCTTTCAAGTCAACCTTGAGGAGACTTGATAGAAAAGACAAAGAAACAAGCAAAATCTAGTTACTTTGGAAGATCATCTGGGATCTACCCTCTACTTGCAACCATCTCAACTTTGTATTAACTTGGTTTTATTTTCACAAGCTTTGATTCATTTTCACAGTCTGAGTCATATATGTGTGTGTAGAGAGAGTGAGGGAGGGGGGGGGGGGGGGGGGGTGGGGGGGGGGGAGAGTCTTGGGATAAAATTTCTTGTTTGCTGTTCTTGGATTCCTTTACGAGAGTGAGTTGGGCGATATATGTATTTGTCATTCTAACACGACACGGTTTGGCTTTTCCATGACAAGAAAATGCAAAGATATATGACGTGTATATGTTTGGCCTTGTTTGGATGCGGATTTATATGTGGCGTAAGCTTCTGATAAGAGAGGGGAGGATCATATCATGATTCTCATGATAAAGGCGATAGGACTGAATGAGAAAGAGAAATAAAGGTACGATTGTAATAAATGCTAAAAGTTTGCATTTGTGGTGTTTAGTCGATTCAAAGATAGTTTTCAAAGAAGGTGATTGGTTTTTAATTTTTTTTAGTGCGATCCAAACATGCAATGAGTATTTGAGAAAGAAAACGATGAGATTGATCTTTTAACCAATTTCAGGTCAATTTTTGTGGAGAATACCTCGAGATTGAAATTTTAAATATGGCAAATCAATCTAAGAAAATTTTAAAAAATTCCTAATCATACTTGGAAAAAAAAAAAATAATGTTCATGTGTGGCCATAATTTGAATCATGAAATGTGGTTAGAGCTTTGTGAGTTTGAATTTTAAGAATAATTATGTAGAAAAAATTGTAAAAGTAAAAGTTAATTTCTCTTTATATATTAAAAAGTTATTATTATCACTTGAGAATCAATTTTTTATTCAAAATTTCGCTCTCAATTTTAAAACTAAACCCATGAAAGACCTTTTTAAAGATTAAAAAAATAAAAAAATAAAAAGTGCGCGCACACCATCTGGATAACTCATACTATCACATTAGATAATATTATATTAACTAATAAATCAAAATTAAGAAAAGCATGAAAATGATATAAAAGAAAAGAAACAAAGTGTCATGTTGTCATGTACATAAGAGGAGCAGTCACGGGTTTCTCTTGACTCATCCACAAATAAAATATATATTATCAAATATTAAACAAAATATAAATAATAAGAAAAGAAACAAAGTGCCAAAATATTGTTTCCCTATTGCCCCCACACACTACCGTCTTCACCTCCTTACCAATTACATCAACACATCCTGATCGACGCATGCACCTGATCTTTGCTTTAACTATTTATAAGTACACACATATGCATTATTGGTAGCACTTAATTACAATAATTTTTTTTTTGCTTTGACTAAATTAAATTAAAAAAATTCCACTTACTAATTTATAGTGTAATCCCATAATTCATAAATGTTTTAATGTTTTTTTTCCTTAGATAATAACAAGTTAAGAATTACTACGCCGCATTAATTCTTTCAAAACTAGCTACAGTTATATATATATATATAATATATATATAGGGTGGAAGCTAGCATACAAAAGAAAAATTATCCTTGTGGCTCGATTACTGCCTAAGTATACATTCGTTATTAATAAAATCATGTTACGAGATGAACTATATGTCATATGATGTTCCATTGGATCGAAAGAAGTTGTTTGCTATATTTTTGCTTTTAAGAACAAAACAAGTATATCATTCATATATAAGGTAAAAGTTCGATAAAATAAATAAGGTAAAAGTTTTGTATAAATAACTAGTACTAGCTAACGATAATAATAAATTAACCATGTCCATGTATTAATTTTAATCTCAGGCTAACATATCACATACATTATTATTATTATTATTATTATTATTATTATTATTACACACATTAATGATAAACTGTAGTGGGTAAGATCAAAACTAAACTTGTATTATAAAATAATTTTTGTCATTTAATAAAATTTCATGAATTTATTATTAAAATTTCTGATCAAGAAAATGATGTGCATAAAAGGTCATATAATTTCAAAATAATTTTTATAAATTAATATATCTGATTAATATTGTATATATTTTTATGCATAAAAATATTAATTATGGTACAATAAAAATTACAAAATTATTATTTTTATTATATATATGTTGTTCAATCTTTATTAAATTTTGTGTGCAGAACCAACATAATTATTACTTAATTCTAATTCACTAGTTGTATCAATAAATATTATTTTCTAAAAATTATTTGGTCATATAAATTTAAATACTTTTACATCAGTTAGAGTACATGAAGCCTTCATCATCATCATCATCATCATTTGTATTTTTCTGACATGTAAAATGAGAAAATTAAGTGATGGCTAGGTTAATGGGGTTTGAGACTTCGAGTCCTCCCTTTGAATTTTCAATCTCTTCAAAATTAACCCTACTCTAATTGCCCTAATTGGTGACTACAAATGAAGCAGGCACCAGCTAACCCTCACAAGCAATATTTTTCAGCCACCACATACTAGCTAGTATCCTTAACATGCATCGTACCAAGAAAATTGATGTCAATTTGTCAACGCACGTTTTTCTCTGTATTTGTTTTATTATTACAACTAGCATACATAGTTCTGTAACATCTACGTCTATGATTCTCAGTCCAAACCATTTAAGAGAAAATATTGTATAAAAGGAGGAACGACATCATAGATTTTACTTTTCCTAATCACCTATTCTATCCTTTATATTTGAATGTACAAAAGCCTAACATTATAAACATTAATTTAAAATATTATTTTTGTACCATTGGTGAACTTAATCTCGATACCTACCAGCGATAGATCTAGATATAGTGTTTTAGAGGCAGCTGCCGCCTCCCAAAAAGCTGACTTGGGATGCTATCATCAAGGAAAATTACATTTAAAGACTAAAATTTTTAAAAATTTATAATAAAAAATTTTAAAATTAAAATTATTTTTAAAAATAATAATTATCATCCCATTTTAGTAAATGTACTATTGGATTTAAAAGACTTATTATTATATATAAAAAATCCTCTAAACTCAATGGTAAATTCTTTAAAATTTGATGAATATATAATTTTTAACAATAATTTTAATTTTTAAAATTTTTTATTATAAATTTTATTAAATATAAGTCCTTGATTATAATTTTTCCTCTTATCAAAGACGTGCTGATCCTTGAGAATTAGATCCCCACTTAGGTGCTGAGGAAGATATTCGCAGGAAAATACCCCTTGAATGATGCAACGTTGGGTACAATACTCAAGGGGCATTGTAAAGAACTCACTCCAATCTCGTTTAAGCACGCTACTTCAGATCATGAAGATCTATAAAAATAATAGCATTCTTGCTATTTTTGCTTCCCATGCTAATTTTTTCTTTAATGAAATGGGGCAATACATTTTTGCTTCCCATCCTATTTTTTTGTAATTCCATCCTTGTCATCTATTACAACGTTCATACAAATATATATACACCAGCATATTGTCAGAGTTTAGTTAAGATTTCAAGATCACATTTGATAACCCTTTCTTCGCACTTGCTAAAGGAGTTTTTTTTTTTCAAAAAAAAAAATGTTGGGACCATAACTTTCTATTTGCATTCAAGTTACCAATGCAAAACCTCAAGCCCCAATATAATATTTTAATAACAAAAACAAATTTTGCAAGGCTTTTGCATTTCACATCCCGTTTAATTAACAATTGAACATAGAGATAAAATAGATACTTTATTTAGCAGAAAAAAGATGAAAAATTATCATTCTAACCTTTGAGGGCAAATATTGATATGTATTCAAACTGTAATGTTTCAACCCTTTTTTAAATGAGTTAAGTAAGTAAATTTCGAACCATTTGTAGTGTAGATGTACAGATAGCATATGGCGTAAGAAGGATGTTTATACACACACGAACTTCCGATATGTGAATCATTTTAGTTGATGAAATTAAAAACCTAGCCACTAGGTTACGTTTATTTCTCGTATGTACTGATACTGTAGGAGTTTTTTAAAAAAAAATAATTGCCTGTGAAAGCGATGTCCTCCCAATTCATTGAATTTACAAAAAATAGTAAATCACTCTTTGATCTTCATTACAATAATCTTCTATCATCTAGGTCGAAAGTTTATATAACTTAATTGAATATACATGCGTCGCACATGCCTCTCATTTTACTAAATCATCAAAATCTTTTGTTGGTTTATCTTTTTTTAATTGGAAGAGAGGAAAGGACAAAGTAGAGATTGAGTCCAGGTACATTAGGTCTTCCTAAAACTTAAATCTTAAAAAAAAAAATGCCACTTGAACTAAGGTTTTTGGACTTAATCCATTTTTATTTCTATTCTCTTCTTACTTTTGGATCAACTAGCTATCATGATGAAAAATTACTCAAATAGGGAGGGGTAAGAGAGGCTTTTCGCATGGTCTAGTCAAGAGAGACGGATGTACAACGTAAATATGTTCAACTCAGTTACATATTAAACGCCTAATTCAGATGGTAAAGTGCATCTAACGGGGTTAATAAATTTGGGGGCCATTCACGATTTTGTTTAAATTGGCATTGACATTGTAATTGAAGTAAAGATCAAGATATATAAGTAAAATTTTTTAAGAAATCAAATAAATATTTTTTTTTCCCTAGTGATCAAGTAAGTACGTTCGGATTCAAATGCCATGATTAATTTTAATTTTCAGTGCCATTTTACCAGAATATAAAGAATTCACAAGAAATGAAGCATGACCTTATAATAAAGTAATACACTTTAATATTTATTATTATTATTATAGTAAAAAATATTTTTAAACTTTGTTTAGAATAATTTTTCTTTTGAGTGAATCTTAATAAAGACACACTTCCACATATTTACTGTGCATTTAAAATTTTATTTTTAGAATGTTTCTTTCGATTACTCAAAATTTAAAGAGAAATTAAAGCTGTCTTAACATTTGTAACATATGACAACTCATCTTATAACAACGCATCAAATACTGAGTTTCACATTTAAATTAACCTCTTTAAAGTTTAAACAAAAATTTGAAAGGAAAAACAAAAAATTCTTTTGCAAGAAAAATTTGAGGAGGGAAGAAAGGTCCAAAGGCACCGCGCTTTGGGACTGTTTCCACCCTGTCCTGTTGTCGAAGTGTCGTTATCGCACCTTAAAATCACATTAAGGCATCTTCCCATGTAGGGCCTTGAAGCTATGTACATCTTTCAATTAACTTCCCCTCCTTATCTTTTTCTTCTACTTCTCTCTCTCTCTCTCTCTCTCTCTCTCTCTCTCTCTAATTACACTCATCCTTATTTTCTACATGAGAGAAAAATTAAAAAAAAAAAGTGCCTCATCAGAAGTTTGATTTTGCATAATCTTATAAAATATTTACTCTTACAAAAAAAAAAAGGTTATACATAATATTATTTTACTGCCTTAAGATAAAATTAGAATAAGATTAAACCCTTTAAAAATAAAATTGCCATTTTGACCTTTTTTAAAAAAATGCTGTCATCATTAATTTAATATTTTAAAGTTTATTAATATATTAATTTAATCCTCATCTTTTAAAAAATAAATTATTTTAACCCTAACTTAAGATTAAATTGATATCATTAAAATCTTTCGAAAACTAAATTGATAACAATAAATAACTCAGTTTTGACTACATTGATATTATTAGAATAAAATTAGTGACAATAAACTTTTAATTAATTAATGTCATTGAATTTTCCAAAAGCGATAGTTTTCCTCGACTTTTAAATAAATCAATTGACGGTACAAAAGATTTTTTAAGAATCAAAATAATCTTTACTCAAAAAAAAAACAAATAAACCGATCAATTTTGAAGTACTACATACATTTAATATTAACCATGAATGTCTCTCTCTTTCTCTCATCTTTGCCTTACGGCCACTAGCTGTAGCACCCAATTGGTACAATATAAAGAGACAAGGCCACACTAAAGAGGAGTAGTAGAATTCGTTATCGCAATATACCGATATAGCTTCTGGTTTATGGCAATTGCAGCAACCTCATCTCCCACCATGAGCCTCAGTCATAGCCATAGCCATGACGACACCGTCACAACCGCCACCACCTCCGCCACCAATGGCAGCGCCCACAAGAGGCCCTATGATGATGACAATGACGATGACAATCACGAGCATGATATGGTGATGCCTGGGTTTCGCTTCCACCCAACTGAAGAAGAACTAGTGGAGTTCTACCTTCGCCGTAAGGTGGAGGGCAAGCGTTTCAACGTCGAGCTTATCACTTTCCTCGATCTTTATCGATATGACCCTTGGGAACTTCCCGGTATCTATCTATCTATCTATCTAATATCTATATAATATTTATGTATCATAGCTTCAATCAATTCCCACCTCTTCAAGGAATTAATCATTCAAAATAAATTTCCCTTATTTTCTTTTCTGATTCTTTACCTTTTTTTCTTTTTTAATTTAAACCAGAATCCTTCAATTTTAGGAACGATTTATATTCCAATATTACTAAATTAAAATTTTACTAGTTTTCTTCAAATTCTTTGGATCCCACTTCCAAGCATATTTAATGGATATCTTCCCCAGGAATCATTGAAAATCAATATTTGCTATTTTTTTCATTCAAGTATTCCGTCTTTTCTAATTTCTTCTCTCGTATTTTATCCTAAATTTAATTCAAACACTATCAATGATTTTTTCAAGCGATTTGGTTTCATTTCATGATGATGTATTATTATATTGTATTGTTTTGATCAGCTTTGGCAGCAATTGGAGAGAAGGAATGGTACTTTTATGTGCCTAGAGATAGAAAATATCGAAACGGTGATCGTCCCAATCGTGTGACTACTTCAGGGTATTGGAAGGCAACTGGGGCTGATAGAATGATCCGTACAGAGAGCTCAAGATCCATTGGGCTGAAAAAAACCCTAGTTTTCTATTCCGGGAAAGCTCCCAAAGGCATCCGAACCAGTTGGATTATGAATGAGTATCGCTTGCCTCAACATGACACTGAACGCTTTCAAAAGGTACGAATGGGTTTTTATCATATTATATCTCATATTTGTGTTAGTATTGGTGTTTTATTGCGTATTATGATATGAACTTTTCGAATCAAGTAAAATAAACAAAAAGAGAAGAATATCTTCCAGATATATGATGATATGCGGCACTTGGGTTTATTCTCTTTTCTATTGATGTTCTTCATTTCTAATTCATCTAATTTCATGGTCTTGCTCTTAATTAGTCTACTCTAGCTTTCGATCTTCCCATCTTTAGTTTCTGAGAATTTTACTTTACTTTTCATGACCATAATTAAGATGATCGAAGTGGGAGACCCTTCTAAAATTTTCAATCTTTAGACTTTCACTTTATCAATCACCAAATTTTCTAAGTCTCTTCTCTTCGAAATTGAATCGTTTTTCCATATTTGTTCTCCAGGCTGAGATATCTCTTTGCCCATAATATTGGATAGAAAGGCCATAACTCACCTTGTTGAATTGATTTTTTACTGATACTTTTTATGATGACTCCAATATTAATTAAGATGAGGCCCAAAGTAAGAGACTCTTTTCACATTTCATTCACTCTTTTTAGATTAATTTTGGCTCAGATGGGTACTCAAAGTTAGATCCTTCAACTCTGAAAACAAATCTATTATCAGTGAGTCAACTTAAAGCTGGTTGATTGAATTTCATTCCATTAATTAGTTTCTTCATCAAATAATTAATCACCAAAAATATTCTTAATTAGTCTCTAAATATTCTTCCAAGTTATCGAATGGCTTAACTTTAAATTGTCTATATATTGTTGTGCAGGCTGAGATATCTCTATGTCGAGTGTACAAGAGAGCTGGTGTAGAAGACCATCCTTCTCTCCCTCGTTGTCTTCCAACAAGACTATCCTCCTCCACATCATCAGGAGCTTCTTCAGACAAGAATAAGCACAACAACGTTAACGAAATGGTTCATCATCATCATCAAAACATGGGATTTCTGGGACAACCTCAGCATCATCATCATCAAATTGATCAAATAGTTGACAAAATCAATAACGAAACTGATCAGGGAAGCAGTAGTAGTACTACTACTAACAATAATGCAATATTAATGGTGGATGATCTCAATAGGCTAGTGACTTATAATAACCAACAGTTACAATACTACAATAGTACTATTAATGCTCCTCCTCAAAGTCATCATTTTCTTCAGTACTCTAATCTGCTACTGCAGCAGCCACAACTACAACAACCAATGGGGGCCCTTAATTCGCTTCCAATTACCTCTTTCTCTGACAGATTGTGGGAGTGGAATCCAATCCCTGAGGCTACAAACCGAGAGTTCAGCAACATGTCCTTCAAGTAATTATGACTCATTTTCTATGTAGCTCCTTTTATTTTCTTACTCTAATGTGGTCTTAGATTTGAATTATTTCTTATATTGTATAACTCATATTGATCTCAATGTTAATTGTTGGCACTTGGTAGTATACATTATTGCTTTTCGGGTTTTGAGTTTTTAACAATATTTTAGACTCGGTGTAATTTAGTTTTCTTAAAAGAACTTGGAGTAACTTGATTAGATAGGCCTCCGAGTACATATATTATATATAGAGTAAGTTATATAAATCTCGTTTGAGTTTTATTGGAATCATACGAATTATTATTATTTAAATATATACAAATCTCACTTAAAACAAAATGTTATCCATCATATTTTAATCTAATTTTAATATCTTTGATTAAAAAAACTCTTCGTTAACCACTCTTACATAATTTTTATGAATGGTATTTTAGTAAAAGAAAAAAAAATAAATTAAATTAAACTAAAGTATATGTTGTGAAAATAGAAAGGAGATTTATATGATTTTAATAAAATTCAAGAAATTGTATGTAATTTACTCTATATTATATAAATCAATGGAAGATGGATATGTTTTGACATGTTTGTGTCCAACTTATTGGCTTGTATATGTATACCTATGAATGATTCTTTTAAAATAGTTACATCGTGTCTAAAACTCATATTAAATACGGCGTAATACTTGCACACAAATACTAGATTTTTTTTTTATGTCATAATGACTATATTATGTAGATTAGATTTACATTAGGTCTATCTTATAACTTTCCAAGTAAGTTCTTAGGATTTTTCAAATAAGTTTTGTTTGTTGTTGATAAATTTCAAGTAAGTTTTTGTCATTATTCATACTAGTTGGTATTTTCCAACTAAAGTCGTTAGATTTGCTTAGAGTTTTCAAATAATGGGGCCTTCCAGTATGAGTTTCAATGAAGTTTAAGTAGACATTAGAACAAGAATTTAGTGAATGTTGTGGACGTTGCTTTGTGAACGATGGTAACACACCAATGTTCACTTGAGGTTGCAACTTCCCCCCTAATAATGGCCTGAAAATTCAAAAATGAAATATTTCCTTTTCACTGTTGCATGATAATTGGTATTTTTAATGGGAAGATGCTCTTAAGGTTTGCCTATAAATATGGGCCCTTAAGCTTTCTACACACTTAAGAACACACTTCATTCATATAAACACCATTGGAAGTAAATGTAAGCTTGGAAGCATCACCATATTCAAAAAATTCTAGTTTCACAACGATGGCAGAAAGTATGTCTCTTCTGCATTTTAATGCTTTTTGAATATCATTAAGATATTTTGTATATCCATTATGTTGCTAAAAACAGTTGGTATCTTAGAGCCAATGTGGCCTTTGCCTTGCTTAAATTTCAAAACCTCAATGTAGCATTTTGTCCAATTTGGTTGAGTAATTTATGAGCCGGTTTTCATGATTTGGACACTGAAAACGACATGCTGTTTTGTTCTCCTTTTAGTGAGACACGGTGCTTCACTTATATGAATTAATGAGCCTTTCACATTTTGTTTTTGGTTTGAGCTTCATTTTGGACTTTAGGCCAGAAAAATGAATTGGGTCACTTTTGCTTTTGAAAATTTTAGAAACATCATACCCAAAAACAAAAAATCGTGAAATTATAATTCTATGTGGGCCTTTTCGTTTTTGGGCTCCTTTTGGTTTGAGCTTCTTTTTAGATGAAGTTCCTTGTTTTGGGTAAGAATTTGGACAAAACTTTTAGTGGGCCTAAATATTTTTGATCTGTTTTGAACAAAATGTTTTAGGTCAATATTTTGTTCAAATTTTGGAATTAATTAATTTCCTTATCCATTTATTTTATCCAAAATTATTTAGTATCATTTAATTTAGTCCATAAATTTTAATAAAATTATTTTGGACAATTTAAGTTAATTTTTGACAATATTAAGTAGGCCTTTGTAAAAAAATTATTATAAAATTAATTTATGGTTTCATTTGGTTTACATTTAATTTTGGATAATTAATTTTCAAGTAATAATCATGAAACATTTAGGTTAAATTAAAGGGATAATTTTGATTAATTAATTAGTCACATTTTGTCTAATTGATTAATTAATCAATTATTTGATTTTCATTGTGAAATATTTGTTTACACATTTATGTTTAGTTATATATAAGTATTTCATGTTAATTAAGGACGTCATATGATTTTTATAATTTTAATTTAATTAAAATTTAGCTATAATACTTTTAATTATTTTAAAATTCTATATTGGGTATTAAAATTACATTTAGGATTATGGAAAAGAAATCACATTAACTTATAATTAATATAATAATCATTATGTCACAAAAATGTTATCATATTTTATATAATCATTAATTAGTGTGGGATAATGAAATTTTCTTCTTTCTTAATTTATCCTTAGGGATGAAGATAAGTGATATAATTTGTTAATTTTATCATATTTTATACATGAACTTAATTAAATAAAATTGTAGCCCATTGATAGTTTTATTTGTTATTAGGTTGGTTTGAAAGACATATTTTGCATTGGTATGACATGTCATATAGAATATTTAAATTGCCTCAAATGTGGACATAACATGTGGATTTTGTGTAGCTTCTCATCCTTTGAACTTCTTTGATTTTTAAGTTCCTAAATTAAGTAAAGATAACTATAAAGTCAGGAAGGAGAAAATTCTTCTCTAATTAGGGTGGATGAATATTGACTATATAATAAAAAAGGATGAACCTCTTACTCCCATGAAAACTAGTAGTATATCAGAAATAAATTTTTATGAACACTGGAAACAATTAAATCATCTTAGCATGATGTATATTGAAACCAAGTTAACTGCTAATATTTGTGGATCAATAAGAGAACATCAAAATGTCCAAGATTTACTTAGGGCTATATATGAATAGTTCGAATCCTTAGACAAAACCTTAGTAAGTTCCCTGATGACAAGGTTAACATCTACTAAGCTTACTGGCATAAAGGGTATGCAAAAGTATATCATGTAAATGACGGAAATAGTAGCTCAGCTAAAATTACTTGAGGTTGATATGTTTGAGTCTTTCCTTGTACATTTCATCTTGGCCTTTCTACTACCTTAATATGGACCTTTCAAGATCATTTACAACACACATAAAGAGAAATGATTAATAAATGAACTCCTAGGTTAAGGGGAAGGGAGGGCTTTTAGTCAAGAGAGGTGAAAGTGCACAGATGGTAATGCAAAGAGAGAATAAAATGCAAGCTAAAGCAAAAGGGAAAGGCAAGGCACCCATCCAAGCAGAAATTAAGAAAGAGTCTAAGTGTTTCTTTTGCCAAAAAATAAAAGGTATACATGAGGAAGGACTGCATCAAATGTAAGGTTTTGCTTGAAAAAAAAGGTAACTCAATGTCCTTTTTTTTCTTGGGTTATGAATCTAATATAGTGGATGCAAGTAGTAATTTAATAATTCATATCTCTAATATCTTACAAGACTTTCTAAACCAAAGAAAGGTAGTGGGCATTAAGCAATTCATATATTCAAGAAACAAGATAGGCTTAATTATAGAAGCTATAAGTGTAACATTTGACTTAAATCAAACTAGAATTCATCAAGATAATAAATGAAGGTCCCAAAATAAAATAAATTAAGGTCAAATAAGAGTAAATAATTAATCAATACATTAAGAAATAGGGTTGTAAAATCACTTGCGGAAAGAAAATAAAACTAAGATGGCTAAACAGAGAAAAAGGGAACATTAGTGGTAAAATTGTAATTTTGAGCAAATTTTACAAAACTTAAGGAATAGAGTTTTAAGTGCTAAAGATAAACTCACTAAAGTTTTCAGAACATCTAAAAAGCAAGATAACTATCAAAATGGTTAAAACTATTCTAGTGCATAATTTAAAATGTCAGTTGACCATAATTTTGATTAGACTGTTCGGTGTAGTTTTAAATCCCAAAAATTTTAAAATAAATATTTTTAATAAACTAAAGAGCCTTAATTTTCATATGGAACTAATGGCTTTCAAAAAGAATTTAAAATGAGTTCAAATGGAAGAGTCAAATTTAGGGATGTAAAGGAAATTTTTAGAATTGTTTATAATAATGCATGTCATCATCCATTCTTTATTCCAACTACTTTGCATCAGATTTTCAGCATTGTTTCAATGGTGTCCATGGAGAAAAGAAGAGAGAGAAATCAAAAGCATGGATTTTAAGGTATTTCTACATATTTTTTGCTTTTCTCTCAGTTAGAAAAATTTATTTACTCATTAAGAGCTCTATTTCTATGGTCTTAGTTTTTTCAAAAGGAAGACTTTGAATTGTTCTAAGGGAGGAAAAAGAGCTCTTTTTAGAAAACTGATCGGGGTAAATTGAAGAGCTCCAAGAGAGGATCAATTTGAGGTAAAAATCAATTAGTAGAAAGTTTTAGATTTTGAACCCTAGAGCTTCAAGTGCCTCTTTGTGGAGAGAGAGAGAGAGAGAGAGAGAGAGAGAGAGAGAGAGAGAGGCTTTTTTCTATGCTTTCATGCATTCTAATAATAGTACATAATATGTAGAATTAGAGTATGGCATGAATTTAGTAAGAAATTGGCAACTTTGGAACCTAAAATAGTCAAAATAGATTTATAATGAATTCGAAAATGTATCTCAGCCCATCCTTAATCGATGAATTTGAGTATGAAACTTGGTAAACATTTAGATGACATCCTGAAGTTTCATATGAGTCAAAATTTGTAATTTTTGGGTTTTTACAAAATATTTTGTGAATTTTCAAAATTATCTTGGTAAAATTGCCCTATATCAATTTTTGATCTGAAGTACAACCACAAATTTCATGTTCTTTGAGGGGACAAATGGATTCCTTTTGACTTGAATTTTTTATAATAGCTAAGGCACATCAAGAGCTTTCCAACAAGTCTTAGATTGCACAATTTGGATACTCTTAGCTGAAGTTATGAATTTTCAAAGTTAGCATAAAAAAACTATTTTGTAGCAAGAACTAGTGATCATTTTACCATTTTTAGTAGACCATATGAATTCAATTAAATCTAAGATTTTAAAAATAGAAAGTATATATTATAAGCTTTCCACAAAGGTATTATATGCCTAATTTAGAGGTCTCTATCCAAAGTTATGCAATTTTAAAGTTAAGCCATAATATGTAATATATGGGGCACTTAAGGGGCATATAAGAAATTTAGCTTAGATATGCATTGGTTACTTATTTCTCATACTTAATATGGCATTTTAGGCATGTGGAGATGTTTAGAGTGGTCTTTGGGTAAGAAGACCAAGAAGCGGAGAATTAAGCTAATAAATGTCAAGTTAAAAAGACAAATGAAGAAAGGTAAACAAGGCAAGAGGTAAAGTAAAAAGTTTAGGATCAATTCTCGATCTCCAAGGTAGTTATCTATCCTTATCTTAAATGTAATTGAATGTTTGAATGAGTTGAAATTCTTGTATATGTTGTTGCTTAATGCATTCATGAGTTATGTTTTGCTATTGTTTTCTTATCAGGAGTTTTATGTTCATGCCTTGTATGTTTTCAACTCCTAGCTCCTTATGACGGGGAATTAAGCACAGTAGCTCTTCTTTGGCCCCAAAATGAGTTTAGTTGAACCTAGCTAGTATGTCCCCAGCTCCTAACTCCTTATGGTAGGAACTAAGTGTAGTTGCTCTTTCTTAGCCTAGATTTGAACTTAGTTGAGCCCAACCAGCATGTTTTGATGCCATGTTTGATGAGAATTGAGTTTTCATGCTAAAAGTCATGTTTAAGTTACATGATGCATATGAATCATCTGTTTGCACCACATACATTGCATTTCCTCATAGCATTCTTTTACATAATGATATAGTTGAGATTTGTTACTGAGATTCTTCCAAATCTCATTCCTATTTCTACTAACCAGTGTCAGGTGGAAGTACTAGTATCTATAAAGGAAAGGAAATGGAATGATGTATGAAATAGAAATATTATGGATTATATATATATGTATATATTTGATTTTGTATTATTATTATAATAAATTTATATGTTGAGATGATTCCTCAGTGATATAAAATATAAACTAGTATGTTGCTAAACATTGAAGTAACCTCAGTTAAATTTGTATAGTATTAGATAAAGATGTATGTCCAATTAGTTTTATTTGATAATTTTATTACCTGTATTTTTCATGTTTGTGAATTTTGGGCTGAAATGTGACTATTTAATTAGCTTGGATAACTAAGTTTATAAAAGGAAACTTTGCCAAATTTTTCTTAGAGTATAAGATAAAGTTTTCACCTTTTAACTGATAAGGTAATTGGTAGTAAAGGATTACCAATGGATTATTTGTGAAAATTAAAAGGACATGGATTATGGAAAAGTAAATGAATGCATTTTCAAAATTTTTGGATTTAGTATGTACTTGTATGGGTAAATGGGTTCGCTGATGGGTTATAATAGCTAAAAGAAGAGCTAGCTAGTTAAGGTGTTACAATAGGAACTTGCATATTAGTAGTTGATACTAATTTGTTTTGATTTGAGACAGGACCTTTTATGTACCAAGTTTTTTTAGAAACTTGATTTTAGTTTAAAAAATTATACCATTCAAAAATTCTTTTGAATTTTCTAATTATATATTTAAGTTATTTTATAAATATGATGTTATTGGAAATGATACAATTTTCAATGGTTCGTTTTGAATTCAATTACAAGCACTACAAAAAAAATCCTAATTGTGGTTATTTTTTTGTTTTAACCATGATTTCTACTATAGCTAGTGAGCATAATCACAATAAAGTCAAATATGTAGTAAAGACTAATTTAATTATGGTTTCAAGAAATTGTAGTTACCATGTGGTGTAACCATGATTTTATAAATGGTCTAATCATAATTATCAAATCACAGTTAAACCAATTGGTATAATTATGGTGTATTGGTTGTAGGTTATAAAGCCATGGTGCAGTTTGTGAGAATGCTAAACCATTTGTTTTAGCAATAGTTTGAATTACTAGTAAATTGAATTTTAAAAAAATGTTCTACATGTTTTACAACATACCAAGGGATTTTTTTTTAATCCCTACATCAATCCATTCAACTTTTACAATTGACATAGCAATCCAATCACAAACTCCCATTCATATTCAATGACTAATAGTTTCATATACATTCAGTCACAATTTACAATTGAAATTCAAACGAATTTGATTAGCTTCAAAATTCAAAACAATACAATTAAAGTTTACACACAAATAAACATACTAAACTAATCACCCCTATTAGTTGGGCTTGGAGATTGAGCTAGTACTCTTAGGTGTTCACCCTCTTGACTACTTGATGTGTAAATATAAAAGTGAAATTAAAAAGTAACAAACTAAAAACTATATAAAATAAATATTCAATTATATAATCAAGTAAAAGAACAAAATTAAAATATTACCATACGAATACCAAAACTAGCTAGTTCAGGGGTAGTTCTTATAAACTCCAAAGGGTGAATACTAAAGCTACATCAATCAGTTTTTGGTGACTTCTTAATTCTTGCACCTCCTATTGCAACTTTGTGTAAGTTTGATTGACCACATGGGAAGAGGAAGCAGCTAATGTCAAGCTCAAACTCAACTAGGGTGTTCTTGGCTTTCTAAATCAATTGCTAATGAATCCTAATTTGAGATCTCCTAATAACAAGATCCCTGAGTTTGAATTGCTACTATCCTATCTTACAAGTTCAAGCAAAATAAAAAATATTTCAACATCTCAGCTATTCATCAATTCAACTAAACCAAGAGTTAACACTTTATTCATACATAGCTCATATAGGGTACATCCATTGATATTGGATAGGGCCTCCAAGTTTGTCTTTTTATGCTAAATGTACACTCAAATGAACCATGACCATAAAGAATAGAGGTGGGAATATCATTTGCAGATGATAAAGTGTAAGATCAACTCTTTCTTGAAGTTGGTTAAGTTCATTTACATCCAACACTTCATTATAAAATTTCTTGAAGAATGAACAAAGGTTAATCAGGACTAGAGAGACTTCCTTAAGAAGTGTCTTTCTCATTGTTAAAGGTAGTAATTGCTCGATAAGAGCATATGAATCATGAATTTTCAATCCTCCAATCTGGTGTTGTCTCAAATCACTGTATCAAGAAGTGTTACTTAAATATCCATTAGGTATGGTGATCTCCTTTAAAGTCTTAAGAAAGACATCCTTGTTTGTTATTGTTAATGTAAACAAAGCTAGTGGATACCTACCTCTATTGTCATACCATATATATTCCATTATCATACTCTTCCACTCAAGGCTATTATATACATTTTTTCAGTGAATTTACAAGAAAAGTATAAGAATAATGCACTTTTGTTATGCAACGTCAGGGTTAAATTTTCAATTCATGTCATATGGGCCCTGTGGATTAACCAACAACATTCCCTAGTCATTTAACATTGGTAAAAATCATAAACAACTCAAATTATCCAGCAAGCCATGGTTCTCAAATCAAAAACCTAAAAATTCCTTTCTTTCATTATGGATTGTACAGTGGCAGATTTAAGGAAAACTTTGAAAATTCATAACTAAATGTAGAAAAATTGAAATCTGGCATGCCATAGCTTTCTAGAAATCTCTGAGTGTTAAATTTATACTAAAAAGAGTGTCAAGTCATGAACATAGCATCTAGATTATTTTTGACATCGAAAAAGGCACAAAAGTCTGACTGGCTACTGGTAATGATACGGATTTCTGATATAAATTCAAAAATGTCCAATTAATTTTAAAAAAATATAATCCATGCAAATGATATCAATCTAGGAATCTATGGATGTTAGCTAGAGGAGACAAATCATTCCCAACCATTACAGGTTCGTTCAGACCACGAAAACCAATCAAATAGTGACACAGGTTTGGCTAAACGCCTAGTATTGGACAACAATGTTTAAAAATTCATATCTCTCTCTCTAGATATCTAAATGGGGTGATTCTAGTTAGCACAAGTCACTAGGAAGGTTTAGTATCTACCTTTAAAATTTCATAGCAATTAGACATCATTGCCCCATGATTGACACAGAACAATTTTGTGACAAAAGGCAAAGTTTTTGGCCGAGGCTACATTATGATGTTTTATGTGTTCTTTGCACTTGCACGAGTTCTAGGTCACTTTTGGTGATGGATATAAGTTGTATCTATGTAATTAAATATGAGAATGTCATACATGAGTTTATATAGCCCACGGGACTTTGAAAGAAAAATTTATGCATAGTGTAACGCTAGAAAACTCAATATGTTAATGCCATTTTCTTGCTTCCCTATGTAATGCTTGGCATGAGACTTAAAATTAACGTGAGGCAAGCTAGAAATCTATAGTATTATAATTAACATTATAAGCCAAAATAATTCAATTTTAATTATATGGACTATTTGGCCTTACCAATATTTTCTTCCATCCATAATATACTTAATGGACCAGAAATATCACAATTCAAAGCCTCCATTTTGGATTTGGAGTAGGCAACAAAAATTTAAGACTAAACTTGAACTTTCCTTAAATCCATAATCTATTACAAACTTTGGAAAAGCACAATTAATTTTAAAAAATCCAAATCATGCAAATTATACCATTCTAGAAAGCTCATGATGTCCTTTAACTACCATACAAATTTTAAATCAAAACAACGAGGTTTGCCTTACAAAATTCAATAGAGCAATAACATTAGTTACTAATGCATTCTGTAGCTGAACCTAAATTTTAAAAATTCATATCTTCCTTTACATAATTTCAAATGGGGTGCTCTTAGTGGCTATGTAAAGCTTAAGATGAGTCCTAATTGCTATAAAAATTTTAAGGGCATATGGGTTCCTTTGGCCCATAAAATCTATTGCATATAAGAAGCTACTATAATATTCATGCACCACCAGACGTTCAAAAATTTATAACTCTCTCTATACAACTCCTTTTTATGCAAACTTAGTGGCCTCAGAAATCTTATGATATCAAATATATGCCTATAAAATTTCATGATCATTGAACTTAATTGGCCCTTGAATGACACAGGAATGCAAATTGACCACATGAATAGTGACTAAGGCAATTTTACATAATTTAGCCAATTTTGAAAATTCATAATAAATTCCCTAGAGCTCCAAATTAGGTGCTCTTTAGCTTTGGGAAAAAGCTCTAGATGAGTTCCATAAGTATGCCAAATTTCATGCCAACATTAGTCAATTTGGTTGGATTTTGGTTCAAGGTTAATTTATGGTCAATTTTGTACCAAAATAGCTTTAAATGGTCCTAAAATGGTCTTTCTCTTGGACCATGACCATTTGAGCATGTCCCAAAGTACTAATGCAACATATATAAGCATTCCATTCAACCCAAATCATCCTAGCACTTAAAATCACTCTCTTAAATGGACTTATACACTTATGCAACTAAGCTCAAGGGTGGCAAAAATACACATTCTCATTCATTTGAGCTTAAATCCAATACATACAACATTCATACATACATTTACATATGATCTATCATTCACATCTCATGTTTATTATATAATTACATACTTTGACATCAAATTGTACATAAACCTATTCTAATGTCAAAGTACCACTTATTATGCTTTTTGGCCTTTCATGCACACATAAATGGCACGTTTTCATGTCAATGAATGCAAGTATGCTCTAGATACTCATAGTAAATATACATAAACATAATTTCATGTCATCTAAACTCATTTCATTTAAGAATAGTCTCTAGAGACTTTTGGATTTGCTTCACTCATTTTTAGGGACTTTTGACTTAGCCTCACTTCTTCTTGAGATTCTTGGCTTTATCTCACCTATTCTTAGGGACTTTTGGCATCTTCTCACCTATTCTAAGAGACTTTTGGCATAACCTTATCCAATTCAAGCTATCTTGCATTTAAAACACCTTTAATGCACATAATGGTACCATAAGATGTAATCAAAAGCTATAAGCATATCTCATACACACAAGTATCCAAAGACAATTAAACAACCAACAAATGCATACAAGAAGTGATAGAAAGCTACCTTACGGATAGGAGACCACAGTTTTCTCCTTAAAACTTCTCCCCTCTTCTTGGCCTCACACACCTAATGATGGAGAGCTTGATTTGTTTGGCCTAGACACATCAACAAGATATAAAAACATTATTAGAACCAATTCTAACCTTACATCAACTATGCATAAACTTACTTTATCTTATAACATGGTTATGGTCATAATGAAGCAACATCTAGAATTCATGATCTTGGCTTCACTTTCTCATTCCATCTAGGTCTTTTGACTCTATTTAAACTCCTTAGAGTCATTACAATTTCAATTCAAGGTGTCTAAACTCAAATTACTTCTATATACCTTAAAATGGAGCTTGAACTTCCATCTTATAAACCATGACTTCTAAATTCAAACTAATGATTTTTTAGTATTTATTATTCATGTCTAGGCTATTTCTATCCTTAGAATTAAAGAAAATTCTCCCTAGGTACCTCTTAGACTCCTTGGCTGAGGTATAACACCATTCAAGAGCCCATGGCGTTTGCTTAGTTTTTCTAAGGGAATTTGCACCTATGTAATATTCAGTTATCTGAAAATGAGAGAAAACGCGAGAAACATAATGTACAATTTCTTCGTAAATGAACAAAATTCACGGAATACAAAAGCAAGTCCCCCAAAATGACTTAGTTAAGGTCCTAAAAAATTTGGGAAGCATTTTAGACTCTTAAAAATGAGAATCCCAGTCTCAGATAGAAAGAAAAATGGAGCTAGAACAGTGAAACAATTTGTGACAAAAACTGACAAAACATATTGGCATTTCTGTAAATAAGTGCAACTTTTAGAAAAACACATAGGAAGGCTTTTTAAATGAGAAATTTGAGTTGCCCAAGGTTTTTAAAGGCTCTAAAAACCATAGGAAGTCCCAGGATTGGTAAAACCTCTCCAGTGTATGTTTTTCAATGTCGATGAGCCCGAACTTTAACAAATTCATTCGGTAAGGTTTTAGCTCCAAATTGAGTGATTCCAAAGGCATTTTATTAAATTAGGAACCTGGAAAAGAGGGTTTTCAAAAAAGAGCTAAAGTGAAGTCAAAACGAAATTGCCATTATGGAAGGACAAAATTAAAATTTTTGAAAAAGTGTGTTTCTACGAGCTCCCACACACTTTTCCCTTTTTCCCCCACCTTCTTAAGCACGACTTCCTCTGCCCAAATTACAAAAAAATAGCTACTCCTTGAGGCTCACCAAGAGAGAAAGAAAGGAGGAAAAAAAGCAAGAAAAAGGTAAGAAATTTCATAGATTTCATGCTCCTTTTGTAACACCATACTTCTAGGACTCAATTCATACAATTCCCATGCCTCATCTTATATTTGTTCTATGAAAACAATATAGTGGCATTGGGAGTTATGAATAAAAATGCATGTCTCTACAAGTAAAATTTTTCTTTCGGAGTCCCATAAGCCATATGAAAGTATCTATCACTTTCTCATACTTAAACACATGAATATAACTCATTTCCATCATCAAATTTGGCCTACAACTCGTGGAAAGAAAAGGAGCATATGAAATCCGTGATTGCATTTTCGGCCAGGATTTCTCCTTTTCTGTCACAAACTTTGAAAAATCATAACTAAATCTACAAAAATCAAAAACATGCAATCTTGGTCATTCTGGAATTCATCACACAGGACGTTTGACATCTAAAAAGCTCCAGAGTCGCTGGCTACCTGGGCTGTGGTTCAGTTTACTGATATAAATTTCTGAAATTCATAACTAATTCTATAAAAATCGAAATCACACAAATTCAGTCATTATGGAAAACTATAAATGTTAAATTGATAGTAAAAATAATTTCAGAATGAAACCGATATGTTTAGTCAGCTGGACACTATGGAATAGTAACCGAACTCATGGGGCGCTACTGATACTGACAGTTAACTTCAAACATGCATAACTCACTACTCAGACCTCCAAATGAGTGATCTCGATGGCCACAGAAAGCTTATGACCTCTAGTTTATGCATGTAAAATTTTATAAGCATTGGACACAATTTGGCCATCGGGTGACACAGAATTCAAAACTGCCAGTATGAACAGTAGCCATACCAGAATCCATGAAAAATTCCAACTTTAAAAATTCATCAAATATTCTCTAGGTCTCCGAAAATTATGATCTTTAACTTCCCAAAAATATCTTAATGAGATCTAATTTTATGCCAAGTTTCAGGGTAAGACTAACTCATTTGGCCAAAAAATGGCATAGGGTTCCATTATAGTCAATTTTGGCTCCATATTGGGTACCAAAATTGACAAATGGATTCCCCTTGATCTTGGCACCTTTTGGGCAAGTTTAAAAGCATATTTTAGACTTGTATGAGCTGCTCAAATGGTCCCAAACCTTATGCATCTCATTTTGGCCATTCAACCCACATTTATACACATTTGCATCAAACTTCCAATTTGCATAACTTGGCATTACATACCCAAATTCATTTCTAAAGTTCATACATCATATCCATATATGTATACATCACATAATATCATATTTACATGTGTCTCAAGGGTTATGTGCCATTTACAATAATCATATACATCATTATGGCTCAAAAAGGGTAAAAGCTAGACATATGAATGTCAATCTCTCTTCTTCAATGTTGTTGGCTCCCATTAGCATATCCACTTGGTTCACCTAGCATGTTAGATCATTGGAGAGGAGGGGATAAGATTCAAAGAATCCCAATAGCTCATCTCCCATTCCATCACACATAATATGTGCAAGCAAATTTCATATATGCATGCATGGAGAAAGTAGAAATCATAGGCATTTTAAAGCAACTTTGGTATGTGAATCAATCATTCAAGACATTTAAGAGCTCACTAAGTGTTTGGATTGGCCTCACACTTCTCCTCATGGATTTTGGACTTGCCTCACCCATTCTTTAAGCATTTTGGACTCAACCATACTCTTGGGAGCCCACTTTGCTTTTGGGAGACTCTTTACTTTGTCTCAACTAAGCTCAAGGGTTCTTGGCTCATCCTCACCAAAGGGAAGAGTTCTTGGCCTTTCCACACTCAAGCAAACTCACACAAACATCATGTAATCATTTGAAAACATAACATAGCATCAAGCATCATGGTATATAAAGGCATGCTAGCATACTTTTCTTATCTTGAAAATACACATGCACACATTCTAAAATAAGCTAAACACACATCCATGCATGAGAGAAGGTGGAGAGAGCTACCTTGTATACAAGCACACACTTTTTCCTTAGCTTTCAAGCCTTCTCTTTTAGCCGCACACCCACAAGTTAGTGGAAATAGTGTCTCTTGGCCTAGACACAAATTGTGGGAGCCAATTAAGTTCATGAAACAATGTCTAGGGCCATGCAACTTGCTTAAACCCTAGATTACTCTATAACCTCCATTATGGTTTATATTGGCACCTAATGAAGCAACACCCTTCAAATGATTTCTAGGCCTCATTCTTTATTCTCAAATATGATTCTTGACTCCTTTTAAACCTCTTGGAGTCATCATATCATTAAAACAAAGGGCCTAACATTATGTTACTTCCTTAGGTCACAATATGGAACCTAAAGCACCAACTCATTCTCTAAGCTTCATAAATTTTTCCCAAGGTTTCCCCTCACATTCATTCATCATATATGACTCAAAAATGGGCTTGAAACAAATTAAAACTTCCCCTTGGTACTCTTTCTAGCCTAGGTCGACATTATGGAGGTATTTGGGGTTCAAGGGGTTTCCAATTTTTCCTTGATGGGAGAGTCACTTGGGAGGCTTCCTAGAGGTCTTAGAAGCTCAATTAAACACTTACATAACCTAGGAAATTCATGAATCAAAACAGATTTTACAAACTCTTCAAGAATCCTACACCTTGGTAACTTGAAATTCAATGGCTTTTACTTGGTTTCCTTTGCATATTCTAAATTCCCACACCCTAATTCATGTGATTCATTCTTGGTTTGGCCAGAAATTTAATCCCTTATGGGCTGGTCTTACATGGGGGGAAATTGAAGAGAAGAGGAGCAAGGAGCCTAAGCTTAGGAAGTAGCAAAATACCTTGGATTCTTAGTTTTCTTAGTTTGTTCTTCACTTGGTTAGCCTCCCCTCACCAAATCCGAAAATTCCACCTCTGTTCTGCCTTCAAAACAGCACCAAATTAAATGCCTAAACCATGAGAAGGAAGAGGAAGAAGAGGGAAAGAAGTTTAACAAGGCAAGGAGTAGGAAAAAGTGGCCAAAACTTACATTTTTCAAAGCTTCTTCTTCCTTCCTTGGCCTCCCCTCTTGTGTGCCACTCTTAGCCCTTCTTAATTCTGTTTTAACGTGTGAGAGAGTGGGTGAGGAGATCTGAGCAGAGGAGGGACGTTTTTTATAAGCTAGGGATTCATTTAAGCAACTTTCAGAATTTGCAATTTAATCCCTCTTTGTAGTTTTGTTCGGTTGGGCTCATTTCAACTCCTTTTTGAAATCTATCTTTTCCATCATATTTATTAGGCTCTTAATCATAAGAATTGCTTTTGGAATCACTCAAAAAGGATCTAAAACCATTCCGAACTATTCAGTCAAAGTTTCGGTCAACCAACAGCCGAAATTGCTCACCGGAGGGGTTTCAACTATTCTAGGGGTTCCCATGGTATTTGGGGCCTCTGAGAACCCTGAAAAACTCAAATTTTCCATTTAAAAAGTCCTCCTATGAGATTTCAAAATTTTTCAAAAATTACAAAAATGCCCCTACTTTCTTCGACAAATTTTCTGAGCTCTTCTGGCTCTGGTTTTTGGGCATCTCAAATATCAAATCTTCATTTTCTAATATTTAAAATTTTATCATAATTTTAGTTTGCCCCAATTCCTTCTATTTCAAGGACTTCTTTTTATATTTGGCCTATTTCTGACGTTTACGGAGAAACCGAACATTGCGTTTCTCACGTTTACGGAGGGATCGAATGTTACACCTTTTTCTTCCAAACTTGTTCCTCTCCTTTTAAGCTTTCTTTCCTATGATTTTATTGAAGTTTTTGGATCTATTTTAGGGGAAGAACAGAGGGAAAAATTAGGATTTGAAGAGAAGAGGCTAAGGAAAGTGAGAATCAAGCAAGAAAATAAGGAAAAAAAGGTAAAATCTCTATCCCATGGTAACTACTCCTTCCCCCTTCTTCTCCCCATTTCGCCCCATATATGTAGCTATAAGAGGGCTTGAATTTTGGGTAGAACCAAGGGTGAATTCTATGAATTTAAAGGAGGAGAGTAAGAATATGCAAAGAAATCCAAGTAAATCATTAATTTTCAAGATAGCAAACCTAGAGTTTCATGAGCTCCCTTAAAAATATGATTTGATGCAATTATTCCTAAGCCTAAATGAATGTTTGAATGAGCTCTTGAGATCCCTAGAAGGCTCCTCATATGAATCTTCCATCAAGAAAAAGAAGTAAACTCACTTGGTGTTCATATAGTGCATAGTTTCGGCTTAGGTTAGATGAAGCACTAAGGGGTAGTTTTAATTTGTTCCAAGCTTAGTTTTGAGTCATATATGATAGAAGAGGATGAGGGGAAGCCTTGTAAAAATTTTAGAAGCCATGGATAGTGAGATGGTATAATAGGTTTCATATTATAACTTAAAGAAGTGACATCTAGCTAGGCTCCTTGATTTAAATGTGTGATAACTCCAACTGGTTTCAATGGAGTCAAGAATCATAAATGAATGGAGAGAATGGAGGCAAGATGATGTTTTCTTAAGATTGTTCCATTAAGTGCATTATGGAACCATAAAAGAGCCTTATGAGTCACCTAGCTTTTCTAGTGAATGAGTGACCTTAAAATGTGATTCAAGAGTGTAATTAGCTTCCATATGATGTGTCTAGGCTAAGAGAAATGATCACCACCTTTTTGGTTGTGTGAGATCAAGGGAGAGGACTCAAGGCTTAAGGAAAAAGTGTGTGAATGCAAGCAAGGTAGCTCTCTCCACCTTCTCTCATGCACGGATGTGTACTTACATTGCCTTTGAATGTGTGTATATATATTTTGAGCCATGAAAATGATTTTAGCATGAGCTTTTATTCCATGGTACCATGATGATGTTTTATGCATTCTGTAATGTCCTATATGTTGTACAATCACTGGAACGGGCAGGTTTGAAAAGCAAGTTCTCTGAGATGAGTGATTCAAGGCTAAATAAAATTTGAATAAAATTTTAAATAATAGAAAACAAGGATTTGAGCCTTGAGTTGCCTAGAAACCGGGGTCAGAGTGATTCGAAAAATTTGCCGAAAGGCTAGTGACATTTTCATAAATAAGTATAATTTTAGAAAAACACCTAGGAGGGCTTTTTAAATGAAAATTTTGAGTTGCTTAGGGTTCTCAGAGGCCCCAAAAATCATAGGAAGCCCCGGGACTGGTAAAGCCCTTCCGGTGTACTCTTTCCGATGTCAGTTGACTCGAACTTTGACTAGTTCGTTCGAAAAGGTTTTAGCTCCGATTTGAGGGATTCCAAAGGCATTTTATTAAATTGGGAATCTAAATTTTATGATGGGAAAGACGGTTGTAAAAAAGGAGCTAAAACGAAGCCAAATAAGAAATGCCATTATGGAAGGGCAAAAATGGAAACAAAGTGCACAAAAGAAGCTTCCAAACTCCTTTTTTAAGTCATGTTTAGCTCCCCCCTCTCTAAACCGACTTTCTTTTGCCCAAAACTCAGAAATGGAGCTGCTGTCTTAGGCGCACAAATGGAGGAAATTTTGGAGGAAGAAAAGCCAAAGAAAGGGTGAGAAAGTGTAAGGTTTTCATGCTCTTTCCTCTTGAAACTTCATCCTCCCCTTCTTGCTTCATCTTTCCATGGTTTTAATGTAATTTTTGGTGCTGATTTGGTTCCAGATCAGAGGAGGGAAATTCAAAATTTAAGGAGGAGAAAGAGGGAAGAGGAAGGGCTCTTGAAGAAAGCTTGATTGCAAGGTAGTTTCTCTCCCCTTGTTGCTTCTTTTTCTCCTTTTCCTTTTCCATGGTAGGATGTCTCAAATAGAACCATGAAGAGGGAAGAGTTTCTGTTTTATAATCCAAAAGAATCCATCAAACTAAGCCATGGGAAGATGGATTATACCAAAAAAATGCATGAAAAACTAGTAAAACTCAAGTTGGAAAAGTGTAGGGTGCTTGAACATAAGTTAAAATCTAGGTTGATTCAAGACTTCCCCATCATATGTGAGTATTTGTTTGAGTTTCTAAGACTCCTAGGGAGCCTCCCAAGTGTTCCATCCATTAAGGAAAAATTCCAAACTCCATGGGTCTTTAATGGAAGCATAACTAGGTCAAGACCCTTAGAGATAGCTAGGAAATGTTTTAAATGATTCTAAACTTGATTTGGAACTTTATATGATAAAAGAAGATAGGAGAAACCCTTGGAAAAAATTTAGAAGCCTTAGGTGGGGAGATGAGGCAATAGCTTCCATAATGTAACCTTATGAAGTAACATAGACCTAGGTTTGTGAAAGTGAGTGTGTGATGGCTTCAGGGACCTTAAATGAGGTCAAGAGGTCTAAATATGGCAAGAGAATGGAACCAAGAATGTTAATTATGGTAGTTGCTTCAATAGGTCCTTAATGGAACCATATTGTAACAAATAGACCAAAGTGTAGTCGTAAGAGTGAGTTGGATGTCATAATTTGTTCCAAGAGTATAATTTAGTGTTGTTTATTGTGAATAGGCCAAAGAAATCCAACCCCACCTCCTTGTATTTGTGGAACCGAAAAGGAGAAGAAACAAGCAAAGTAAAGCTTGAATTTGCACCAAGGTAGCTCTCCACCTTTTGTTGTTGCATATGATGTCATTGTGTGCTTGTGTGTATGTTTATATGTTTGAGACATGACACTTGATGCTATGTTGCTATTTTGGTACTAATATGCTTTCTTGAATGTCTTTGAATGATGGAAATGACTCATAAGGGTGAGGTAGTGCCAAAAGTCCCTTAATGTGGGTGAGAAGATGCCAAAAGTCTCATGGCATGGGTGAGACAAGGCCAAAAGTCCCTTGGATGGGTGAGGCTAAGTCAAAAGTCCCAAAAACCAAGAGTGAGGCAATCCAAAAGTCCTAGAAATGGGGTGAGACCAACCCAAAAGTCCCTCGAGCTCATTCTTATTCTTGACATGTGTTTGTGACATAAAAATGTGGAAATTGAATGCTTCATCGATTGAGTAGTTGCATACTTGTACCCTTGACATGTTATATGCCTTGAAAATGTGGTTGAATAGGTGTATGAGCTATTGAGATTCAATGAATCTCACCCCCTCCTTTCTCTCATCTCATATGATCTAGGTGGAGTTCAAGATCCAAAGGATGGAAGCCAAGGAGCTTAAATCTCCATCTCTTAGCAAATCTTTCTATTTTGATGCACTATGATGACTAGAATGTAAAAGTAGATATGTAAATGTTATTTTTGAGCCATGACACTTTGAACAAGTGTAAAACTATGTAAAGTTAGTGTATGTATCAAGAATAGAGTTTAATGAATAGAATTATGTATTTTGACCACTTGGGAGCTCACTTGTGTATGTATGTTTATGGAAGTGGCATGGTGAATTTGAGTTGCATGAGAGTTCAGACCTTATGAAAGACTTATTTATGTTATATTTATGCTTTCTAAGTTGCTCAAATGTGTGTGGAACCATGGATGACTCATTTGAACCAAAGTTGCCTCTTGTTGGGACCAAAATTGCCATAAGCTTGAGCTATGGAAAAGTCTGACCAAATGACCTTTTTTTGACTTGAAATTTTGCATGCAAGTAGATCTTGCCTAGATCTTTTTGGGAAGCTAAAGATCAGGTCATTTGGAGGTCTATGGAATTTTCTATGATTTTTCAAAATTGGTATCAGAATTTCGGATTTGCATTGGTACTGTTCATTTGGTTAGTTATGAAATTGTGTCATCTGAGGGGCAAACGTAGTCCAATGGCTACAAAATTCTATAGTTAGAAACTAGGAATTCACAGTGACTTATAGCAACTAGAAGTACCTCATTTGGAGGTCTGAACTGAGAGATATAAATTTTTGAATTTCTGGGACAGTAGTAGTAGCTCAGCACGACCTAAGTCACTGTTCCATTGAATTTGGATAGCTAAGCATGCTTTCTCTGATCTAATCTATTTTAACATAAATTTAACATTCATATATTTCCAAATTGGTATTATTTGTATGGATTGGATTTTTGTGAAATTAATTGGACATTTTCAAAGTTCATAGCAGACACTTGCATCAGTATCAGTAGCTGTCCGAACCTTTACCACTTTTGGCATGTCAAACGCTTTCCTGTTATGTTTCATGGCCTGAAAATATTTTTGGCATAAATTAGACATGAGTATCTTTCCATAATAGCCAATAATGAATGATTTCAATTTTTTTAGAATTAGTTATGAATTTTGAAACTTTCTATCAATAAATTGAACCAGTGGCCCAGACAGCAGCAACCCCAGTGGCTTTTCGGATGTCAAATGTTTTCTTCTTAATGATTCATGAGCTAAAATTATTTTTAACATGGGGTAGACATCTAGAGCTTTCTGGAATGGTAAATTTTGTTGGGTTTCGAATTTTGTGGATTTAGTTATGAATTTCCAAAGTTGTTACAGAAAAATTGAAATTCTGGCCGAAAATAAGAGTGTGAATTTGATGGTCCCCTTTGAATTCCACGAGTTGTAGGCCAACTTTGGTTATGTAAATGAGTTGTATGTATGTAATTAAATATGAGAACGGGTTGTATAAGCTCATATGGTCCGTGTGATACCGAATGAAATTTTTATACGCGATGTAACGCGAAATAAGGTATTATTTTAATGTCATTTTCCGTTCCCTTTTACATTTTATGGTATCAGAGTAAGGGTTCAGGCACTTTTGCTCGACATTTGATTCTTGGATAGTATATTTGGCTTGTTTTCGGGTGAAATATCTATGTATGTGTGTTAAAATTATGTTGTAGGCTAAAGGCTGTGGTTTTTCTTTCAGTAAAGATGGTTGAGATTCAGAGAGGCCGAGGCAGAGGCAGACCACCTCGAGAACCCGAGGTTGAGTCTGAGGATCCAGTGTGGGCTATAAAGGATGTAACACCATCATTTCTAGCTCATACCCACCATGCCTTAGAGGCTCATATGAGGTATAGGAAGAATAAGGTGAGATCTTCGTCATTGGATTCATACATTGCTTAGGGGTGCGACATGTTTAAAAATTCACTTTCGTGTCACATGGATCGTGTGAGCTCATTGTATGTATCCTCCTATTTAATTTCACCATTACAACTCATTTCAATCTCAAAAACATGCTTTAAGCCCATGGAAACCAAAAAGAGGTATGAAACATGCATGTTCATTTTTGGTCAGGCTTGGCCTCATTTCTGGGCAAAGTTTGGAAATTCATAACTAAATCTAGAAAAATTGAAAACATGCACTCTTGGTCATTCTGGAAATCTTAGGATGTCTACTTCATACTAAAAATATGCAGAAGTCTTAAAATCCTACACACAAAGCGTTTGACATGTGAAATCATCTAGAGGTCAGAGTGGTCCTGATACTGTCACAGTTTATTGATATGAACTTTAAAAATGTCTAACTAATTCCACAAAAATCCAATCATGCAAATGATGCCAATATGAAAAGATGTGGATGTTAACTAGAGAGGAAAAATGTCTCCAGATTAGTTCATCAAGCCAAACTCTCAGAAATCGATGAAATAGTACCTTAGGTCAGGCAAGATGACTGATACTGGGTAGGAATTTCAAAAATGCATATCTTCCTCTCTAGCCTCCAAATGAGGTGCTTCCAATTGCTACAAGTACTGTCTAGTTTTTGCCTATAAAATTTCATAGCCATTGGACTACATTTGCCTCTCGGATGACACAATTTCACAACTGACCAAATGAACAGTGCTGATATAAATCTGAATTTCTGATACCAACTTTGAAAAATCATAGAAAATTTCACAGACCTCCAAATGACCTGATCTAAGATCTAGACAAGATCTAGTCACATGCCAAATTTTAAGGCAAAAAGAGGTCGTTTGGTCAGACTTGGACATCATGGGGCAAAGTGCCAATTTCTCTTACTAAAGAGGGCTCCAAGGGTTCATATTGACTTCTCTTACTTCTAAGGCTCTATGAGCACATGGGAAGGTATCAACATAGGCTATTAAACATGGCTCAAATATCTAACAACCCAAATTTGCAAAACTCACTCTCCCACACCAACACATACACCATGTACATAATGCCAAGATCTTGCTAATCATAACAAAACTTGTTACATCATTCAAGATGGTTCTAATTCTCATACATATATGATAAATACATTCATTTACAAGTATTCATACTTGCTACATCATGTACATCATTAGAGTACATCTCTTTGCCTAACTACAATATAGTGATAACATGACTACTTCATAACTCCTTTGCCAATCTTCTAGCTTCAAGCTTGGTGGCTCCCATCTCTTATCTCACTTGGTCCACCTAGCATGTTAGGATGGTGGAGAGGGGGAGTGAGATTCAAAAAATCTCAATAGCTCATCTCTCATTCAATCATACATAAAGCATGCAAACAAGTCTCACAAATGTATGCATGGGCATAATAGCATGTGAAATCATAAGAAAAGCATTTTCAACATTTGAGTAGGCTATACATAACATACAAGAGCTTGCCAAGCAAGTGGATTAGCCTCACCCATTCACTTGTGGATCTTGGACTTGCCTCACCCATTCTTTAAGAGGTCCTTAGACTCAACTTTACTCTTGGGAGTCAACCTCATTTTTGGGAGACTCTTTACTTTGTCTCAACCAATTTTAGGGTTCTTGGCTCATCCTCACCATGGCTAGAGGGTTGTTGGCTTTTCCATACTTAAGCAAAGTAAAACAATCACATAAAACATCATTGAAATTCATAAGACATCATCATGCTAGCATACTTTTCATGGTGTAAAACATACATACAGAGATACAAGATAATGTAAGCACACATCTATGCATGAAAGAAGGTAGAGAGAGCTACCTTATTGGCTAATCACAAGCTTTCCCTTTCAATTTGTCTCCTCCCTTGTTGATTTCACAATCACCACTAGATGAGAGTGCTTTTCTTGAGCTTAGACACATAAGGAGCATGGAATTACTCTCTTAACACTTTATTCATAAAGCTACAGATTTCTTTCTAGCAAACCCTACCAAGCATATAAGAGCTAGGGGTTCTTTCTTTCACTAAAAATTCACCAATTATCCTTCCTCTCTCAAGCTCTCAAGAAAGGAAATTAAAGAGGAAGAAGTAAAGAGATGTGAGTTTCTTCAAGAGGGGTTTTCCACTCTCCCTCTTCTGAACCAAGCTTAAAGCCTAATTATTTCACTAACCAAAACCATAGGAAGAGAGGGCAAAGAGAGAAGAACAACATGCTAAGAAGAAAAAATATGCAAATCTTACCTCTTTCTTGTTCTTCCTTCCTCCTCTAGGTTTCTCTCTCTCTCCTCTGCCCTTTTCTCTGTCAGGGAGCTTAAGTCTGTTAAGAGAAGAAAGGAAGGGTTTGGATGCTTTAATAAGTTAAATTCTCTTTTTTTCACACTTTTCCAGACTTACCCTTGCTATAGTGAGGCATAACTCTCGCTACGGTGAGCTCATATCAGTCCCAAACCCCTACCTTCACTACGGCGCGCGCTACAGCGAGCAACGCCCTGGTTTTTATATGGGGTGCCCGCACTCGCTATAGCTAGAAGCATTTTTGCTATAGCGAGAAGGCACTCTCCTATAGCTAGACCATTTCTCGCTATAGCGAACAAGTACATTCACTATAGTTAGGCTATAGCTAGCAGATTTAGAAAATTTTTAGCCATTCAAAAATTTTTAGCATTTTTTTTTCTGGTTGTTACAAAGGAGCGGGTTGAACAGTTTGAGAACGTCATAGCCCAGCAACATTATATGATCCAGCAGCAGCATGAGATGATTATGCAGCTGCAGGGAGCCTTGGCTAGGCAAGAAGAAGCCAGGAGAGAGGCCCCTCCATTGCCTCCACCTCAGCCATCCACCTCAGGTGCACCCCAGCCTTCCACTTCCGGTGCTCCACCCCCACCTCTCCAGGAACCAGCTCAGGCTCTACCATCTATTCAAAAATAATTGAATCAATTCCGAAAGAACAACCCACTGGTATTTGACGGGGAGTTAGATGCTGATAAGGCAGAGGCCTGGGTGATGGAGACTGAGAAGATATTCTCTGTTATGGATTGCACCTCTGAGTAGAAGGCCCAGTTAGCCACCTTCATGTTACAGAAAGAAGCAGATAGATGGTGGCGTAGCACGAAGTCTCTAATGGAGACAACGAATTTTTAAATCAACTGGGAGAACTTTCTAGTGCAATTTTATGAAAAATATTTTCCCAGCTCAGTGAGGAAGCAAAAGGAGATGCAGTTCATGGGGTTAAGACAGACTGATGATATGACAGTTGATCAGTATGTGGGCTAATTTATTGAGCTATCTCAGTACTCTTCCTACCTCTAGAGATACGATGATGAGCCCTGGAGGTGTGAGTAGTTTGAGACCGGGTTGAAGCCTCTAATCAGAGACAGAGTGACTCCATAGAGGATCAGGAATTTCAATGCCCTTGTGGAGATTAGCAGAGTGATTGAGAATAATTACACATTCAAATGATGTTTTATATGCTTGCCTTAGTTTTCTTGAGTGTGGAGAAGCTAAGAACCCTTTAGCGATCGTAAGGATTGTTGGCCCAATGATCTCTCAGTCCATTTGTGTTTGATAAATTCCAAAAGCCCAAGTGAAGAAAAAGCCCACCCAAGATAATCCCTTTAAATTGTTTTTCGTTTCTCCTCTCAGACAGTATAAAAGGTTTCTTTTATTATAATGTCTCTACTGTTCTGACAAGCTAAAAGTTAGAAGCTGACTCTATAACTGAGACTATATATCTGCTCTGCTCCAAGTCAACCACTCCCTGTTTATTCAGTCATAGTAAACATAAATCTACCTACTTCTCTGTCATGATGACTGATAGAAAGGAGCTGTGAAAACTTCTCTGAGCCATCTGACTGGAGCTTCACCAACTCTTTGTTGTAATGTTTAACTGCTCTCTGGTTTTTCAGTCTCCACCATATTCAAACGGTACAGCACGAAGAAGATAAAGCAACGGCTAGTTTTTTCTATGAATATATATACCTGTTAAAGCTACACTTGTATCTTACCACAACACATAGAAAATTCATAGCTTATTTCGTAATTTGCACATACTCTGTGTTTGGTCTATTGAGAAACTGTTCTGCAATACTAGTGCCGATCTCTGTAAGAAGCATTGAAAAGTATTGTAAGTGTGAGAAAGAAGAGAAGGCTGTATATAAGCCATTAAAGTTTGTATAAGTTCTAGGTGAGCTTGAAACCTAGTGTATTTGCTGTAAGAGTTGATTCAATTTAGTGGAAATCCCTTGTCATACGTCAAGGGGACTGGACGTGGGTCTTGAGGACCGAACTAGGATAAATCAGGTGTTTCTTTTCCTTACTCTTCTCTTTATCTTCCAGTCTATGTACTAAAACCTTGTTGACAAGGTCTTCATTTGTCTCCTTGATCCGCACTTTTTAAACACATTATCGAAGATCTTGTCAACAAGGTCTTGGTATATCTACAAGGTTTTCAGCCTTACAGTTTTAACTAAGATAAATAATTTTTTAATTGAAAGCACCTATTCACCCCCCTCTAGGTGCATTCTTCAAGGATGAGCGAAGAACCTTTAAACTTGGTTGAGACAAAGTAAAGAGTCTCCTAAGAGTGAGATTGACTCCTAAAAGTAAGATTGAGTTAAAACCTCTTAGAGAAAATAGGTGAGGCAAGTCCAAAATCTGTAAGTGAATGGGTGAGGCTAGTCCACTCACTTGGCAAGCCTATGTATGCTATGTATAACTTGTTCAAATGTTAAGAATGTTTCTTGAATACTTACACATTTCAATATGCCAATGCATGCATTTTTAAGACTTGTATTATATACTTTATGTGTAATTAAAAGGGAGATGAGCTATTGGGATTCTTTGAATCTCATCCCCTCCTCTCTAATATCTTAACATGCTAGGTGAATCAATTAAGTAAGGTAATGGAAGCCACCAAGCCAAGGAAAAGGAGATTGACATCAAAATATATGAAATGGCCTAGTTATGTCTCTCTTGTCGCCATACACATGGCATATGACATAATCCCATGATGAAATTGTTATGTAATCATATAAACATATGTAATTATCCAAATTTGTGATGTGTGAATGAAAGTTGATGCTAAATGTATGAGATAACATGTTTCGGGTATTGAATGGCAAGAGCTAGCATTTGTAATTTTGTGTATATCATGGGGTGGGTGAGTGAGTTTAAGAAATATAGGTTTATACACCTTTGAAACAAGTTTAGAAAGTCATTTTGGTGCATTCCCATGTGCTCAAGTAGCCACACAAGCTTGGGAAGAAAAATTGGATACTTTTTTGCTAGTTGAGACTATAAAAATGACCAAACCGTAACCCTATAACATAAACTAACCAAATGGATGAATCTTCCCATGAAATTTGGCAGACATGTAGATCTCATTGAGAGCTTTTTGAGAAGTTAAGTACAAAAAAATCAGAGTTCTACAAAATTAATTATGAATTTTCAAAGTTAAGATTTTTTTGTTATTCTGGTGCATATACTATTCATATGATCAGTTTTGTATTATGTGTCATTTGATGGTCAAATAGTGTCCAATTCTTGTGAAATTTTATAGGCATAAACTAGAGGTTATATGCAGCTACTAAGATCACCTCATTTGGAGGTCTGAGTAGAGAGTTATGAATTTTTGAAGTTTACTATCAGTACCAGTAGCGCCATTGGACCTCTAATACTGTTCCATCATAATTCAATTCCTAGATGGTCTTAGCATAGTATGGAGATATTTTTCTCTTAAAGTTAACATCTTTAAATTCTCATATTGACTAAATTTTCATAATTTAGACTTTTTTAGAATTAGTTATAAATTTTCAAAATTTATAACAGTAACTTGTGATAGTAGCCCAGATAGCTGAGACCTTGGGCACTTTGTGAATGTCAAACGTCTTCTTCTTGATGTTCCATGACCTGGAATTATTTTTAGTATAAAGTAGACATTTGTAGATTTCTATAATGGTAAAGAATGAATGATTTAAATTTTTCTAAAATTAGTTGTGATTTTTCAAATTTTGTGACAAAAAGCATGTAATTCTAGAAGAGGCTACACTATGAAATTTTATGTGTTTCTTGCACTTGCACGAGTTCTAGTCCACTTTTGATGATGGATTTGAGTTGTATTTTTGTAATTAAATATGAAAATAAGTTGAATGAGTCCATATGACCTATGGGATACCGAAAGAAAATTTTTAACCGTAGGGAAATGTATCTTAATTCATGACTTCCTATACCATTATGTTGCTTCCCATAGAATTAGCATGAGATGAATCATGGGAATTATTGCATGAATTAAGTCTTAGAAGTATGGTATTACATCCTAGATATCTTATAAACTCATACATACTCTTACATGAACTAAATTATCCTTAGAAAGCTTAAAAAATGACTAGGTGCAATAAAATCCCTAGGCATCACAACTTGCATTTTAAGGCTTTTCATTAATTTCACTTGCATATTTTTAATCCTCATACTTTAGAACCCTTAATCCTACCTTAGTTTGATCAAAATTCATCCTTTCCTACATGGGCTTAGGTTTGGCTGAACCAAGCATGGGAGATGGAGACAAAGATAAACAAGAAAACCATAGAAATTTACTTTATTTGCAAGCTTTTCCAAGGAGCTTTCTGAAGTTTCTAATTCCTTCATCAAAATCTCCTTTCCTCTTGCTAGACCAGCCACAAAATAGCTCCAAATCAATCATAAAGACTATAAGAAAAGAGAAAAGAAAGAGGAGGAGTTTGCTAAGGTAAGAAGTATGGAAGAAGTTTTAAATTCTCACCTTATTACTTAGTTTTCTCCTTCCTTCTTCCTCCCTTTTTGTGTGCCTTTTGGGACTTGCTAAGTTTCTATTTTAGTCTAGAAAAGTTGGTTATAAGGAGTGGACAGAAGTGGGGACATGCTTAAGAAGCTCAAGGGTCCATTTATACAACATTTTAAAATTACAATTTAGTCTTTCATTTTGGTTCTTTTCATTTGGGCTCATTTCAACTCTTTTTTTAGAACTATCTTTTTCATCATGAAATTTAGGTCTTTTAATTTATAAAATGCCTTTGGTTTTATCTAAATTGGATTAAAAATCTTCCTGAATGAATTAGTCAAAGTTTCAATTAACTGACATTCTAAAATACAAATTGGAAGAGTTTTGACCATTTTAGGGATTTTTATGGTTTTTAAAGCTTCTGAGAACTTTGAAAAACTCATTTTTCCCATTTAAAGATCCTTCCTTTGTGTTTTTTAAAAATTATTTGAATTTATGAAAATGCCACTACCTTTTTGTCAAATTTTATTCAACTATTCTGGCTTTAATTTTTAGCCATCTTTGGCCTTATAGTCTCATTTTTTGATGTCTAGATCATTACTATAATTTTTTTTGGCCTCAATTCTTTTAATTTATGGGACTTTCTTTTATAACTAATTAGTTTCAAACCATTTTAGAATATTTGAGTATTACAGGAAGCGTTCACTTTGGCATTTTCTGGCTTAGCATTGTTGATAGCTGGTGATTCGGTCGTGGGTGAAGTGAGTCTTGAAAGGGGATAAAGTGAGAGGGGAAGGAGAAAGTGAGATCAAAGGTTAGGGGTTTTGCATGCAGCATGAGGAAGAAGTAATGTTACATTGTAATATGTTACATATTTAAGGAAAAGCTATAAGTCCATTATAGCAAAATAATGGTAACCAACCTTTAGTAGCAGAAAATTTAGTTGCTAAAAGCATCAAATGATTCCAAAATGGTTAAAAATAGATTTTCACCATTTCATCTCACAAATTTATACATAACCAATTTGTTACAACCATTATAACATGTATATGGAGATTAAACTTATCGAGAGGATCATTTATTCAAATTGGTCATAGAACACATAATGTAGTATCAATTTTAAAACTTTATAACTTGAGTTATATAACTCCGATTAATGCAAATTAGGCATCTTTAGAAAGCTTATGATGTAAACTCTCTATTATAAAAATTTTCAGTCAAAATGAATTCATTTGGTTCTTAAAAAGGCATGAATTGAGACTAGACTAGTATGAATAGTAACTACACTCGACAACTTTTTAGAGCTAATTTGAAAATTTATCAAATGTTCTATAGAGTTCCAAAAATTGTAATCTTTTACTGTATAAAAAGCTTTAAATATTCTCTAATTTCTTGCCAAATTTTATATCCAAATTCGATCATTAAGGCTATCAAGGGTAAAGGGGCATTTTATGGCTCAACTGGTTGAAATTTTAGTTTTAAATAGTACCAAATGAGCTCTAAAATTCCAATTTTTACCATTAGCAAACTTTAATCCTTATTTGCATCATTTAATAATGATTCATCACATAAGAATTGCCTTGCATCAAGAATTCACTATCTCACACATGAAAATGCATGTAAACCTTATGGCTATCCACATACTAAATCATGTTCTATCATCCCATACATTCATCCAATGAGGATGTATGTAATGCTATATTTATTTACCTTATCTTATACCATTCTAGCTTGCCTTTCCTTGGTTTAGCACATTTACTTAAGAAAAAGCAATAAAAATATTCAATTATTTTGCGTTATGTCGTGTGTAAATTTTTCATTTTGTGTCTTGTGGACTATATGAACTCATCCATCTCATTCTCATATTTAAATACACAAATAAAAGTCATAACCATCTCAAGAAGTGGCCAAGAACTCAAGCTAATGGAGTATATACATAAAAATAGCAAGTGCAACCTTGGATTGGTATTTCAACTTTCTATCATGAACTTTGAAAAATCATAACTAATTTTAAAAAAATTGAAATGAAGCAAAATATACCATTCTAGAAAGTTACAGATGTCTACTTTATTTAAAAATAATTCCAGACCAAAAGAAGGACATCTTCCAACTAGAAATTGATAGAATATTAACCAAGGTTGCCTATCGCTACTGGTACTATCACTAAACTTCAAAAATTCATATCTCCTTACTTAGATATCCAATTGGGGTAATCTTGATGGCTATAGAAAGCTTATCCTATCTAATTTATGCCTCTTATCACTCATTTATGGTTTTATAATACACCTAATGAAGCAACCTTAGGAAAACATGATCTTAGCTCCATTCTTTCCATCCATCTAAGGTTATTGACTCTATTGAAGTCTCTTGGAGCCATCACACCTTTATTTCAAGGAGCCTAACTAGGTGTTGCTTCTTTAAGTCATAATATGGAACCTATGATACCATTTCACTATCCATGACTTTCAAAATTTTTCCAAGGCTTTCTCTCATCGTCTCCCATCACATATGACTCAAAACCAAGCTTAGAAGAAATTAAAACAGTCCCTTGATGCTCCTTCCATGCTAGGCCGAGGCCATGCTCCTTAAGGACACCAAAGGAGTTGTTTTGATTTCTTTGATGGTAGAAGCAAGTGGGAGGCTCTTTTAGTGTCTTAAGAACTCACACAAACTCTTAGACACCTTAAATTAGGACTAGAAAGCTTCTTACAAACTAAGGTGCAAGTGAAACCCTAGGCTAGACATCTTGCAAATCAATAGTTTTTTTTAGGATTTCTTTGCATATTCTTGTTTCCCGCCCCTAAATCCTAGGATTCATCCTTGGTTTGGTTCAAAAGTAACTTCCTCTTAGCTGTCCATATATGGGGCAAAATTCATAAGAAGAGAACAAGGAAGGAGCAAGCTTGAAACATAGCAAATTACCTTGATTTCCTAACCTTTTTTGGATGCTTCTTCCTTTGCCTAGATTCTCCTTTTGAAATTCAAAATTTTCTCCCCTTGGTTTGACCTCAAAACAGACCCAAATACATCATTAAATCCATTGAAAGAAAGAGGAGACAGAGGAGAGCAAGATTGGTGAAGGAAAAAAGCATGAAAAATCATGGATTTTCTTACCTTTTTGCTTGGTTTTCTCTTCCCTTCTTCCTCCCACTTGGTGCGCCACTTTAAGGAGCTTAGGGTTCTATTTTGGTGTAGAGGAAAGTCAGTGAAGGTGATAGGAAGAAATGGGGCATGATATATAGAGGCTAGGGACCCATTTAAGACATTTCAAAATTTTAATTTTGCCATTTGTTCTAAGCTTTTTTGTTTTAGGCCATTTCAACTCCTTTGCGAGGACCATCTTTTCCATCATAAAATTTAGGTTTTTTAACTTATAAAATGTCTTTGGAATCACTCAAATTGGATCTAAAATCTTCTTGAATGAAAGGATCAAAGTTAGGGTCCACCGATATTCTAAATCATAAGTCGGAGGGGTTTTAACTGTTCTGGGGCTTCCTATAGTTTTTAAGGCCTTTGAGAACCATAGGAAACTTATTTTTTCCATTTAAAAATCCCTCCTATGAGTTTTCCAAAAAGTGCCCAAAATTATGAAAATGCCACTGCATCTTCGTTGAATTTTATTTGGTCATTTTGGCTCTGTTTTCATAGCACCTATAACCTTAGATTCTCATTATTTGAGATCTAGATTATCACTCTAATTTTATTGAACTTAGATTCTTATTATTTGAGGTGTAGATTATCACTATAATTTTATTGGACCTTAGATAATTCTATCTGGGGGATTTTCTTTTGTCTCCTGTAAATTACATATGTTTATGGAGAAACCAAGCATTACGTTTCTCATGTTTATGGATGTACTGAATGTTACAATATAACTATGTTCTAATACTTTTAAACATGTTGGCATCTCATTACATCAAAATATAAAGATTCATAGGTATTAATACAATATCATATCCTAGGCCTATTCCTTTGTTATAATTGGTTCTTCTAGGCCTTTTAATAATCTTTGCCTTTACTTTGTATATCACTTGGCCATGGTTAGTGGAAATAAGAAAAAAGAGACTCAAATAATTTTAATAGCTAATCCAACATTCAAATACATATATGGTTGACTTAAGCACATGGAAGCAAGCATGCATGTTATACAATCATAGCTATATCATACACAAGAAAGCAATTCCATACTTTAGAGGTTCCATAGCTTAAATAAGAGCAAATTCATGCTTTAAGGACTCTTGGCCTAGCATCACCCAGTGTAATATCCTATAGTTTGGTAATTAAAATACTTTCTAAAGAATGGAATAAGTTATTTAAAATGGGTTCATAAGACAAGAGAAGGACAGTTAGAGCTTAAAAAGAACCAAATTAGAATTGCTATGCTAATGAAAAAGGACCCTAAAGTAAAATGAATTGAGACAAATTAATGGTAGAATGCTAGTTAGAGCATCTACAGTTAGGTCAAGAAACCAAGAATGGCCCGAAATCGAAGCTAAAATGGTTAAACAGAATGAACTGAAATCGTAGTGACAAAATTATAATTTTGGGCAAAATTTTAGAAACTTAAAAGAAGAAATTTTAAATGATAAAATTAAACTCACTAAGGTTTTTAGAGGCCTTAAAAATCATAGAAATTGTTAGAAAGGTTAAAAACCTTCTAGTGTATGAATTAGGATATTAGTTGATTGAAACTTTAGCCACGTCACTTTGAATTGTTTTGAATCCTAAAAATTTTAAAATAAATGATTTTAATAAACTAGAGAACTTTAATTTTATTATGGAAAAGATGATTTTAAAAAAAGGATCTAAAATGAGCTCAAAAAGAGGAATTAAAGATATATGATATAACGGGAATTTTTAAAATTGTTATAAAATCATCATTCTCTTCTTTTATAAGCATGTCGGCTCTTACTCAACCCTATAACTGACTTTCTTCTACCTAAAATAGAACCAAGGAGACATGGAAAGGAGAGGAAGGAGAAGGGAGAAAGAAGCCATCCTAAGGTAAGCAAATATGGAGGATTTGCCTATAATGCTATTATAAAATTTTTTCTACTATTTCTCCTCTTTCTTTATATGGATTTGGTTTTCTAAAAGAGAGAGTTTTATGGTTGAATCCATGGAAGAAGAATCTCTTTAAAGGAAATCAATTACACCATAATAATCTCCATTTAAAGTGTAACACCTGATTTTTGTAAAAATGACAGAAACAAGTCAATTAAATGGATGAGTTGAGGCCAAATAAAATTAGGATAAAATTCTAAATAATAGAAAATAAGGATCTAAGGCTTAGGATGCCTAGAAATGGGAGGTAGAGTAGCTAAATAAAATCATACGAAAGGTAGTGACATTTTCATAATTTTGGGTACTTTTTAGAAAATTCAAAGAAGAGATTTTTTAAATGAAAAATTTGAGTTTTCTAGAGTTCTTAGAGGTCCTAAAAACTATAGAAACTCCTAGAATGGTTCAAACTCCTCTGATATATGTTTTAGAATATTGGTTAACCCAAACTTTGACCTTTTCATTCAAGAAGATTTTATATCCAAATTGAATGATTCGAAAGGCATTTTATAAGTTAAAGGATCTAAATTTTATGATGGAAAAGAAAATTTTCAGAAAAGGAGTTGAAATGAGCCTTAAAGGAAGAAATTAAGAATGAAGTACAAAATTGGTATTTTGAAAAAGCTTTAATGAACCCCTTACTATATATATGTGGCGTCCTCCTTTCTCCCTCATTTTAGACTATCCAATTTCTACATAAAACCAGAGGAGAGTTTTGGTAAGAAGGGCGCACAAGAAGGAGCCAAAGAAGAAGGAGAGAGCTTAGGAAAAGGTAAGGAGAATCATGAAATTTCTTGCTCCTTCCTTCATTAAACTTGTTCTCTTTCTTGTCCTCTTTCTTCCTATGGTTTAGTGTGTGATTTAGGACTATTTTGAGTCTTGTTTAGAGGGAGGAAGTTAGAATTTGAAGGAGAAGCTTGTAGCAAGTGGAAGAGCTCTTGAAAAGGCTAAGAATCAAGGTATGTATCATGGCTTTTATTACTTCTCCTTTGTTGTTCTTCAAGAGGTGATTTTTAGCCACATAGAGAACACTAAAGAGAGAGTGAATTTTGACTAAGACCAAGCATGAAACTTAGGTTTTAAAGCATGAGAAACAAGTAGATGTAAAGAAATTCTAAAAGGAAGCATTAGAAAACAAGTTACCAAAACCTAGGGATTTGTTGCACCTTAATATGTATGAAGCTTCCTAGTGGCATTTTTAGTTGTCTAAAAGTGTGTGTGGGTTTTTGAGACACCTAGGAAGCATTACATATGCCAACTCCCTAGAGAAAAGTTGCAAAATCTATGGGTTCTTCTAAGTTTTCATTGTCTTGGCCTAAGCAAGAGGAAGCACTTAAGGAGTGTTTTAAATTTTTCTAGGGTTAGAAAGGGACTAAATATGATGGAAGAACATCAAAGGAAGCCTTGGAATAAATTTAGAAACCTTGGCTTGTGAGATAAAGGTATAGGTTCCATTTTAAGACTTAAAGAAGCAACTTGTTTTTAGGCTCTTGGGAATAAACTTGTGATGACTCCAAGAAGTCTAAATAGAGTCAAGAGACCTAGATAGAAGGAGAAAATAGAGCAAAGATTATAAATTCTAGTAGTTGCTTCATTAGGCCTTGTATGGAACCATAATGAAGCCATATGAGAAAGTAGCTTTGCATAGAGTGTGTGTGATGCTAGAGCTTCATTTAATGTTGTAATTGTGTCCCATTTCATATGTCTTGGCCAAAAGAATCAAGTTTCACCTAGTTGCAAGTGTGTGGTTGAGAGAAGGGAAGAATAATCAAGAGAAAAGTGTGTGAATCTTACTTCAAAGTAACTCTCTAACCTTTCTCACAGGCATGGCTTGGATGTTTATTTGTCTTTAAGCACTTGTGTGTATGTTTGAACTATAATAAATGTTTCTAGCTATTACTTATAAGTTATGGTACCATTATACTTCTTAAAATATGTTTATGTATGCAAAATGGCTTAAATAGGTATGGTTGTGCCAAAAGTCCTTTTGCATAGGTGAGGATGAGCCAAAAGTCCCTAGAAATGGGTGAGATAAAGCAAAAAGTCTCAAGAAGAGAGAGGCTAAGTCGAAAGTCCCTTGAAAGTGGGTAACGCAAATCCAAAAGTCCTAAGAAAGATGAGTGAGGTTAGACCAATGCCCTTAAGAGCTTATGTTTGCCATGTACGAGTCTATATGACAAGGAAAATATTTTATGTATACTCACTAATAGCTTGTATGTCATACATGCATTCTTTGACATGTATATGCATCCATTATGTATGTTTGAAAGGGTTAATGACACGCTACTGGTCTTGATCTTGAAAGTTGAAAACCTAACCAATTTGAAGGACCTGAGGCCTATTAGCCTCTGCAACATTGTCTACAAAATTATCACCAAGATCATTTTGAAAATACTAAGGTGTTATGCCTATGATCATTTCCCTTAACCAATGCAGCTTCGTCTCGAGCAGAAGTGGAACTAATAACAATATTATAGCCTAGGGAGTCATTCATTCCATGAAGAATTCTAAAGGGAAGAAAGGTTTGATGGCTATCAAAATTGACCTTGAAAAAATGTATGGTGGGTTGAATTAGAACTTTGTGGCTAAGTGTTTGAAGGATTTAAACTTGCCAAATAGTACTAGGGAGGTTATCATGACGTGTGTTTGATCCTCTTCCATGCAGCTTCTTTAGAATGGTAAAAAAATGAGAACTTTATCCCCATGAGAGGTGTTATGCAAGGAGACCTTATCTCTCCATATCTATTTATGATTTGTGTTGAGAAACTTGCCCACTTGATCCAGAGCAAGGATGGTAAGGGTCATTGGCGCCCCTTTCGGATCAGTAGGAAGGGTCCTTTGATTTCTCACTTATTTTTTGCTGATGATATCATCATTTTTACTGAAGCTAGCATTAACCAAGTTCAGGTCATCAAAGATTGTCTTAATCATTTTTGCAACGCCTCTAGACAAAAGATAAACTAGGCTAAAACTAAGGTCTTTTTTTCCAAGAATGTTCATCACTCCTGTATTTTAGAGATCAGTGAGGTCCTGAGCTTCAAGCTAATAGGTGACTTGGGGAAGTACTTAGGTGTTCTGCTTAATCACTCTTGGGTGGGGAAGGATACCTACAAGGACTTGGTTTCTAAGGCTAGCCAACGTATACTAGATGGCGTATAAATTCCCTGTCCCTTGTTGGTAGACAAACTCTCATTACCTTTGTTTTATCTACCCTCCCTAATTATATTATGCAAAAAGCTCCTCTTCCAGCAACTACTTATGAGGAGTTAGACAAGTTGAACTATTCCTTCCTATGGGGCTTTAATAGGGAAAAGAACAGAGTTCATTGGTCTCTTGGAATGAGGTTTGCCAACCTAAGTGCAATGTTGGCTGGGCATAAGGCACTCTCGTACTTAGAATAAAGCTTTTATGATGAAACTTGGGTGGGGGCTTGTGCAAGATCGCAACCTTTATGGATGAATGTGGTGAGAAGTAAATACAATTGTGGTAGTGATATTATCCTAAAAGTCAAGATGGGAAGGAAAAGGTCTGGAGTTTGGAAAGGTATTAAATCCTCTTGGCAAGATGTTTTGAAGGGAATGAAGTGGAAGCTGGGTAATGGCAAGATTATTGATTTTTGGCATGATCGCTAGTTTCCTAGATGCAACCCTTTGGAAGAGTTTGCTGTTAAGGAAATTCCCTATGTGCTTTCCAAAGTGAAGGTGGTTGATTTTGAGAATGGGTCATGGGATTGACAATGTTGGCAGAGCTACTACCTAAAGGCGTTCTTCATAGATTAAATAATGTGATTGTAAGCACTAAAAAAGATAAATCAGATGAAATCAGGTGGTGATGGAACAACATGAGAAGGTTTTCTACTTAATATGTATATTCATCTTTGCATGCTGACGTCTCTATGCATTAGGATCCTCTTTGGAAGAATATTTGGAAGTTGAAGATACCTTATCATTATCATACATTTTTGTGGTTAGCTACTCGGGATTGGCTCCTTACGAATCTTGCCCCGTTCAAGCAGGGGATGCATGGTAATATGAGTTGCTTTATCTGTGGTGGTCCCAGAAAGGATGTTGTTCATGTGCTTTGGGATTATAGGTTCTCTAAGGCTTTCTGGCTCTCTCTGATCCCCAGGAAGTTCAAAAGGAGCTTATTCAGACTTCCTTTTAGTAAGTGGCTTCGGGCTAGCCTGAATAGATTCGACATAGTAGAGGGTATTGAATGGAAGGTAACTTTTGCCATCTCATGATGGAACCTTTGAAGAAGAAGAAATGAGTTTATCTTCAAAAATACTTGGTCCTCTATCTTAGAGCTGCTGGCTAAGGTTAGAGCTGCCTTTCATTCTATCTCTAGAGCCATGCAGTAACGTGCTTTGAATATCTAGGGGAATCATAAGATTGTTCAGATGTAAAGTTGGTCCCCTCCCATGCATGACTTTGTGAAGCTCAACATTGATGGTGCTTACAATAGCCTCTCTGGTGCTTTAGGTTGCGGTAGAGTTGTTAAGGATCATGGCAGAAAGTTTCTATTGGGTTTTTACTGCAAGTTGGACTCAAGTAATAGCCTAAATACTAAGCTTTGGGGTGCTCTCCTTGGGCTTAAAGTTGCTTAGGATGCAAGGTTAAGGAAAGTGGAGCTAGAGTTGGATATCCTTTATAACACCATATATTTCTAGCTTATTTCATAACTTCTTCATGCATTACATCATCAATTCCATAAAGGAAGTGAGAAAAGTTCATTAAAATAATGTATATAATTGCACTGCGTCATGTATAAAAGTTCTATTCAGTGTCACATGGACCATATGTAACACCATATTTTTTAGCTCATTTCCATCATCATTTACATACTTATATGATATATTGTAAGTAGGAAGTGAAAAATTTCATTAAAATAATAGACTTTCTTGTGTTGCGCTATAGTTAAAAATTTGCTATCGGTGTCACATAGACCATATGAGCTCATACTATACATTCTCATATTTACTTACATCATTACAACTCATTTGCATCTCAAAATTATGCCCACAACTCATGGAAACTGAAATGGAGCTCAAAATAAGCAAGTATATTTTAGGCCAGATTTGCTCCATTTTCTGACCCAACTTTGGAAAATCATAAGTAAATCTAGAAAATTTGAAATCATGTAATATTGGTTATTTTGGAAAGCTTAGAATGTATAATTCACACTGAAAATATGCCCATATCATAACATGCATCACAGAGGACGTTTGACATCCAAAATGGTCCAGAGGTTTGACTAAATTCTGGAGTTGTCATAGAATTCTGTAGAAAACTTTGAAAATGTCCAATTAATTCCACAAATATCCAATCCAAGTAAATGATACCAATATAGAAAGCTGTAGATGTTATCTAGAGAGAAAAAATATCTCTATATTAGTTCATCAAGCCCAAACTTTGGAATTCAATGGAACAATACTTTTGGTCTGGAAAAATTACTGATACTGGATGGAAAATTCAAAAATTTATATCTCCCTCTCTAGACCTCCAAATGAGGTGTTTCTAGTTTGCACATGTCGCTGTGATCATCTAGTTGCTCTGTATAAAATTTTGTGACAATTGGACATCATTTGAGCCTTATGTGATAGAAAACAATTTTGGACCAAATGAATAGTGCAGCAAACTAGAAACCTTAAATTTTTCCAACTTTAAAAATTCATCAAATATTCTGTAGACCTCCAAAAATTATGATCTTTAGCTTGCTAGAAAGCTCTCAATGAGACCTAATTTCATGCCAAATTTCAGATCAAGACTAGGTCATTTGGATAAAAAGTGATATAGGGTTCCATTATGGTCAAATTTAGCTCCATATGAGGTGCCAAACTTGCCAAATGGTCTTCCCTTGGTATTGACACCTTTTGGGTAAGTCTAAAAGCATATTTAAAACTTATGTGAGCTGCCCAAATGGTTCCAAACAATCATGCATCTCATTTTGGCTATTCAACCCACACTTATGTATATTTCCATCAAACTTTCATATTGCACACTTTGGCATTACATAGTTAAAATAAATGCTAGAGGTCATATATCATCTTCATACATCTAAACATCATATAATAGTATATTTACACATGTCTCAAGATTCATGATACATAGATTACATCATATACATTATGAACTATCATTATGGTTCCAAAATAGACAAAACAAGGCACAAGGTTGTCAATCTCTCTTCTTTATCATGGTTGGCTCCCTTCATCATAATTACTTGGTCCACCTAGCATGTTAAATCATTGGAGAGGAGGGGATGAGATTCAAAGAATCCCAATAGCTCATCTCCCATTCAATCATACATAATATGTGCAAAGTAAATTTTACAAATGCATGCATGGAGAAATTAGAAGTCATGGACATTTTAAAAGCAACCTTGGCATGTGAATCAATCATACAAGACATTCAAGAGTTTACTAAGTGTTTGGATTGGCCTCACACTTCTCCTCATAGATTTTGGACTTGCCTCACCCATTCTTTGAGAGCTTTGGTGTAACACCATACTTCTAGGACTCAATTCATACGATTCCCATGCCTCGTCTCATATTTATTCTATGGAAACAATATAGTGGCATAGGGAGTTATGAATAAAAGTGTATTTCTCTACAGGCAAAATTTTTCTTTCGGAGTCCCATAGGCCATATGAAAGCATCTATCAAGTTCTCATACTTAAACACATGAATATAACTCATTTCCATCATCAAATTTGGCCTACAACTCGTGGAAAGCAAAGGAGCACATAAAATCCATGTTTGTATTTTCGGCCAGAATTTCCTCTTTTCTATCACAAACTTTGGAAATTTATAACTAAATCTAGAAAAATCAAAAACATGCAATCTTGGTCATTCTGGAAACTTTAGGATGTCTACTTCACATTAAATGCCCAAGTCATAAAATTCATCACACAGGACGTTTGACATCCAAAAAGGTCCAGAGGTCGCTGCTGCCTGGGCTGCTATTCAGTTTACTGATACAAACTTCTGAAATTCATAACTAGTTCTATAAAAATCGAAATCACACAAATTCGGTCATTCTGGAAAGCTACAACTGTTAACTTGATATAAAAATAATTCCAGAATGAAACAGATATGTTTAGTCAGCTGGACCCTATGAAACAGTAACCGGACTCATGGGGCGCTACTGATACTGACAGTTAACTTCAGACATGCATAACTCACTGCTCAGACCTCCAAATGAGGTGATCTAGGTGGCCATAGAAAGCTTATGACCTCTAGTTTATTCATGTAAAATTTCATAAGCATTGAACACTATTTGGCCATTGGGTGACATAGAATTCAAAACTGCCAGTATAAACAGTCCCCATACCAGAATCCATGAAAAATCCCAACTTTGAAAATTCCTCAAATATTCTCTAGGTCTTCGAAAATTATGATCTTTAGCTTCCTAAAAAGCTCTTAATGAGACCTAATTGCATACCAAGTTTCAGGGTAAGACTAACTCATTTGGCTAAAAAATGACGTAGGGTTCCATTATGGTCAAATTTGGCTCCATATGAGGTACCAAATTTGCCAAATGACCTTTCCTTGATTGTGGCACCTTTTAGGTAAGTCTAAAAGTACATTTGAGACTTGGGTAAGCTGCCCAAATGGTTCCAAATCTCATGTTTCTCATTTTGGCCATTCAACCCACACTTATGCATACATTCATCAAAATCCCATATTGCACACCTTGGGCTTACATACTTAAAATAAGTGCTATAGGTCATATATCATTTTCATACATCTAAACATCACATAATAGTATATTTACACATGTCTCAAAGTTCATGGTACATATACAACATAATATACACTATGAACCATCATTATGGTTCCAAAATAGGCAAAATACTACATAAGCTTGTCACTCCTTGCTCTTCATGGTTGTTGGCTTCCTTCACCATAAGTACTTGGTCCATCTAGCATGTTAGATTGGAGAGGAGGGGATGAGATTCAAAGAATCTCAATAGCTCATCTCCCATTCAATCACATATAATATGTGCAAAGAAAGCTTTACAAATGCATGCATGGAGAAAATAAAAGTCATGGACATTTTATGAGCAAACTTGGCATATGAACAACTCATACAAATCATTCAAGAGCTCACCAAGTGTTTGGATTGACCTCACACTTCTCCTCATGGATTTTGGACTTGCCTCACCCATACTTGAGCATCTTGGATTCAACCATACTCTTGGGAGCCCACTTTGCTTTTGGGAGACTCTTTGCTTTGTCTAAACCAAGGTCGAGGGTTCTTGGCTCATCCTCACCCAAGGGAAGAGTTCTTGGCCTCTCCACACTCAAGCAAACTCATACAAACATCATGGATTCATTTAAAACATAACATGGCATCAAGGATCATGACATGTAAAGGCATGCTAGCATACTTTCCAAAGTTTGAAAATGCATATACACACATTCCAAAATAAGCTAAACACACATCCATGTATGAGAGAAGATGGAGAGAGCTACCTTGCACACAATCACATACTTTTTCCTTTGGATTCAGGCCTCCTCTTTCGGCCACACACCCATAAATTGGTGGAGATGGTTTCTCTTGGCCTAGATACAATTTATGGGAGCCAATTAGGTTCATGAAACAAACTCTAAGGTCATACAACTTGATGAACCACTAGATTACTTTATAGACTTCATTATGGTCCATAATTACACTTAATGAAGCAACACCCCTCAAATGATTTCTAGGCCTCATTCTTTCTTATCAAATATGATTCTCGACCCCTTTTAAGCCTCTTGGAGTCATCACATCATTGAGATAAAAGGCCTAGCACCATGTTGCTTCTTTAGGTCATATTATGGAACCTAAGGCACTAAGGCACTAAATCACTTTCCATGAGTTCTAAAATTTTTCCAGGGCTTCCCTTCATCTTCATTCATCAAATATGACTCAAGGATGGCCTTACAAAAATTTAAAACTCCCCCCCACCTAGACAAACAAGCCTAGGCTGAGATATAGGCTTCCTTTGAGCTTCTTGGAGTTCTCTTGGTTTTCTTGAAGGAAGAAGCTTATGGGGAGCATCTTAGGTGTCTCAAGAACTCATTTAAACTCTTACTTAGACCTAGGAATCATCATACAGTTTCAGAAATTGGAAGGTGTACTTAAAACCCTAGATTTTGCATCTTGATTTCTAATGCCTATTTCTTGGTTTTCTTTGCATATTCTTATTCCTCTCCATCAAATACCTAAGAATCATGCTTGGTTGGGCTTGAAATTTAACTCCCTAGGGCAGAACACATATGGGGCGAAATGGAGAAGAAAGGCCATGGAAGGTATCAACCATAGGATGCATTTTTACCTTGTTTTCTTGCTTAGTTTGGCTTGAATCTTGATTTCTCCAAGCTCCTCTCTTCAAATCCGAACTTTCCCTTGAATATCTCCCTTGGATCAGATTTATAAACATCATTTTAATCCAAGGAAAGAAAGGAGTGTGAAGGAGAGGTGGTGGAGATGAAGAAAAGCAAGGAAAAACATCATGAAAGCATACCTTAAAGTTGGATTTCTTTCTCCTTCTTCTTCCTCTCTTGGGCACCTCTCCCTTAGGGTTCTTCTTCTGATTTGGGGCTAAATTTTCTAAAGTTAAATGAGGGCAAATGTGAGGCACCACATATATATAGGTAGGGAAAAGTGACTTTTCCCAAAATTCTAATTTTGCCCTACATACTTTGCACTTTCGTTTCTCCCTCGTTTTAGCTCCTTTTTGAGAACCGTCTTTTCCATTATAAAATTTAGGTTCCCAATTAAGAAAAATGGCTTTGGAATCACTCAAATTGGAGGTAAAACCTTTTCAAATGGACCCGTCAAAGTTTAGGCGCACTGACGTTGGAAAACGTCCACCGGAGGGGATTTAACTGTCCTGGGGCTTTCCATAGTTTTCAGGGCCTCTGAGAACCCTAGAGAACTCAAAACTTTGGTCTAAAAAGCCCTCCATACTCAATTCTAGGTCCCACAAGTTTTAACACAAAACCTTGTACTTGCTGGTGAAAACTTTGTCGACAAGGTCTTGGAAATTGCACTACAGACTACAAGATCTTGTCGACAAGATCTTTGACCCAGTGATAAAATCTTATTTCAGCCCATAATTTAACTTGGTCCGCTGCCATACTTCATGCTCAACATACATTCTAATGGTTGCATAACATAATCTCTCATTTTCAAGGAATCGGATATTACATTTGGACTAAACTATACTCTTGGGAGCCCACTTTGCTTTTGGAAGACTCTTTACTTTGTCTCTTCCAAACTCAAGGGTTCTTGACTCATCCTCACTAAAGGAAAAATTTTTTGGCCTCTCCACACTCAAGCAAACTTAAACAAGCATCATGTACTCATTTAGAAATATAACATGGCGTCAAGAGTCATAGCATATAAAGGCATACTAGCATACTTTTTATAGCTTGAAAATACACATACACACATTTTAAAATAAGCTAAACACACATCCATGCATGAGAGAAGGTGGAGAGAGCTACCTTGCACAAATCTATATATTTTTCTCCTTGAATTTTCCTCCTTTGCCTCGACTATACACCTACAAATTGGTGGAGATGGTTTCTCTTGGCTTAGATACAATTTATGAGAGCCAATTAGGTTCATGAAACATATTCTAAGGATACACAATTTGCTTAAACCCTAGATTGCTCTATAACCCTCATTATGGTCCATAAATGCACCTAATGAAGCAACATTCTTCAAATAAATTCTAGGCCCTATTCTTTCCTTTCGAATATGATTCTTGACTCCTTTTAAGCCTCTTGGAGTCGTCACACAATAAAAACAAAGAGCTTAACATCATGTTTCTTTTTTAGATCATAATATGGAACCTAAGGCACCAAATCACTTGCTATGAGTTCTAAATTTTTTCCAAGGCCTCCCTTCATTTTCATTCATCAAATATGACTCAAGAATGGACTTAGAAAAATTTAAAACTCTCTCTAGCTAACCCATCTAGGCAGAGGCTATGAAGCATATTGGGTTCCATGGATCTTTCTTTGTTTTCTTGAAGGAGGAAGCATGTGGGGAGTATCTTAGGGATCTTAGGAGCTCATTTAAACTCTTAATTAGGTCTAGGAATTATCATATGAAATCAAATTTTGGAAGGTACACACAAAATCCTAGAATTTGCATCTTGAAATTTAATGGTTTTTTGATAATTCCCTTTGCATATTCTTAATCTCCACACCCTTTTTCCTTAGATTCATGCTTGGTTCTGCCTAAAATCATCTCCTCCTAGGTTTTTCTCAAGTGGGGCGAAATGGTGGAGGAAGGCACAAAAAATGACAACCATAGGAAGAGAAATTACCTTATTTTCTTACTTTTTCTCACTTGAATCTTATGTTCTTTGAGCTCCTCTCTTCAAATCCAAATTTTCCCCTTAATATCTGCCTTAAAAAAAAATTTTAAACTTCCTTTTAATCAAAGGAAATAAAGGAGAATGAAGGAAAGGAGGTTTGGAAGAGAAAGAGCATGAAAAACTACTAAATTTCTATACCTTAAGCTTTTGATTTCTCCTCCTCTTTGCCTTCCTCTTGTGCACCACTCTCCCTAGGGTTTTCCTTTGGTTTTGGGCAGAACTTGGTCGTGCATAATGAAGGGAGAAGAATGGCTCATCATATATATAGGTGGAAGGAAGTTACACTTTTCAAAAATTCTCATTTTGTCCTTCGTTCTCGACATTTTTGTTTCTCCTTCATTTTAACTCTGTTTTTGAAAATCTCTTTGTCATTATAAAATTTAGGTTCCCAATTTAGTAAAAGGCTTTTGGAATCACTCAAATTGGATCTAAAACATTCCCGAACGAATCAGTCAAAGTTTAGGTTAACTGAAGTTAGAAAACGTCCACCGGGGGGATTTTAACTGTCCCAGGGCTTTCTATGATTTTCAGAGCCTTTGAAAACCCCGAAGAACTCAAAAATTTCATTTAAAAAGCCCTCCTGTGTGAATTCCAAAATTTACTCAAAATTACAAAAATGCCATTATGTTTTGTAAGCTTTTCGTAAGAAATTGTTTCTTCATTCTAGTTCCATTTTTCTTTCCTTCTGAGCCTGAAATTCTCATTTTTAGGAGTCTAGAATGCTTTCCAATTTTTTTGGGACCTTAACTATATCATTTGGGGGGACTTCCTTTTGTATTCGGTGAGTTTTATTCGTTAACAGAGGAACTGTACGTTATATTTCTCACGTTTTCTATCATTTTTAGAAAATCGGATGTTACACCATGTGAGCTCATACAACACATTCCTATATTTAATTGTATGAATACAACTCATTTTCACCATAAAATGTAGCCACAACTCATGGAATTCAAAGAAAGGCTCAAAATACTTATGTATATTTTAGGCCAGAATTTGGCTCTTTTCTGACTAAACTTTGGCAATTCATAACTAATTCTAGAAAAATTGAAATCATGCACTCTTAGCCATTATGGAAAGCTACAAATGTCTACTTCATACTAAAAATATGTTCAGACTATAATATCTAACACACAAGGCGTTTGATATATGAAAAGGTCCAGAGGTCAAACTGCCCAGTGGTGCTATCACAAATTTCTATAGTAAACTTCAAATATGTCCAATTAATTCCATAAAAATCCAATCCATGAAAATGATACCAATTTGGAAAGTTGTTAATGTTTGCTAAAGGCAAAAATTAATTCCAGATTAGCTTAGGTACACTCATACCTCAAAATTTAGTAGAACAATAACTGAGGTCGGGTGAAGCTTCTCATACTGGATAGTATTTTAAAAAATTCATATCTCCCTCTCTAGTCCTCTAAATGAGGTGTTTCTAGTTGGCACAAGTCACTAGGTATGTCTAGTTTTTTTGTATAAAATTTTGTGACAATTGGACATCATTTGAGACCTGTGTGACAGATTTTATTTTTGGATTAGTATGAACAGTTACATGACCAAAACCATAAAATTTACCAACTTTGAAAATTCATCAAATATTTTGCAGACCTCCAAAAATTATGTTCTTTACCTTCCCAAAAATCTCTCAACAAGCCCTGATTGCATGCTGAATCTTAGATCAAGAACAGCTTATTTGGACAGAAAGTGATATAGGGTTGCATTATGGTCAAATTTAGCTCCATATAGGATGCCAAATTGTCCAAATGGCTTTCCTTAGATGTTGGCACCTTTTGAGCTAGTCTAAAAGTATAATTGAGACTTGTGTAGGCTGTACAAATGGTCCCAAACTCCATGCCTCTCATTTTGGTTATGCCACATGCAATTATGCACACACACATCAAACTTTCAAGAAGCATATCTTGGCATTACATTCTAAGTTTCACATATCATATCCATTCATTGATACATCACATATTATCATAATTACACATGTCTAAGGGGTCATAGACCATATACATCAATAGATTACATCATTTGACATAACTATGGCCTTAAAGAACTAAAAACTTTGTATTATGTTGTCATCCTCAAGGTGGTTGGCTTCCATTACTTTATCCACTTGGTCCACCTAGCATATTAGATCATTAGAGAGGAGGGAATGAGATTCAAAGAATCCCAATAGGTCATCTCCCATTCAATCATACATAATGGATGCAAATAAGTCTCATAAATGTATGTATGGTCATATAGACATGTGCAAACATTCAAGAAGCATTTTCATCATTTAAGAAAGTCATACGTAGCATATAAAGGCTTGCCAAGCAAGTGGATTGGCCTCACCAAATTTCTTGTAGATTGACCTCCATAGCCTCCAGTCTTTCCTTTCAAATATGATTCTTGACTCTTTTTAAGCCTCTTGGAGTCATCACGCAATTAAAACTAAGAGTCTAACTACATATTGCTTCTTTAGGTCTCATTATGGAACATAAACCACTAACTTACTTTCTATGGTTTCTAAATTTCTCCTAAGGTTTTCCTTCATATTCATTCATCATATATAACTCAAAAATGGGTTTAAAAAAATTTAAAACTCTTTGTAACCACACAAACCCTTTTAGGTCGACGCTATGGAGGAAATGAGGTTTCTTGGAGTTTGCTTTGTTTTCTCAAGGGAGGATGTATGTGGGGAGCCTCTTAGGGATCTTGGAGGCTCAATTAAACTTTTATTTAGGCTTAGGAATTATCATACAAAATCAGATTTTACAAGGTACAATTGAAACCCTAGAAATTGCATCTTGAAATCTAATGGGCTTTTGTTAATTTCATTTGCATATTATTAATTTTTAAACTCTTTTTCCTTAGATTTATCCTTGGTTCTGCCTAAAAATCAAGTCCTCCTAGGGTTTCTCATGTTAGGCGAAATGAAGGAGGAGAGGAACTAAAGGTAGCAACCATAGGAAGAGAAATTACCTAGTTTTTTTTACTTTTTTTCACTTGAATCTTGCTTTCTCTAAGCTTCTCTCTTCAAATCCGAAATTTCCCCTTAATATGTCCCTTAAAACAGATTTGAAAACTTTATGTTAATCAAAAGAAACAAAGGAGAATGGAGGAGAGGAGGTTTGGATGGAAGAAAGCATAGAAAACTACTAAGAATCCATACATTTTTCTTAGTTTTTCTCCTCCTTTTCTTCCCCTTCTTGTGAGCCTAAGAGAGCAGATCATATTCTGTATTTTGAATAGAAATTTCGTGCTTAAGAAGATGGGAGAAGAAAGGAGAAGTGTGTGGAAGCTTCTAGAAACACACTTTTTTCAAAAATTTCAATTTTGTCCTTCCTGTAATGGCAATTTTGTTTCGGTTTCATTTTAGCTCCTTTTTTAGAACCGTCTTTTCCATAATAAAATTTAAGTTCCTAATTTAATAAAATACCTTTGGAATCACTCAATTTGGAGCTAAAATCTTATCAAATGAACTGGTTAAAGTTTAGGTCAACTGACGTTGAAAAACGTTCACTGGAGGGAATTTAACTGTCTCAGGGCTTCTCATGGTTTTCAGGGCCTCTGAGAACCCTGAGCAACTCAAAAATTTTATTTAAAAAGTCCTTCTATATGTTTTTCCAAAAGTTACACTTATTTACGAAAATGCCATTGCGTTTCTTCAGTTTTCGTCACAATTCGTTTCTTCATTCTAGCTCTGTTTTCTTTCTGTTTGAGCTTGGGATTGTTATTTTTTAGGAGTCTAAAATGCTTCCTAAAGTTTTTGGGACCTTAACTACATCATCTCGGGGGACTTCCTTTTGTAGTTGGTAAGTTTTGTTCATTTTCAGAGAACCTATACGTTACGTTTATCACGTTTTCTCTTATTTTCAAAAAATCGAATGTTACATTTCTCCCCCTTTTAAGTAAATTTCATCCTCAAAATTTGGGGTACACTTTCCTTTTACTCTTTTGCTTTTTGGCTAACTGCTCTTTTATTTCCCCTCTTCCTAGCTCTATACATTTTTGTTAGCTATTTCGCTTGTTGAATTTTCTTTCAGCCAGGGGATTTTCATTACTAGCCCTTAATGAAGGCTATATTATTATAGGGTACTGGCTAATTATTTTCATAAGGGAAAGAAATTTCTAACTCTGGAGGCCTATCTTGGGGGAGCTTACTAATCATATCGGGTTAGTCTTAACCCGTTTGTAGAGGTTCATGTTTCTTTCACTAGCCTTTCTTACATATCTCGAGAGGTAACTTATTTCACATTTCATCTCCCGTATCCTCTCCCGATGGCTCCTCATAGAGTCTCATTTTCTTTTTCTGATCGTTAGAGCCATGAGAGGTTTTTGTCCGTATACTGTTTTGAAGTATACTGTCCACTGTTTATCTTTGCATTTTTTCTTACTAGCTCATCCCATGATTACAATTCATATTTCTTTCTGTCATAGGCCTCATATCGCAACTGCTTATTAGGATTACAGCTCATTTGAGGAGTTTCTGCTTTTAATGATCATAGTTTCTCTATTTATTACTAAATCTATCTCTGTAAGCTGGGACTTTTCCTCGCTTTCTTTGCTCACTTATGGTGGCATTTTATAGTCTCTCATTTCAGCACTGATAAGCCTAACATATGTGTCTCATACTAGCACTGAAGAGCTACTACCATTGGCTAATGCTGAACTCTGATGGGATGCTAGCTATTCTCACAGTTTTACTCACTGGAGATATACTATACCACTTACCTCATATAAAACTACACCTGACTTCTTTCTGAATACATAAGCTAGCATGTGGGGATCTCTCTATCCCTCGGTTAGGGTTAATATCTGCTAGGTAGTGGTTCATCTAGCTCTAATTTTAGAAAGTAAATTTTTTGCTTTCCTCATCCCATACACTATGCTTATCTCTAAAGAGAGTTAGTTAGTGGTCTAACTATTTGAGCAAAGCCTTCACATCTCTGTGGCAATGGTCTACCAGACTTAGGAAATCTCTAGTCTTTAAGACAAAAGCTAGTAAAAATGTACTGGTCTTTGAGACTAACTACTCTATAAAACTCTCTCAGGCTATCATCTCACCAGAGAACTATCATGTTATGGGTAGGGCTCTCTATAACTCTGTGGGATGTAATATCTGATTTTTTGAAAATGAGAAAAAATGTGAGAAACGTAACGTACGGTTTCTCCGTAAATGAACGAAACTTACTGAATACAAAAGGAAGTCCCCCAAAACGATATAGCTAAGGTCTCAAAAAAATTGGAGAGCATTCTAGACTCCTAAAAATAAGAATTTCAAGCTCAGATAGAAAGAAAAATGGAGCTAGAATGAAAAAATAATTTCTTATGAAAAGCTTACGAAATGTAATGGCATTTTCGTAATTTTGAGAAAATTTTGGAATTAACACAGGATGAATTTTTAAATGAAAGTTTTGAGTTTCCCAAGGTTCTTGGAGGCCCTAAAAACCATGGAAAGTCCCGGGACAGTTAAATCTCCTCCGGTGGACATTTTCTAATGTCAGTTGACCCAAACTTTGATCGGTTCATTCGGTAAGGTTTTAACTCTAAATTGAGTGATTCTAAAGGCATTTTATTAAATTGGGAACTTAATTTTATAATGGAAAAGACAGTTCTTAAAAAGGAGCTAAAACGAAGCTGAAATGAAATTGCTATTACAGAAGGATAAAATTAGAATTTTTGAAAAAGTGTGTTTCTAGAAGCTCCCACACACTTCCCCTTTCTTCTCCCATCTTCTTAAGCATGAAATTTCTGCCCAAAATACAGAATATGATCTCCTCTCTTAGGCTCACAAGAAGGAGAAGAAAAGGAGGAGAAAAATCAAGAAAAGGGTATGGATTCTTGGTAGTTTTCTATGCTTTCTTCCATCCAAACCTTCTCTACTCCATTCTTCTTTGTTTCCTACGATTAAAATGAAGTTTACAAATCTGTTTTAAGGAAGAAATTGAGGGAAAAATTCGGATTTGAAGAGAGGAGCTCAAAGAACACAAGATTCAAGTGAGAAAAAGCAAGAAAATAAGGTAATTTCTCTTCCTATGGTAGCTATCTTTGGTTTCCTTCTCCACCATTTCGCCCCACTTGAGAAAACCCTAGGAAGAGATGATTTTTAGGCAGAACCAAGCATGTATCTGAGGAAAAAGTGTATGGAGATTAAGAATATGCAAAGGAAATTATCAAAAAATCATTAGATTTCAAGATATAAATTCTAGGGTTTTATGTGCACCTTGTAAAATCTGACTTTATGTGATGATTCTTAGGTTTAATTAAGAGTTTAAATGAGTTCCTAAGATCCCTAAGATGTTCCCCACATGCTTCCTCCTTCAAGAAAACAAAGAAAACTCCAAGGAGCCCTAAACCATGCATAGGCTCAGCCAAAGGGAGTTCATATAGCTAAAGAGAGTTTTCAATCTTTCTAAGGTCATTCTTGAGTCACATTTGATGAATGAAAATGAAGGGAGGCCTTAGAAAAATTTTAGAACTCATGGAAAGTGATTTGGTGTCTTAGGTTCCATATTATGACCTAAAAAGCAACATGATATTAGGCCCTTTGTTTTAATGGTGTGATGACTCCAAGAGGCTTAAAAGGAATCAAGAATCATATTTGAAAGGAAAGAATGGGGCCTAGAAGTCATTTGAGGGGTGTTGCTTCATTAGGCGCCTTTATGGACCATAATGGAACTTATAGAGCAATCTAGGGTTTAACCAAGTTGTATGGTATTAAAATATATTTCATGAACCTAATTGGCTCCCATAAATTGTATCGAGGACAAGAGAAACCATCTCCACCAATTTATGCGTATGTGGCCGAAAGAGGAGGCTGGAGTTCTAAGAGAAAAGTGTGTAATTGTGTGCAAGGTAACTCTCTCCACCTTTTCTCATGCATGGATGCATGTTTAACTTATTTTAGAATGTGTGTATGTGTATTTTCAAGCTATGAAAAGTATGCTAGCATGCCTTTTTTTGCCATGATTCTTGATGCCATGTTATGTTTCCAAATGAATTCATGATGTTTGTTTAAGTTTGCTTAAGTGTGGAGAGGCCAAGAACTCTTCACCATGGTAAGGATGAGCCAAGAACCCTTGAGCTTAGTTGAGATAAAGTAAAGAGCCTCCCAAAAGTAAAGTGATCTCCCAAGAGTATGGTTGAGTCCAAAGCTCTTAAAGAATGGGTGAGGCAAGTCCAAAATTCATGATGAGAAGTGTGAGGCCAATCCAAACATTTAGTGAGCTCTTGAATGTCTTGTATGATTTGTTCATATGCCAAGCTTGCTTTTTAAATGTCCATGACTTCCATTTTCTCCATGCATGCATTTGTAAGACTTGGTTTGCACATATTATGTATGATTGAATGGGAGATGAGCTATTGGGATTCTTTGAATCTCATTCCTTCCCCTCCAATGCTCTAACATGCTAGGTGGACTAAGTAGCTATGGCAATGGGAGCCAACAACAATAAAGAAGGAAGATTGGCAACCATATACTTAGCCTTTGCCATTTTGGAACCATAAGAATGTTTCATGATGTATATTGTATTGTAAATGATCCATGACCCTTGAGACATGTGTAAATATGATATTATGTGATGTTTAAATGTATGGATATGATGTATGACCTCTTGCATATATTTTAAGTATGTAATGTGTAACTCCTCAAAGCTTGCCATACATAACATACAAAGGCTTGCCAAGCAAGTGGATTAGCCTCACCCATTCACTTGTAGATTTTGGACTTGCCTCACCCATTCTTCAAGAGGTTCTTAGACTCAACCTTACTCTTGGGAGTCAACCTCACTTTTGGGAGACTCTTTACTTTGTCTCAACTAACTTTAGGGTTCTTGGCTAATCCTCACCATGGCTAGAGGGTTGTTGGCTTTTCCATACTTAAGCAACCAAAGTAATCACATAAAACATCATTGAAATACATAAGGCATCATCATGCTAGCATACTTTTCATGGTTTAAAACATACATACACACATGCAAGATAATGTAAGTACACATCTATGCATGAGAGAAGGTGGAGAGAGCTACCTTATCGGCTAACACAAGCTTTCCCTTTCAATTTGTCTCCTCCCTTATTGATTTCACAATCACAACTAGATGGGAGTGCTTCTCTTGAGCCTAGACACACAAAGAGAATGGAATTACTCTTTTTACACTTTATTCATGAAGGGAAACTAGGATTTCTCTCTCTAGAATTCTACTAACTCTCCTTCCTCTCTCAAGCTCTCAAGAAAGGAAAGCAAAGAAGAAGAAGTAAAGATATATGAGTTTTGGTCTTTTTCAAGAGGGGTTTTCCACTCTCCCTCTTCTGAACCAAGCTCAAAGCCCAACTACTTCAATAACCAAAACCATAAAAAGAGAGGGCAAAGAGAGAAGAACAACATGATAAGAAGAAAAACCATACAAATCTTATCTTTCTCTTGTTCTTCCTTCCTTCTCTAGGTTAATGCCAAAGTATGCGACTTGAGAGTTTGATAGAAATGTGTATAAGTATGGGTTGAATAGCCAAAATGAGATGCGTGAGGTTTGGGACCATTTAGGCAGCTCACACAAGCCTTAAATATGCTTTTAGACTTGCCCAAAAGGTGCCAAGACCAAGGGAAATCCATTTGGCAACTTTGGTACCCTATATGGAGTCAAAATTGACCATAATGGAATCCTATATCACTTTTTATCCAAATGAGTAAGTCTTGATCTAGGATTTGACATTCAATTAGATCTCATTGAGAGCTTTTTGGAAAGCTAAAAATCATAATTTTTAGAGGTCTACAGAATATTTGATGATTTTTCAAAGTTGGCCATTTTTATGGTTTTGGTCTGCTACACTATTCATTTGGTCCGAATTTGTATTCTATCACACGAGACTCAAATGATGTCCAATTGCTATGAACTTTTATACAAAGAAACTAGATATTCACAGTGACTCGTACTAACTAGAAGCACCTCATTTGGAGATCTAGATAGAGAGATATGAATTTTTGAACATTCTATCGGGTATCAGAAATTTTGCTAGACCTGAGTTACTATTCCATTAAATTCCGAGGTCTGGACTTGATGAACTGGTTTGGAGATATTTTTTCTCTCTAGCTAACATCCACAAATTTCTAGATTGGTATCATTTGTATGGGTTAGAATTTTTTGGAATTAATTGGATATTTTCAAAATTTTTTATAGAATTCTGTGATAGTTCCAAAATGCAGTTTGACCTCTGGACCATTTTGGATGTCAAACATCCTCTGTGATGGATGTTATGGTCTAAGCATATTTTTATGTAAATTAGATCTCTGTAGCTTTCTAGAATGACCAAGATTACATAATCATAGTAGATCTCAAAATCATGCCCATAATTTTTTTATAATTAGTTATGATTTTTCAAAGTTTGACCAAAAAAGAGGCCGAATCTGGCTGAAAATATATTTGATTATTTTGAGCTCCCTTTTGGTTTCTATGAGTTGTGGGCATGATTTTGAGATGTAAACGAGTTGTATTGATGTGTTTAAATATGAGAATATATAGCATGAGCTCATATGGTCCACGTGACACTGAATGAAATTTTTAAGTACGACGCAAAGTAAAGAAAGTCACTATTTTTTCCCTTTTACTTTATACCTTCATGAATATAATGATGTGAGGCATGTATATATATGATATGATGAGCTAGAAGTTATAGTGTTACATGGGATCTACTATGATCTTTGGGTCTACTACGACCTCTCAAAGCCCTACTAGAGTCTACTGCAACCTGTTGTGTTATGCTAGGATTTACTGCAATCAATTTTTGAGAGATGTTAAAGCCTAAAATCATTGTATCTAACAGTAAAATACATATTCACTAAGTCCAGTAACCATCACTCATAATAGCTGAGGCTAAACTCAGAGATACACAGTGTTCTTTATGCCAAGTGGGTTCTGTGTCATCTAATTCTCTAGGATCCCATTATACTGATATTAGGGAGCATTTTAATTTTCACTCATCACTCCTCATAGAATCCTCAGATTCCCACTTCATCCCCTTTTTCTTGGGCTTTCTTTTCTTACTCTATTGACTTACTTATTTACATATACTCATTTTAGCCCTCCTCTCATATCTTGTAGTTTCTAATTATGCCCATGCTCTGCTTTTAAGTGCTTTGGCACCAGGGCATCTCACACACTGAGTGTGGTAAATATCTCTGGCAAGAGAGAGGCTATACACCTATCCCTATTCATTTCATTCATATATACTATAAGGGACTTGGGCTATGCATACTGAATTTGAACATTTTCTGCTGGGGATTCCTTTCTGCAAGCTTTTCTCATTATTCTAATATTACTGGAATCCCTTTACTTCTTTTTTCTAACTCATCTCGTTCTTTAATTAACTAGGATACCTTTCAATTATCGGGTCACTTTGGTGATTGATGTCGTTGTTTGCTACGCACTCAAGTTACATTACTATTAGGTTGATCAGGACTAATATCATGTAACCATTGTTGCAAACAAACTATAACATCAAATACTAATACACAGGCACCTTATGATTGAGCTCAAAGCCACTCAAGTTTCCCAATAATCTAAATTATCCTTCTCTTACTTTTCTCTATTTGCCTTATTCTTGTAGAATGCTCAGGAAAAATAGGATTCTTTCTCTACTACATCTTAAGATCTCTCTGCATTGCTCGACTATTTTTACTTCGGGTAATATCATGCTAGAAGGGCATCTATACCAAGGATAAGTATGCTTTCTTAAGTAGTCAAAAACATTAACTGAATATCTATTCTCAATCTAATAAGTCCTCAGCTTGAACACTGTCATATCTTCTCTTTCTACCTTTCTTATCTTTTTACTTAGGAAAAAGGATGTTTTACTATTGGTTGTTTCTGTTGCCAATTTAGTTTTTTCTATGCTCAAGAGCACCTACATTTTCCTGAGGTTCCTTCACTTATTCACTCTTTGTAACATCAAGGGGGGGTCTATTTTTCGCTCATATTCTTACTCTGCTCTTAGCTAGACCATCCCTTGGTAAGAAGGATTCTATTTCATATAATCTCAAGAATTTCATTCTATGGCACTCTTGGCTTACACTCTTTCTCTACATAAAATAAGGCTCGCCTTCTTAGGCGATCTCTAGCTTCCTCGAGCTGCTCTGAGGGTACTAAGCCACTAACTGTCTATCTCAGCTTGCTTTTGTGCTCAGATCAGAGCTAGTCTTTTTCTCTGTTTAGTCTTTTTAGCCTTATCCCTAGGAGCACAGTATATTGATTTTAAGGTTCTACTGACCAAATCCGGAACACGTACTCTCAATGTCTGAATTCTATCTTACTAAAAACTTATACTCTACTGGGTGCTCTAATTACTCACGTGCCTTAACCCTATATTATTTTTATATTAGGGAGCTCGTCTGACTAACTATCGGACCCCTATCCATTTATCTTTTTAGGTTTAGTTTGCTCATTTAGTCATTACTAAAGTGAGGGTATCTTTTCTATAACTAGTTTCTCTGCTCTTCCTCGCTTCCCTTATCATTATACTTTATGACTTAGGGGAGTCTATTTAGGGGAATTTACTAACCACTACTGGGTGATTTTCCCGGCATTAAAATGTCTCATCTTTTCTTTCTCGATCTGAGGAGAACTTTCACTGAGCCTTTCATTTACATATCTCACCTGGAACAATGCTACTGGTCATCTTCCTTAGGCTTTAGCTTATACTCAGCCTAGGCTAGTCATCTCATCATACCTGTAGCTTACTAACTATCCTCATTCTTTTCTGAGCCTCTGTTACTAGCTACTCTTACTTACCTCTAGGTGTTACCTATAAGGTACACCTTTCTAGGCCACTCTAGTGGTTCACTTCTGGTAGTTTTATCTTACTTATTTCAAAACTATACTAATATTCTATCATTAAGTATCTCACAGGGTGGCATCCTAGGTTGGAGTCAATGCCTTAAAGGTGGGTTTCAACAACCTTATCATCCTTGTGTCTAACTTTCTCTATGTTGAGCTCTTTCTCAGTCTCATTTACTAGGCCCACAGATTTCTTACTAATATTTCATATTCATTACTCTTTTTCTCTACTTATACTAGGGGTTCCCACTTTCTATGGGTCATCTAACCCTTTATCAACTCATTTCTCAAGTTGGCTTGAATATGACCAACAAGGCATTCATATTGCCATTCACCACGGCTAATTAGCCTTGGGTTCACCCTAGCTTTCCTGTCTGAGTATTGGCCGTGGCTAACTTCTTAATTGGTTGCGGTGAGGAATTCTCTAGATTTCCTTGCTGCTTCCTAAAATAATTAGCTGTGGCTAATATAATATTCGGTTCTCTAAAAACGAAAGAAAATGTGAGAAACGTAACGTATAGTTTCTCCGTTAATGGATAAAACTCACCGAATACAAAAGGAAGTCCCTCAAAATGAGATAGTTATAATCCCAAAAAATTTAGGAAGTATTCTAGATGCCTAAAAATGAGAATCCTAGGCTCAGACAGAAAGAAAAATAGAGCTAGAATGAAGAAACAATTTCTTATAAAAAGCTTACGAAATATAATGGCATGTTTGTAATTTTGAGAATTCACACAAGAGGCTTTCTAAATCAAAGTTTTGAGTTATCTAGGATTCTCAGAGGCCCTAAAAACTATGAGAAGCCCAGGGATAGTTAAATCCCCTCCGGTGGATATTTTCCAATGTCGGTGTGCCCAAACTTTGATAGGTTCATTTGGAAAGGTTTTAGCTCCAATTTGAGTGATTCCAAAGGCATTTTTCTTAATTAGGAACTTAAAATTTATAATGAAAAAGAAGGTTCTCAAAAAGGAGCTAACAAGAAGGAGAAACAAAAATGCAAAGTGTGAAGGGCAAAATTAGAATTTTTGAAAAAGTCCTTTTGCCCTAGCTATATATAGGTGGCGCCTCACACTTGCCCTCATTTCACTTTAGATTTTCCAGCCCCAAATCAGAAACAAAACCTTAAGGGAGAGGAACCTAAGAGAAGAAGAAGAAGGAGGAAGACAACCAAACTTAAGGTATGTTTTCATGGTGATTTTCCTTGCTTTTCTTCATCCACACCTCCTCTCCTCCCTTCTCCTTTCTTTCCTTAGCTGAAAATGAGGTTTATGAATCTAATTCAAGGGAGATATTCGAGGAAAATTATGGATTTGAAGAGAGGAGCTTGGAGAAAGCAAGATTCAAGCTAAATTAAGCAAAGAAATAAGGTAAAAATGCATCCTATGGTAGCTATATTAAACTCCCTTTCTTTTCTACTTTGACCTAAATATGGTCTGCCCTAGGGAGTTAAATTTTTAACTAAACCAAGGGTGAATCTTTGGTATTTGATGGAAGAGAATAAGAATATGCAAAAAAAAAAACCATGAAATAGTCATTAGAATTCAAGATGTAAAACTTAGGGTTTTATGTGCACCTTCCAAATTCTAAATTTATGTGAAGATTCCTACGTTTAATTAAGAATTTAAATGAGTTCTTGACACACCTAAGATGCTCCCCATAATCTTCTTCCTTCAAGAAAACAAAGAAATCTCCAAGAGGCCCTAAACCATGCTATGTCTCGGCCAAACCATGTTTATGGTATTAGGGAGAGTTTTAAATTTTTCTAAGGCCATTCTTGAGTCATATTTGATGAATGAAAATGAAGGGAGGCCTTGAAAAAAGTTTAGAACTCAGAAATTGATTTGGTGCCTTAGGTTTCATATTATGATATAAAGAAGTAACATGATGCTAGGCCTTTTGTCTTAATGGTGTGAAGACTCAAAGAGGCTTAAAAGGAGTCAAGAATCATATTTGAAAGGAAAGAATGAGGCCTAGAAGTCATTTGAGAGGTGTTGCTCATTAGGTGCCTTTATGGACCATAATGGAACTTATAGAGCTATCTAGGGTTTAAGTAAATTGTGTAGCCTTAGAATGTATTTCATGAACCTAATTGGCTCCCATAAATTGTATCTAGGCCAAGAGAAACCATCTCCACCAATTTGTGAGTGTGTGGCCGAAAGAGGAGGTTTGAATCCAAAGGAAAAAATGTGTGATTGTATACAAGGTAACTTTTTCCACCTTCTCTCATGCATGGATGTGTATTTAGCTTGTTTTAAAATGTGTGTATATGTATTTTCAAGCTATGAGAAGTATGCTAGCATGCCTTTATATGCCATAATTCTTGATGCCATGTTATGTTTCCAAATGAATACATGATGTTTGTTTAAATTTGTTTGAGTGTGGAGAGGCCAAGAACTCTTCACCATAGTGAAGATGAACTAAGAACCCTTGAGCTTGGTTGAGACATAGCAAATAGTCTCTCAAAAGCAAAGTAGGCTCCCAAGAGTATGGTTGAGTCAAAATCTCTTAAAGAATGGGTGAGGCAAGTCCAAAATCCATGAGGAGAAGTGTGAAACCAATCCAAGCACTTAGTGAGCTCTTGAATGTCTTGTATGATTTGTTCATATGCCAAGCTTCCTTTTTAAATGTCTATGACTTCCATTTCCTTCATGCATGCATTTGTAAAGCTTGCTTTGGACATATTATGTATGATTGAATGAAAGATGAGCTGTTGGGATTCTTTGAATTTCATCTCTTCCTCTCTAATGCTCTACCATGCTAGGTGGACCAAGTAACTATAGCAATGGAAGCCAACAATAATGAAGAAGGAAGATTGACAAGCATATGCTTAATTTTACCATAATGATGTTTTATGATATATATGATGTTGTAAATAGTCTATGACCCTTGAGACATGTGTAAATATGCTATTATGTAATGTTTAAATGTGTGGATATGATGTATGAACTCTAGCATATAATTTAAGTTTGTAATGCCAAAGTATGCAAATTGGAAGTATGATGTAAATGTGGATAAGTGTGGGTTGAATGGCTAAAATGAGATGCATGAGGTTTGGGACCATTTGGGCAGCTCACACAAGTTTTAAATGTACTTTTAGACTTTCTCAAAAGGTGCCACAATCGAGGGAAAGCCATTTGGTTAGTTTGGTACCCCACGTAACTTTTTAGCCAAATGAGTTGTTCTTAATTTAAGATTTGGCATGCTATTAGGTCTCATTGAGAGCTTTTTGAGAAGCTAAAAATCATAATTTTTGGAGGTCTACAGAATATTTGATGATTTTTCAAAATTGGCAATTTTTATGGTTTTGGTCTGCTACACTATTCATTTGGTCTGAAATTGCATTCAGTCACACGAGGCCCAAATGATGTCCAATTGCCATAAAATTTTATACAAAGAAACTAGGAAATCACAGTGACTCGTACCATCTAGAAGCACCTCATTTGGAGGTCTAGAGAGGGAGATATAAATTTTTGAAATTTCTGTCTAGTATCAGAAATTTTTCCTGACCTGAAGTATTGTTGCATTAAATTCTGAGGTTTGGGCTTCATAAACTGGTCTAAAGATATTTTTTCCCTCTAGTTGACATCCACAAATTTCTATATTAGTATCATTTGTATGAATTGGATTTTTGTAGAAATAATTAGACATTTTCTAAGTTTTCTATAGAATTCTGTGATAGTTCCAGAATTCAGTTTGACCTGACTATTTTGGATGTCAAACTTCCTTTGTGATGGATGTTATGATCTGGAAATATTTTTAGTGTGAAGTAGACATCCATAGATTTCTAGAATGTCTAAGATTGTATGATTTCAATTTTTCTAGATTTAGTTATGATTTTCCAAAGTTTGGTCAGAAAATGAAGCAAATCTGGTCGAGAATGAATCTCCATATTCCATGCTTCATTTCGGTTTCCATGAGTTGGGGGCATAATTTTATGATGAAAATGAGTTATTTTGATGTAATTAAATATGAGAATGTATAGAATAATCTCATATGGTCCACGTGCACCACTGATTGAAATTTTTAAGTATGACACAACGCAAATAAACCCGTTATTTTTTGTCGCTTTTTCATGTGCTTTTATGGAAATGATGATGTGAAGTTTATGAATGTTACGAAATGAGCTAGAATTTATGGTGTTACAGCTAACGACCTCTAATTGGCTTACTTTTTCAGAGATTGAATTTTCATCTTTAGCTACTGGCCCAAGCCTCATTATCTTTATATCCAACCTGTCATCAAGCTAGAGAGTTCTACATCTTGTTTCGTTCATGAGTAGCTAACTATCACCTTCGGGCTATCTGGGCTCTAAAAGGTATAACTTGTAACTCAACTCTTGGCCTGAGAGAATTAACCTTTCAGGGTTTAATACTTATCTAGATATTTGGGTGTTGTGGCTAGGGGATAACTCTCTTTCTCATTCCCCTCTAAACTAGTCATGTGCAGCCACAGTCTCATCTCATACTGTGTTATATCACTACTTGTCTTTGCATTAAGTAGGACATCTTAGAATGGCCTAAGTATGACTACCAGGGAGAATTAGGCCTCACATACTCTCTCTAGCAAGCCTCTTCCTATCAATGAAATCATTTCTCATTATTTATATCTAGGGCTTGCCATTGATCCCAACGAGCTATCACATCTCATCAAGCTCTAGTCGTAGGATCTCTCAACTTTGCTTAAGCTTAGCTCTGCTCAAGCTACTCCAGAGGCCACTCTTTCTCGGTGTCCACTAACTACTCTAAAACCATTCTACAACTTACTTATCATGAATAAAGCCATAAACTACTTTCATACACCCACAATGTCTCATACAAGGTTCTACCTATTCATTCGAGCCTTTACATAACCCTAATGCTACATCCTCAAGCCAAATCCAATCCAAGAGAGCCTGAAACTTTGCTCTGATACCAAAAATGTAACACCATATATTTCTAACTTATTTAATAACTTCCTCATGCATCACATCATCAATTCCATGAAGGAAGTTAGAAAAGTTTATTAAAATAATGTATATAATTGTGCTGCATCATGTATAAAAATTTCATTCAGTGTCACGTGGATTGTGTGAGCTCATACAACACATTTTCATATTTAATTGCATGAATGCAACTCATTTGCACCATAAAATGTGGCCCACAACTCATGAAATTCAAAGGGAAGCTCAAAATACTCATGTATATTTTTGGCAAGAATTTGGCTCTTTTCTGACTAAATTTTGAAAATTTATAACTAATTCTAAAAAAATACAAGTCATGCATTCTTAGCCATTCTAGAAATCTACAGATGTCTAATTCATACTAAAAATATGTCTAGACCTTAATATCCAACACATGAGACGTTTGACATACGAAATGGTCTAGAGGTCAAACTGCTCACTGGTGCTGTCACAGATTTCTGTAACAAACTTCAAAAATATGCAATTAATTCCAAAAAAAATATAATCCATGCAAATGACACTAATATGGAAATATGTGGATGTTAACTAAAGGGGAAAAATAATTTCAAACCAGCTTAGGCATGTCCAGACCTCGAAATTTAATAGAATAGTAACTAAGGTTGGGTAAAGCTTTTGATACTAGATAAAATTTTTAAAAATTCATATCTCCCTCTCTAGACCTCCAAATGAGGTGATTCTAGTTGTCATAAGTCACTGAGAATGTCTAGTTTCTTTGCATAAAATATTGTAGTAATTGGATATTATTTGGGCCCTGTGTGATAGAATTTATTTTTAGACCAGTATGAACAGTAACATGACCAAAACTAAAAAATTTGCAAAATTTGAAAATTCATCAAATATTATGTGGAAATCCAAAAATTATGTTCATTAGCTTTCCAAAGATCTCTCAACAAGCCCTAATTGCACGCCAAATCTTAGATCAAGAAGACCTCATTTGGATGGAAAGTGATATTGGGTTGCATTATGGTCAAATTTGGCTTTATATAGGATACCAAATTGTCCAAATGGCTTTCCTTGGATGTTGGCACCTTTTGAGCAAGTCTAAAAGTATAATTGAGACTTGTGTAGGCTGCCCAAATGGTCCCAAACTCCATACCTCTCATTTTGGCTATGCCACATGCAATTATGCACACACACATCAAACTTTCAAGAAGCATATCTTGGCATTACATTTTAAGTTTCACATATCATATCCATTCATTTATACATCACATATTATCATAATTACACATGTTTAAGAGGTCATAGACCATATACATTAATGGATTACATCATTTGACATAACTATGGCCTTAAAGAACTAAAAACTTTGCATTATGTTGTTATCCTCAAGGTGGTTGGCTTCTATTACATTATCCACTTGGTCCACCTAGCATATTAGATCGTTAGAGAGAAGGGAATGAGATTCAAAGAATCCCAATAGCTCATCTCTCTTTCAATCATACATAATGGATGCAAAAAAGTCTTATAAATGTATGTATGGTTGTATAGACATGTGCAAAAATTCAAGAAACATTTTTATTATTTAAGAAAGTCATATATAGTATACAAAGGCTTGCCAAGCAAGTGGATTGTCCTCACCCAATTTCTTGTGGATGTTAGACTTGCCTCACCCATTCTTGGACTCAACTATGCTCTGGGAAGCCCACTTTACTTTTGGGAGACTCTTTGGTTTGTCTCAACTAATCTTAAGGGTTATTGGCCTCACCACACTCAAGTAAACCTAAACACGCATCAAAATATCATATGAAACATAATATATCATCATAAAATCATGGCATATGAAATCATGGTATCATACTTTTCATGGTTTAAAAATACACATACACGCATTCTAAGACAAGCTAAGCATACATCCATGCATGAGAAAAGGTGGAGAGAGCTACCTTGTACACAATCACACACTTTCCTTCTTGAATAAAGGCTTCCTCTTTCAGCCACACAAACAAAAACTTGTGGAAATGATTTCTCTTGGCCTAGACACAATTTATGGAAGCCAATTAGGTTCATGAACTCAATTCTAAGACCATAAATTTGCTTAGATACTAGGTTGGCCTATAACTTCATTATGATTCCATAATTGTACCTAATGAAGCAACACCCCTCAATTAAATTCTAGGCTCCATTCTTTCCTTTCAAATATGATTCTTGACTCCTTTTAAGGCTTTTGGAGTCATCACACAATCAAAACCAAGAGCCTAACTACATGTTGCTTCTTTAGGTCTCATTATAGAACATAAAGCACTAACTTACTTTCTATGGTTTCTAAATTTCTCCCAAGGCTTCCCTTCATATTCATTCATCATATATGATTCAAAAATGATTTTAGAAAAATTTAAAACTCTCTCTAACTACACAAACCCCTTTAGGTTGAGGCTATGGAGGAAATGGGGTTTCTTGGAGTTTACTTTATTTTCTCAAGGGATGATGCATGTAGGGAGCCTCTTAGGGATCTTAGGAGATCAGTTAAACTCTTATTTAGGCTTAGGGATTATCATACAAAATCATATTTTATAAGGTACAATTGAAACCCTAGAACTTACATCTTGAAATCTAATAGGCTTTTGTTAATTCCATTTACATATTCTTAATCTCCACACTCTTTTTCCTTAGATTCATCCTTGGTTCTACCTAAAAATCAAGTCCTTCTAGGGTTTCTCATGTTAGGCAAAATGGAGGAGGAGAAGAACCAAAGGTAGCAACCATAAGAAGAGAAATTACCTAGTTTTCTTACTTTTTTCACTTGAATCTTGCTTTCTCCAAGCTCCTCTCTTCAAATCCGAAAATTTCCCTTCATATCTCCCTTAAAATAGATTTGAAAACTTTATTTTAATCAAAGGAAACAAAAGAGAATGGAGGAGAGGAGGTTTGGATGGAAGAAAGCATAGAAAACTACCAAGAATCTATACCTTTTTCTTGATTTTTCTCCTCCTTTTCTTCCCCTTCTTGTGAGCCAAAGAGAGCATATTATATTCTGTATTTTGGGCAGAAATTTTGTGCTTAAGAAGATGGGAGAAGAAAGGAGAAGTATGTGGAGGCTTCTAGAAACACACTTTTTTCAAAAATTCTAATTTTGTCCTTCCATAATGGCAATTTTGTTTCGGCTTCGTTTTAGCTCATTTTTTAGAACCATCTTTTCCATTATAAAATTTAGGTTCCCAATTTAATAAAATGCCTTTGGAATCACACAATTTGGTGCTAAAATCTTACAAACAAACTAGTCAAAGTTCAGGTCAACTGACATTGAAAAAAGTCCACTGGAGGGGATTTAATTGTCCTAGGGCTTCCCATAGTTTTTAGAGCCTCTGAGATCCCAGGACAATTCAAAACTTTTATTTAAAAGTCCTCCTATATGTTTTTTTTGAAAGTTTCACTTATTTATGAAAATGCCATTACGTTTCATCAGTTTATGTCACAATTTCATTTCTTCATTCTAGCTCCATTTTTCTTTCTATTTGAGCCTATGATTTTCATTTGTAAGAGTCTAGAATGCTTTTCAAAGTTTTTGGGACCTTAGCTACATCATCTCAGGGGACTTCCTTTTGTACCTAGTAAGTTTTGTTCATTTATGGAGAAACTGTACGTTACATTTCTCATGTTTTCAGAAAACTGGATGTTACACCCTTGAAATGATGGACTTACTCCTTAGGCCTCCTAACCATTTGCATGTAGAATGTGACATCAATACAGAGATTCATTCCTTTATGGTAAGAGATTGGTTGGTCAAAGTGACTCATATCTTTCGGCAGAAAAACAAAGTGGTGGATAGGGCTGCTCAGTTTATGCTTTTAGTTTTGCCAGGTATCCTTTGCTTCTCTGCTCCCCTTGGTTAGATGAAGGTGCTATTGGATGAGGATCTTGTTAGCTTGAGTGGACCTCCACCTTTGTTAGAAAGTGCTTAGTTAGCTTTGTGTGTTTGCCTCATTTTCACATTAAAAAAAAGAATTAAAGAGTCTAGAAAGTATTCCCTTCAAGCCAGAGGGTAGAATCTATAGGCAATGCTTTACAGAGCCCTAACAACCCAGATGCATCATTTGGCTATGCATGAATAAAGCAAGAGGTAGAACTTGTTAGCCTTAATGGTGGGCTGAATATAAAGGTAGTTTAGGCTCATACCATATAGCCACAGAAGAAGTAACTAGTGATGATTGAGTGTATTGCCATATGGAAGGCCTTATTGGTCATATTCAAGTTAATATGAGAAATGAATTGTTATGGGGTTAATCATAGCACAACGAGTTGAGACCTCTAGCATGAATAAAGTGAAAGAGAATTAAATGACCCATTAGTAGCCATAGAAAATCGTTAAGTAATAAATGTGCAATGACTCTAATGCATGAGTCTAAGGGAGAGATTGACATGTTTTATGGCTTAGCGTGAGAATGTTTGAGATTAAGCAGTAACCAAAGCTAGAATATTAGGCACAACAGTAGTAAGGTTGTAGAGACCTTGCCTATAAGGCATTGACTTCAACCTAAGATGCTACCTTGTGTGATAATGAACAACGAGCTAAGGCTATGAATTCCAGGCATATGGAACCTATCATGAGTATGTACGTATATGTAAGAGGGTGTTATGAATATATAAGAAAAGTACACTCTAGTAATGGTACCCTAAGCTAAACATGATGGGCTTAGTGTGAGGAGTTCAAACAGGAGAAAAAGAAAATCCCAAAAGTGACAGTTCACAGTAAGCCTGTGTAAGTTAATTAGACCTACAATGAGTTATAGCCCTAGTGAGATAAGTGTTTCAGGCTGAGCGTAAACTGAAGCTTAAGAGAAGCAATAAATGGAATTTCATAGGTAAGCTGAGATAAGTATAAAAGAGAACCTTAGTTTAACGAGGAAGTGGTTCAGAATGAAAGTTCAATGAAGGTTCTCTTTGTGCTGATGAGAGAAAAATAAGATGTAATGAGGTGGTAGACCACCCAATTAATGGCTAGTAAAACCCCATAAGGGATAAACCCCTTATTTGAAAATCTAAAAGGTATGAGAAGTGAGGGAAAGTTGAGAAACTAATACATAGAAAGAGATATCCTCGCTTTAGTGGGGATTAAAGGAAAGTTAGTAAAATAAACATAGTAAAAGCAAACGAGTAAGGGTTTAGCAGTTAACCATATGAGCTTCCTTAATATGAGATGAATGCAACTTAGAAGCACACAAGTAATAAGAGTACTGGGTGGAGCATAAAATTTCTAGTAATGTAAATTTAGGACATTGAGGATGCATGGCCTGAATTGAGTTAATAAAACCCTAGAATTAGTAGATTATGCTTCTAAAGATGAAAGTGAAAAGATTAAGTAAAGAGAAAACCTAGCTCTGATTAGAATGTAGTAACGAGCTGAGGCAAGCGGCTAATCCTTTAGTGCTCTCAGAGAAGCTAGAGAAAGTCAGAAACCACCTGAAAAGGTGAGGTCCAGTATTATATAGAGAAGAAAGGTAAGCCAAGAGCTTTAGAGAAGATAAGCTATAGGGTTCACATGAAATAAAAATTTCTTACAAAGGGACAGTTTAATTAAAAATAGAACCAGTGAATAAGAGAAATTAGACCTCCCCTATGTTTATAGAAAGCAAGCAAGTAGAGGTGAACCTAGAAAAGAATACAAATACTCTTAAGTATAAAGAAGTAGAAGAATATTAAAGGAATGCCGAAGTAATAGATGACCTTTCCATATGAGTAAAGGGATAGTAAAGTAAAAGAGAGTTTGTAATGACGTCAAAGCCGAAGACATAATAAATTGAGAATAGATGTAGAGGTCTCATGAATAAGTGCTTGAGTAAGCATTGTTGTCCTTGGTATGGATGTCCATAAAGCATGATATAATGCCCTAATAGAGATAGTTGGGCAACATAAAAGACCTCGAGATAGAATAGTAAATGATGTAAGAATTTAGAGAAAGAGTTCCTTTTTTCCCCTGAGTATCATATGAGATAAAGATAAGCCAAAAAAAAAGAAGTTAAGGGATTCTAGTAATATTAGAACTATAAAGAAAAGTATGCAAAAAGAAATTCCCAGTATAAGATGATATAAAGGGAATGTACTGGCAATAGTAGAATGCAAAAAGCTAGATAACATGAGTTCAGTGTGTATAGAATGAGTCCCTTATGATATAACCAAGTGAAATAAAAAAGGACGAGTGTATGATCTTTATCCTACAAAAGACATTAAGCACACTTGATGTGTAAAATGCTTTGGTACTAAAGGCACTTGAAAGTAGAATAGGGGCATAGTAAAAAATGGTTGGGTACAAAAGGAAAGTCAGAATGAGTACAAGTAAAGTAAAGTAAGCTAATAAGAGTAAAGAAAGAAAGAAAGCCTGAATAAAAAAGCTTGAAGTGGGAACCTAATGATCCTATAAGGAGTAGTGAGTGAATCTCAGGAGACTTCTATGTATCATAACGGTAGGATCAACAGAGAAGAAAATAATACAAAACCTACTTTACATGAAGAGCATAACAGATATATGAGTTTAGCATTAGAGAATATAGGCAATGGTTGTCAGACTTAGTAAGCATGTGTTTTATTTATAGATATAGTGATCTTAAGCTTTGAAATCTCCCAGAGATGGATTACAGTAGATCTTAGTATAGTATAATGGGTTACAGTAGACTCCAATAAGGCTCTAAGAGGTCGCAGTAGACCTAGAGGTCGCATTAGATCCCATAGAGTTATAGAGAGCCTACTGTTATAGCACAGTAGCTCTTTAAGGAGATTACAACCTGAGATAGTTTTTACAGATTAGTTAGTCTCAAAGACCAGTATAGTTTTAGACAATTTTTGTCTTAAAACTAGAGATCTCCTAAGTGTGGTAGACTATTGCCATCAGAGACATTAGAGCTATACTTAGATTGTTAGACTATTGACTAGACCTCTTGAGATATGAGTATAGTATGTGGGATAAGGAAATCAAGAAAGTAACTTTTCAGAGTTATAGTCAGATGAACCACTATCCAGTAGATATTAAACCTGACTGAGGGATTGAGAGATCCTTATTGCCAGAACTATGCATTTAGCAAAGGGTCAGGTGTAGTTCTTTATAATGGGGTAAATGGTAGACCACGTCTTTAGTAGTTGAGATTATGAGAAAAGTTAGCATCTCATAAGTATTAAGTATTAGTAAGTGGTACATGCCCTTTACTACTAGTATGAATGGTTAGAAAGTTATGCTAGTCAGTTATTAAGATGGGGGATTGGATAATGCCTACTCCTGAGCAAATAAGGAGAGTAAAGAAAAGTTTAGGCCTAAAAGAAGCAAGTACTATGATAAGTAGAGAAATAAGGGCAATTAAGAATAGCAGTTCCTTAAGGGAGCTATGATCCCAATAAGTGGCTAGAGTCTGGGGTCTATGATAGAAGAAAATAAAACTATGAACCTTGACTATGGGATGAGCTAGTAAGAAAGAAAGCGAAGTAAAACAATGGACTGAATAGTTAAGTAGCAGATGGAAGTCCCTAATGGCTGCTCATGAATAGAGAGATAATGAGACTTTATAGAAAGCCATTAGGAGATGCAAAAGGAGATTTAATACTAAATCAGTTATCTCTAAAGGTATATGCAAGTAAGTCCACTAAGCAAGAAAGTCAACCCATATGAACGGGTTAAGACCAATCAGATACAAAATAGTAAGCTATCCCATTACATAGACCAAAGTTATCAGAATACATTTTAGTGACAGAGGTTAATTTCCCTTATGACTAGAAGAAGTTATACGCTCTGTAGCAATAACATAGAGAAAGAGAATCAGATATAGTAAGCTAGTAACGTAAAGTCCCCTGGCAAAAAGAAACTTAAAAGAGCCTAGTCTCTAAAAGAAGTTAATAGAGCCTGGAAAAAGGGGAAGAAAAGGCTAGTTAATGAGAATATAAGAAAAGCTAGGTGAGGTTATACCTCTAAATTTCGAGGACAAAATTTTTTTAGAGGAAGAAAAATGTAACATCTGGTTTCTCTCTAAATGTATGAAACTCACCAGATATAAAAGAAAGTCCTCTGAATAGAATGATTTGAGGCCAAATAAAATTTTAAAAAATTCTAAATAATGAAAAATAAGGATCTAAGGCCTAAGGTACCCAAAAACCTAAGTTAGAAAAGCTAAGAAAATTTGCAAAAATAAGTTAGGGCATTTTCGTAACTTCTAGCAATTTTGGAAAAATCACAAGAGGGCTTTTTAAATGAAAAAATTGAGTTTTCTGATGTTTTCAGTGGCTTTAAAAACCATAAGAGGGTCTAGAATAGTTAAAACCCTTCCAGTAAGTGATTTTAGCCGTTAGTTGACCAAAACTTTGACCGAACAGTTTAAAATGATTTTAAAGCTAATTTGGGTGAAACCAAAGGTAATATATAAGTTAGAGGACCCAAATATTATGATGAAAAAGATGGATTTCAAAAAGGAATTAAAATGAGGCCAAATGGAGAAACCATTATTTAGGGACTAAAATTAAAAGTGAAAAAGTTACAAAAGTGACCCTTTGGCTCCTTACACGTTCCTAGTTAGCCTTCTCTTCACCCATGTTTTTAGGTATCTAAAAATATAAAGAAGACTAGCTGAGGGAGGCATCTAAGAAGGGAGCAAAGGAGGAAGGAAAAGCTTAGGAGAAAAGTGGGAAAACCTTGAAATTTCATGCTCCTTCCTTCATTAATCTTGTTCCTCTCCTTCTCCTCTTCCTCCTTATAGTTTTAATGGCTCATATAGGATTGGTTTGTGGCTGGTATAGAGGAGAGAGCTTAGAATTTCAAGGAGGAACTTGCAGCAATGGAAAGAACCCTTGGAAAAGCATTGAAACAAGGTAAAAACCATGGCCCTTTTGTACTTTCTATTGTTCTCCTCCATGAGTGTTTCGTCCAACATAGAGCCCATTCTCTTGGGGATGAATTCTAATCCTAGCAAGGGAGAATCATAAGTTTTGGATTGTGAGAAACAAGTATAGGCAAAGAAATCCAATCAAGAAGCATTAGATTGTTAGTTAACAAAGTTAGGGGTTTTAGTGTACCTAGGCCAAGATGGAGCTTCTTAAGGATAATTTAAGTAGTTTAAGAGTATATATGAGCTCTTAATACATCTAGGAAGCCTTCCAAGTGCCATTCCTTTTAAGAGAACAAAGCAAACTCTATATCCCATGAAATATATGCATGTCTCAACCTAAGTAAGTGTGGCCATCTAGGGAGTGTTTTAAATTGTTCCAAGGCTAGAATGGGACTCGATATAATAGAAAAACCTTGAAAAAAATTTAAAAGGAATAGATTGTGAGATGAAGGTGTAGGTTCCATAATGAGACATAAAGAAGCTACTTATACCTAGGCTCCTTAGAATAACTTTGTGATAACTCCAAGGAATCTAAACAGAGTTAATAGACTTAGATTGAATGAGAAAATGGAGCCAAGATCATGAATTCCAATAGTTTCTTCATTGTGTCTTGTATGGAACTATAATAGAGCTATATGAGAAAGTAAGCCTTCATAGAGTTTGTATAAAGCCAAAGATTGTTCCAATGATTGAATCATGTCCCATTTAATGTGTATAGGCTAAGAGAATCAAGTGCCACCCAATTCCATGAGCTTGCCCAAAAAAAGGAAGACAAATTCAAGAGAAAAATGTGTGACATTGGCTCTAAGGTAGCTCTCTAACCTTTCTCTTATACATATTTAGGATGTTTGCTTGTCTTTAAGTACTTGTATATATATTTATGCCATGAGAAATCTTTCTAGCTATTGCTTATATGTTATGGTACCATGATATTCTTGAAATGTGCTTTATGAATGTGTTTTAGCTTGAGTCGATTTAGTGATGCCAAAAGTCTCTTAACAAAGGCAAGGATGAGCCAAAAGTTTCTAGGATTGGATGAAACCAAGCCAAAAGTCTCAAAAAGAGTAAGGCTTAGTCAAAAGTCCTTTGAAAATGGGTGAGGCTAGACTAATACTCTTGAGAGCCTATGTATGATATGTATGAGTTTCTATGACCATGAAAATGTTATATTTATGTTCACTAGTAGTCTAAAGGCCATACATGTATTCTTTAACATGTTTTAGCATCCATTATGTATGTTTGAAATGGTAAAGATGTAACACCCCAAAAAATTAATTAAGGTGTTAATCATGGATTCAGATTAATTAGGAATAATTAATATAGGATGATTGGGCAAGTTAAGTGAATGGAGATTTTAGAGAGATGAATTATTAATATGAGTTTGAGAATTAATTGGGATAGAAACTTCATCTAGGCCCAAATTAAAAAATCATAAGAAGAGGCTAATGGAGGCCCAATGAGTTAGGTGCAGACCCAATCTAATTTCATATGATAAAGGCCAAAGATCCACCTTGCATAGGCTTTTATGAGTGGCCCAATAACCCTTGTGCAAACCTAAATCCTTAAGCTCTTTAAACTTGGCCCAAACTTGATTAAAATTTAGCAGCCCAATACATAAGAGTTGGCCCAACAAAGCAAAAATCTGAAGCCCATTTAGAGTTGGCCCTTGGAGCAACCCATGACCCATCTTAGACCCAACTTAAACCTAACTAAAATCCTAACTCTTCATCCTCTTCCTCATTTTGCTGAAACTCAAGAGAGGAAATTCGGAGGTTCAAGAAAGGCTAGGGTTCTACCAACATGGAAGCTTTATTTTTGACTCCTAGAGGATGATTTAGCCAAGGTGAGTTATATATAACTTGACCCTCTCGTCCTCCTCTTCATTTTGGTCCAATTAATTTCTGGGTTTGAGCATTTTCATCTTCTTCTCAAATATGAAATTTGGTATTGGGTGATTCCTTGCAAGATTTTTGGACTTGGAGGTTAGAGGGAGGATTAGGTAAGCTTTTCCCTTCCATTTTGTGTATCACTTTGCTGGAAAATGCCCCTGAGGATGTATTATCATAATGGGTTCTGTTATTGTGTGAAATTACAAGGAGATAATGGTGGAAAACCTAATTTTCTGGGCTTGATGATTGAAATGCGAATTTTGGTGAGTCCATGGTAGATTTTCGGAGGTGAGGCTATGGCTGTTGTTAAGTGAGTATCTCTTTCCCATTTTGATGCATTTTCTGTTAGTTTGAGACCTCTATAGTTGACCTATGATATGGGCTTTAATTTCATGTGAAATTACTTAGAAATTGGAGTGAACTATGGCAATTTCTGGTGTGGGAAAGTTGGAATCCGAAATTAAATCCCTTGGTAATTAGGTGAGTAACCTCTAGTCTGTCATTAGTAGTTCAACTCTTTGGATATTTGATTGTGATTAGAAATGATGATAATTATGCTTGTTATAGGTTTGGTGTGCATTTGGATTATTATGGTAGCTAGGGGAAGAGTAATTGGCTTCATTGAGATAACTGGGGTTAATTTTCTAATTCTATGTATATGTTCATGTTAATATGATATTGTTTGCATATATATGATTTTGAAATGCTAAATGATTGGTTGACGACTTGAATTATTATTGTGATTGGACCTTGTGAGTTCATGGTGGAGCTGTGGTATGGCTGCCACCCATGCATGTGCTTCGATCAAGCACCGGGTTATGATCAAACCCCAAATGCATTGAGTCCTGGTTGTACTCATTATGGAGTAGGTGCCATGGACAAACCTCTCTTGATGTTATTGGCCATTAACATGTTGTGTACGACTGCTGGTATGGGACAGTAGTTATTGGTAGTTCAACTAGTTCATTTGCAAATTAAATTGATGATTCTGGTATTGATGACATGAAATTGCATTGGATTGATTAACTTGTACATATATGTGGGAATTGCCTTTTGTTACTGAGATCGTATATCTCACCTCGTTGTGGGCTAACATTTTTAGGGACCGGACCTCTTAGTGGCAAGGAGAAAATTACTGGAAGCACATTAAATGGTTTGGTAGTACATAAGTTTAGAGATCTTGTCGAATTGTATTGTAATTAGATAGCTAGTTTTGTATCATTGCTGCATTGTATCATGAGTTGCCAAGTATAGGGATTGTATATGTAATTTGATTATCACGGAATTGAACATTATGATTGTAATTGTTTAATAATGGATAAGTGATTTGATTTTATATGAATATTAAGCATTGACCCCATGCACCTTGTGACCATAATACATTTCCTGTCATTAATCTATGAACTCACTAGTTTATGGTAGCTAGAGGGTTAAGGATCCACATTTGAATTTTGAATGGGTAATGATAGATATGTTAGGTAGATTAGGTAAAAGAAAGACACTAAATCTTCACAAACTAAGTTAAAGTAGCCTAGAGTATTGCGAGAGGGGGAAGTGGAGAGTATGAGGTAAGGTTTTAAAAGTAATAGGATCAAGAGGTATTTGGCCACGGCCAAAATATGGTTAGCCGTGGCCAATAGTGGCGAAGTTGCCCAGGGAAAGTGCCAGAGAGCAATTCGCCGCGACGAATGTGGAATTGGCTGCTACAAAATGTGAGAGGCTAAATTGGGAGTCGTACAGAGGGGAATTTGTTGCGGTGAATTGAGGTATTGGCCGCGGTGAACTTTTTTGAAAATGAGCCAGGCATACCAGAGAGGAATTGGCTACGGCGAAGGAAGGTATTGGCCGCGGCCAATAGCGAGAGGCGAGCGAGGGAAGTTCCAAGAGGCTTCTTCGTTACGGCGCCATGTAGGTTGGCCACGGCGAAGGTCAAACTTACTGCGACGATAACGATGCGAGGGGTGAAGCCGAGGGGAATTGGTCGCGGCTAAAGGGAAATTGGCCTAGGCGAATGTCCTGAAACTCTTATATTGACTAGAAAATCTTGGTTTTCCATACTGTAACCTCAAGGGATGACTTAGAAACATTAATTGAAGATAAATGTGAGTTGGAAATGATAGGTAATAGAATCAAGGGTCATAAATGAACATTTGTTTCCCCTTATGTATATAAGTAGTTGTAATTATATGGTTGATGACTCTAATCAAATTAAAGTTCAAATTTTCCTATATTTCCAATATGTAATTAGTCTTAATGACATGTGACCTTGGTTTATGGTTACTAATCACGTATTCAACCTTAACATGTGAAAATTAGGGTCATCACAAAAGAGCTATTAAGATTTTTTAAATCTCATTCTTCCCCCTTTAATGTCTAATAATGCCTAGGTAAGCCAAGAAGACCAATGGATGGAGGCCAAAGCTTTGGAGCATGATACTTTGACAAAGGAGTAGGAGAATGGGCATTTCTAAAGCATTTTGATGTCAAAAATTTTAATCTCATGATGTATGTATGATTTAGGCTCTTGAACACATCCAAATATGTATAATGATGATGTATGTATGACTTTTGAGACCAAATGACTTGATGTATACATTTTTGCCACCTAGGTTCTATGATATGCATGTGTATAAGTGTGAGTGGCATGGTGAGATTAAGCTCCACAATATTTTGGACCATTTGATGTGCTTCCCTTGGCATTGTTTGTACTTTGGGAAGTGCTCAAGTGGCTATGGAATATTAAGAAAGTGAAGTGGTACCTTAAGAATCCCTTATGACCCTAAAAAGGTGACCAAATCTTGAGCTGAACCTTAAATTAAACTAATGAATGAATTTTCTCATGAAATTTGGCATGAATATAAGTGTTATCTAGATCTTTTCATAGAGTTAAAGAGTACTTAATTTGGAGCTCGAGAGAATTTATTATGATTTTTCAAATTTGAAAAAATTTTGCTAAAATGTAACAACACTATTTATATGGTCAATTTATGTTTCTATGTCACACATGGGCCAAATTATATCCAATACTCATGAAATTTTATAGGAATAAACTAGACGTCATAATCTTTTCATAACCACTAAGATCACCTCATTTGGAGTTCTGTAGAGGGAGAACCAAAAATTTGCATGACAGTGCCAGTAATGTAGCTCGACCTTTGGTACTGTTCTATCTATTTTCCTAAGTTAAAGGCCATTGCATTGGTCAAGAATTAATTTTAAACATTATTTAACATATAGAGCTTTCTAGAATAGTATAGTTTACTTGATTTTAAAGTTTTTGTAATTACTTATGAATTTTCAAAGTTTATATCAGAAATCTATGATAGCTAAGAAGTCGTGTCGTGCAACCCTCAAAATAAAACTAAGTTAGATTAAATTTTATAGTTAGCGGCACAACCTAAGTCATCTCCCTTGAGAATGAAATTCAATGTTTAATTGAGTTTTCTAGGTATAAAAGAACTTTAACAATTTCCTGACTAAGGGGGGGTTCGATTGACTTAAACTAATTAAAATGAAATCAAATTAAAGTTCCTAATTATTACCTAAATATATGAACTATGGGTGAATGATAGATTTGTAACTAGCTTTAGATTCGTCCCTTGGTATCCACTATCATTATCTTAATTCAATTATGATTAATTTTGGTCTAAAAGTCCTTAATTGTGTTCATGGCAAATTATCTTGAGTTATTATGCAAGAATCAAGAGATTAACAATCAAATATTGAATTGAAACCTCAATCTTGCATCAATTTGTCAATTCTTGTCTTTACGATCAATGAACACTCAGTTTGATTGATTAATCGATTAATTACCTCTAAATCATCACCCTAAGATTTTTAATTAACCAATTAAACTCTAAAGAATCCTCAAATCAAGCAACCAAGCACACAATCTCACTCATGCATTTCATCAAACACCTTGATGGCATATATGGAAAATTAAAAAATAATAAAAAATTCAGTGTTTAATCTAATCAATTAATCAACAAAAAGGTTTCCTAATTAATGTCTAACTAACTACTAATATAATTACATAAATTCCTAATCAAATACATCTCAACCAAGCATGTACAAGAAAAAGAAAAAGTGTAGGAAAGTAGGAAATTTTTAGCCAAAATTCCTTTGATATCTCCATAGATTCAAGATTCTCCAAGGTCTTCTCTTAGCTAGCCACAATCTGTGATTAAGCTCTCATTGGATGGATGGATGGAAGTGAGAAAAATGGAAGAGGAATGGCTACATAGTGGAGGTGATGGATGCAGTTCTGCATATGGAATGTATGACAATGAAAATGTGTTTTGGATCCCCTTTTATTCGATTGAATGGAATGGTGTGTATTGGATGCCCTTCTCATGTGCTTTTTTATAATTTCATGTGCTCCCTTTTATGCCAATTGCCCATAGCAATCCATGTTGCTTCTTCTTTTGTTTTTTTGAGTGCGAGCCCTAATGTTCTTCCTATGTGAGCTTTATTTTATTTCTTTAAAAATTATTCCACATGCTTAGCTTCTCCTTTTCCTTTTTTGTATCACGTGTTCCTTCTCTTCTACTTCTAAGTTCTACCCACGTTAATTTCCTCTCAAACTCCAGCTCATGCTTTCTCACATGTTCAGCTCTATTGCTATTCACATGGACTTCTTCTCAGTTTATACATCTAGCCCATGCGTGGTTCCTCCACGTTAAAGTCTTGCTAACCCATGCATCTTGCTAATTGGGAGTGTCTTATTTGACTTTAGAACTGCATGTGTGTTTCTCCACGTTATTGTTGCTTGGACTCATACATTCTACTATTCTGTAGCTGCATTCTTCATGTTTGCATTAAATTTTCTCATTTAATTCTTTCCTCATCAACTTCTTGATGGGTGGACAGCTGCTGGTTCTGGACTCGTGCTTCTCTTCTTTAATTGAAGTTCTTCACATTCTTCCCTCTTGAACAGTGGCACTTTCTGTATGAGATAACTTGTTGCTTCTCCTAGCTGTTGCTAGCTTCTTCCATCATTTTCGCATTATTCTCTAACTCATTTTCTTTATGTTTTTCCCACGTCACTTTTCCTCCATCACGTGCTACCCCTCTAGTTTTCCTAGCTTCTTTAATCATTCCCCAGCCTGTCATATGCTTTTCTTCTATTTTGTAGTAAATTGTGTTCTCTCGTGTGGCTTTGCATAGGTTTATTTATCACAATCAGCATGTTCAGTCTGTGGTTACTTCTTCATTCACTCAACACGTAGCTTCTCATGTTCTTTTCATGTGCTTCTTTCATACATGTTTTTTCCATCGTGCATTTCATTTAATTCTTCCACGTTAACTTTCGTGTGGGTTTCTTTTTCAGCTCCTTGCTCTGTTCTTTCATGTTTGTTCCTTCCTCTCCATTTCTTCTCAACTCTTTCACGTTAAAGCTGTAGCTCCTTCATGTACTTCTATCTCTTCCCTGTAAACTATTAACTCGAGCCTCTATGCACATAAAACCTAAGCCTTCTCATCAAGAACTTGTTGCTTCTAATGTGTTATTTCTTTGAAAGTTGGACTTGTGTGTGGATAAAGTGAGTGTGGTGTAAATGAAGAAAGGACTGGACCCATACATGTTAGTGTGAGCTATGGTTTGCTTTTAAGTGCTATACAAGTGTGTGAACTCATGGCTTCCTTACATGCTAAATGGAGTGGGTACAACGTGAAAGTTGTGCTGCATTTGTGGAGAGTGTAGCTTAAAGTAAAGCAACATGGGTGGAGAGGAATGAATGAGAGGATGGAATGCCTAGCTAAATGGAAGTGTGTTCAAGTGAGTTAAGTGAAGTGTGTGAATGTGAAGGTTAATGTGAGCTTGTGAGTGTGCATGGATGAGAGTGGATGTGTGTAAATGATGCATGTGGGCTGGTCAACAAGAGAATGAAGCTTGTGCAAGATTTGCGTTAGCTCTGCTCTTTCCTTCTCTTGTTCCTACATTGATTTAAGCTTTCCATTCTCTAATTTTTAGCTTCACAAAAAGTACACTTGAAGCTCAATCTTCACCTTCTCCTCTTTAATTCAAATTCTCATTCAAGCTTCAATTGCCCATTAAAATTTGCACAAAAGAATGAAAAATATTGAGTAGAATTATCCACAAAATTATTTAAAAAAAAAATCATACATTAAAACTCAATAATTTTGCAAATTGATTCATAAAGTGCATAAATGGCTAATGAAATCAAATTCCACCTAATTAAATCTTTAAAGCCATTTTCCATCATCAGAATGCCTAAGTTAAGAGGATTAAAATGTATCAAAATCATGCTTATCAATAGTAGACCCAGCTGCTGGACCTTTGGTATTTTTCTATTATTTTTGCAGACTAGTTGATGTTTTCGTGGTCTAGAATGATTTTTAGCCTTTAGTTAACACTCAAGGTTTTCAAGAAAGCTATCATTTGGTTGATTTCAATTTTTTTAAAATTAATTATGATTTTTCAAAGTCCATACCAGAAAATTGGAACAGTAAACCCATGAGTAAACCTTGAATTTTCTGATGTATGATGCCAAACCCAAGACTCCAGGGATATTTTGTGATGTTTTTTATTTGTATATATGTGTTATGGATGAAAGATGATAATGATGAGTTCATATGACACACGAAGCATGAAATGAATAAATGGAGCCTTTCGTAACGTAAATTAAGACATTAAAATATTTGAATTTTCTTGCAAAGTATATGAAGTTTAGCTCATGTAGTGGAATGGGAAAGCTAGAAGAGTATGGTATTATAGCACACCTTATCTATGGTTTTTTAAAAAACCACAATTAGAACATATGTTGTCCTAATTGCTTTTGTAACACACCACAATTAGGATGTGTCCTAATTGTAGTTTTTAGAAACAAGGAAATGTGTTGTGCTAACAGTGGCTAGTACAAGACTTAACTATAGTTTGAAGCATAACTATGGTTAAGATGTTAATCTTAACTATGGTTACGATAAGCACAGTTAAGGCCTAAATAGCTATGGTTTCCTTAACTGTAGTTAAGGCAGTATAGCAAAATAGTTAATTTTTGGTAGTGAAGACAATACCTCTTATGATTAAATGTATGTTTTTGGCAAGATAGGTATTAAGAGGTGTGTTACTAATGAAAATTTCTCTATCTTGTTGCACTGTAAGCTAAGTCATATCTCAATAGAAAAGGTGAAAAGATTAGTAAATGATGAAGTATTTAATAGTTTTGATTTTACTAATTTTGACACTTGTATAGACTGTATTAAGAGAAAGCAAACTAATAAGACTAAGAAAGCTGCTAAGAAGAGCTTTAACGTATTAGAAATTATACATACAGATATTTATAGTCTAAATATCGACCTTAGTAGTTAGAAATACTTCATCACCTTTATTTATGATTACTTTCAATACATATATCTTTATCTACTTAATAATAAGGATAAGGCACTAGATGTTGATAAAGTATTTGGGATAGATGTAGAGAAATAATGTACTATGCAAATTATGATATTGAGATCAAATAAAGGAGATGGATAAGCATTGGGTCCATTTGCTCATTTTCTTTAATGGGATAGAATTGTTACCTAATACACTATGCTTAGTTCTTCAAACCAAAATGGCATAGTGGAAAGAAGAAACTAAACATTATTAGATATAATGTAGAGCATGCTAAGCAGCGCCAAACTTTTTAAGTCCTTATGAATTAAAACCCTTAAGACAACTACATATATTTTTAATTAAGTTCCAACCAAGGCTATTAAAGAGACATTATTTAAGTTATGGAAAGATTGAAAATCAGGTTTTAAGAAATATGTGCATTTGAGGATGCTTGTCTGAGATAGGGGTTTACAATTCTTATGAGAAAAAGCTAGGCCTAATGACCATTAATGGCTACATTATTGGGTATGTTAAAAGGTTTAATGGATATAATGTCATTTTGTGGCCTCTTTTTTTTTTTACATTTTATGGTTGTTTTATGCAACATTAAATGAAATTGGCGGTAGTAGTTTAACCACTACTATTACACTCATTGGTATTTATGAAGGTTGCCCATTGTTCTTGTGGAATACATTTGGGATATGCTAGAATGTTATCTTCTTTGCTTCCATTTGTTTTTGTAGAATTCTTTGAACAATTAGCCATGGTTATCCTTATAGTGCTTGGCAATATTTCTTAAGTTCCATTTCTTATCAATTGCATCTTCAAAGTGAAATTTTGCCTTCCTGGCATAACAAAAAAAATTAATTAACTTACCCATTAATTAGGTAGCTCAAAAGATTAAAAGAAAATGCAATACATATTACTGTTATAATATCCATATAACATTTTTTCTTTGTCAATGGTTAGAATTTGTGTCTATCTCTTACAACTAATCTAGAATAACCTAACATCTAATGCCACTAATCCTAAAAATGCTCCTAATAAGCCATTGAACTTGTCTTTTTGTCGATGCTGCTAATTGAATAGGATAATTACCCAATCGCCACATGGCATCACCCACATATCCTTCACCTTAAGTTGGCCTTCTTCATAACACCTTAATCATATAAGAAAAAAAACAAGTTAATTAGTTTGTTACATGACATAAAGGGTTTTATAGTCTTAACCTCAAGTCACCCTTATCTATTATATTCACGGTCCAAAACCTAGTGGGGTGGCGATTATGAATATGTCATGTTTCATATGGTTATGGTAGAGGTGAGTAGTAACATCTCAAAATTAATTAAGGTGTTAATCATAGTTTTAGATTAATTAGGAATAATTAATATGCAATAATCGGGTAAGTTAAGTAAATAGAAATTTTGGAGAAATAAATTATTAATATGGGTTTGAGATTTAATTGGAAGAGAAATTTCATCTAGGCCCAAATTAATGCAGAAGATCATGATAAGAGGCTAATGGAGGCCCAATAAGCTAGGTGTAGGCCCAATCTAATTCAAGGTGATAGAGGCCCAAGATCCACCTTGTACAGGCTCTTATAATTAGCCCAATAACCTTTATGCAGACTCAAAACTTTTGAGCTCTTAAAACTTGTTCTGGCCTAATGGAATTTCAACAGCCCAATGCATAGGAGTTAGCCTAACAAAGCTAAAAACCTAAAGCCCAAATAGAGTTGGACCTTGGAGCAACCCATCACCCACATTTGACCCAACTTAAACCCTACAAACTAACCTAGCCACCCCCATTCTGCAGAACACACAAAACACAAAGAGAAATTAGGAGCTCGGAGAGGAGGCTAGGGTTTAGGGCAAGAATTCCACCATTTCTCACCTCTAAACTCAAAATTAGCCAAGATACTTGTTATATATCTTAATCCTCTTCTCTTCCTCTTCAATTTGGCCCGATTAGTTTTTCATTTGGTGCATTTTCACCATATCTAAATTTTGAAATATGGTTGTTTGGTATATTCTTAGAGGAAATTCGTAGGTGAGGCTAGGGCTGACATTAGGTAAGTGTAAACTATCCATTCTAGTGTATTTTCTACTGGTTTAAGACCCCCATAGTTGATTTATAGTATGGGTGTTAATTATGTATGAATTTGTTTAGGAATTTGGGTGATATATTGAAGTTTTTGGTAGAAGACATACTCAATCCGAATTTAAGGATTTGTGGTGGCTGGGTAAGTGTTCTTTAGGTAGTTATTAGCATTTAAATTCTTTGAGTACTTGTTGCTATTGTAAATGATGAATTAAAGTAGTAATTCTCTAATGCTAAAGTTATAAGGAGATTTTTGTACCATTGGTGGCGTTGCAAATTGTCTACAAGTGAGGTTACCGAGACTATATTAATTCCATACATGTGTCTATTTTAATTTCATATTTGATGTACATGAATGATTTGAAACATTGAATGAATTGGTTAGCTATCTATTGTATTGTGATTGGACCTTGTGAGTCTATGGTGGAGCTATGGTGCAGCTGCCATCCATGCATGTGCTTCGATCGGGCACTGGGTTATGATCAAACCCCAGATACACTGAGCCCTAGTTGTGCTCAATGGGAAGTAGGTGCAGTAGACGGGCCTTTCTTGGTGTTAATGGCTTTTAATATGTGGAAATATGATTGCTAGTATGGGATGGTAATCATGATAGCCTAATTGTTTCATTTATTGATATGATTGGTATTTTCTGATGCTTATGTGAAATTATACATGTATGCTAATTAAACTGGAATATATGATGGAATTTGCCTTAGTTATTGAGATTTATATCTCACCCCGTTTTATAGGATTAATATTTCAGGTGAAGGTTCTTCGGGTAAGGATAAGGGGAAGCAAGTGGATGAAAATCTATGAGCTCCAACATATGGGGAGAAAGCTACACTTAGGCTGATTTATTTAGTATAGATGCTAAATTTTGTAATCCTTTGTATAGCATTATCATGTATTCATGTTGCCAAGTGTAGGCTCTTATATTTTGATTACCTAGGATGTATTAATTGAGGAGTTAGACCTCATCTTAGCTTGATATTGGATGTATGAACCCATAACACTTGATGTATAAATTTTTCTGAATTTATGGCATGGTATACTGTTGGAAATATAATTATGAGATGTATTAGATATGGATATGAACCATTGATGTATGACACCTCTAACAGAATGTATATTGAATGTTAATTTCTAATAGTGCATGAATTTTTGTTGTTATTATTCTATGGACTTGCTGGTATAGGGTAGTTAGAGGAGTGGAAATTTACATTTAAGTTTTGAATTGGTAATGGTAGAATAGCTGGGTAAATAGGATAGATAAATACCATTAGAGTTATATAAAATGAGTAGGAGTGGTCCTAGGGTATTCCTAAGATGAGAATTGGAGTGTAGGGGACGAAATTTGGGAGATGTAGCTACAGGAGGGAGTCACGTTACGGCCAAGAAGGCTTTGCCGCAACCAAATGAGTGACAGAAGCTAAGGGAGCCGCGACATGAGTAATCTCACCGCGGCGCAAGCGAATAAAATTTTCCTGGAGAGTAACAGTGGCGAGGAAATCTCACGCAGCTCAGAGTGAAAAATATTGCCCAAGAGGGTAACAGAATGAAACCTCGCTGCAGCGCAACATGTATCGCCGTGGCACTAGTCGAGGGAACAAAGTAAGGAGTGCATAGTAGCGATTCTTATCGCAGCGCAAGGGTGCTCTGTTGGGGCAAGCATCGTGGGATTTGGAACAGTAGCTCCAGGAGGCATTTCCGCTATAGTGCCATGTATGACGGCCACGGCAAAATTCATAAAAATTGCCCAATGATTCTAGTAGCTAACTTACCCATGGTGCAAATAGTTTGGGCCGCGGCATAAGGCCCCAAACTCCTACCTTTAGCCTAAAAACCCTAGTTTCTTTAATGGTAATGTTAGGAAATGATGTAGGAATACTTGTGGGAAGTTTTTGTGTGTTGAAACTGATGAATGGATGAATCATAAATCCTTCATGGTAGTATGATTTCTTTTATGCATTTTTGTTTTATTTGTGGTTATTTAGTGATGACCCTAACATCAAGGTTCAAATTTCCTTATATTTTCATAACGAAATAAACTGTAACGACTTCGAACCTTGATCATTAATTATTAATTGCATATTTAACTATAATTACCATGTTTAGAAGGTAGAGTTGTCATATGAGTCAACATTTGATGTTAGAGATGGCTATGGTAGGAGAGTAGGTGTTGGCTTTAAAGCAATTGTATTTGTCAATATGATTGTGTAACATCTCAAAATTAATTAAGTGATATTATGAAAAATTAAGGATTTAATTTGAGAAAATGAGGAATTATCATGAGAAATTATGAAAAATTATGAAAATAGAAATTTTTAAGGAAAATGATTGCTTTGGGTATTTTCAGGCAAATAATAGTTATTTGGCCATTTTTAGTAAAGAATAAAAATTAATTTTAGATTTGAAATTAATTGGAAAAAAATTATTAATAGAGGTGAAAATTTAATTTTGAACTCCATGATTAATTTAATCATGCTAAGAATAATTTGTAGGAACCCAATTTAAGTTTTAATGATAATCTAGCTCAATTGGACTTATTAGACCATGGCCCAACTCTCAGAAAATAAATCCAATTGGACAAAAATGTCTTTAAGTTAGCCACATTCTTACTAAACCCTAATATTAGTGCTGCCTATAATATCTGGTCCTCTGAAAACAAGAGAAAACGTGAGAAATGTAACGTATGATTTTTCTGTTAACAAACAAAACTTATCGGATACAAAAGGAAGTCCCCTGAAATGATGTAGTTAAGGTTCCAAAAAATTTGAGAAGCATTCTAGACTCTTAAAAATGAGAATCCTAGGCTCAAATAGAAAGAAAAATAGAGCTAGAATGAAAAAATAATTTCTTACGAAAAGCTTACGAAATGTAATGGCATTTTCGTAATTTTGAGCAAATTTTGGAATTCACCCAGGAGGGATTTTTAAATGAAATTTTTGAGTTCACTGGGGTTCTTAGAGGCCCTGAAAACGATGAGAAACCCCGGAACAGTTAAATTCCCTCCATGGACGTTTTTTAACGTCAGTGTGCCCATACTTTGACAGGTTCATTCAGGAAGGTTTTAGCTCCAAATTGAGTGATTCCAAAGGCATTTTACTAAATTGGGAACGTAAATTTTATAATGGAAAAGATGGTTCTAAAAAAGGAGCTAAAAAGAAGGAGAAACGAAAACGCAAAATATAAAGGGCAAAATTGAAATTTTTGAAAAAGTCCTTTTGCCCTAGTTATATATAGGTGGTGCCTCACACTCTCCCTCATTTAGCATCAGATTTTTCAGCCCCAAACTAGAAGCAAAGCCCTAGGAGAGTGGCACACCAAGGGAAGAGAAGAAGGAGAAGAAATTCAAGCTTTTAGGTATGGAAATTTGCTTGTTTTTCATGCTTTCTCTTAGCCGATCTCTTCTCCTCTTTTTCCTTCTTCTTCTCCATGACTTTTCTGAAGTTTTGAGGGCTGTTTTGAAGGAAGAACAGAGGGGAAATTTCGGATTTGAAGAGAAGAGCTTGGAGAAAGTAAGATTTAAGCCAAACTAACCAAGGAAACAAGGTAAAATTGCATCCTATGGTAGCTATATTGGTCTCCCTTTCTTCTCCATTTCGACCTGCACTAAGAACCCTAGGAGGATATGATTTTCAAGCTTAACCAAGCATGAATCTTAGGTATTTGATGGAGAAGAATAAGAATATGCAAAGAAAACAACAAACTAGCCATTAGAATTCAAGATGCAAAACTTAGGGTTTCTAGTGCACCTTCCAAAATCTAAAGTTGTATGATACTTCCTAAGTTTAATGAAGAGTTTAAATGAGTTCTTGAGACACCTAAGATGCTCCCCACAAGCTTCTTCCTTCAAGAAAATAAAAAAATCTCCAAGGAACCCTAAACCATGCTATGTCTCAGCCTAGGCATGTTCATGTAGCTAGGGAGAGTTTTAAATTTTTCTGAGGCCATTCTTGATTTCTATTTGATGAATGAAAGTAAGGGGAGGCCTTGGAAAAAAATTAGAACTCATAGAAAGTGATTTGGTGTCTTAAGTTCCATTTTATGACTTAAAGAAGTAACATGATGTTAGGCCCTTTATTTTAATTATGTGATGACTCCAAAAGGCTTAAAAGGAGTCAAGAATCATATTTGAAATGAAAGAATGGGGCCTAGAAATTATTTGAGGGGTGTTGCTTCATTAGGTGCAATTATGGACCATAATGGAGCTTATAGAACAATCTAGTATCCAAGCAAGTTACATGGCATTAGAGATTATTTTATGAACCTAATTGGCTCCCATAAATTGTATCTAGGCCAAGAGAAACCATCTTCCCAAGTTTGTGGATGTGTGGCCGAAAGAGAAGTCTTGAAAGCTAAGGAAAAAGTGTGTGGTTGTGTACAAGGTAGCTCTCTCCACCTTCTCTCATGCATAGATGTTTGTTTAGCTTGTCTTAGAATGTGTGTATGTGTATTTTCAAGCCATGAAAAGTATACTAACATGATTTTATATGCCATGATTCATGATGCCATAATATGTTTTCAAATGAAAGTATGATGTTTGCTTGTGTGTGGAGAGGCCAAGAACTCTTGACCATGGTGAGAATGAGCCAAGAACCCTTAGAATTGGTTGAGACAAAGTAAAGAGTCTCCCAAAAGCAAAGTGGGCTCCCAAGAGTATGGTTGAGTCCAAAGTTCTTAAAGAATGGGTAAGGCAATTCCAAAATCCATGAGAAAAAGTGTGAGGCCAATCCAAACACTTGATGAGCTCTTGAATGCCTTGTATGACTTGTTTACATGCTAAGCTTGCTTCTTGAATGTTTCTGATTTGTATTATGTCCATGCATGCATTTTTAAGGCTTGCTTTGCATATATTATGTATGATTGAATAGGAGATGAGCTATTGGGATTCTTTGAATCTCATCCCCACCTCTCCAATGACCTCACATGCTAGGTGGACTAAGTGGATATGCCAATAGGAGCCAACAACACTAAAGGAAGGAGATTGGCATTCATATGTCTAGTTTTTACCATTTTGGAACCATAATGATGTATATGATTATTGTAGATGGCATATGACACTTGAGACATATGTAATTATGCTATTATATGATGTAGAAATGAGAATATGTGTTATGTGAATGATGGAATGTGAATTGAGCATGTATGGCAAAGATAGCTTTATGAATGAGTTTATGGAAATGTGCATAAGTATGGGTTGAATGGCCAAAATGAGATGCATGAGATTTGGGATCATTTGGGTAGCTCACACAAGTCTTAAATGTACTTTTAGACTTACCCAAAAGGTGCCAAGACCAAGGAAAATCCATTTGACAACTTTGGTATCCTATATGGAGCCAAAATTGACTATAATAGAATCCTATGTTACTTTTTGGCCAAATGAGTTAGTCTTGATATGAGATTTGTTATGTAATTATATCTCATTGAGAACTTTTTGGGAAGTTAAAGATTATAATTTTTGGAGGTCTACAGAATATTTGATGATTTTTCAACGTTGACAATTTTTGTGGTTTTGGTCTGTTGTATTATTCATTTGATTATAATTTGAATTTTGTCACACGAGGCTCAAATAATATCCAATTATCACAAAATTTTATACAGAGAAACTAGATAATCACAGTGACTCATGCCAACTAGAAACACCTTATTTGGAGGTCTAGAGAGGGAGATATGAATTTTGAAGTTTCTATCCAGTATTAGAAATTTTGCCCGACCAGAGTTATTGTTCCATTAAATTCTGAGGCCTGGGCTTAATAAACTGGTTTGCAGATATTTTGCCTCTCTAGTTAACATCCACATCTTTCTAGATTGGTATTATTTGCATGAATTTTTAGGGAATTAATTAGACATTTTCAAAGTTTTCTACATAATTTTATAGCAGTCCCAGAATGCAGTTTGACCTTTGGATCATTTTGGATGTCAAATGCCCTATGTGATGAATGTTATGATCTGGGCATATTTTTAATGTAAAGTAGACATCCATAGCTTCTTAGAATGACCAAGATTGCATGATTTTGATTTTTTCATATTTAGTTATGATTTTCCAAAGTTTGATAAAAAAAGAGGTCAAATCTGGCCGAGAATGAACCTCCATATTCCATGTTTCATTTCGGTTTCCATGGGTTGTAGGCATGATTTTTGATGCAAAGGACTTGTATGGATGTAATTAAATATGGGAAAATATAGTATGTACTCATACGGCCAACGTAAGATCGAATGGAATTTTCATATGTAGCACAACGCAAATTTAATCCATTATTTATATCCCATTTTCTTACAACTCCTAAGTAATACATGTTATGGAGCATGTGAATTGCATGAGGAAGGCTAGAAAGATATGGTATTACACTGCCCACTCTACTTATTCTACTAAACACGCTTTGGGCAACAAAGGGAGAGAAGAAAAACACACAAAAGGAGGAAAGGCTAGGGTTTTTAGCTTCCTAACTTGGATCTACAAATCTAAAGAAAAATTTAGCTAAGTAATATGAAAGTTTATCCTCTCATTTTTCTCTTCATTTTGATCTAATTTGTTTCTCATTTGGAGAGTTTTCATGGAAAACCTGTGTAAAAAATTTGTGTTTCAAGTCCATTCTTGCTTAGAATTTGACATTAGAGGTCAATATTAGTATTGGGTAGGTATTTTATATCATTTACTAGTATTAACATGCTCAAATTTTGCTTTGGTAGTTGATTTTGGTATGTGGCTATCTCTATGTGCGAAAATGCAAGGATTTGGCATGACTCACAATTGTTGCTAAGTTTTTGGGGCTCTAATCAGTACATTTAATCTATTGGAGGCATGGGGTAAGTGTTTTCTATGTGATTCTTGATTATTGAAATGAATGGGTATATGACCCTTGTAGTGAATGGTGATTAAAACTTGTATTTTGGTTGGTTTAAGACACTTAGTGTTTTGGCACTTGTTGATAGCTTTAAGAAATTAGCAATTAAATGAGGTAACCAAGGCTCTTAATTCTATGTATATGTTAATGTTAATTGTATACATATTTTTCATGATAAATGATTGGTTTGACTACTTGCTATTTTGGATAGTGATCATGTCCTGATGTAGAGTTGTGATTATGATGTCCAATTTTCGTAAAAATGATAGAAACATATATGTTTTCAAAGTAAGTCCTCTAAAATGAACTTTTTAAGGCCCAAAAAAATAAAAATAATGATCTAAACATTAAGTAATGAAATTAGGAGGCTACAGGTACCCTAAAATAGAGGTTAAAATAACTAAACAAAAATTAACTAAATAATTACGTAACGTAATGACATTTTGTAATTTTGGATAAATTTTGAAATACTTATAGAAAGGTTTTTTAAATGAAAAATTTGAGTTCTCTAGGGTTTTCAAAGGCCTTAAAAACCATAGGAAGCCCTGAGACAGTTAAAACCCCTCCAGTGTACATTTTTTAACGTCAGTTAACTCGCACTTTGACCCTTTCATTTGGGAAGGTTTTGGCTTCAATTTGAGTTATTCTGAAGGCATTTTATAAGACTAAGAACCTAAATTTTATAATGGAAAAAATGGTTCTAAAAAAGGATTTAAAAAGAACTAGAAACAAAAATGCCAAAATTAAGGGATATAAATAGAATTTTTGGAAACAATTCTTCAAACCTAGCTATATATACCCCACGCCCCACTTTTCTCTTCACTTGGATCATTTAATTTCTGCCTTAAACCATAGAAAGGACCAAGAGAGTGAGGTGCACAATGGAGGAGAGAAACAGAGAAGAAAAAGCAAGAGAAATGTATAGATTTTCATGGTTTTTCTTAGTTTCTCCTTAGCAAACTTCTTCTCCTTATTCTTCTCTTCTTTCCCATGGGTTTATTGAAACTTTGGGGTCTGGTTTAAGGTCATACCAAGAGGGAATTTTCAAAAATTAAGAGAAGAAACCAAGCAAAGTGAAGAGCAAGCAAAGGAAGCCAAGAAACTAAGGTAATTTGCTATGTTTCAAGCTTGTTCTTCCATTTCTTTTCCTTTGTGTGTTTCGTCCCATATAAGACTAGCCCTAAGGGGTTGAATTTCTAGCCAAACCAAGAGTGAATCTTAGGAAAATAAGTAAGGAGAACAATAATATACAAAGAAAATAACCAAACAACCATTAGATTTTAAGATATCAAAGTTAGGGTTTCAAGTGTTTCACTAAAATTCTGTTTTGATACAAGAGTTTCTAGGCCAAAATAGATGTTTGGATGAGCTCCTAAGATCCCTAGTGTAACAACCAGAAAAGAAGAAGAAGAAAAAAAAAGCTAAAAATTTTCGAAGGGCTGAAAATTTTCTAAGTCTGCTAGCTATAGCCTAACTATAGCGAATATACCTATTCGCTATAACGAGAAATAGTCTAGCTATAGCGAGAGTGCCTTCTAGCTATAGCGAGTGCGGGCACCCCATACAAAAACTAGGGCGTTGCTCACCGTAGCACGCGCCATAGCGAAGGCAGGGGTCTGGGACTGATACGAGCTTACCGTAGTGAGGGTTAGTCCGGAAAAGCGTGAAAAAAGAAAATTTGACTTTTTAAAGCCTCCCAACTCCTCCTTTCTCTTTGTAACTGACTTAAGCTTCCTCTAAGGTAGAGAAAAGTGTGGAAGAGAGAGAGAGAAACCTAGAGGAGGAAGGAAGAACAAGAAAAAGCTAAGATTTGCATGGCTTTTCTTCTTAGAATATTGTTCTTCTCTCCTTGCCCTCTCTTCCTATGGTTTTGATGGTTGAAGTAGTTATATTTTGGGCTTGGTTCAGAAGAGGGAAAGTGGAAAACCACTCTTGAAGGAGGTTAGAATTCATGTAGCTTCACTTCCTTGATTTCCTTTCTTGAGAGCTTGAGAGAGGAAGGATAGTTGGTGAACTTCTAGAGAGAGAAAGAATCCCTAGTTTCTTAGATGCTTGGTAGGGTTTGCTAGGGTTTGCTATAGAGAAACCCCTAACTTTGTGAATAAGTGTTGAGTTATGAGAAAGTAATTCCATGCTCTTGTGTGTCTAGGTTCAAGAGGAACACTCCCATCTAGTGGTGATTGTGAAATCAACAAGGGAGGAGACAAATTGAAAGGGAAAGCTTGTGATTAGCCAATAAGGTAGCTCTTTCCACCTTCTCTCATGCATAGATGTGTGCTTACATTGTCTTGTATGTGTGTATGTATGTTTTACACCATGAAAAGTATGCTAGCATGATGATGTCTTATGAATTTCAATAATATTTTATGTGATTGCTTGGCTTTGCTTAAGTGTGGAAAAGCCAACAACCCCCTAGCCATGGTGAGGATGAGCCAAGAACCCTAAATTTGGTTGAGACAAAGTAAAGAGTCTCCCAAAAGTGAGGTTGACTCTCAAGAGTAAGGTTAAATCCAAGAACCTCTTAAGAATGGGTAAGGCAAGTCCAAATCCACAAGTGAATGGGTGAGGCTAATCCACTTGCTTGGCAAGCTCTTGTATGTTATGTATGGCCTACTCAAATGTTGAAAATGCTTTTTTGATGATTTCACATGCTAATATGCCCATGCATACATTTGTGAGACTTGTTTGCATGCTTTATGTATGATTAAATGAGAGATGACCTATTGAGATTTTTTGAATCTCACTCTCCCTCTCCACCATCCTAACATACTAGGTGGACCAAGTGAGACAAGAGATGGGAGCCACCAAGCTTGAAGCTAGGGGATTCGGTGAAGAAATTGTAAAAGAGCCATTTTGTCACTATTTTGTAGTTAAGTCAAGGGATGTAATATAATGATGTACATGTTTTAGGCACTTATGAATACTTGTAAATGGATGTACTTAATGTATATGTATGAGAATTGAACTTATAGTGCATGATGTAGCAAGTTTCGGTATGAATAGTAAGATCTTGGCATTATGTGCATGGTGTATGTGTTAGTGTGGGAGAGTGAGTTTTGCAAATCTGGGTTGTTAGATATTTGAGCCATGTTTAATAGCCTATGTTGATGCTTTCCCACATGCTCATAGAGCCTTAGAAGTAGGAGAAGCCAATTTGAACTCTTGGAGCCCTCTTTAGCAAGAGAAATTGGTCACTTTGCCCCATGATATCCAAGTCTGACCAAACGACTTCTTCTTGCCTTGAAATTTGTCATGTGACTAGATCTTGTCTAGAGATTTTTGGGAAGCTAAAGATCAGGTCATTTGGAGGTCTGTGGAATTTTCTATGATTTTTCAAAGTTGGTATCAGAAATTCAGATTCATATCAGCATTGTTCATTTGGTCAGTTGTGAAATCATGTTATCTGAGGGGCAAACATGTCCAATGGCTACGAAATTTTATAGGAAGAAACTAAACAGTCACAGTGACTTGTAGCAACTAGAAGCACCTCATTTGGAGGCCTAGAGAGGAAGATATGCATTTTCGAATTTCCTGCCCAGTATTAGTCATCTTGCCTAACCCGAGGTATTGTTCCATCAATTTCTGAGAGTTTGGCTTAATGAACTGATCTGGAGAAATTTTTTCTCTCTAGTTAATATCCACATCTTTCCATATTGGCATCATTTTCATGCATTGGATTTTTTTGGAATTAGTTGGACATTTTTAAAGTTCATATTAGTAAACTGTGACAGTATCAGGACCACTCCGACCTCCAGATAATTTTGTGTGTCAAACGCTTTGTGTGTGGGATTTTAAGGCTTCTACATATTTTTATTATGAAGTAGACATCCTAAGATTTCCATAATGACTGAGATCACATGTTTCGATTTTTCTATATTTAGTTGTGATTTTCCAAACTTTGCTTGGAAATGAGGCCAAGTATGGCCGAAAATGAATATACATGTCTCATATCCCTTTTTGGTTTCCATGGGTGTAAAGCATGTTTTTGGGATTGACATGAGTTGTAATGGTGCAATCAAATATGAGGATGCATAAAATGAGCTCACATGGTCCATGTGACACTAAAGTGAATTTCTAACCATGCATGATGCCATGTGAGAAAGTGTATGAACCCAATGAGAAAGATCTCACTTTATTCTTCCCATATCTCATATGAGCATGTAAGGCATGATGGGTATGAGCTAGAAATGATGGTGTTACACCTAGAAAGCTCCTCACATGCATTTCCCATCAAGAAAACAAAGAACATTCTATAGCTCCCTTAATGGTGCATAGCTTCGGCCTAGGCTAAAAAGAGCACCAAGGGATAGTTTTAATTTATTCTAAGCTTGTTTTTGAGTCATATATGATGGGAGAGGATGAGAGGAAGCCTTGGAAAAATTTTAGAAGTCATGATAGTGAAATGTAGTTATAAGTTCCATATTGTGACTCAAAGAAGCAATACCTAACTAGGCTCCTCAAATTAATTGTGTGATGGCTCCAAGAGGCTTAAAAGGAGTCAAGAGTCTTAAATGGATGGAAAGAATGGAGCCAAGATTATATTTTTCTAAGGTTGCTTTATTAGATGCATTATGGACCATAAATGAGTCATAAAAGTCACCTAACTTTTGAAATGAATGTGTTGCTTTAGAATTTGTTCCAAGAGTATAATTGGCTTCCATATGATGTGTCTAGGCCAAAGGAACCAAGTTCCACCTTCTTGTAAGTGTGTGGCTGAGGGAGAGGAACCGAATTCAAGGAGAAAAAGTGCGCATTTGTAACCAAGGTAGCTCTCTCTTCTTTCTCTCATATATGAGCAAATGTTTATCTTGTCTTGGAATGTATGTATATATGTTTAAGCCATGAAAGATGTTTTTAGCATGTATGTATATGTTGTGGTACCATGTTGCTATGTTATGCATTTAAATGATATTTTATGAACATGTTTTAGTTTGCTTGAGTGTAGTAAAGCCAAAAGTCTCTTAAAAATGGTGAGGATGAGCCAAAAACCCTGAGAATGGGTGATACAAGCCAAAAGTCTCTAAAGAGTAAGGTTTGGTTAAGAACCCTTTAAGAAAATGGGTGAGGTAAGTCCAAAATCCCCCAAGAGAAGTGGGTGAGGATAAACTATCTTCTTAGCAAACCTATGTATGTTTTGTGTGACTTCTTGAATGCTAAAAATGTTCTATAAAGGATTTTAAAAGCCATGATGTCTATGCGTACATTTTTAGACTTGGATTTGCATTCTTTTATGTATGATTGAAAGGCAGAAGAGCTATTAGGATTCCTAGAATCTCATCCCTTCCTTCCCATTGCCTAATATGTCTAGGTGGACCAAGTGAACCAAGAAATGGGAACCACCTAACTTGAAGAAGAGATATTAACAACAAAGTGTGTGAAATTGTCCATTTTGTAGCCATATGAATGACATATGATGTAATCCAAGGTTGTATGAGCTTATAAACATATGTAATTACATGAATAGTTTATGTATAAATGAGAGTGGATGCCATATGAATGTTGTAGCCACTTTTTGACATTGAATGGCAAGATATGGCTTATGTGTTCTTGTGTATACCTTGGGATGAGAGAGTGAGTTTGTGAAATCTGGGTTTGTACACCTTTGATACATGTTTAGTAGACCATTTTGGTGCTTTCTCACATGCTCAAGTGGCCATAAATATCTTAGAAGCTAATGTGAACCATTTGAGACCTTTAGAAGACACAAAATTAGCCATTTTGGAACCCAATGTCAAGATCTGACCAAATGAATGAAGTTTCTCATGAAATTTAGCATGCATATAGATCTCATTTAGAGCTTTTTAGAAAGATAAATACTATATTATTTGGAGCTTTTTGGAATTAATTATGATTTTTTAAAGTTGTCAAATTTTAACTATTCTAGTATGGTTACTGTTCATATGGTTAGTTTCTTCTCCTATGTCAAATAGTGTCCAATGCTCATGAAATTTTATAATCATAAACAAGACATGATAATATTTCTATGGCCACCAAGATCAGCCCAATTGAAAGTCTAAGTAGGGAGATATGAATTTTTAAAGTTCTATGATAGTACCAATAGTGCCAGGTGAGTCTGGTTATTATTCTATCAATTTCCAATATCTAGACATTCCTGTTTTGATCTGGACTTATTTTTAGCATAAATTAAATATCTATAGCTTTCCATAATGGTATATTGTGCTTGATTTTGATTTTTTTAGAATTAGTTATAATTTTTCAAGATTTATGATAAAAAGCTAGCACACTAACCCGAGGCTGCACATGTAATTTTTATGTATATGGTTCATGAGCTCAAGTTTTTGGCCACTTCTTGATATGGTTCTGAGTTGTATTATGTATTTAAATATTAGAATGAGATGGATGAGTTCATATAGTCCACGGGGCACGAAATGAAAATTATATCCATGACGTAACGTAAAAATAATCTAATATTTTAATGCCATTTCTTGAAAATATATGCTAGGCTAAGGAAATGCAAGCTATAATGGCATGAGATGAGGTAAATGAATATGGTATTACAATGACCATGCTTCCATTTGCACATTGTGTCAAAACTATATACCAAGTTATGATCATACTCATTGGAATGCATCAAGCCATAATCATGCTCAATATGGAGTTGGTGCCATGATCGTGCCCCTTTCCCTCTGTTTATGGCCATTAATATGTTGTATGTGATTACTAGTATAGGATGGTAGTAACTGTATGTAATGTCTCACATCAAATAGGAAGATCTTGGGGTAGGGTCATATAAGTGAGAGTAGTACTTTTCGCATAGTCAGTGATGGGAGGAATAAAACCCGAAGGGGTGTGACCAATTGAGATGCCTCTAGTTTAGGACAATATCCACAGAGACTTTGTATGGTGTTTGGTATCAAAGCTAGCCTAGTTGTGTATGCACCTTAAGGATCAGGTGGCCTCAAAAAGGGGTGGAAATGTAATGTCTTATATCGATTAGGAGGATCCTAGGCTAAGGTCATATAAGTGGGAGTAGTACTCTCCTCACCATGGATGCATTTTCCCAGTGATGGGAGGAATAAAACTCAAAGAGGTGTGTTTGATTAAGGTGCCTCTAGTCTGAGACAATATCCATGAAGGCTCCGCATGCTCGAACAAAATACAATATTCATAGTTTGCCCTTCTTTACTTGTTCCTTTGGCAAGGAAATTGAAGATATAATTTTTAATATTTTTGCATAAGGAATAAGTAAAGATAAGAACATGTATTTTGTCTGGGATGATTAGACTAAACACCATGACTATACTAGACTTTGGCTTAATGTCTTTGACACTTCTAGATTTGTTAAATCTAATCATGTGAACCCTAACATGATTAGAACATACTAAACTTATAAGAATAATAGAACTAAGTAGGCTTCACAAATCCCTTGACACAAATAGATGGACCAAAAATTGAAAGGTATAGACTCAAAATAAAATTTAAAAGTAAATAGATTATGTGACCTAAACAAAATATGATGTTAACATGTATACAATATGATTATGGTACCAGAGCAGTTCATCCTAGGGAATTTGGAAGTCTAGAATAAGAATCTAGAGTGGAGTCTAGGATAAAATATGAAATTGTAGTAGCTTAACATTGTTTGATATGCAGGTGTTGTTAAGTGATATCAGCATCTACACTTATATATCTGCATATAAGGATTGATGCTATGATTTTTACTTATAAGTAGATTTAAAATATTGAGTTTGATTACCTCAATAATGAATTATTCTATTTGTGCAGCAAAAGCATGACATCAATTAGGAGTTCAAAATCTAACAATAACTACAATGATATGATCAATGCCATTGAAAGGATGATTACCATCGTTGGAGACCAGATTGCTATTATGATTAGGATGTTTCCATACATCCAAAGAATGGGCTTTTGCAGCTAAAGCAAGGATCCATGATAGTAGATTAATATATAGCCATAATGATAGGGGTTCTTGTAACCCCAACCATGATGTTAATGAAATTTCTAAAGAAAGGGAGAATTAAAACATCCCTAAAATCAAACCTTTGATTAAGTTAATATTAGGTGAATTAAATAATACAATATTATTTAGTTAATAATTATATAAGAAAAGATGGGATTTTCTTGAGTTTTGGCCATAAGGAAAATTGAGAAATTTATTAGGAATATAACCAAATTTTATAGGACCAATTAGGGATTTAATAGAAATTATTTAGAATTATTCATAACTTATCAAATAATAGGTAATTAAATAATAAATATTTAGGAAAGGAATTTTAATAAATTCCTTGGACTTGCCCTAAAAATATAAGAGAATTATTTAGGAAATAAAAAGATTTAGGTAAAATTTAAAGGTCAAAATATCATTATCCAAAGTTTAGGGTACTAATGCCTAATATTGGCTGAGACCAATTACAATTTGCCTTTAGTCAAAATATGATCTTCTCTCAAATAAAAATAGTAGAATTAGAAAGAGATCTTTATATAAAATGACTACATTAGTGATGAGAAGAGCTTTCATAACTGAAGTTTTCCACAAATCAAAACTTAAAATGAGAAAATTTAGGTCAAACCTTATGAGAGGTCAAAAATATCCTCTGAAACATAGAAGAAGAGAGAAATTTTAGGAGAAAGGAACTCTAATTAAAACAATTGACCTTGGCTCCTTATTTATATGACACTCTAGCCATTTTCATCTACATGCAAAACACACACACACATACACAACCTCACTCTCCTATAGGAAATGCAAGAGGAGAAGAAAGGAAAAGAGAGTGTATGAGAAAGAGAAACCAGGAAGCAAACACACATTTCTAAACAAGGGAGCAATGAGGAAGAGGAACAAATAAAGAAGGGTAAAGATAAGAGGAAGAAAAAGAAGAAAATAAGTAGAAAGAGAAAAAGGATTCAAGGATTTTCGAGGTAAAACATGTCCCTCTGGTCTAAGCATATAAGGGTAGTCTTGTGTATCACCTTCTTCCCTTAGAACTCTCTTAAGTTACCATGTTTACATGAGAAACTATATAAAGAGATGGAGAAGCATGAAACATAGGAATTTCAAGGTGTTACATGTTTGAATATTGTACCAGAGTGGCAAAAGTAAGACAAAATTTTGACCATAGAATTTCTCCATTTTTTATTTAACTATATAAATTCTAAAAAATAAGTCTCATGATCAATTAACCACTGTATGTTGGATGATCGATTCCATACATCTAGCATTCATCAAATTACAAGTATTTATTAATAATGTTCTGATACACAACTCAAACTTATACTATAAAACAAAATATAAGTTGGTGTCTTATAATATTATTACAAATATTTAGTAGATGGAAATCTTACATGTTCATAACACTCTCCTCTAAATATTGGAATGCTAGTTTACTCCTAGCATTTTAATTTGCTATTGGCATAGTCTCAACAATATCGATATCCTTGTGTAAACATATCACTAAAGGTTTTCAAAATTTTCATTCTCAATAAGAATACAATTAGTTTTGAAAACCAATAATGGCTCAACTATCATATGTGCAGAAAATGTTTTCTTTTGTCTCATCTTCTATCTATAACATATAAGGATAGCAGACATACCATAGCATACCAAATATGAACAAAAGATCATACATATATCGTAACACAACTCATGCTGGGACATATATAGACATATGAAACATGAATGTATTCGTTATGGATCATGTTCAAACTATATTAACCTTTAATAAAACCATTTCTACATATGAATTAATATGTTAAATAGGCCATATCCAATTATCACAAAGTATATCAATATGCACTATATGATAGTATATCACATATCACACATAATTGTATTCAAATATAATTACATAGATATGCAACATAATACCATTTAATTCTAGCTAAATCTTCTAAAGGCATCTTTTAAGCAATATTTATTTAGCATAATCATAATAGGCTCAATTTCTTATATTTAATCTTCATAAATCACATAACTTAATACATGCTAGCATGCCTTATCATTTTGTGCATAGAGCCTTAATAGTACCCTAATTAGTAGTTTTGCAAATATCCTTCTAAAGAGATGTAAATAATCCTTTCTTGAAAATGCTAGTTATAAAAGAAATCATTTCTACTAGCCATATATTAAGTGTATCATACCACATGTACAGGCTTGTGTTTTCGCAATTAAGTAATGCAATAAGCATCCTATACTATTTGGTGTTAGTGCTAGGTTTTTAGCATTGTCGAGGAGGAAAATATGATCTTTAGAACATATCATCATGGATAGAAATAGACATTGCTAGGGTATCCTGTAACACCTTCATCTCTAGCTCATACCCATCATGCCTTACATGCTCATCTACATATGGGAAGCATAAAAGGGAGTCTTCCACTCATTGGGTTCATACACTTTCTCATTATATGGCATGGGGTTAAAATGCATTTCAGTGTCACGTGGACCGAGTGAGCTCATTCTCTGCATCCTCATTTTTCATTGCATCATTATAAGTCATTTCAATCCCAAAAACATGCTTTAAACTCATGGAAAGCAAAAAGGGATGTGAGACATGCAAATTCGTTTTCGGTAGATTTGACCTCATTTCTGGGCAAAGTTTGGAAATTTATAACTAAATACAGAAAAATCGAAACCATGCTCTCTTGGTCACTCTGGAAACCTTAGAACGTCTACTTCATGCTAAAAATACGTGCAAGTCATAACATCCCACACACAGGACGTTTGACACGCGAAATCAGATGGAGTTCAGAGTGGGCTCTGCTACTGTCACAGTTTACTGATAGGACTTTCAAAAATGTCTAACTAATCCCACAAAATTCCACTGCATGCAAATGATACCTCTATGGAAATATGTGGATGTTAGCTAGAGAATAAAAATATCTCCAGATCAGTTCATCAAGCCAGCCTTCCGGAAACCGATGAAACAGTACCTCGGGTCTGGTAGGATGACTGATTCTGGGCTGGAACTTCGAAATTGTATATCTTCCTCTCTAGAACTCCAAATGAAGTGATTCTAGTTGCTATAAGTGTCTGTGACTATCTAGTTCTTGTGTATAAAATTTCGTAGCCATTAGACTACGTTTGCCCCTCGGATGACACAATTTCAAAACTGACCAAATGAACAGTGTCTATGGAGGTCCGAAATTCTGATACCAACTTTGAAAAATCATAGAAAATTCTATAGACCTCCAAATAATTTGATCTTTAGCTTCCCAAAAAGCTCTAAACAAGATCTAGTCAGATATCAAATTTCAAAGCAAGAAGAGGTCATTTGGTCAACTTTTGACATCATGTGCAAAAAGGCCACTTTCTTGGCTACAAAGGGGGCTAATGGGGTCCAATCTTAGTTCTTCTACCTTTAAGACTCTTTGAGCACATGAGAAAGCATCTATATGGGCTATCAATCATGGCTCAAGTATCTAACAACCCAGATTGAAAAAACTCACTATCCCACACCCACTTATACACTCATGTGGCCAATGCTAAAATCAAGCTTTTCATAACAAAACTTACTTCTTCATTCAAAATGGTCTCATTCTCATATATACATGGTAAGTACATTAGTTTACAACCATTCATAGATGCTACATCATATACATCATTAATTTACATCCCTTGTCTTAAGTACAACATAATTACAAGAAGCTCTTTTACAATTCTTCATTAATCTCCCTAGCTTCAAGCTTGGTGGCTTCCATCTCTAGCCTCACTTGGTCCACCTAGCATGTTTGGATGGTGGAGAGGGAGAGTGAGATTCAAAGAATCTCAATAGCTCATCTCTCATTCAATCATACATATATAGCATGCAAACAAGTCTCACCATGTATGTATGGCATGTTAGCATATGAAATCATAATGAAAGCATTTGCAACATTTAAACTGGCCATGCATAAAAGAAAAACATTCTCAACATGTGAGTAGGCCATACATAACATATGAAAGCTTGCCAAGTACATGGATTAGCCTCACCTACTCACTTGTGGATTTTGGACTTACCTCACCCATACTTAAGAGGTTCTTAGACTCAACCCTTACTCTTTGAGAGTCAACCTCACTTTTGGGAGACTCTTTACTTTGTCTCAACCAACTTGAGGGTTTTGGCTCATCCTCACCATGGCTAAAGGGTTATTGGCTTTTCCATACTCAAGCAAACCCAAGAAATCACATAAAACATCATTAAAACACATAAGGCATCCTCATGCTAACATACTTCTCATAGCTCAAATCATACATACACACAAGTAAAACAATGTAAGCACACAATTATGCATGAAAGAAGGTGGAGAGAGCTACCTTATTGGCTAATCACAAGCTTTCCTTTCAATTTGTCTCCTCCCTTGTGGTTTTCACAATCAACTCTAGATGGGAGTGCTTCTCTTGAGCCTAGCCACACAAGAAGCATAGAATTATTTTCTGAATACTTATTCATAAGTTAGGGATTTCTTTCTAGCAACCCTACTAAGCATGTAAGAGCTAGGGGTTCTCTCTCTCACTAGAACTCATCAACTCTCCTTCCTCTCTCAAGCTTCTCAAGAAGGGAGCAAGGAAGGAGTAAGCATATGGGAGTCTTGGTCTTCTTCAAGAGGGGTTTTCTACTCTCCCTCCTCTGGACCAAGCTCAAAACATGGCTACTTTAACTTCTAAAACCGTGGGAAGAGAGGATAAGGGAAAAAGAGCAACATACTAAGAGAAAAGCCATGGAAATCCTTACCTTTCTTGTTCTTCCTTCCTCCTCTAGGCTTCTCTCTCTCTTCTTTGCCCTTTTCTCTCTCTTAGAGTGAGCTTAAGTCGGTTGAAAGAAGAAAGGAGGAGTTAAAACGTTTTAATAGGTCAAATTCTCTTTTTTCACGCTTTTTCGGACTAACCCTCGCTATAGCGAGCCATAACCCTCACTACGGTGAGCTCGAATAAGTCCCAGACCCCTACCTTTGCTACAGCGTGCGCTACGGCGAGCAATTCCCTGGTTTTTGTATGGGGTGCCCGAACTCGCTATAGCTAGAAGCATTCTCGCTATAGCTAGAAGGCACTCTCGCTATAGCTAGACCATTTCTCGCTATAGCGAACAGGTACATTCGTTATAGCCGGGCTGTAGCTAGCAGACTTAGAAAATTTTCAACTTTCAAAAATTTTCAGCTTTTCTTTTCTTTCCCCTTTCTTTTCTCTTTTCTTTTCTTCTTCTTTCTTTTTCCTGGTTGTTACACATCCCTTAAAGTGAATCCATAAATCTTAACCTAGAACATAAAGCTACACTAAGTTCTCCTTATGTTATACCTAGCTTTTACTAGTTTATTCATGCAATATATGAAGACAATATCAAAGTTCACATTCATCCATAAGCTTTTAAACACTAAAATCGTGTCATTTAGAGCTATGAAGGTCCAAACTTGTTTCTTTCTTTTTTCTTAATTCATTTTTAACATAAACAAGTTTGTTTACACTCATTTTATGGTGCCTAACTCATGGAACACCTTTAAACACACTCCAACCTAAAATGACAGCTTCATCACAAAATTCGCATTAACTTTGAAAAATCATAACTTGGGCTATACAACTCTAAATCATATAAATTAAGTGTCTATGGAAAGCTTAGGATGTGAACTACATGTTGTAAAAATTTCAAGTGAAATTGATGTAATTCCTTAACCTTTTAGTGTAACACTATATATTTCTAGCTTATTTCATGACATTCTCATATATCACAACATCAATTCTATGAAGGAGGTGGGAAAAGTCCATTAAGATAATGTATATAATTACGTTGCGTCGTATATAAAAATTTCATTCGGTGTCACATGGATAGTGTGAGCTCATACAATACATTTTTATATTTAATTACATGAATACAATTCATTTGCATCATCAAAAGTGGCCTACATCTCAAGAATCACGAAGGAAAGCATGAAATATTCACATATATTCTCGGCCAGATTTTGCCTCTTTTTTGTCCAAATTTTGGAAAATCATAACTAATTCTAGAAAAATCAAAATCATGCATTATTGGTTATTCAGGAAAGCTACGGATGTCTACTGTAACACCATCATTTCTAACTCATCTCATGTACTTTCAATGACTTACTATCATAGAGGATGTAAGTCTCTGATAATTATTTTTGCGTTAGGTCGTATCTAAGAATTCAATTTGGTGTCACATGGACTGTGTCTTTTTTCACGCTTTTCCGGACCAACCCTAGCTATAGCGAAGAATAACTCTCGCTACGGCGAGCACGTATCAGTCCCAGACCCTTATTTTTGCTATGGTGCGCGCTACGGCGAGCAACACCCTGGTTTTTGTATGGGATACTCGCACTCGCTATAGCTAGAAGCATTTTCACTATAGCGAGAAGGCACTCTCGCTATAGCTAGACCATTTCTCACTATAACGAACAGGTACATTTGTTATAGCTAGGCTATAGCTAGCAGACTTAGAAAATTTTCAGCCCTTCAAAAATTTTTCAGCTTCTCTTTTTTTCTTCTTCTTTTTTTTTTCTCTCTTTTTTCTGGTTGTTACATCTACTCTATATTAAAAATATGTCCAAACTATAACATCCATCACAGAGGATGTTTGACATTTGAAATAGTCTAAAAGTCAAACTGCCCACTGGTATAGTCATAGATTTCTATAGCAAATTTCAAAAATATCTAATTAATTCTACAAAAATCTAATCCATGCAAATATACCAATCTAGAAAGCTATGGATGTTATCTAGAGCAAAAAAAAAACTCTAGACTAGCTCAGGCATGCCTAGACCTCAAAATTCAATAGAACAGTAACTGAGGTCAGGTGAAGCTCTTGATACTAGGTAGAATCTTTAAAAATTTATATCTCCCTTTCTAGACCTCCAAATGAGGTGCTTCTAGTTGGCATAAGTCACTAAAAATATCTAGTTTCTCTCTATAAAAATTTATTGCAATTGGACATTATTTGAGCTATGTGTGACATATTTCATTTTTAGACCAAATGAATAGTGTATCAGACCAAAACTAGAAAATTTGCCAACTTTGAAAATTCATCAAATATTCTGTAGATCTCTAAAAATTATGTTGTTTAGCTTCCCAAAAATATCTCAACAAGATCTAATTGTATGCCAAATCTCAGATCAAGACTCATTTGGCCAAAAAGTGACATAGAGTACCAAAATATTCAAATAGTTTTCCTTGGGTTTTAGCACCTTTTGGGCAAGTCTAAAAGCATAATTGGGACTTGTGTGGGCTATCCAAATGGTCCCAAACCTCTTGCATCTCATTTTGGCTATTTCATCCACACATATGCATAATTCCATAAAGCCATTCATGAAGTTGCATTACCATAAAATACTCAATTTGCATACCATCATTCACATATCATATCCTTTCAATTATGCATCACATATTATCATAATTACACATGTCTAAGAGGTCATAGACAATATGCAAGCATGGGTTACAACATTTGACATAATTATGGTCTTAAAGTAGCAAAACTCAAGCACTTTGTTGTCAAACTCTTCTCTTCAAAGTGGTTGGCTTCCATTATCTTGTCCACTTGGTCCACGAAGCATGTGAGATCATGAGAGAGAAGGGAATGAGATTCAAAGAATCCCAATAACTTATCTACCATTCAATCATACATAATATATGTAAAGCAAGTCTTGAAAATGCATGCATAGATATAATAGATGTCATGAACATTCAAAAAGCAAACTTGGCATGTGAATAAGTCATACAAGATATCCAAGAGCTTGCCAAGTGGATAGATTAGCCTCACCCTTTTCTTCACAGATTTTGGACTTGCCTTACCCATTCTTTAAGATATTCTTGGACTCAACCATACTCTTGGAAGCCCATTTTACTTTTGGGAGACTCTTTGCTTTGTCTCAACTAATCTTAAGGGTTCTTGGCTCATTCTTACCATGGTTAAAAGTTCTTAGCCTCTTCACACTCAAGCAAACTCAAGCAAACATCATAATATCATTTAAGAACATATTATGTCATCAGAAAATCATGGCATATAAAATCATACTAGCATACTTTTCATAGTTTTAAAATACATATACACACATTCTAAGATAAGCTAAACACACATCCATGCATAAGAGAAGGTGGAGAGAGCTACCTTGTATACAATTACACACTTTTCCCTTTGAACCCAAGCTCCTCTTTTCAGCCACACACATAAAAACTTGTGGAGATGGTTTCTCTTGGTCTAGACACAATTTATGGAAGCCAATTAGGTTTATGAAACAAATTCTAAGGCCACACAACTTGCTTAGACACTAGGTTGTTCTATAAACCCCATTATGGTCCATAAATGCACCTAATAAAGCAACATCCCTTAATTAATTTCTAGGCTCTATTCTTTCCCTACAAACATGATTCTTGACTCCTTTTAAGCCTCTTTGAATCATCACACAATTAAAACAAAGAGTCTAACTACATGTTATTTCTTTAGATCATAATATGGAACCTAAAGCACCAACTCACTTTCTATGAGTTCTAATTTTTTCCCAAGGAATTTTCTCATTTTCATTCATCATATATGACTCAAAAATGGGTTTAAAAAAATTTAAAACTCTCCCTAGCTATGGCATCCATGCTTGCCTGAGACATAGAGCAATTTTGGCCTTCTTGGAGCTTTCTTTGTTTTCTCAAGGGGAAATGCATGTGGGGAGCCTCTTAGGGATCTTGGGATCTTATTTAAACTCTTATTTATGCCTAGGAATTATTATACAAAATCAAATTTTACAAAGAGCACTTGAAACCCTAGAAATTGCATTGTGAACTCTAATGGTTTTTTTGTTAATTCTCTTTGCATATTCTTAATCTCTACACCCTTTTTCCTTAGATTTATGCTTGGTTCTACCTAAAAATCATATCCTCCTATGGTCCCTAAGGTTAGGTGAAATGGAGAAGGAGGGAGGATGAAGATAGCAATCATAGGAAGAGAAATTACCTAGTTTCCTTACTTTTTCTTGCTTGAATCTTGCTTTCTCCAAGCTCATCTCTTCAAATCCAAAAATTCCCTTCAATTTCTTTCTTAAATCAGATTTATAAACTCCATTTTAATCAAAGGAAATAAGGGAGAAGGAAGGAGAGGAGGTGTGGATGGAAGAAAGCATGAAAAACTACCATGGAAGCATACGTTTAAGCTTGAATTCTTCCTTCTTCTTCTTCCTCTCTTGTTCACCCAAAACCCTAGCTCTCTCTTCTAAAATTAGGCAGAAAATTCTAAGTCCGAATGAGGGAGAAAGTAGGGCACCACCTATATATAGGGGTAGGAAAGTGACTTTTTCAAAAATTTTCATTTTGCCCTTCGTACTTTGCATTTTCGTTTCTCCTTCGTTTTAGCTCATTTTTTAGAATCGTCTTTTTCATTATAAAATTTAGGTTCCCAATTTAATAAAATGCTTTTGGAATCACTCAAATCGAAGCTAAAAACTTCTCGAATGAATCTATTAAAGTTTGGGTGCACCAACTTTAGAAAACGTCCACCAGAGAGGATTTAACTATCCTGAGGCTTCTCATAGTTTTCAAGACCTCTGAGAACCCTAAAGAATTCAAAAATTTTATTTAAAAAACCCTCTTGTGTGGATTCCAAAATTTGCTCAAAATTATGAAAATGCCATTATGTTTTGTAGGTTTTCTATCAAAATTTGTTTATTCATTCTAACTCCATTTTTCCTTATGTCTGAGGTTAGGATTCTCATTTTTAGGAGTTTAGAATATTACGCAAATTTTTTGAGACTTTAACTAATTATTTCAGGAAACTTGCTTTGAAAATGTATCTATTTTTGTTGTTTGACAAAAACTAGACATTACATTTAGCCCTTACACAAAGGCCCCATGGTCTATCCTGATTCATTCATAACATATTAGACAACAATTACAAGAAAGCTAATGTTTTCATACATGGAAAGTTGTATGATTGGAAGACCATATTCATGATTCATGGCTTTAAGAATCATGTGAACTCACCCATATCATTTCCTATCTGTATTATATTCATTCAAGTTATAAACATTATCATTTAACTCATGTATCACGGATTTGGAGCCATACATTAAAAAAACTAGAATTTGGTCTCGGGTTGGCAAGGTAAATTTCTGATATGAACTTTGAAAATTTATAACTAATTCTAAAAAAATCAAAATTAAACAAACCATACTATTATAGAAAGATCTAGATATTAACTAATGGCTAAAAATAATTCTAGACCAATGTGGTGGCTTTAGCCTTTGGAAATTGATAGAACAGTACCAGAGGTCAAGCTATGTTACTAGTACTATCATGCAACTTCAAAAATTCATTTCTCCCTCTACAAAGCTGCAAATGGGGTGATCTTAATGACTATGGAAATCTTATGATGTTCAGTTTATGAATATAAAATTTCATAAGTATTGGACTTCATTTGTCCTATGTGTAACACAGAAATATAAATTGACCATATGAACAGTGCACATACCATTTCTACATAATTTAGCCAACTTTGAAAAATCATAATAAATTTTCTAGAGCTCCAAATTAGGTGTTCTTTAGCTCTATAAAAAGCTTTAGATGAGACCTACGTTTTGTCCAAATTTTATGGAAAAAATCACTCATTTGGTCGGACTTTGGTCTAGCACACAAAATGGTCAATTTTGAAGTCCAAAGTGGGATATTGAAGCACCAAATGCTCTTTTTCACTTTCCACAACCACTTGGATAAGTGTAAAAGCATAAATACAACATATAAAAGTATGCCAATTGATCCAAATCATTATGGAGTGCATTCTCACCTTGCCACTTGCATTCATACACATGAATATAAAGGCAAAGGAGTGGTAAAAACTCACATTCTCATTCATTTATCTTCCACATTGATACATACATCTTCTATACATACATTTAAATATATTCAAAGGTTTACATCATATGTACATCTCATGGTTATAATTATTGACATTAAAATGCAATTACAAAGCTCATTTCTCTATCCATTTGTCAAGGTCTTACTTCTCATGCTTGTTGGCCTCCATTCCTTGGTCTACATGGCTCACCTAGACATAGTTAGGCATACATGGGAAAAAAGTGAGATTCAAAGAATCCTAATAGCTCTTATGTAATGTTTGGTTTTCGTTAAACGATGAAAACGGGTGCGTTTTCAAAGCAAGTCCTCTGAAATGAATTAGTTAATATCCCAAAAAATTTGAGTAACATTCTAGACTCCTAAAAATGAGAATTTTAGGCTCAAACAAAAAGAAAAACTGAGCTAGAATGAAGAAACAAATTTTGACAAAAATCTTACAAAGCATAATGGCATTTTCATAATTTTGAGCAATTTTTTGGAATTCACATAGGAGGGCTTTTTAAATGAAAGTTTTGAGTTCTCCAGGGTTCTTAGAGGCCCTAAAAACCATGGGAAGCTCCGAGACAATTAAATCCCCTCTGGTGGACGTTTTTCAACGTTGATATACTCGAACTTTGATAGATTCGTTTGGAAAGGTTTTAGCTCTAATTTAAGTGATTCCAAAGGTATTTTACTAAATTAGGAATCTAAATTTTATAATAGAAAAGATAGTTCTCAAAAAGGATAAAAAAGGAGCTAAAATAAATAAGAAACAAAAATACTAAGAACGAAAGGCAAAATAGAAATTTTTGAAAAGTGTTTCTTCCTCCCACCTATAAATAGGTGGTGCCCCACTCTCCCACTCACATAAATTCATACTGTTCTACCCAAATTCAGAGGAGAGAGCTAGGGTTTAGGTGCACCAAAGGGAGAGAAGAAGAAGGAGAAATCAAGACTAAAAGATATGGATTTTTGGTAGTTTTCTATGCTTTCTTTCTTCCAAACCCTTTTTCCTCCTTTCTTCTTTGTTTCTTATGGTTTTGATGAAGTTTACAGATCTATTTTAAGGGAGAAATTAAGGGAAATTTTCTAAATTAAGGTGAGGAAGCCAAGGAAGGTGAAGAAGAAGCAAGAAAAACTAAGGAAATCAAGGTATCATGTAATCTTTCCACTTGATCTTCTTCCTCCCCTTTCTTATGAGTATTTTGACCTATATATGGTCAGCCTTAAGGAGTCAAGTTTTTAACTAAACCAAGGATGAATCTTAGGAATTTAAGGGAGAAAAATGCAAAGAAAATAGCAAACTAGCCATTAGATTTCAAGATGCAATTGCTAGGGTTTCAAGTATACCTTGTAAAATCTGATTTTGTACAATGATTCCTAGGCTTAAATAAGAGTTTAATTGAGCTCTTAAGATCCCTAGAAGTCTCCCCATGTGCTTCTTCCCTTGAAAAAATAAAGCAAAGTCCATGGGTGCCAAATCCATGCATAGGTTCAGCCAAGAGAGGCTAAGGTAGCTAAGGGGAGTTTTAAATTTTTCTAAGCCTATTTTTGAGTCATATATGATGAATGAAGATAAGGGAAGGCCTTGGAAAAAATTTAGAAACTATAGAAAGTGAGTTGGCCTTATATGTTCCATAATATGACATAAAGAAGCAACATATAGTTAGGCTCTTGGTTTTGATTGTGTGATAACTCCAAGAGGCTTAAAAGGAGTCAAGAATCATATTTGAAAGGAAATAATAGAGTCTAGAATTTATTTAAGGGGTGTTGCTTCATTAGGTACATTTATGGAACCATAATGAGGTTTATAGATCAAGTTAGTATCTAAGCAAGTTATATGGCTTTAGAATTAATTCTATGAACCTAATTAGCTTCCATAAATTGTGTTTAGGCCAAGAGAAATCATCCCCACACCTTTGTGTGTGTGTGTGTGGCTGAAGGAGGGAGCATTGATTCAAGAGAAAAAGTGTGTAGTTGTTTCCAAGGTAGCTCATTCCTCCTTCTCTCATGCATGATTGTTTGCTTTACTTGTCTTTGAATGTGTGTATATATATTTTAAGCCATGAAAAATGTTCTAGCATGAGCTCTTACTCCATGGTACCATGATGATACATTATGTTCTCCAAATGATGTTTATGATGTTTGCTTTAGTTTGCTTGAGTGTGGTGAGGCCAAGAACTCTTAGCCATGGTGAGGATGAGCTAAGAACCCTTAAGAATAGTTGAGACAAAGTAAAGAGTCTCCCAAAAGTGAGGTTGACTCCCAAAAGCAAGATTAAGTCCAAGAACCTCTTAAAGAATGGGTGGGGCAAGTCCAAAATCCACAAGTAAATGGGTGAAGCCAATCCACTTGCTTGGCAAGCTTTTGTATGTTATGTATGACTTTCTCAAGTATTGAAATTTCTTATTGAATGATTGCACATGTCCATATGCCATGTATGTATTTATAAGACTTGTTTTGCTTCTTTTATGTATGATTGAATGGGAGATGAGCTATTGGGATTCTTTGAATTTCATTCCCTCCTTTCTAATGTTCTAACTTGCTAGGTGGACCAAGAGAGCTAGGAAATGGGAGCCAACCACATGAGAAATGACAGGATGACATTAAAGTGTTTGAATTTTGCTACTTCAAGGTCATACAAATGGCAAATGATATAATCAATAGTTGCATATGTATTATGATGTTATGAACATATGTAATTATGATAATATTTCATGCATAAATGGGAGAATATATTATGTGACCATTAGACTATAATTTGAGTATGTTATGGCAAATTAGCTTCTTGGATGTCATTATGTAATTATGTATAATTGCAAGTGGTGTAACAGCCAAGGAAAAGAGAAAAGAAAAGGAAAAGAGAAAGCTGGAAAATTTTCGAAAAGCTGAGAATTTTCTAAGTCTTCTCGCCATAGCAAGAAATGGCCTTGCCATAGCGAGAATGCCCCCTCGCCGTAGCGAATATGCTCCTAGCTATAGCGAGTGCGGCATTCCATACAAAAACCAGGGAGTTACTCGCTGTAGCGACGCCATAGCGAAGGCAGAGGTCTAGAACAGACCCGAGCCTGTCGTAGCGACGCCATATCGAAGGCAGAAGTCTGGAATAGACACGAGCTCGCCGTAGCGAGGGCAATAACTCGCTATAGCGAGAGCGGTCCAGAAAAGCGAGAAAAAGAGACTTTGACTTTTTAAAAGCTTCTAAATCTTTTCTTTCTTCTTCTAACTGACTCAAGTTCGTCTTAGGAGAGAGAAAAGGGCAGAGGAGAGAGAGAGGAGCTGAAGAGAAGAAGAAAGGACAAGAAAGGTAAGGATTCTCATGGCTTCCTCTTAGTATGTTGCCCTTCTCCCCTTTCCCCCTCTTTCTTACGGTTTAGATAGCAAAAATGGTTAAGTCTTGAGGTTGGTTCAGAAGAGAGAGAGTGGGAAATCACTCTTGAGAGAGGTTAGAAGTATATAGTCTTCTCTTTCTTGCTTTCCCCCTTTCTTAAGAGCTTAAGAGTTGAGAAAAGAGAGAGAATAGCTAATGGACTTTAGTGAGAGGAAGAAACCTAGGTTGAGCAGCTCAGTAGAGTTGATTAGAAGTAATCCCTAGCTTAAGAATCAAGTATTAAGGAATTAATTTCATGCTTTTATGTGGTTAGGCTCAAGAGAAGCTCTCCCATCTAGAAGTGGTAGTGAAATCCACAAGGGAGGAGACAATTGAAAGAGCAAGTAGTGAATAGCTAACAAGGTAGTTCTCTCCACTTTCTCTCATGCATAATTGTGTGTTTACATTGTCTTACTTGTGTGTATGAATGATATGAGCTATGAGAAGTGTGTTAGCATGATGATATGTTATGAATTGAAATGATGATTTATGTGATTTGTTTTGGTTTGCTTAAGGAAATGGAAAAGCCAATAACCCTATAGCCAAGGTGAGGATGAGCCAAACCCCTAAGTTGGTTGAGACAAGAGTAAAAGGTCTCCCAAAAGTGAGGTTGACTCCCAAAGAGTAAGGGTTGAGTCTAAGGGCCTCTAAAGAATGGGTAAGGCAAATCCAAAAGCCACAAGGGAGTGGGTGAGGCTAATCCAAGTACTTAGCAAGCTCCTAAATGTTATGTGTGGCCTACTCACATGTTGAGAATGTTTTCCTTATGCATGGCCAATTCATATGTTTTAAATGTTTTCATCATGGTTTTATATGCTAACATGCCATACATGCATAATGAGACTTGTTGCATGCGATATATGTATGATTGAATGAGAGTTGAACTATTGGAATTCCATGAATCTCACCCTCCCCCTCCACCATCCAACCATGCCAGGTGGACCAAGTGAGGCTAGAGATGGGAACCACCACCAAGCATGAGGCTAGGGAAGCTAAGGAAGAATTGTACAAAAGGACTTTTTGCAATATGTTGTATATGAGAATTGTATATGTAAATTGATAATGATGTAAATGATGTAGTCCCTAAGAGTATTTGTAAGATAATGTATGTATGAATGATGAATGTATGAGAATGAAGTCTATGAGGAATGAAGAGGCATGTTTTAATGTGAGATGCTTAACTTTAGCATAGGCTATATGGGTGCATAAGTGGGTATGGGATAGTGAGTTTTTCTAATCTAAGTTACTAGACAATTGAGACATGATTGATGGCCCCTAGAGATGCTTTCTCATGTGCTCAAGGAGTCATAGAAGTAGAAAAACCAAGATTGGACCCTATGAACCCCACTTTTGGCCAAGAAAAGGCCTTCTTGCACATGATGTCATAGATTAGCCATACGACCTCTTCTTGTTATGAGATTTGACATGTAGCTAGATTATGTTTAGATCTTTCTGGGAAGCTATAGTTCATGTCATTTAGAGGTCTATAGCATTTTCTATGATTTTTCAAAGTTGACATCAGAAATTCAAAATTTGGAAATCACTGTTCATTTGGTCAGTTTGAGAAGCGTGTCATCCGAGGGGCAAACGTAGTCCAATGGCTACGAAATTTTATACACAGAAACTAGATGGTCACAGTGACTTGTAGGAACTGGAAGAACCTCATTTAGAGGTCCAGAGTGGAAGTTATGCAATTTCGAAGTTCCTGCCCAGAATCAGACACCCAACCAGACCCGAAGTACTGTTTCATCGGTGTCCGGGAAATTGGCTTGGTGAACTGACTGGAGATATTTTTCTCCTCTAGCTAACATCCACATATTTCCATAAAGATATAGTTTATGAGCATTGGATTTTTTTGGAATTAGTTAGACATTTTCAAAGTCCATATTAGTAAACTGTGACAGCAAAGAAGCCCCCTCTGACCAGTGAACGATTTTGATGTCAAACGCAGACCATATGAGATATTGAGACTTATGAGTATTTTTACCATGAAGTAGACGTCTCAAGCTTTCTATAATGACCCAGATCATGTAGTTACGATTTTTCCACATTTAGTTATGGATTTTCAAACTTAGCCCAGAAATGAAGCAAAATCTGCCAAGAACGAAAATGCATGTCTCCAATCCCTTTTTGCTTTCCATGAGTTTAAAGCATGTTGTGGGTATTGAAATAAGTCTCAATAGTGTAATTGAGCATGAGAATGCCTAGAGAGAGCTCAACCGGTCCATGTTACTTCTAAGTGGATCTCTACCCATACAACCTGTATTGGAGAAAGAGCACTAAGGTAGAGAAATCATCTCCCTTGTAAGCTTAGCATGAGTACATGAATATGTGGGCATGATGGGTATGAGCTAGAGGTTAAGGTGTTACATTTGGTGGTATCAGAGCAAAAGTTTCAGGCTCATTATGAGTTATAGCATAAGAGCAAAGGTTCAGGCTTTCATTGTGGATTATAACATATGTTTGTGAGTTGCCAAGATGTTTATGAGTTTGTTATGGATGATTGAATGCATGAAAGTAGCATGTGTACCTATTATGTATGCTAAACCATGTTATATGTTTCAGAAAGATGGTTGACATGCGCCAAGGCCGAGGTAGAGGTAGAGGTAGAGGAAGAGGTAGGTCTTCCAGAACGGCTCAGGCAGATGAGGCTGGGCCTAGCGATCCAGTTGCTGGAGCCTTACAGAGTATAGTGGCTCGCTTGGATCAGCAGCAAGCTGTTATCATGCAGCTACAAGAACAGCTTGCTGAGAGAGATAGCCAAGGCCCTACACCTCCCCCTCCTCAGCCACCTCCACACTCAGATCGTCCTGAGCATTAGGGGCGACTCCTACAGATGCATAGCCACACATGCAGGCTGTAGCCCCAGTTCCACCAGCTCAGATGCCTCCTGCTGAGCAGCAGCCCTCGATCAAAAAAGTAGTTACCCAGTTCAAAAAGTTCGAGCCTCCCACCTTTGATGGTGAGATGAGTGCAGATAGAGCTGAGGCCTGGATTGTAGAACTAGAACAGATTTTCGAGGTTATGGAGTGTACATCTGAGCAGAGAGCCAAGATGGCTGCCTTTCAGTTAAGAAAAGAAGCGATATATTGGTGGAAGGGCACTGAGCCGATACTGAGAGCGAGGAACGTCCCGATCACGTGGGAGGCATTCCTCGAGGCATTCCACGAGAAGTATTTCCCCGACTCCATCAGAGATAAGAAGGAGTCAGAGTTTATTTTGCTGAGACAGACACCGGGGATGTCCGTGGACCAATATGTAGCAAAGTTCATCGAGCTCTCTAGATATTCCTCATACTTACAGAGACATGATGATGAGAAATGGAGGGCAGATAGGCTAGAGAAGGGTTTGCTCCCTGAGATCCGAGACAGGGTGGTGCCCTAGAGAATCAGGCACTTCTATACCCTGGTAGAAGTATGCAGAGTGACAGAAATGAATCTCAGGATGATGCAACCTACCTCCAGTGCCAGACCATTACTTCCCCTCCCGGAGCCCAAGAGATCGAGAGATGGTTCCCAGCCGACAGTGACAAGCCGTAGAGGTGGAAAGAGTCAGTGGAACCAAAGGGGAAAGAAAAGAAGAACTCAGTCTAGTAAAGACAGTGTTCCACCCCTCATATGTCCCCAGTGTGGCAGGAATCACGGTACCAGACCATGTTATGCGGGGCAGAATGTATGCTATAGATGTGGCAGGCCGGGGCATATAGCCAGAGACTGTATGCAAGTTCCCCCACAGGCCCCTCTACCGATCACACAGCAGAGAGAGATGGCTCCTCCTCCCAGACCACAGACCCAGGGTAGAGTCTTTGCCCTATCACAGCAAGAGGCTAGCCAATACCCGAGTCTGATTCAAGGTACTATTAAGATAAATGATTTTTCAGTAATTGCCTTATTTGATTCGGGCGCTAGCCATTCTTTCATATCATATGACTGTGTTAAGAGGTCGGGTCTGAGTATGCATACATTGCCATATGAGTTGCATGTATCTACCCCCACTGGAAACCGAGCCATCATTTCCCATGCTTGCTTGAATTGTGTGATCCAGTTTAATCATTGCCTGACCACCCTTGATTTGATTTGCATACCCCTCATTGACATTGATGTAATAATAGGCATGAACTGGATGTCTGTAAATAACGCCACACTAGATTGCAGCCACAGGTGTATTACTTTGCCTGAGTGTGGGATGTGCCTAGTACTAGGGCTGAGTTGTCTGTTATGACTATTTCTCAAGCTAAGAGATCTCTAGGGCATGGTTGTCAGGGGTATATGGTCTTCTTTTCAGTACAGGCTGAGGTAGAAGAGGGTATAGATGAGATCCTCGTAGTGAGGGAATTTCCAGAAGTATTCCCCAAAGAGATGAGTGGACTGCCCCCAGAGAAAGAGGTCGAGTTTCTTATAGACATCGCACTTGGGGCAGGTCCAGTGTCTAAGGCCCCGTATAGAATGGCCCCCACAGAACTAACAGAGCTTAAGAAGCAGATAGAAGAGCTATTAGAGAAGGGTTTTATCAGACCTATTGTCTCACCGTGGGGAGCCCCAGTTCTATTTGTAAAGAAGAAGGACGGGATCCTTAGGTTATGTATAGACTACAGGGAACTCAATAAGATTACCATTAAGAATAAGTACCCTCTCCCTCGCATAGATGACCTCCTAGATCAGTTAGCAGGAGCGTCAGTGTTCTCTAAGATAGACCTCAGGTCGGGATATCACCAGCTCAGAGTCAAGGCAGATGATATTCCCAAGACAACCTTTAGAACCAGATACAGGCATTATGAATTCCTAGTTATGCCCTTCGGGTTAACGAATGCACCAGCAATTTTTATGGATTACATGAATAGAGTCTTCAGACCATATTTAGACAGGTTTGTAGTAGTCTTCATAGATGACATCCTCATCTACTCGAAAAGTGGAGAGGAACATGAGCAGCATTTGAGATTAGTCTTGGAGACCTTAAGAGAAAGACAGTTGTACGCTAAACTTAGTAAATGTGATTTCTGGCTCACTGAAGTTCAGTTTCTGGGTCATGTGATCTCCCAGGTAGGGGTCACAGTAGATCCCCATAAGGTAGAGGCAGTATTACAGTGGGAGAGACCTAGGACAGTGACAGAGATCAGGAGCTTTCTAGGTTTAGCAGGGTATTACAGGAGGTTCATTCACAGCTTTTCTCAAATAGCAATGCCATTGACCCAGCTTACTAGAAAGAGTGTGTCGTTTGTGTGGAATGAGAAATGTGATAGTAGTTTTCAAGAGTTGAAGCACAAGTTGACCACAGCTCCAGTTCTAGTACTCCCTGACCCGAGAGAGACTTTTACAGTGTACAGCGATGCCTCTAAGAAAGGGTTAGGATGCGTACTCATGTAGAAAGGCCAAGTGGTAGCTTATGCTTCTAGACAGTTAAAGCCTCATGAGGAAAACTACCCCACACATGACCTAGAGTTAGCCGCAGTGGTATTTGCTCTTAAAATATGGAGACACTATTTATATGGGGCAGCAATAGAAGTTTATAGCGACCACAAGAGTCTTAAGTATTTATTTGAGCAGAAAGAGTTAAATATGAGGCAAAGAAGATGGTTAGAATTTCTGAAAGATTATGAGTTTACATTGAAATACCATCCAGGTAAGGCTAATGTGGTAGCTGATGCCCTAAGTAGAAAATCCATACACGTGGCCTGTATGATGATCCGAGAGCAGGAATTGATTGAGGGATTCAGAGACATGAGTCTCTCCTGCATGGTGTGTTCAGGAAAATTATTGATGAGTGAAACCCGAATAGAAAGTGACCTGAGAGATCAGATAAAAGAGGCTCAACAATTAGATGATCATGTAAAGAAAATTAGAGCCCAGATGACCCAAGGAGATGTTCAGGAGTTCAATCTGTCCGAGGATGACATAGTGAGGTACAGGGATAGGCTGTATGTGCCTAAGAACACTGAGATCAAGGAGAAAATACTAGATGAGGCACATAAGAGTAAGTACACTATTCATCCGGGTAGCAATAAGATGTACCAGGATTTGAAAAGATTGTTCTGGTGGCCCGGGATGAAAGCAGACATAGCAGACTATGTCTCCCGATGTTTAGTATGCCAGAGAGTAAAAATAGAGCATCAGAAACCAGTAGGGTTACTTCAGCCTCTAGATATCCCGAAGTGGAAATGGGATAGCATAGCTATGGATTTTGTTATGGGTTTGCCCAGGACATTATCGAGCTATGATGCAATATGGGTAATAGTGGATAGGTTAACAAAGTCAGCGCACTTTTTACCTATAAGAGCCACTTATACCCTAGATAAGTTAGCCCAGCTATACATCAGGGAGATAGTTAGACTGCATGGTGTGCCCAAGAGCATAGTGTTAGATAGAGATCCCAGATTCACATCAAATTTCTGGAGATCATTACAAGATGCTCTAGGCACCAGACTCAGATTTAGCACAGCCTACCGCCCTCAAACGGATGGACAGACAGAGAGAACCATCCAAACCTTAGAAGACATGTTGAGGGCATATGTGTTAGAAATGAAAGGGAACTGGGATACATACTTGCCTCTAGCAGAGTTTGCCTATAATAATAGTTATCATGCTAGTATACAGATGGCACCGTATGAGGCATTGTATGGGAGGAAGTGTAGGTCCCCAATGTGTTGGGTTGAGCTAGGAGAGCGGAGCCTTATAGGCCCAGAATTAGTGGATCAGGCCTCTAGACAAATAGAAACCATCAGAAGGAAACTTCTGACAGCCCAGAGTAGACAAAAAAGTTATGCAGATAAACGTAGGTGGGCGTTAGAGTTTGAGGTTGGAGATCATGTTTTCATCAAGGTATCTCCATTCACAGGGATAGGTCGATCCGTTAAAAGTAAGAAGCTCAGTCCCAAGTACATAGGTCCTTTCCAGATTCTAGATAAAGTAGGACTTGTGGCATACGGACTAGCTCTTCCTCCAAATATAAGCCAAGTTCATAATGTTTTCCATGTTTCCCAATTGAAAAAGTACCAGCCCGACCCCTCACATGTCATAGAATATGAGAATGTGCAGTTACAGGAGAATCTATCTTATATAGTATCGCCAGAACGGATCGTAGATGCTAGACTCAAGCAATTACGGCATAAGACGATACCATTGGTGAAAGTGGTTTGGAAGGGTTTGTCACCCGAAGAAGCCACATGGGAATTGGAGGAGGATATGAGGAAGAAGCATCCAGAACTCTTCCCATGAGGTATGTTATTTAAATTTCGGGGACGAAATTTTTATAAGGAGGGTAGAATGTAACAGCCAAGGAAAAGAGAAAAGAAAAGGAAAAGAGAAAGCTGGTAAATTTTTGAAAAGCTGAGAATTTTCTAAGTCTTCTCGCCATATCGAGAAATGGCCTCGCCATAGCGAGAATGCCCCCTCGCCGTAGCGAATATGCTCCTAGCTATAGCGAGTGCGACATTCCATACAAAAACCAGGGAGTTACTCGCTGTAGTGATGCCATAGCGAAGGCAAAGGTCTAGAACAGACCCGAGCCCGCCATAGCGACGCCATAGCGAAGGCAGAGGTCTGGAATAGACACGAGCTCGCCGTAGCAAGGGCAATGACTCGCTATAGCGAGAGCGGTCTAGAAAAGCGAGAAAAAGAGAGTTTGACCTTTTAAAAGCTTCCAAATCTCTTCTTTCTTCTTCTAACCTACTCAAGCTCATCTTAGGAGAGAGAAAAGGGCGGAGGAGAGAGAGAGGAGCTGAAGAAAAGAAGAAAGGACAAGAAAGGTAAGGATTCGCATGGCTTCCTCTTAGTATGTTGCCCTTCTCCCCTTTCCCCCTCTTTCCTACGGTTTAGATAGCAAAAATGGTTAGGTCTTGAGGTTGGTTCAGAAGAGAGAGAGTGGGAAATCACTCTTGAGAGAGGTTAGAAGTATATAGTCTTCTCTTTCTTGCTTTCCCCTTTTCTTAAGAGCTTAAGAGTTGAGAAAAGAGAGAGAATAGCTAATGGACTTTAGTGAAAGGAAGAAACCTAGGTTGAGCAGCTCAGTAGAGTTGATTAGAAGTAATCCCTAGCTTAAGAATCAAGTATTAAGGAATTAATTTCATGCTTTTGTGTGGTTAGGCTCAAGAGAAGCTCTCCCATCTAGAAGTGGTAGTGAAATCCACAAGGGAGGAGACAATTGAAAGAGCAAGTAGTGAATAGCTAACAAGGTAGTTCTCTCCACTTTCTCTCATGCATAATTGTGTGTTTACATTGTCTTGCTTGTGTGTATGAATGATATGAGCTATGAGAAGTGTGTTAGCATGATGATATGTTATGAATTGAAATGATGATTTATGTGATTTGTTTTGGTTTGCTTGAGGAAATGGAAAAGCCAATAACCCTATAGCCAAGGTAAGGATGAGCCAAACCCCTAAGTTGGTTGAGACAAGAGTAAAAGGTCTCCCAAAAGTGAGGTTGACTCCCAAAGAGTAAGGGTTGAGTCTAAGGGCCTCTAAAGAATGGGTAAAGCAAATCCAAAAGCCACAAGGGAGTGGGTGAGGCTAATCCAAGTACTTAGCAAGCTCCTAAATGTTATGTGTGGCCTATTCACATGTTGAGAATGTTTTCCTTATGCATGGCCAATTCATATGTTTTAAATGTTTTCATCATGGTTTTATATGCTAATATGCCATACATGCATAATGAGACTTGTTGCATGCGATATATGTATGATTGAATGAGAGTTGAACTACTGGGATTCCATGAATCTCACCCTCCCCCTCCACCATCCAACCATGCCAGGTGGACCAAGTGAGGCTAGAGATGGGAACCACCACCAAGCATGAGGCTAGGGAAGCTAAGGAAGAATTGTACAAAAGGACTTTTTGCAATATGTTGTATATGAGAATTGTATATGTAAATTGATAATGATGTAAATGATGTAGTCCCTAAGAGTATTTGTAAGATAATGTATGTATGAATGATGAATGTATGAGAATGAAGTCTATGAGGAATGAAGAGGCATGTTTTAATGTGAGATGCTTAACTTTAGCATAGGCTATATGGGTGCATAAGTGGGCATGGGATAGTGAGTTTTTCTAATCTAAGTTACTAGACAATTGAGACATGATTGATGGCCCCTAGAGATGCTTTCTCATGTGCTCAAGGAGTCATAGAAGTAGAAAAACCAAGATTGGACCCTATGAACCCCACTTTTGGCCAAGAAAAGGCCTTCTTGCACATGATGTCATAGATTAGCCATACGACCTCTTCTTGTTATGAGATTTGACATGTAGCTAGATTATGTTTAGTGCTTTCTAGGAAGATAGAGATCATGTCATTTAGAGGTCTATAGCATTTTCTATGATTTTTCAAAGTTGACATTAGAAATTCGGAATTTGGAAATCACTGTTCATTTGGTCAGTTTGAGAAGCATGTCATACAAGGGGCAAACGTAGTCCAATGGCTACGAAATTTTATACACAGAAACTAGATGGTCACAGTGACTTGTAGGAACTGTAAGCACCTCATTTAGAGGTCTAGAGAGGAAGTTATGCAATTTCGAAGTTCCTGCCCAGAATCAGACACCCAACCAGACCCGAAGTACTGTTTCATCGGTGCCGGGAAATTGACTTGGTAAACTGATCTGGAGATATTTTTTTCCTCTAGCTAACATCCACATCTTTCCATAGAGATATATTTTATGAGCATTGGATTTTTGTGGAATTAGTTAGACATTTTCAAAATCCATATCAGTAAACTGTGACAGCAAAGAAGCCCCCTCTGACCAGTGAACGATTTTGATGTCAAACGCAGAGCATATGAGATATTGAGACTTATGAGTATTTTTAGCATGAAGTAGACGTCTCAAGATTTCTAGAATGACCCAGATCATGCAGTTACGATTTTTCCACATTTAGTTATGGATTTTCAAACTTAGCCCAAAAATGAAGCAAAATCTGCCAAGAACGAAAATGCATGTCTCCAATCCCTTTTTGCTTTCCATGAGTTTAAAGCATGTTGTGGGTATTGAAATAAGTCTCAATAGTGTAATTGAGCATAAGAATGCCTAGAGAGAGCTCAACCGGTCCATGTTACTTCTAAGTGGATCTCTACCCATACAACCTGTATTGGAGAAAGAGCACCAAGGTAGAAAAATCATCTCCCTTGTAAGCTTAGCATGAGTACATGAATATGTGGGCATGATAGGTATGAGCTAGAGGTTAAGGTGTTACAAGTGGGATGGCCAAAATGAGATGCATGAGGTTTGGGACCCTTTGGATAGCTCACACAAGTCATAATCATACTTTTAGACTTGCTCAAGAGGTGCCAAACCCCAAGAAAAGCTATTTGGACATTTTGGTATCCTGTATGGAGCCAAAATTGACCATAATAGAATTCTATATAATTTTTTATTCAAATGAGCTCTTCTTGATCTGATATTTGGCATGCAATTAGAGCTTGTTGAGAGCTTTTTGTGAAGCTAAAAAATAGAATTTTGGAAGGTCTAAAGAATATTTGATGAATTTTTAAAGTTGGTAAAAATTTTAGTTTTGGCCATGTCATTGTTTACTCAGGCCTAAAAATGAAATCTATCACACAGGGCTCACATGATATCCAATTGCCACCAAATCTTATACAGAGAAACTAGAAATTTCTAATGACTTGTGTCAACTAGAAGCACCTCAATTGGAGTTTAAAGAAGGAGGTATGAATTTTCAAAGATTCTGTCTAGTACCAAGTGCTCCAATTGACCTCAGGTATTATTTGATTAGGTTTCAAGGTCTGGGTGTGCCTGAACTAATTTGTAGTTATTTTTCCTTCTAACTAACATCCACATATTTTCATATTGGTATCATATGTATGGATTCAATTTTTGTAAAATTAATTGGATATTTTTGAAATTTACCGCAGAAACCTGTGACGGCATCAATGGACAGCTAGACCTCTGGACCATTTCAAATATCAAACATCTTTTGTGTTGTGATTCATGGTCTAGAAGTATTTGTAGCATAAAGTAGACATGTATAGCTTTCCATAATGACCAAGAATGCATGATTTCAATTTTTCTAGAATTAGTTATGATTTTCCAAAGTTTATGACAGAAACGAGGAAAATCTGGCAAAAAATGTATATATGTACTTTATGCTTCCTTTTGGTTTTCACGAGTTGTAAGCCACTTTTGGTGATGAAAATGAGTTGTATTTATATAATTAAATATGAGAATACAATTTATGAGCTTACACAATCTACGTGACACCAAATAAAATTTTTATATGCGATGTAATGCTAAATAATGCATTATTTTAATGCCATTTTTCCATTCCTTTTGTGCAATTCATAATGTGAGACTTAGAAATGATAGGAAGCAAGTTAGAAATTATGGTGTTACATCTTAACACTTTCAAACATACATAATAGATGCATATACAAGTCAAAGAATGCATGCATGATATTCAAGCAACTAGTGAGCATACACACATGGCAAATATAAGCTCTCAAGGGCATTGATTTAGCCTCACCCAACTTTCTTGGGACTTTAGGATTTGCCTTATCTACTTTCAAGGGACTTTTGACTTAGCCTCACTTTTCTTGAAACTTTTGGCTTTATCTTATCTATTTCTAGAGACTTTTGGCTCATCCTTATCCTTGCTAAGGGACTTTTGGCACAACCAAACCCATGTAAGCCATAATGCAATCATAAATATATTTCAATAAACATAATGGTACCATAATATGTAAACATTGGCTAAAAATATTAATCATGGCTCAAACACACACACAAGCACACACAAGCACTCAATGATAAGAAAACAACCAAGCTATGCATGTAAGAAATGTTAAAGAGATACCTTAAACCAAGATTTACACACTTTCCCTTGGATTATTCTTCCCCTCTCTCGGCCACCCACTTGCAACTAGATAGAGCTTGATTCCTTTGGCCTAGACACATGAAATGGGACACAATTACATTATGGAGGCAAGCTTTAGTATCACACACACTCTATGGAAGTTTACTTTCTCACATGGCTACATAATGGTTCCATACAAGACCTAATGAAGCACCTACTAAAATTCATGCTGTTAGCTTCATTTTCTCCTCCTATCTAGATCTCTTGACTCCATTTTGACTCCTTAGAGTCACCACAAATTCATTCCCAAAAGCATGGATACAAGTTGTTTCTTTAAGTCTCATTATAGAGCTTACACCTCTACTTGACAAACCAAGGCTTCCAAATTTTTTCCAAGGTTCCTTGGATATTCTTCCATCATATTTAGTCTCTTTCTACCCTTAGAAAAATTTAAAACACTCCCTAGGTGATTTCTCTTGCTTAGGCTGGGACATGCCCAAGGTTTTGGACCCATGGAGCTAGCTTTATTTTCTTGGAAGGAATGGCACATGTGAGGCTTTCTAGGTGTCTCAAGAACCCATATACACTCTTAGATAATTAGAAATACTACTAGAAAGTTTCTTGGTGAAAAAAATTTCGGAACTTATTTTTTAATGCTTCTTTTTGGGATCTATTTGCATATACTTGTTTCTCACCCTCAAAAACCTAGGTTTCATGATTGTTTTAGGTTAGAATTTACTCCCTATTAGTTGTTCTATATGGGGTCAAAAATCACCTATAGAGGAACAAGAAGAAGGAAGCAAGGAAAGCCATGATACATACCTTGATTCTTAGCCTTTTCAAGGGCTTTTTCCTTTACTATAGACTTCTTCTTGGAATTCTATTCTCCTCCCTCTATCCTAGACTCAAAATAGTCTCAAACCACATACCAAAACCATAGAAAGAAAAAGGAAAAGGAGGAGAATAAGTTTAATGAAGGGAGGAGCAAGAAATTCCTTAGTTTTCCTTACCTTTTCCTAGGTTTTTCTCTTTCCTTGAAGCTCCTTCTTGTGAGCCTCCTTTGGCAAAACTTTCCCCTAGTTTAAAATGAACAATACGTCAACTAAGTGTGAGGGAGAAGTGGGACACCTCATATATACAGCTAGGGATCTATTTAAGACATTTCAAAATGCCAATTTTGTTATGCATTCTTGGTTTCTTCCCTCAAGGTTCATTTCAACTCCTTTTCAAGAACCATCTTTTCCATTAAGAGCATATGCTAATAGATCTGTAGGGACTCGTAGGGATTTTCTCGTTGCTCCACTTCTCTTTGAATGGCTAATAAAAAAGATATTGTTCACTCACAATTGTCGAATTAGCCAAGATTAGTGAATTTTTTGCCGGTTTGTAGTATAATGCCTACTAGGTCTTCGATGGAGCTATTAATCAAATCAATTAGTTTAGAAATGACAAAACTAGAATTATGATGATTAGGGGTTTGAATATAAAATCATACTAATTAAACTAAATAGTAAATTAATCAATGAAAATGAAACTTAATTAAATAATGCGTAACCAATCCAGAATTCTTCCCCTAATATTTTCCTATCCTTGTCACCTAAAAATATCTCTTGTTTGATTTTAATCCTCTAATTTTTTTTAATTAATATTTCTAAACAGTCGTTTAGGATTTTGATTGGTTTGTATTGCTAATTAGAATGCAATCGTGCTTTTGTCAATATCACGAAGCCAAACTGTTTTGCACTTAACCAGAGATGCACACAAAATCCTAATGTGGTTCAGAATAAATTTATTTATTAATCAACCGATTGAATCAAAATGTGTTTTTAGATCAAATCAGAATTCATGTAACAAAAATCATTTAACCAGAATGATAATAATTACATAAAAACAAAGATAACAAAAATTAAATACTTCTGAAGTTAAAATCCAAACTAGAGTTCTATACAATCATGGACTCAAGTTCCCTATCAGGTTTAGACTTTGGATTGAACACTAAAAAAAATTAGAAAACCATGAAAAGAAGAAAACAAGAATGGGAAGTAGTGAAGTGGAGTGTGTTCTATGGTGACGACTTCTCCTCTTTATATAGATGACATTGGCTTCTTCTTCAAGAAAGATCTAAGGGCTAAGATGAGTTGCTTGCATCCAATGATCCAGACTTTTTCGCATTAAAAGAAATCCAATACTATTCTAGAAGTAATAATAAGATAATATTCAAATCCTTTTAGGAATCTTCTAACCTGCAAAATACAATTAAAAAAAATTGGGCCTCTGTTGGATAAATATAATAAAAATACATTTAAAGTCATTAATCTGAATTTAGCCCACTTAATATAAAATAAACCCAACGTCATCAAATTACTCACTATAAATTATTAAAAAGACTAAATATGAGAAATATAAAATATAATATTATCAACATATCAATGGCTTCATTGTTGGCTACTAGAGGAATTGTGCATGAAGAGGCTGTATAGAGGTTGCCTATGTTGCAGGACCTTATGCATGCATGACGGGGTCAAAGGCATTTTGCTTTTGTTTCTTTCTATGTTTTTTTTCATGCTTTTGTTTTTTTGTTTAGTCTGGTTATATAGGCTTAAAATGTTTTTTGTTTCTCTTTTTCTTCCTTTTTTTGTTTATCATTTTTTTTCATTATTTTTTTAAAATTTTTTGATGGAATGGTTATATGAATTTAGGTTATTTAGGCTATTGGAATTTGGAAAAAAAAGAAGTGGGTACTATTCTTTCTTTCTTTTTTCTTTTTTTTTTCTTCCTTCTTCTTCTTCTTTTTTTTGTTTAATATATTTTTTCATTCTTCATTCTTCTTCTTCTTTTTTTTCTAATTTAATTTCATAATTATTTTTTATGCATGCCTTGACAAAATACAATGTTCACAGGTCCTAATTAGTCAAATATTTTATGTGCCTTAATTAATTAAGATTAGACATCCAACTCAATTATAGTTATCCATACCAACTTTGGCACACACAAAGCCCATCCCCTATGTCATACCATAATGAAAGAGCATAATATTTACATTATATAGTGCTTACAACATCCATTTTCATATTTCCAACACGTTTAGTAGCAGAAAATATCAACATTAAAGGTGCAAATACTTTAATTTAGCCTAAATGCACCATTTTAAGTTGCCAATCTCCAAATTCATTCTTAATATATTTGTTCAACTAGAAACGTCAAAAAAAGAAGTAAGGAATTTGGGTTTAAGCCATACATAACAAATTAGTACGATTTTATTAATCCATGCATGTTCATAATTCTATTGCTAACTTCAAAATTTCATATATTCAGTTAGAAAACTCCAATTCATGCAAATGAGGACTTTTCTGTAAAGCTCATGATATAAACTACATGTTATAAAAATTTCAAATAAAAAAAAAATTTTTTGGGCTACAAATATATAATGGAATAATAACACTATCAGAATTTCGTGCATATGCAAACCTAAAACTTTGAGCAAGCATATTTTGAGTTACACAACTCCAAATTAAAAAATCTCAATGGCTATAGAAATCTTGTAATGCTAACTATATGTCTATAAAATTTCATAAGCATTAGAGTTTATTTGCCCCTCAAATATATGAAAAACTAGAATTGATCAAATGAACAATGCACATGCAAATTTGCATAATTTAGTTAATTTTGAAAAATTATAAGAAATTTTACAAACTTTCAAAAATTGTATTCTTTGACTCTATGAAAAGATCTAAATGAGATCTAAATATATCAAATTTTATGCCAAAATTTAGTCATTTGGTCTAGTTTGGATTTAGGGGTAAATTATGGCTCTAATTGACATCCATGTAGCATCAAATGTTTCAAAATGGATTTCCTTGATTCAAGTGACCATTTGAGTACATCTAAAACATGAAACACAGCATGTATGACCATCTTATTAGGTCCCAAACATCATAGATCTCAAATTCACTCCCTCTCTTGGCCTTATACACACACTTTTTATGCCACATATATACCTAAATCACATGTTCTTGCACATATACATCCATAATTGGTGTTTATACCATAATCATACACTTTTACACATGAGTGAGAGTTTATATTACAAAAATAATATATGCAATCTCTTATTTGCAATATATTACATAATAACCTATTCTATTATCAAGATAGCACAAATTGAGCTTATTGATATCCATTCTTTGTTTCGTGAGAGTTCCCTAGACATGGTTAGAGTCAAAATGGGGAAAAGCGAGATTCAAAGAATCCAAATAGTGCATTCACCCTTTCAAGCATACTTATATGGCATATTTTCATGTCAAAAAAAGCAAGCATGCATTATATTCATCCAAATATCAAATATACTCATATTTATGAAATCATATGAATCTATCAAAGTCAAAAACAAGTCTAGGGACTTTTGGTTTAGCCTCACCTAATTATTTGAGACTTTTAGATTAGCTTCATCTACTTTTAGGAACTTTTAACTTAGCCTCACTCATTCTTAAGACTTTTAACCTTATCTTACCTTTGTCTAAGAACTCTTGGCCTCACCTCACCCAATTCAAGAGACTTTTAGCACAATCTCACCTATTAGATCCATTACATATTCCAAATGCATTTCAAGAAGCATAAGGATATCAATTTATTAAATCCATGGCAATAGGCATTTTTTATGATTCAAACACATGTATAAGCATTCAATAATAATCAAACAACCAAGATAAGCATATAAGAATAAATGAAAAGCTACCTTTCTCAAGAAGCACAATTCTTCTCTTTGGTTCCCTAGTCCTTCTTCTCAGCCTCACATACACACTTGGGAGAGGCTTGGCTTACTTGGCCTAGACATATCAAACAAGATACAAATACATCAATGGAACCATCTTTACTTTCACACAATGCTTATGTAAGCTACTTGTAGTTCTAGGCTTCCATATGGCTCCATTTAGTGGCATAATGAAGCAAATTATATAATTCATCATCTTAGCTCTAATTTCTCACTCAATCTAAGTTACATGACTCTATTTAGACTTATTGAGTCATCACAAACTTAAATCAATGAGTCTAACACTAAGTTGCTTCTTTATGCGTAGTGGAACCTTAAGCTTCCACCTTACAAACTAAGGCTTCCAAATTCAAACCAATGATTCCTTTGATATTTATAATTTATATCCAAACCATTCATAACCTTTAAATAAAAGAAAACTCTCCCTAAGTGCTTGAACCTACCCTTGGCCAAGACTTATGCACATAATTGCACCTATGAATTTTTGCGTGCTTTTCTAGGGAATTTGGCAAATATATATTCCTTAGCCTCTTCTTAACCCAATCATACTCTTACATAGTCTAAACTGTAATTTTAAAGCTTCAAATTTCCCTAGGTGCAATTAAAACCCCAATTTCCATAACTTACTACTAATGGCTCATTTTTTAGTTCTATTAGTTCCATATGATTTTTCATGCTTCAAAACCCTATTTCCAATCAATTTTGGACCAAAATCAAACTCTTTACATGGTCCCCTATGCTAGCCAAAATGAAAAGTGCATGGAAGAACCAAGAAAAGCAAGTTTTCTAAAGAGAAACATACATTGTTAGCTTCCTTGTCAAGTGGTGTTTCTCAAACTTCTAAAATTTTCTCTAAACTTTTCCTTCCCTCTACTAAACTAGCCACAAAACACCACTATTCAAAGCTACAAAACCATCAAAAAAGAGAGGGAAAATAGGAGAAGAACATTGGTAAAGGGAAGAGCATGAAAAGAAAGCATTTTTTTTACCCTTTTTGCTTGATTTTCTCTCTCCTTGCTTCTCCCTCTTGTGCGCCTTTTAAAGCTAATTTTGGTTCTAGTTCAAAGTGAAGAAAGTCAATTTTGGGGGCCTATGGGACATGTTGGCCTGATATAAGAAGGAAAAAGGTATTTTATAACATTTTTTAAAATGGCTATTATGCCTTTCTATTTCAATTTCTCCGTTTGAGCTCATTTTAACTCCTTTTTGAGAACTGTCTTTTCCATCATAAAATTTAGATTCTCTAATTCATTAAATGTCTTTGGTTTCACATTAATTAGATTTAAAACCTTATCGAACCATTTGGTCAAAATTTCAGTCAACTAACAATCTAAATCATATACCAAAAAGGCTTTAACATTCTAACAATTCCTATGGTTTTCTAAACCTTTAAGAACCCTAATGAGCTTAATTTTATTATTTAAAGCTCTCTCCTTTAAGTTTTCAAAAAATTTCCTAAAAGTATGATTTTGCCACTGGCGTTTATATCATTCTATTTAGCCATTTTAGCTTTGATTTCAGGATATTTTTAATTATTAATTACATTTTTAGATAGTCTAATTAATATCTTAGTCCCAATTAGCCTCAATTTGCTTATTCTTTAGGGTATTTCCATATCAATTTATTGATTTTAGTTTAATTTCTAAAAGGTCGGTTATTACACCTTGATTAAGGCAATTCTATCATAACACAAACAAGCCAATCATTTACCAAACAACCCACAATCAAATTAATCATAAAATCATGCAACAAGTAGCATATTATCAAATCAAATATCCATTGTTTAATCAATGGGCATTATAAGTGTAGATTAACCTAATTTAATTAGATTTTAAAAAACTCTTTCCTAAGTATTTCTTCTAAGCTTGGCCATGGTTATAGAGTGTGTGTAGGTGTGAGATTCTTCTTATTTTCTTATTATCAAAGGGCTATTCTTACGTAATACAGGTAGATACAAAATACCCTAAATCAATTTCTAAGGATTTCTTGAATTTCCTAAGCTTCCATCAAGATAAAATTTCAAGAATAACTTGCCATAACTTTATGAAAATTAAAACTTTATTAGCCAATCTTCCACTTAAGCCTTCTTCCATCATTTTCCTATTATTTCTTTTTTAATCTCTTCCATGGCTTCTTGAAAATCAAAGTTTCATAAATTGTGGAAAAGTCTCTAAAAATTAGAAATATTCTTCAAGTAAATGAATTCTTTTGCCATATGTAGAAATTTTCCATCTTTTCTTGACAAGGATTCATAAAACATCAAGAACTCTCTTTTTCCTTAGCCATAGCCAAAACTTAGAGGAGAAAAAAGAGGAAATTTCATGGTGAAAAGGTAAAAGAAAACCAAAAAGAAGAAAACAGTCTAAGTTACCTGTTTTTGTGGCTTTTTCTTCCCTTTTCTTCCTTTTCTTTCCTTCTTCTCCCTTTCTTCTTCTCCTCCCTCCTTGGCCATGCTCCTCCCTCTTTTTCTCTCTAGTCGTGGGTGTGTATATATGTTTTAGTGAAGTGTGTGTTGTGTTAGTGTGGGTGTATTTTTATGTGTGTTTTACTTTTAATGAATGGGTAAGGTATAATGTTGTTTTATGATGAAATAGCTAAGCCGTTAGATTATTTGGATGGCTAGGGTTAAGTCTTGATATTAAGAAATGAATATGAGCCCTTAGATTAGATGGATAGTTAAGATTAAATTCCTAAAAGTAAGAAAGAATCTAAACTGTTAGATCGTTTCAATGGTTAGGATCACATCTTGGAATAAGGATGAATTTCTACAGTTAGATCTTCTTTTTCTAACAATTTAGTTTTAATTTAACCATAATTACCTTTTTGTTCAGTTAGAATAACTGAATGACTTACTTTGTCATAATTACTACTAATGTAAGCAATGATGTTAGTGGTTAAATCAATCATATTTTCTTAGCAAATGTGTGATATCAATCTTTTACTTAGATTGGCAGATGTCATTATCATCATTGCTCCAAAATGTGTGTATTTCCTAGAATTCTCCTTGCACATGGTGCAACATCATTCCTAATAGGTTAGAATTTACAAAAATGCCACCGTTTGGAAGAGTTTACCGATGTGTCCTTTCATAAGTTCTCCGTCATATTTATTTGGTCAATGTTATCATGTTTTCTGCTGTATTCTAATATTAAATATACCAATATAGGCTCCACTTATATTTTATAATTATTTATATTATTATGATTTTATTATTTCATTATTTTATTATTTAAGGTCCAAATGTCCATATTACCCTTAATTGATAGGTAATAGACAAGCACCTCTATTCGTTTTTCACTTATATCTCCATCCTAACCTTATTTCTTTGGATTCTGTCACAACCATCTGGTAGTTCTTTCTACGTTAAACCTCCTGAAATATTTAATTCAAACTTCAATGTTCGGTTTCATTCTATACAAGCTTTTAACTGTTCAGTACTATTTCTGATCGTAATGATCTTTAAAAATTATAGAATGAATTTTATAATTTTCTAAGCATTATTTTCTAACTAATGATATATACATATAACACCACTTCTTAGTACTTTACTCTTCCAAAAAAATTATCATAACTATTGAGGTGGCAAATGACGATTTGCCCTTGGACCCCAATTGACTTAAAAAATTCCTATAGATTCTATTGGTCTCATATTCCTTATGTATAAAGTTATTTTGCTCTAATTCATTAATTTAAGGCTAAAATAAATTCATTTTATAAAATATTAAATAATTAAAAAAATCTTAATTTTTAGGAATATTACATTTCTCCCCCTCTTAATAAAAAATTTATCCTCAAAATTTGAAATATATACCTTAATTAAATAAGCCTAGGTATTTTTGTCGCATTTCTTCTTCCATTCCCAAACAGGAGTCAATCCTTCCCATGCCCCTTTTACCAAAGGAATTGTCTTATTCCTTTACTATTTCTAATTAGTATCTAAGATCGATACTTGTTTTACTCTATATGTTAAAGTCTCTTAAAGTTGTACCAATTCATCATCTAAGACATGTGAAGGATCAGGAATATACTTTCTTAATTAGGATATATGGAAAACATCATGAAGATTAGACAAATGAGGTGGTAAGACTAGTTGGTAAGCTACTGAACCTACTCTTTTAAGGATTTGGTAAGGATTAATATATTGGGGATTTAACTTTTTAGTTCAAATAGCTTTACTTATACCAGCGATAGGAGTAACTTTAAGAAAAACATGATTTCCTTCATTAAATTCCAGAAGTCTTCTTCTTTGATCAAAGTAACGCTTTTGGCTAGTGTGGGCTATGAGTAACTTTTCTTTGATCTTTCTAACCTGATATGTGGTTTGTTAAACTAGTTCAAGTCCTAACAAAGACTTTTCTCCAACCTTGTATCAACATAAAAGGGATCCACATTTTTGTCCATATAGAGCTTCATAAGGAGGCATTTTAATAGTAAAATGATAGCTATTATTTTAAGCAAACTCTGCTAATGGTAGGTATCTACACCAATTTCCTTTTTGTTCCATCACACAAGCTTTAAGCATGTCTTCCAAAGTTTAAATGGTTCACTCAGTTTGTCCATTGGTTTAAGGATGATAAGCTGTACTAAGACACAATCTAGTCCCAAAAGCAGTTTGAAAAGACATCTTAAATCGAGAAGTGATCCTGGGGTACCTATCAGAAACAATGCTAGAAGGTACTCCATGTAACTTCACAATTTCCTATATATACAACTAAGCTAATTTATCTAAAGAATAGGTAGTTTAATAGGCAAAAAGTGGGCTGACTTGATTAGTTTATCTATAATGACCTCAATACCATCATGTATTAATTAAGTTCTAGGCAACCGATCACAAAATCCATAGATATACTATCCCATTTTCATTTAAAAATTTCTAAAGGTTGTAGCAATCCTAAAGGTTTTTGGTACTCTATTTTCACTTTTTGGCATACTAGACACCTAGAAACAAATTTAGATATTTCTTTTTTCATTCTAGGCCACCAATACAATTTCTTAAGATCATGATACATCTTTACGGATCCAGGGGTGAATGGGTATTTGCTCTTATAGGCTTATTCTAGAATTAATTTCCTAAATTCTTTATTAGGTACACACAGTCTACCTTGAAACATTATGGTTTTATCCTTAGCTTTGGTGAATCCAAGTTGTCCAATTTGAACTTATAAGGTTAAGTTAGATCCTTAGGCTTCTCTAATCTTGTTCCTTAAATCACAAGAGATTTAAGTCTATTCAGTCTACAAACCTCAAGTGACCTAATGAGAAAAGCAAGTAAATCTCTAATTTGTTCCATCAAATCCATCTCTCATATCATTAGGAAAGATATATGCAAAGATTTCCTACTTAGGATATCTACCGTTACCTTGGCTTTTCTTGGGTGATATTTTAACTCAAAGTCATAATCTTTTAACAATTCTATCCACCTTCTTTATCTCATATTGAGTTCTTTTTTTATTCAAACAAGTACTTAAGACTTTTATGATAACTAAAGATTTGAAAAGTCACTCTATATAAGTAATGTCTCCAAATTTTCAAGGCAAATACTATAGTTGTGAATTATAGATCGTGGGTAAGGTAATTCTCTTCATAAGTTCTCAATTGTTTGAAAGCATAGTCTACTACCCTCTTATCTTGTATCAATACACATCCTAATCCTTTCTATGATGCATTACTGTACACTTCAAAAGTTTCTAAACGATTAGGTATGATTGACACTAAAGTAGTAGATAACTTTTCCTTTAAGGTTTGGAAACTCTACTCACACTCAATGGTCCAAACAAAAGGACTTTCTTTCCTAGTCAATTAGTCAAAGGCAAAGTTATTTATGAAATTTTTTTTATAAATCTAAGGTAGTACCCAACTAAATCTAAGAAACTTTAGTCTTAGTAATAATTTTAGGTCTTTTCCACTTTAGCACTACCTTTACCTTACTAGAGTCAAGTCACTTTGATTAGAAATCATATGGCCTAAAAATTTCACCTCAGACAAGCAAAATTCACACTTTTCTAATTTAGCATACAATTACTTCTCTTTAAGAATTTGTAAAACTATTCTTAGGTGTTTTTCATGCTCTTCTCTGCTTCTTGAATAAACCAAGATATCATCTATAAATACTACCATAGATTGATCTAACTAAGGTTGAAAAATCATATTTATGTAATCTATAATGCACCAACACTGCAGGTGCATTAGTGAGTCTAAATGGCATCACTAAGAATTCATAATGATCATATCTAATCCTAAAGGCAGTCTTAGGAATATCTTCTTCCCTTACCCTAATTTGGTGATATCCAGACCTTAAATCTATCTTAGAAAACACAAAGGCTCCTTTAAGTTGATCGATCAAGTTATCTATTCTTAGATAAGGATATTTATTCCTTATGGTTACCTTATTTAATTTCCTATAATCTATACATAACCTAAGGCTTCCATCTCTCTTAGCTACAAACAAAACTGGTGCTCCTATGGTGAAACATTTGGCCTAATCAGTTTCTTTTCTAACAGGTCATTGATTTAGCTTTTAGTTCTTATAATTTGAGAGGTGACATCCTATAAGGAGTAATAGAAATTGGTCTTATTTTAGGTGTGAGGTCAACAAAAAACTCTATCTTTCTCTCAAGAGGCAATCTTGGAATTTCTTTTGGAAAGACTTTAAGAAACTCACAAGCCACCAAAATTTAAGTTATCTCTATTTTGACCACTAATGAATTCAAGAGGATATTTTCTAAATCCATAAAATCATCTTCCCTTCTATAGCAATCTATAGAGATCTTTGAAGGAATGAAAATAGTTTCATTTTGACAATCAAGGGTAACATGGTTAACAGATAACCAATTCATTCCTAAAATGATAGCAAGATCAGTCATATGTAAATAGATAAGGTCAACAGTGAAATTTTGTTCACAAGCATGGATGGGACAATTTAGACAAGCATGGAAAGTCACCACCTTTTTAATAGGGGATAACCACAGCAAGATCATAAGGTAAAATAAAGATGGGAAGTTATAAGTTCCTTACGCAGTCTACAGATACAAAAGAATGGGTAACCCTATAATCAAACAACACAAGTAAAATATTATTTTTAATATAACATGTATCTTGTATCAATCTAGATAACTGAGCCATATCTTTTTTTGTCTAAGAAATAGACCCTTCCTTGATGTTGGCGTTGAGTAATATTCTACTCCTTCTTTCACTATGCACATTTTTTTAAAAAAATGTCCCACCTAGCCACACTTGTAGCAAGTTGGAGGTCCAAAAATGGTTTCCTAAAGTGCTATTTTTCACACCTTCTACACACCATAGCATTATTTAGTTTGAATTGATAGGGAGCAAGTTTCTCCCCATTCTGTGGTTCTTATAGAAAGGTTTGAATTGTCGTCCTTTCTTTTTCCACTGGTTATTCTTAAATTTTTTAGTCTTAACTTCCTTTAGATTCTTTGCCACTACCCTATAACGATTTATCAACTCTGGATAATTGTTTATCATCAATGGGGATATAAATTTCTTCATTCCTATCTATAGTCTTAACTCTAACTTTTAACACTTCTAAGCTTCCTCCTCATTATGCCAAAGATAAGAAAAGAACTTGGATAATTCCTCCAATTTTGCCAAGTATTATTCAAAAGTCATATTACATTGAACCAGCCTAAGATACTCTATTTTGTTATCATTGCAAATCTCCTCAGGAAAATATTTTTCATAAAAGACTTATTGAAAAATTGTCCACATAATGGGGGCACCTCCGATTTCCAACAAGCACCTCATACTTTCCCACCAATGCTCAGCATCCATAGAAAGCATATAAATTGCAAATGTTATCCTTTATTCATCTAGGAATCCTAATACTCCAAAAGTTTTCTCTAACTCCTTTATCTATTTTTTAGCTTTTTCTAAGTCAAATACTCCAGTTAAAGTAGAAGGTCTAGCCTTTATAAAGTCTAACCACCATCGTCAGTTTGTTGTTTCTTCCTTTCTCTTAAACCCATTATTTCCATTCCCATTTTGATCAGTTTCCAATAAGTGTTGCAAGATCCAGTGCATAGTAGCAGCCTGTTCCTAAATAGCTTATGCCAATCCTTTAAAGAGTCTTGTCAATACTATTTGTATTTTCGTCAAGTCCTCATATTCTTTCTGCTTACACAAGTAAATATTATTGAAGAGACTAATAGAAAAATGCAACACCTTTATATTTTCCTATAATACTTTCTTAATTAGCATACAAATAAGGAAACACTAGTAATTACCTATTTGTACACTAACCCCCATACAAAGTCTAGCCTTAACTTTTTTGGAACTTCACCTATATCAATCTTAGTTACCATACCTAAAGGTACTAATAAATTGACCTGCTTTAATACCAAAATCTAACACTCTCCTTAAATTACTAAATTTTAGAGAAAATTTTTTTTACAGTATAAATACTAATTAATTTACATCTAACTACCTTAACCTTTTAATTGTCCTCTCATGGTATGAAATTATACTACGTATTAGCTATACCCATAGTGATGTAACGGATAGTGAATTTTAACGAAGATTTACTACTATTACTACATAACATTTGTTCATCAATGAAGAGGAATGAGGTTGATATAAATATAAACCATGTAAAGACTATTAGGGTTTAGCCTAAAATTACACAAAAGAAAACCCCAAATATCAGAAAACAACCATTAAAATTAGTCCCCCTATAAAAAAAAGAACTACAATAAATAATGAGTCACAGCTCTAATTTATGAAAATAAAAGAGGAATCCCACCAATTGAAAATGGGAAAGTCTCCTCCTCTCCTGCTACCATAAAAATAACAACAATAGCATGGATGGCGTCATCACATAATAGGATCCGAATGTTGTATATTTTGAACACCCATTCCCAAAAAAGGAATTAGATCCACTTTGCCTGAAGTTCAAACATCACACTGTACTAAGAAAATATAAACCATAATGGGATGAGAAATAATTTTTTCAATAACATAGATAGGATTAATACAATTTAATAATCATGAAGAAAAGTCATGTATTTGTTTGATAAACAACAAATAATATAAATAGAATATCCTAATGGAGAATAATTAAATTTTTTAGAATAACATAAACAAAGAATAACGTAAAATTTTGAAATATTCAATATAAATAAAGAGTTTCATGTGATTTAATAAACAGAAAATAACATATAAAATTTAGAATATTTGACACGCTAGTTGAAACAGGGATTCAATAGAAATAAATAAGACATTAACAGACTTAGGATTTACATGCCATGAATAAACAAATATAAACATGTTACAAGAAATACAATAAATAATTAATTCAAATATTAATTTCTCCATATTAACTTGACCATTAGGCCTTGGAGGTTACCAAGCTCAATACCCAGATCATGTTGCATTGGCATCAGCAAGCTCAATGCTCAAATTATATTGCACCGACAAGACTTAGTAGACTTATCCTTGCTTCCTTTACCCAGATCATATTTCTATAGCTGTTTCTTTCCTTTTCTTCCTTCTTTTTCCTTCTTCTCCCTTTAAAGGAAAATTATATTAAAATATTATAATAATATGTCATTCAAGCCATCATCTAATCAAGACATAATGAGTATATTTGAAAAAGAAATGCCTTGCACAACTTTGTACATAATCAAATAATTCCAATAGCATATCAATATTGGTATTAGAGTCTGAAAAATTATATTTAAATAATTAAAATTATTTTTTCACTTTTCTAAATCTAGATTTATCCTCAGGCTTATCTAGTGTCTAGAATAGTCCATTAGTCAACATCCAAAGTCAAGGTCCAGTATAGCCATAAAATGACTTGTTCAAATATAAGGAAAGCTTAAAAGGTCCAGTAAGTCCAAATAGGTCCAAAATATCTGAATGGGCCTCATTGGTTTTAATTAGTTATTTTAAATATTTTATTATCTTAATTAATTAAGATTGAACATCTAGCTCAACTGTAGCTATCTAGTACCAACTTTGGCACATGCAAGGCTCATCCCCTCATCAAGGCAATTCTGTCATAACACAAACAAGCCAGTCCTTTACCAAACATCCCATAATCATATTAATCGTAAAATCAGACAACAAGTAGTATATTATCAAATCAAATATCCATTGTTTAATCAAAAATCAACATAATACTCATAAAATTTTAACTTTCGTGAAAAAAACTAAAAAAAATTACAAAATAAATATTAACATAATCCAGACAGCATATAGAGAAGATCAAACCATACAGATTATCCAAAATACTTCAAATAAAACAAATAAAAATTCAAACAACACATGGTCAACATTTTTTATATATTAGGTTGACTTTTTATATATTCATCTAAAAATTACCAAGAATTCACCATACACCTTATTATAAGTGTAGATTAATCTAATTTAATTAGATTTTAAAAAAGTCTTCCCTAAGTATTTCTTCTAAGCTTAGCCATGGCTATGGAGTGTGTGTGGGTGTGGGATTCTTCTTATTTTCTTATTACCACATGGTTATTCTTACATAATATAGGTAGATACAAAAAAAAAACCTAAATCAATTTCTAAGGATTTCTTGAATTTCCTAAGCTTCCATTAAGATGAAATTTCAAGAATAACTTGCCATAACTTCATGAAAATCAAAATTTTATTAGCCAATCTTCCACTTAAGCCTTTTTCCATCATTTTCTCACTTATTTCCTCTTCAATCTCTTCCATGGCTTCTTGAAATTCAAAGTTTCATAAATTATGGAAAAGTCTCCAAAAATTAGAAATATTTTTGAAGTAAATGAATCCTTTTGGCATATATAGAAATTTTTCATCTTTTCTTGATAAGGATTCATAAAACATCAAGAACTTCCTTTTTCATTGGCCATGGCCAAAACTTGGAGGAGGAAAGAAGAGAAAATTTCATGGTGAAAAGGTAAAAGAAAACCAAGAAGAAGAAAACAATCTAGGTTATCTTGTTTTCACTGCTTTTTCTTCCCTTTTTTCCCTTCTTCTCCCTTTCTTCTTCTCCTTCTTATCTCCTTGGTTGTGCTCCTCCCTCTCTTTGACCATAGGGGTGTGTGTGTGTGTGTTTTGGTGAAATGTATGTGTGTTATGTAAGGGTGGGTGTGTATTTATAAGTGTTTAACTTTTAATGAATGGCTAAGATTAAATGTTATTTTATTATGAAAGATCTAAGCCATTAGATTAGAAGGATAACTAAGGTTAAATCTTGATATTAAAGAATAGATATGAGTCCCTTGGATTAGATGGATAGTTGAGCTTAAATTCCTAAAAGTAATAAAGAATCTAAACTATTGGATAATTTCAACAATTAGGATTGCATCTTGGAATAAGGATGAATTTTCATCATTAGATCTTCTTTTTCTAACAATTTAGTTTTAATTTAACTATAGTTACCTTCCCATTCAGTTACAATAATTGAATCAATTACTTTATCATAATTATTGCTAATGTTAATGGCGACATTAGTGGTCAGATCAATTAGATTTTCTCAGTAGACATAAGATACCAATCTTTTACTTAGATTGGCTGATGTCATCATCATCATTGCCCCAAAATGCATGTATTTCCAAGAATTATCCTTACACATGGTGCCACATCATTCCTATCTATTCAAAATTTATGAAAGTGCCACCATTTGGAAGAGTTTGCCAATGTGTCCTTCTATTGGTTCTCCGTCATAATTTATTTGGTTAGTGTTAGCATCTTTTCTACTATATTTTAATATTAATTACACCTATGTGAGTCCGACTTATACTTTATAATTATTTATATTATTATTTTATTATTTAAGGTCCAAATGACCATTTTGTCTCTAGTTAAAGGATAATAGGCAAGCACCTCTATTTATTTTTTGCTTATGTCCTTGTTTTAACCTTATTTGTTCAAGTTTTGTCACCCCTATTCGATAGTTCTTTCTACACTAAACCTTCTAAAATGGTTAATTTAAACTTCAGAGTTCGATTTCATTCTATATAGGCTTTTAACTATTCGATACTATTTTTAATCCTAATGATTTTGAAAAATTATAGAATAAATTATATAATTTTTTATGCATTATTTCCTAATTAATGATATATATATATCATACCACTTCTTAATACTTTACTCCTCCGAAAAAAATTATCAAAACTTGTCCAGATAACAAATGACAATTTTGCCCCTGGACCCTATTTAACCTAAAAAATTCCTATAGTTTCTATTGGTCTCATATTCCCTATGTATAAACTTATTTCACTCTAATTCATTAATTTTAAGCTAAAATAAATTCATTTCATAAAATACTAAATAATTAAAAAAATTCTAATTATTAGGGATGTTACACTAACAACAAAAATTACAATGACATGATTTTTGCCATTGAAAGAATTTCTACCATAATAAGAGATCAAACTTTTGCCTTGACTAGGAAACTTTAATATATCTAGGAAAAGGAATTTCTGCAATTAAAGCAAGGACTATGATAGCATATGTAACATCCGAGTTTTCATAGAAATGAAGACTCAAGTTCTAGAAATTTTTTAAGTCTCCTTGCTATAGTGAAGCTATAGCCAAGATGCCAGTTCACTATAGCAAGTTTGTGGCCTATACAAAATTTAGGAGACTTCTCATAATAGCGCCAACTATAACAACCAGTAAAAAGAAAGAGAAGAAAAGAAAAGAAAAAAAAAAGGAGAAGAAGAAAGCTGAAAATTTTCAAATGGCTGAAAATTTTCTAAGTCTGCTAGCTACAGTCTAGCTATAGCGAATGTACCTGTTCGCTATAGCCTAGCTATAGCGAGAGTGCCTTCTCGCTATAGCGAAAATGCTTCTAGCTATAATGAGTACGGGCATCCCATACAAAAACCAGAGCGTTGCTCGCCATAGCACACGCTGTAGCGAAGGCAGGGGTCTGGGACTTATTTGAGCTTGCCGTAGCGAGGGTTATGGCTCGCTATAGCGAGGGTTAGTCCGGAAAAGCGTGAAAAAAGAGAATTTGACCTATTAAAGCATCCCAACTCCTTCTTTCACTCCGTAACCGACTTGAGCTCACTCTAAGATAGAGAAAAGGGCGGAGGAGAGAGAGAAAAGCCTAGAGGAGGAAGGAAGAACAAGAAAGGTAAGGATTTCCATGGTTTTTCTCTTAGTATGTTGCTCTTCTCCCCTTATCCTCTCTTCCCACGATTTTAGTAGTTAAAGTAGCCATGTTTTGAGCTTGGTTCAGAGGAGGGAAAGTAGAAAACCCCTCTTGAAGAAGACCAAGACCCATACATATTTACTTCTCCCTTGCTTCCTTTGTGAGAGCTTGAGAGAAGAAGGAGAGTTGGTAAATTTCTAGTGAGAGAAAGAAACCCCTAGCTTCATATGCTTAATAGGGTTGCTAGAAAGAAATTCCTAGCTTTATAAATAAGTGTTAAGAGAATGATTCCATATTTCTTGTGTGGTTAGGCTCAAGAGAAGCACTCCCATCTAGAGTTGATTGTGAAAATCACAAGGGAGGAGACAAGTTGAAAAGAAAGCTTGTGACTAGCCAATAAGGTAGCTTTCTCCACCTTCTTTCATGCATAAGATGTGTGCTTACATTGTCTTGCTTGTGTGTATGTATATTTTGAACCATGAGAAGTATGCTAGCATGATGATGCCTCATGTATTTCAATGATATTTTATGTGATTGTTTGGGTTTGCTTGAGTATGGAAAAGACAACAACCTTCTAATCATGGTGAGGATGAGCCAAAACCCTCAAGTTGGTTGAGACAAAGTATAGAGTCTCTCAAAAGTGAGGTTGACTCCCAAAGAGTAAGGGTTCAATCTAAGAATCTCTTAAAGAATGGGTGAGGCAAGTCCAAAATCCAGAAGGGAGTGGGTGAGGCTAGTCCATTTGCTTGGCAAGCTTTTATATGTTATGTATGGTCTACTCACATGTTGCAAATGCTTTTCTTATGATTTCACATGCTAATATGCTCATGCATACATTGTGAGACTTGTTTGCATGCTTTATGTGTATGATTGAATAAGATATGAGCTATTGAGATTCTTTGAATCTCACTCCCTCTCTCCACCATCCCAACATGCTAGGTGGACCAAGTGAGGCAAGAGATGGGAGCCACCAAGCTTGAAGCTAGGGAGATTAGTGAAGAATTGTAAAAGAGCTTCTTGTATTTATCTTGTAGCTAAGTCAAGGAATGTAAATTAATGATGTATATGATGTAGCACCTATGAATGATTGTAAATCAATGTATTTATCATGTATGTATGAGAATGAGACCCATTTTGAATGAGGAAGCAAGTTTTGTTATGAAAAGCATGCCTTTAGCATTGGCCACATGGGTGTATAAGTGGGTGTGGGATAGTGAGTTTCTCCAATCTGGATTGTTAGACACTCGAGCCATGTTTGATAGCCTATATGGATGCTTTCTCATGTGCTCATTGAGCCTTAGAGGTAGGAGAACCCACATTGGACCCCATTAGCCCCTTTTAACACAAGAAAGTGGCTATTTTGCACATGATATCCAATTCTGACCAAACGACCTCTCCTTGCCTTGAGATTTTACATGTGACTAGATCTTGTCTAGAGATTTTTGGGAAGATAAAGATCAAGTCATTTGGAGGTCTGTAGAATTTTCTATGATTTTTCAAAATTGGTATCAAAATTTCGGATCTCCATAGGCACTGTTCATTTGGTCAGATGTGGAATTGTGTCATCTGAGAGGTAAACGTGATCCAATGACTATGAAATTTTATAAGCAGAAACTAGATAGTCACAAAGACTTGTAGCAACTAGAAGAACTTCATTTGGAGTCTAGAGAGGAAGATATGCAATTTCGAAGTTCCAACCCAGAATCAGTCATCTTACCAGACCTGAGGTACTGTTTCATTGGTTTCTGGAAGGCTGGCTCGATGAACTGATCTAGAGATATTTTTTCTCTCTAGTTAACATCCACATATTTCCATAGAGGTATCATTTTCATGTAGTGGATTTTTGTGGAATTAGTTAGACATTTTTGAAGGTCATATCAGCAAACTGTGATAGTAGCAGAGCCCACTCTGAACTCTAGATGATTTTGCGTGTCAAACATCCTGTGTGTGGGATGTTATGACTTGTACATATTTTTTCCATGAATTAGACAGTCTAAGCTTTCCAGAGTGACCAAGAGAGCATGTTTTCAATTTTTCTGTATTTAGTTATGAATTTCCAAACTTTGCCCAGAAATGAGGCCAAATCTGCCGAAAACGAATTTGCATGTCTCACATCCCTTTTTGCTTTTCATGGGTTTAAAGCATATTTTTGGGATTGAAATGAGTCTTACTAGTGCAATTAAACATGAGGATGCATAGAAAGAGCTCACCCGGTCCATATGACACTAAAGTGAATGTCTACCCATGCATGATGCCATGTTTTGAAAGAATATGAACCCAAAGAAAATGATCTCCCTTTTATGTTTCCTAGATGTATATGAGGATAAAGGCATGATGGGTATGATCTAGAAATGAAGGTGTTACACCAACCGTGGCAAGAACAGTTGGGAAGCTCTCACAATAGCAAAAGGTGTCTCTCGTTATAGCGAAACTTGGTTAAGTAAACACCAAGGAAGGATTTTAAATGGAAAATTTGAGTTATTCAAGGTTCTCAGAGGCCCTAAAAATTATAGGAGCACCTAGAATGGTTTAAATCCCTTCCAATGTACGTTATCTACTGTCGGTTGATCCAAACTTTGATCTCTTCATTCGGAAAGGTTTTAAATTCAAATTGAGCAATTCCAAAGCTATTTTATAAAATTAAGGACCTATATTTTATGATGGAAAAGACAGTTCTCAAAAAGGACATAAAAGGAGCCCAAAATGAATTAGCCAAGAGAAGGGACGTAAACAGTATTTTATTAAACAAATTCTCTTCCTATTTCCTCCACATAAGAGGCGTTCCACTTGGAGCTTCTTTTAACCAACTTATTTTGCCCAAAATAAAGGGAACTTCTACTTTAAAGAGAGATGCACAAGAGAAAGGGAAAAGGAGGAGGAAGGAACTAAGGAAAAGATATAGAATTCTAAGGTTTCTAATGGCTTTCCTCTTAGAAACCTTATTCTCCTCTCTTTGCTCTCTCTTTCCATAGTTTTGGTTAGTGATATAGGTCTATTTTGGCCTTGATTTAGAAGGAGAAAGTTAGTCTTTGAAAGAGGAGGCTAAGGCAAATAAAGAAGCTCTTGAGAAAAGCTAGAAACCAAGGAAAATCTATTACTTTTCATGCATCTTCTCCCTTACTTCTATGTGTGTGATTCAGCCACTTATGGGATAGCCAAGAAGGAGTTGTTTTGAACCAAACCAAGTGTGAAACTTAGGATTTAGAGTGTGGGAAGCAAGAAAATGCAAAGAAATACAAGAAAGAACTATTGAAATTTAAGATACAATTTTTAGGGATTTTAATGCACCATGATTTATGTGAAGCTTCCTAGTGGTATTTCCAATTGTCTAAGAGTTTGTATGAGTTCTTAAGACATCAAGGAAGTCTCCCACATACATCTCCCATCAAAGAAACAAAACAAAGTCCTTAGGTGCTTTATGGAACTATAATTGAAGCAAATAAGAACCCAAGCTTTTCTAGAGTGTGTGTGGTGTTAGAATTTGTTTCAAGAGCGTAATTAGGTCCTAATGGATGTGTCTAAGCCAAAGGAGTCCTACTCCACCCACTTGCAAGGGTATAGCTAAAGGAAGGGAAGAGAAATCAAGCAAAAGTGTGTGTTTTTGCATTCGAGGTAGCTCTCTAACATTTCTATCATGCATGCTTAATTGTTTTTTTGTCTTTGGATGTGTGTATGTATGATTTTACCATGATAAATATTTCTAGTGATTTTCTACATGCCATGTACCATTATGTGCATAATATGTATTTTATAAATGATGGTTGGCTTGATTAAACTTGATGGAGCCAAAAGTCCTTTAGCAAAGATGAGGATGAGCCAAAAGTCCCTAAGATTGAGTGAAGCAAAGTCAAAAATCTCAAGAGGACTGAGGCTTAGTCAAAAGTCCCTTGAAAATGGATGAGACAAGTCTAAAAGTCCTAAAGAAAGGGGGTAAGGCTAAACCTATGCTTTTAAAGGCCAGGATATAATGGTTATAGGTTTCTTGCATATGAAAATGATTCTATGTATGATTACTAGTAGCAAAATGTTCATACATGCATCCTTTAGTTTGAAAGCATAGGTACCATGTATGATTGAAAGAGTTAAGAGCTATTGAAATTTCTAAAATCTCACTCTTCTCTTTCCATTACCTAAATATGTCTAGGTGGACCAAGTGAGCCAAGAGATGAAGCCACCACACTTGAAAAGGAGAGATTGACAAAGAATTATGTTATCTAGTCATTTTGTAACTATATTATTGTCAAATGATGTAACCTCATAATGTATATGATATATAGCCACTTGTACATATGTAAATATATGGATATATGATGTGTGTATGAGAATTGGAAGCATATGAATGGTATTGTATGTTTTTAACATTGAATGGCAAACATGAGCATGTAAGACCATTGTGTAAGTCAACAAGTAGGAGAGTGATTTTGTAATGTATGGATATCTAAACCCTTTAGACAAGTTTAGAGGGCTATTTTGAAGCTTTCACAAGTGTCCAAGTGGTTTTGGTTCAAGGGGAAGACCATTTGACATTTAAATGAACCACTTTAAGACAAAAAATGATCCATTTTGTAAGCTGAACCCCAACCTAACCAAATGATCGATTTTGAGACTGTGATTTTGCATACATATAGATCTCATATAGATCTTTTTTTGGTCCAAGAATCGCATTATTTACAGGTCTATAAAATTTCTTATAATTTTTCAAAGTTTAGCTCAGAAGTTGGTTTTGGGTTGGGTACTGTTCACTTAAATAAATTTCATTTTTGTGTCATCCAAGGGTCAAACGAGGTCTAATGGTTCTACAATTTTACATGAAGAAACTAGGCATTCACAATGACCTATAGCAGCTAGAAGCACCTCATTTGGAGGTCAAATGAATTTTTAAAGTTTTGCATCAAAACTAATGATGACAGCCAACCTTGTGTACTATTTCATTATAATTTAGTTCCTAAACGAGCTTAACGTGGTCTAAACCTATTTTTCCCATAAATTTAACATCCTTATATTTCTTAAATGGGATAGTTTGCTAGGTTTTGCTTTTTCTAAAATTAGTTATGAATTTTTGAAATTCATATTAGTAACTGTAACACCATAAATTATATCTCATTTTATGTCATTCATAAGCTTCACCTCATTATTTCCATGAGAGCACATGAAAAAGGGAATGAAAATAATAGTTTTATTTGTGTTGCGTCATACTTAAAAATTTCATTCGGGGTCACGTGGACCGTGTGAGCTCATGCTATATATTCTCATATTTAAATACATCAATACAACTCATTTCCATCTCAAAATCATGCCCAAAACTCATAGAAATCGAAATGGAGCATAAAAAGTGGCTATTTAAGTTCGGCCAGGTTTGGCCCTCTTTCTGACCAAAGTTTGGAAATTCATAACTAAATCTAAAAAAATTGAAATCATAAAATCTTAGTCATTTTGAGAAGCTATGGATGTCTAATTTACACTAAAAATACGTTCAGAGCATAAAATTTATCACAGAGGACGTTTGACATCCAAAAAGGTCCAGAGGTCGCTGCTGCCTGGACTGCTGTTTCAGATTACTGATACAAACTTCTAAAATTCATAACTAATTATATAAAAGTCAAAATCACACAAATTTGGTCATTCTGGAAAGCTAAAAATCTTAAATTATGCTAAAAATAATTCCAAAATAAAAAAAATACGTTTAGTCAGCTGGACCCTATGGAACAGTAACCGGACTCATAGGGCGCTACTGATGCTGACAGTTAACTTCAAACATGCATAACTCACTGCTTAGACTTCCAAATGAGGTGATCTCTATGGCCACAGAAATATTATGACCTCTAGTTTATGCATGTAAAATTTCATAAGCATTGGAAACCATTTGGCCATCGGGTGACACAGAATTCAAAACTGCCAGTATGAACAGTACCCATACCAGAATCCATGAAAAATTCCAACTTTGAAAATTCATCAAATATTCTTTAGGTCTTCAAAAATTATGATCTTTAGCTTTCCAAAAATCTCTTAATGAGACCTAATTGCATGCCAAGTTTCAGGGCAAGACTAACGCATTTGGCTAAAAAATGGCATAGGGTTCTATTATGGTCAATTTTGGCTCCATATTGGGTACCAAAATTGCCAAATGGATTCCCCTTAGTCTTGACACCTTTTAGGCAAGTTTAAAAGCATATGTAAGACTTGTATGAGCTGCCCAAATGGTCCTAAACCTCATGCATCTCATTTTGGCCATTCAACCCACATTTATATACATTTGTATCAAACTTCCAATTTGCATAACTTGGCATTACATACCCAAATTCATTTCTAAAGTTCATACATCATATCCATACATGTATACATCACATAATATCATATTTACATGTGTCTCAAGGGTCATGTGCCATTTACAATAATCATATACATCATTATGGCTCAAAAAGGGTAAAAGCTAGACATATGAATGTCAATCTCTCTTCTTCAATATTGTTAGCTCCCATTAGCATATCCACTTGGTTTACCTAGCATTTTAAAGCATTGGAGAGGAGGGGATGAGATTCAAAGAATCCCAATAGCTCATCTCCCATTCAATCACACATAATATGTATAAAGCAAGCATTTCAAATGCATGTATGGAAAAATGGAAGTCATGGACATTTTTAAAGCAACCTTGGCATGTGAATCAATCATACAAGACATTCAAGAGTTCCCTAAGTGTTTGGATTGGCCTCACACTTCTCCTCATGGATTTTGGACTTGCCTCACCCATTCTTTAAGAACTTTGGACTCAACCATACTCTTGGGAGCCCACTTTGCTTTTGGGAGACTCTTTGCTATGTCTCAACCAAGCTTAAGGGTTCTTGGCTCATCCTTACCAAAGGGAAGAGTTCTTGGCCTCTCCTCACTCAAGCAAACTTATACAAACATCATAGATTCATTTAAAACATAACATGGCATCAAGGATCATGGAATATAAAAGCATGCTAACATACTTTTCTTAGCTTGACAATATACATACACATATTTTAAAACAAGCTAAATACACATTCATGTATGAGAGAAGGTAGAGAGAGCTACCTTGTATACAAGCACACACTTTTTCCTTAGCTTTCAAGCCTCCTCTTTTAGCCACACACCCACAAGTTGGTGGAAATAGTATCTCTTGGCCTAGACACAAATTGTGGGAGCCAATTAAGTTCATGAAACAATGTCTAGGGCCATGCAACTTGCTTAAACCCTAGATTACTCTACAACATCCATTATGGTCCATATTGGCACCTAATGAAGCAACACCCCTCAAATGATTTCTAGGCCTCATTCTTTATTCTCAAATATGATTCTTGACTCCTTTTAAACCTCTTGGAGTCATCACATCATTAAAACAAAGGGCCTAACATCATGTTACTTCCTTAGGTCACAATATGGAACCTAAAGCACTAACTCATTCTCTAAGCTTCCTAAATTTTTTCCAAGGTTTTCCCTCACATTCATTCATCATATATGACTCAAAAATGGGCTTGAAATAATTTAAAACTCTCCCTAACTATGCCATCCCCACTTGGCCGAAACTTAGAGCATAAATGGGATTTCATGGCTTCTTGATTTTTTCTTGATGGGAGAGCCATTTAGGGAGGTTGTTAAGAGTTGTAGGAGGTCAAGGAAACACTTAAATAGCCAAGAGAACTCATAGATTAAATTCGTTTTTACAATCCCCTTAAATGCTCTACACTTTTCTAACTTTTAGGTTCATGTCTTTCCATGGGGTTTTGTTCATTTTCATGGAGGAAGAGGCATATGGGGGACCTCTTAGGGATCTTAGGAACTTAAGCAAACACTCATCTAAGCTAGGAAATTCATGGATCAAAACATATTTTACAATGTCTCCATGAATCCTTCACTTTTCTATCTTGTGTTTTCATGCTTCTTTCTTTGATTTCTTTGCACTACTTGCTTCTCACACTCCAAAATCTATGAATCTCCCTTGCTAGGACCAGAATTCATCTCCCTTTGATTGGGCTCTATATGGGACGAAATTATCACAAGAAGGAGAAGGGAAGAAGAAGCATAGAAGACAACAAGTTACCTTGATTTCTTAGCTTTTCTCAAGAGCTCTCTTCCTTGCTTCAACTCTCTCCTTGAATTTCGAAATTTACCCCTCTGTTCTGGGCTCAAAACAGAACCAAACACCTCACTAAATCCATAGGAAGAGAGGAGGAAAGGAGGGGAAGAAGTTTTCTAAAGGGAAGAGCAAAAGTTTCCATGAATTCATACCTTTCTCTTGGCTTTTCTTCTTCCCTTGAGCTTGCTCTTGTGTGCCACTCTCTCTCTCTCTATTTTCTGGGCAGAAACAGAGCATTTTACTCAGAGAAGCTGCTGGAATGTGAATAAGAAGAAGTCAAAAGTCACTTTACGCAACTTTTTACTTTTGCATTTTAGTCCCTTTTCTTGGCTTTTTCATTTTAGGCTCATATCAACTCCTTTTTAAAATCTGTCTTTTCCATCATATTCCTTAGGCTCTTAATCATAAGAATTTCCTTTAGAATCATTTAAAAAGGATCTGAAACTATTCCGAACCGTTTGGTCAAAGTTTTGGTCAACCTTTGCCGAAATCGCTTACCGGAGGGGTTTCAATTGTTCTAGGGGTTCCCATGGTATTCAGGGCCTCTGAGAACCCGGGAAAGCTCAAATTTTCCATTTAAAAAGCTCTCCTGTAAGTTTTCAAAATTTTTCAAAAATTACAAAAATACCCCTACTTTCTTCAGCAAATTTTTTTAGCTCTTCTGGCTCTGGTTTTTTGGCATCTCAAACCTCAAATTCTCATTTTTTAATATTTAAAATTTTATCATAATTTTAGTTGGCCTCAATTCCTTCTATTTCGAGGACTTCCTTTTATATTTGGCCCATTTCTGACGTTTACGGAGAAACCGAACATTGCGTTTCTCACGTTTACGGAGGAACCGGATGTTACAGTAACTTATGATAACAAACCTCGGTATTCAAACCTTTGTGTGTTTTTATTGTCAAACATAGCTAGCTAGGTTTTCATGACTTGTAATGATTTTTAACCTATAGTAAACATCTAGAGCTTTTTAGAAAACTATCATTTGCTTGATTTTGATTTTTTTAGAATTACTTATGATTTTTCAAAATTGGTGACAAAAACTTGAATTCTAGACCCGAGGCAAAAACTCCATTTTTTTTATGTGTGGCTCCTAAACCGAAATGTATAGGATGTTTTGTAATGGTTATAACTTTTTTAAATGGAATATAAGTAAGAGATTATATTGGGGAGTCCACAAAGCAAATTTTGAATCATTAAAGTGCTAAGTAACGCAAAATATGACATGATTAGATTACTTTTCCTATGAATATCATATGTGTGAAGCTTGTTTATGGAAAAGATAGCTTAGGGGCTTAAGGTATTTCAACATATCAGTTTGTGTCCAAGTTCAAAAAAGTGTATAAATCCTTCCTTGCTTAGGAGAAAACCTAGACAAAATTTGGAAGATCAAAAAGTTTGAATATGATTAAGACTTGAAATTAGAAACATTGTAACCATTTTAAGAATCAAGGTTTATGCCACACTTGTGCACAAGTGTAGTTTGATAAAAAGGCACCTAGCAGATGTAGAAAGAGTAAACTAAGGAGAACATACTAAAGAAGAAAAAGAGTGAATGATAATTGGAAAAAGACCCTTAAACTAAAACCTTCATCTAATAAGGGGAAACAAACTTTAGGAGAGGTTGTGATAATCGTTTGTAGTAAGTATGGGAAACATTATGGTAAAACGACATACTATTATGACAAAAATGTATGCTATAATTGTGAGAAACCATGACATTTCTTAAGAAAATGGACAGAAATTAAAAGGAATATTGTGATTTTAAGTAATCTACAAACAAGCCAATCTCCTAACCTAATACCAAGTATGCAAGTAATTAGAAATGCCTTATTTGATTCTAGAATAACCTATTCTTCTGTATCTAATGATAAAGTAAATGGGTTAAAATTCTATACTTAAGTTATTTGAAGCAATTGCTTGTCCAGATTGTTTCTCTTGGAAAGTATTTGGAATTATTTAAGGAAAAATATCTTTTCAAGGTATAACTAATTTTAACCAACTGAAAAGAACTTCAAGGTTACCTCATAAATTCTTAAGGTATATAGGAAGGTTAAAAACATATACCAAAGAAGAGTAACTTGATTCTTTATATTCAACAGTCAAACAAAGGAATTGAAATTTTTCTCATATCTACAATTATTGAACCATCCAATTATCTATATGGTTTCCTTTAAATAGAAAATAAATAATCTACTATTCATTTAGGTTATCCTTAGAAAAATATTAGTATCAGATATAAAAAAATCTAACTCTAGATTACCATGATAGGTGTAAATTAAAACCTATGGATCTAATAATTAGCTAAATCCACAAGTAAATTCAAAATAGTGCGTGCCACCTTACTAGTTAGGTAATTTGAGGAAATTGTCTCAAGTCATAATTTAGTCAAAGGAAGGCTTTGTATGCATAAACTTAAACACGTTTGGGGAAACTTTAAGGGTTTGACAAAGTTTATAATTATTCCATTGGTAGCTTATAGCTATGGTTCTATAATTAAGTTATAATTAACTCTAAGTTGAAATAGTTAATTAGAACCTTGGACAACCATAAGAAGAAGAGAGAGATATTTCAAAGGAACTTTAACTCTTCTAAGATTAACTTTAGGGGCTATTGAAATGCATAGTAATGCTTTTAAGATAGACTTGAAATGTGTACTAACGTGAAATAAAAGGATCGTAATCTATGGAAGGAATCATTCCACATCTAATCTAGAAAGAGTAGCCATAATAATTACCTTAAAATTGGACAATACTAGTTGTATAAAATTAATGTTAAGATTTTTAGTTGCCCTAAGGACCTAATTATTTATGGAATTAGAAGGAATTAAACAAGAGAATAGAGGGAATTGATATAGGAATACGACTATGGGTTTAGGAAATACCTAAGTAAAGTCAATATAGTAGTCGATACCCTTAATAGGAAACATTTGCATATTGCAAAATGATAATTAGGAAATTAGGTATTGGAATTTTTATGACCATTCTACCTATAGTACAATTAAGGATTTAAAATGATTTAAAAGAAGCATTAGGATTAGAACAAATCTTATAAATATAAAGAGGACTTTGGAAATTTTTGCAACCCTTAAGAAATTCCTAAGTGAGGTTATATGATATAAGAATACCCAAAGATTTCTAAAAGATAGATCTCAAAATTTTCAAAAAGGGAGGAGAATTGTAACATACCTAAAATTAGCTATTTAATTAAATTAACACGACATAAATTAAATTAATTTCATGAGATAATATAGGAATTTCATGAATTTTGAGGACATGGAAAATTGAGGAATTTATTATGAATATAACAAAATTTCAAAAGGTCAATCAAGGATGTAATAGGAATTAATTAGAAATAATATTTAATTATTAAATAATAAAGAATTAACTATTAAATTCTTTAGAATGTTAAGACCTTAAGAGTATAAGAAAATTATTTGAGAAATAAAAGTATTTAGGTAAAATTTAAAAGTCCAAACATAATTATTAAAAGTTTTATGTTGAAAGTGTAGTATTAGCTGGAACTAAATTACAACTTTCCCTGGGGCCAAGATATGATTTTCCTCAAAATAAAAATAGTTGAATTAAGAAGAGATCTTTATATTCAACTGGAACTTTGACTTTGATTCTTTATATGAAAATAAAAACAGAATCAAAATCAAAGTCTAGAATAAGATATGTTGAATATCTTGAGTCAAAGATTTTAGATGAATTCAAAAATATCTTTAGGAAACAAAAAAGAAAAAAGTCTTAAGAAATTCTCAATCTGAAGTTGTTTTGACTGTTGACTTCACTTGGTAAGCTTCTTTAGGAAGCTAAAAAGAGAGAGAGAAGACAAGTGAAAGAAAGACAAGATAGAGAAGGAGAGAAAAACATGAGAGAGAATCTCCAATTTAAGTAAAAACACTAACCCCTATCTCCTATAAATAAGAACCCTCCTATATCTTGTGCCTCTCACTCGAAATGCTTGCCCTTTATCTTCTTCTTCTTTTGTTCAAACCCTAGGTGAGTTAAATTTAAGAGGAATCATGGAATGCATCCATGAGTTTTTTTAACTCATTTTGCATTTGTTTTTAAGGCTTTTACATAGTTATAATCATGCTGGGATAGTTAGAGATGCATAAAAGGGCAATAAAGCATTTTTTATGGATTAAAATAAGTTTTTTTTTTTTTTTCAAAATAAGTGTGTTACACATGGTCTAACTGTGTAAAATCACATAAGCTATGCTCAAATAATTAAGTTCTGGAAAATGCACTTCTTCCCCCCTGAGTTTAAATCACCATGAGACCATAATTGGAAACACATAAGCCGTATGTTGCACCATGACCTTGCCACCTGAGAATTGCATGGTATGGCCGTGTAAATATGCATAGAGCTATGTATTTCTTAACATTTTGCTTCTATTTTTAGCTCAAGAATTGAACAGCTTGGCCATGTGAAACCACATAGGCCATGTGATTCTTATATAAGTGAAAAGCACGAAATTTTCATAATACATGAAGTGAATGCTTGCATGATTGAGTGTTTATTGTTAATGTACACAATATGATAGGTGTTTAGATACTTGTACCTATACAGTTGCCTATCTAAATTCTTTTGGAACTTGAAGAACCTAAGTTAAGTAATATGTCATCTAATTCCTTATGCAAAGGAGTTTATCTAAACCCATGCATGGAAGACTAAACTATAAATTATTCCCATGCATGGATGACTTTAGCTGTAACATCCAAGGTTTTTGAATTTTTTCTAAGTCTTCCCGCTATAGTGAGGGTGCCTGTTTACTTTAGCGAGGGTGCTAGTTCGCTACAACGAGGATGCCAATTCGCTATAGTGAGTTCGTAGCTCATACAAAATTTAGGAAATTCCTCACAATAGTGCCAATTGTGGCAAGAACAGTTGGGATCTGAAACTGCTAAGTTCTCACCATAGCGAGAAGTGCTTCCTACTATAGTGAGACTAGTTCTAGAAAAATTATAAAAAAGTGAAATTTTGCTTCTTAAAAAGTTCATAATCTCTCCTTTCTTCTGATCGACTTTGGCTTGGCTAAAAATAGAAGAAGCTCTACTTAAAAGAGAGAGAGAGAGAGAGAGATAAGGGGAATTCAAATAGGAGAAAGAAGCAAGGAAAGAAGTGAGAAAAACTAAGGATTTTCATGGAATTGCTTTTACATATCTTGTTTTCCTCTCCTTGATTTTTCTTTCCATGGTTTGATAGATGAATTGGGTTTGTTTTGACCTTAGTTCAGAGGAGAAAGTTTAGAGTTTCAAGAAGGAAGGCTAAAGCAAAGGAAGAAGCTTTTGAAGGAAGCTTGGATTCAAGATAGTTTCACTCCTTTCTTGCTTCCTTTATGTGCATGTTTCGGCTAAGAGAAGAGTTTGTAAGGGGAGGAAGTTCTGACTTAGAACAAGTAAGAAACTATTGATTTAGAGTGTGGAAACCTAGAAAATGCAAAGTAAGTCGAAGAAAAACTATTGAACTTCAAGATAAAAAAGTTATGGGTTCTTAAATATCTTGTAAAATTTGTTTTCATCTAAGAATTCCTTAGCCTATGTGAGTGTTTGTTTGAGTTTCTAAGACCCCTAGGAAGCTTCCCAAGTACCCCTTTCATCAAGGAAAAATTGGAAACTCCATGGACTCCAAATGCTCTTCATAGCTCAACCTAGCGCACTTGGAAAAGGTAGGGAGTGTTTTAATTAGTTTTAAGCTTGGTTTGGGGTCATGTGTGATGGAAGAAGATGAGAAGAACCCTTGGGAAAAACTTAGAAGCTATAGATTGAGAGTTAGGTTAATAGGTTCCATAATATAGCCTTAAGAAGCAACTTGTATCTATACTCTTGGGAATGAGTTGTGATGACTTCAAGGAGTTTAAATGGAACCAAGAGGCCTAGATATGAGAAGGAAATGAAGCTAAGAGATTGAATTATGGTAGCTGCTTCATTAGGCCATTAATGAAGCTATTATGGAACTAATAGACCAAGTATGCTTCTTAATTATGCGTTTAATACTTTGGCTTGTTCCAAGAGAGTAATTAAATATTATTTGTTATGTCTAGGCTAAAGAAATCAAGCTCCACTTATTTGTGGGTGTGAGACCAAAAAGGCAAGAGAGTAACCAAGAGGGAAACTTGTGTTGGATTGCAAGGTAGCTGTTCACTCTTTCTTGTTTGCATTCATGGATATGTAATTGTCATTGTATACTTGTATGTGCATTTGCATGATGAGACATGCTGTTTGATGTTGCCTTATATCATTGGTACTAATATGTTTTCTTGAACTATATTTTGGGTTGTAAAATGTAGGGTGAGGTGGTACCAAAAGTCCCTTATAATGGGTGAGATGAAGTCAAAAGACCTTATAGGTGAGACAAGGCCAAAAGTATCATAGATAAATAAGGACAAGTCAAAAGTCCCTAGACCAAGGGTGAGGCTAATTTAGAAGTCCCAAAAATGGGATGAGGGTAGACCAAGAGTCCTTAGAACTTATTTTTGGCTTTGATATGTTTTCATGGCATGTAAATTATGTGTTAAATGATTCTTAATAGTGTTGGATGCCTATTTGTATGCTTTAGCATGTTTATATGCCTTGATTTCTTACTTGAATGAGTGTATGAGCTATTGAGATTCTTTGAATCTCACCCCTTCCCTCTCCTATCTTAACATGTTTAGGTGAAACTCAAGAAGACTAAAATGCAAGCCAAGGAGCATAGTTAGCTATACTGACACTAATGTAGTCTTGATGTATTCCATTGTCAAATTAGATATGTACATAATATTTTTGAGATGTAGATGTTTGAGCAAATATAAAAGTATGTGAATACATTGTATATATCAATATTAGAGCCAAATCGATGAGAATGTATGATTTTCCCATTTGGTAGACCATTCTTGAATGTGTATTATGGCATGTGGCATAGTGAGTTTGAATGGTATGAGGGTTTGGACCATTTGGAAAGCTTGTATATGTTATGTTTATGCTTTAAAACTTGCCCAAGAGATGGTAAAGAAGTTACGAAGCTATTTGGACCAACTTTAACCCTTATATGGTGCCAAATTTGCTATATTCATGAGTTATTGCAAGATGACCTAAAATTTGGCATGCATATAGTTCTTGTCTAGATCTTTTTTGAAAGCTAAAGTGCACATTATTTGGAGCTTTAGAGAATTTTTGGTGAATTTTCAAAGTAGGTAAATTTTTATAGAATTGGTATTGTTACTGTGGCCAAATCTTTTGCCTCTATCATTGGTAGGACAAATGTTGTCCAATGGCTATAAAATTTTACAAAAAATATACTAGACATGATAAGCATTTTGTAACACTTAAGATCACCTCATTTGGATTTATAGAGAGGGAGAAACAAATTTTTGAACTTCCATATTAGTATCAAGGGCACAGCTTGATCTTTGTTATTGTTCCATGGGTTTCCTACCCTAATCGCTTCTATTTTGGTATGGACTTATTTTTTTCCTCAATTTAACATTCATGGATTTTCATAATGGTATGGTTTGCTAAGTTTTGATTTTTCTAGATTTAGTTATGAATTTTTGAAATTCATATTAGTAACTTGTGATAGCAAACTTGGGCAGCCAAACCTTTTGAACTTCTCTGATGTCAATTGTAGTGTAGATAGGTTTTCATGGACTAAAATGATTTTTAGCCTATATTTGACATCCAAAAATTTCTAGAAAGCTATCATTTTTTTATTTTTATTTTTTTAGAATTAATTATAATTTTTCAAAGTTGGAGTCAAAAACTTGAATTCTAGACCTGCGAGTAACTTGCCATTTTTCTAGTTTTTGGCTTCAAATCTATGGTCCATGGATTATTTTATGATATGTGTGAGTTGTATGAATGGATTATAAGTAAAGAATGCTATTGATGGGTTAACAGGGGTCTACAAGGTGAAGTATGAATGTCTAAACCCTAACGTAATGTAATAAAATGCCATGATTTTACCTATTTTCTTTGGAATTACACGAGAATCAAGCCTAAATGAAGGTTAAATGAGACTAATACATTAAGGTGTTACATTAGCTATAAAGTACCATGATATGGATATGTATATGGACTATTTAAGAGATTAAAGACACTAAAATATATGATAATAGGAAAAAGAATTCCATTAAAATTTGTATAGGCAACCAATAAGTACACTTTCACATATTAGACATAGAAGCATGCATAATTTGTATGAATGGTATATCTTAATTTCTTTTGTCATGATAGATATGGATTATTTACATTTTTACTGAATACAAGATTATGTCTACTATTACAACTTGCGTATGCTTTGCTAAATGAAGGTTTCAAATTATGTTGACTAATACTGTACTATTTACTCATATGGACCATGAAATATGACTTGGATAACTTGAAATATATTTAAATAACATGATAATTATGTATGTGATGTTTATTTGATACTAGTATAGGAAAAGAGCTTAAGATGGAAACAAGATTCTTGAGGAATAAAATTCCAATAAGAGATGGCATAACATCTAGTAGTTCATAAAAATACTGAAATGAATCAGTTTGAAAAGCAAATCTCTTTAAATAAATGATTTAAGGCCAAATAAAATTAGAATAAAATTTTAAATAATAAAAAATGAAGATTTGAGTGTTAAGTTGCCCAAAAACCCAAGCCATAGTAGTTCAATAAAATTGCCAAAAGTGTAATGGCATTTTCATAAATACAAGCAATTTTTGGAAAACTCATAGCAATGCTTTTTAAATAGAAAATTTGAGCTTTCCAGAGGTCTCGAAAATAAAAAAAACTCCTAAAACAATTAAAACCCCTTCGGTGTATGTTTTTAAGCTTTGGTTGACCCGAATTTTGATCTCTTCGTTTGGAAAGGTTTTAAATCCAATTTAAGTGATTCCAAAGTTTTTTTATAAATTATAGGACCTAAATTTTATGCTGGAAAAGACAATTCTAAAAAAGGAGCTAAAATGAACATAAAATGAAAGAGCCAAGACAATGGGCAAAAATGGCATTTTTTTAAGAACAATTCTTAGGACATGTGCTTCTTAAAGGGCGTCCCACTCTCTCCTTCATCTAACCGACTTAGTGTTCTATCCAAACTAGAGAGAGAGACTAGGGAGAAGGGTGCACAAGAAGAAGCTTTAAGGGAGGAGAAAAAATAAGACAAAAAGTAAGGAAAATGGAAGTTTTACATGGTTCTTCCTTCTTTAAAGCTGCTTTTCTCCTTCCAACCTTTCTTCCCATGGTTTTTGTGTGTGAGATGGGTTTATTTTGGGTGTGATTCAGAGGGACAAGGTTAGAATTTGAAAGATAAGCCTGTACCAAGTGAGAAAGCTCTTGAAGAAACTAAGAAAACAAGGTAAATATCCATGCTTCTTTGCTTCTTGATGGGTGATTTTCAGCCTTGTATAGAACATCCAAGAGGGGAATAATTTTGACCCAAACTAAGTGTGAAACCTATAATTTAGTATGTGGGAAATAAGATTATGCATTGAAACATAAAGAACAACCATTGAAATTCAAAAGAACCAAGTTAGGGATTCAAAGATATAGGCTAAAATATGATTTTATCCAAGGGTGTTCTATCTTATGTGAGGATTTAAATAAGTTCTTTAGAACCCTAGGAAGCCTCCCAAGTGCCTCCTCCTTCAAGAAAAAATTTAAAACTCCATGATCCCAAAAGAATGCATAAGCCTTGGGCAAGCTTGAAGGAAGGACCAAAAGAGTGTTTTCAAATCTTCTAAGCTTAGTTTGGATCTATATATGATGGAAGAAGATGAGAGGAAGCCTTGGAAAAATTTTAGAAGTTATAGATTGAGAGTTGTAGCTATATGTTCCATAATATAACAATGAAGCAACATGTAGCTAGGCTCTTCAAAATATTTGTGTAAGGTCTCCAAGAAGTCTAAATGGAGTCAAGAGTCATAGATTAAAGGAAAAAATGGAGCCAAGATCTTAAATCCTTGTAGTTGCTTCATTAGGTTCTTTATGGAACCATATTTGAGCCATTTAAGAAAGTAGGCTTCCCTTGAGTGTGTGTGGTGTTAGAGTTTGTTTCAAGAGTGTAATTGGGTCCTATTTGATGTGTCTAGGCCAAAGAAATCCTACTCCACCCACTTACAAATGTGTAGCCAAAGGAAAGGAAGAAAAATCAAGGGAACGTGTGTGTGTTTACATTCAAGGTAGTTCTCTAACCTTTTTCTCATGCATACTTAGTTGTTTTCTTATCTTTAGAAGTATGTATGTATGATTTTACCATGAGAAATGTTTCTAATAATTTTCTACATGCCATAGTACCATTATATGCATAATATGTGTTTTTATGAATGTTGTTTGGCTTGAATAAGTTTGATGAAGCCAAAATCCCTTAATAAAGGTGAGGATGAGCCAAAAGTCCCTAGAATTAGGTGAGATAAAGCCAAAAGTCTCAAGAAAAGTAAGACTTAGTCAAAATCTCTTGAAAATAAGTGAGACAAGTCCAAAAGTCCTAAGGAAATGGGGTAAGGCTAAACCAATGCTCTTGAAGGCCAACATATGATGTGTATGAGTTTCTTGCATATGAAAATGATTTTATATATGGTTATTAGTAGCAAAATGTTTATATATACATCCTTTAGCTTGAAAGTATGGCTATTATGTATGATTGAAAGGGTTAAGAGCTATTAAGATTCCTAAAATTTCACTATTCCTTCTTTATTGCCAAAACATGTCTAGGTGGGCCAAGTGAGCAAAGAAAGGGAAGCCACAACACTTGAAGATGAGAGATTTACAAAAGAATTATGTTATCTAGCCATTTTGTAACCATATTATTGGCAAATGATGTAACTCCATGTTGTAAATGATGTATAGCCACTTGAACATATGTATATACATGGATATATGATGTTTGTATGGAAATTGAAAGTATATGAATAAGACTAGATGTTTTCGATATTGAGATGCATAGATGAGCTTGTCAGGTCTTGTGTATGTGAACAAGTGGTATAGTGAGTTTGTGATGTATGGATATTTGGACTCCATAGACAAGTTTAATGGACTATTTTTAAGCTTTCTCACGTGCTCAATTGGCCTTGGACAAATTAGAAGCAAGAATGGTTCATATTTGACCCTTTGGATGCTTAAAAATGACCATTATGGAATCCTATATCACAAACTGACCAAATGTATGAATTTTCTCATGAAATTTGGTCTCATCTATAGGTTTTTGTAGAGCTAAAGAGCACCCAAATTGGAGCTCTCTAGAATTTATTATGATTTTTCAAAATTGGTAGAAAAATGCCAAATGGTAGGATGTACTTTTTATTTCGTCAGTTTCTTTCCCTATGTCATCCATGGGCCAAATAGTGACCAATGACTATGAAATTTTATTGACATAAACTACACATGATAAGCTTTTCATACCATCAAGATCACCACATTTAGTGGTATGTAAAGAGAGAACCAAATTTTTGAAGTTTCATATCAATATCAGGGATGCAGTAGGACCTCTGATACGATTCCATAAATTTTCATAAGCTAAACACAACTGTTTTGATCTATAGTTATTTTTACCCTATATTATACATCCATAGTTTTCTAAAATGATATGATTTGCTAGGTTTTGATTTTTATAAAATTAGTTATGAATTTCTGAAGTTCAAATCAGTAACCTATGACAACAAACCTGAGCAGTTGGACATTTGGTATTTTCTATTATTAATCATGGTCCAGTTCATGTTGTCATAGCCTAAAATGATTTTTATCCTATAGTTGAAATCTAGAGATTTCTAGAATGCTAACATTCACTAGATTTCAATTTTTCTAGATTTCATTATGAATTTTCAAAGTTGATGATAGAAACTTGGTATTGGAATCCAAAAGCATTTTTGCAATTTTCTAATGTGTGGCTTGAATCTCAAGTTGTGTGGCTTGTGTTTATGAGGTGTTATGACTTGTATGGATGGATTATAAGTAGAAGATGATATGGGGAGTTCACGGGGTTCACAGAGCAAAAAATAAATTTTTGAAGTCCTGCACAACGCAAAATAATACATTGTTTTTATTGATTTTCTTGATGAAGCTTGTGAAATTAAGGAAATGTAGCTAGGCAAAGATAAAGGGAAGGTTAGAATATTATGGTGTTATAGATGGTCTCTAAGAAATGTGATTCTTGGATCCTAATTTAAAAACTAATTTCCAAGAGATAGAGTTTTTGAAGGATGGAAGTTCAATAGAAAATGATTTTCATCGACAAAAATAGTGTTCTTAAAGGGCTGAGACCCTACAAGAAGTTGTATATAAGGAAAAATATGATTATATATGACTAAAAAAGGATAAAATCCCTCTGAGGTTTAAGTCCATTTCTCTTAGGGACAAGGTTATGACAAAAGGGTCATAGGAGGGTCAGGAGACCCTCATGTAGCCGTATATTTTAGGTTTTAAGTTAAGGTTTATAGATTCCTTGTATGGAGCACCTTAGCAATGTTTACTCTTATCTATAGTGATATATTCTAATGATCATAGTAATTAAAGAGATCAGTTTTCCTCCTTGACCTATTGAAATCCTAGGTCTCACACCAAGTATGCTTGGCAAGTGACTTATAATTTTGAAAACTTGAGTTTGTACAAGTAAATGAGATGTTTGATACATTACTTAGGAAATAGGTTTCCCTCTTATTAGTGCCTACAAGGCAAAATCATTGTGTCTTCTTAGAAGGTAATGCAAAATGGCATGATATGGTAATTTACTCCTTGGAATACTACTATGAGACATGTTAAAGCCTTATGCCAATATATACCAAGTTTATATGGTACATAGATATGATAAATTAAGCTAAAATGATATTATTTAATGAATGATCTTGAGTAATTTAGCTAAAAAGATGGTATTGTACTCCATATGTATGCTATTATATCTATTTACAATTATGTATCATGAAGAGCATGATATTTAGATATGGTACGTTTAACATGAATCTTCATATGCAAAGATAATTATATCAATGTGTTTTATGGTCCAATATGTTCTATGTTCTTCTATTTGCATTTGGTATGTTGTGATATGTTATTATCTTATATGCCACAGAGCCAGATCCTCTACTGTTGTACTGTGGTGTTGTTGATTGAATTTAGATTAAAATGAAATAGGATGAGTAAATTTAACTTAAAATAAAAAGAAAGAAAAATCAAAACACATTCTACATCTTCTCAACAGCATAACAATATACAAGTTTCAACAGCAGAGGATCCAAATTCAATATGCCACACTTGGTAATGTGTTTAAATAGGGACCCCTCGAGTGCTAATGCTAAGCTAATAATAGATTGTAGGGTGTGAGGTAGACCAAAGTCCAATACATAGATTGCAGTACAATGAAGGTAGAGGGCATAGATTGTAGCACAATGAAGATACAGGGATCTTGTCTGAAGTGTTGGATAATTGCAATACTCATTAGGAAACATTGACCTATGTTTAGTGGTCTAGTCTAAGAAAGGGTTATATACTTAATACTAGTAACTTTATTTAGTCATGTAATCTATGCATGCAATAAATAGTTGATTAAATATTTATGAGCTTTGACATAAAATTCAAACAGTTAGACAAAACAAGGAAATGGTAAAGGTCAAAATTTTGTCATAATTTCCCCACTAAGATAAAATAAATAGATTATGTAGTGCTTTGAAAGTCAAGGGGTTACAATTAGCAATTCATATATATATATATATATATATATGTTGTTAAAACTAAATAGCTTGCGAATTTAACTAATCTATTGTCTGGTCTAGAAGAACCTATAAATTGGTGTGCCTTAAAACTAGCCAAATTTAGTAAAAAACCATGTTAAATTGTATGCTGAACAAGTCTTGGATTTAATTTAAAAATAATATATAAATAATATATATATATATATATAATGTTGTTGCTCATTATAAATTTATTTTACAACTCATATCAAAATAATTTGAAATATTTGAAAAAGGACAAACAAGAATCACGTGCATCTCAAAGTATATTAATTAAATAAAATTTAATCAATTTGGCTGTTGAATATCACTTTGTAAATTCTGTTACAACCAAACCAAACTCATTTTTTTGTTAATAATTTAAATATTTTATATTATTATCTAATAATTTATATTTTTTATTAATTTCTCATTCAATTAGATAATTGTCAATTCTCTCTAATTTATAATAGTAATTTTTGAAATTTTTATTTTTATAATTAAGATTGGATATAAGTAAAATTTTAAATTTTGCAATATGTTTTTAGAAAATTCAAAAACTAACCATCTAAAACATTTTAAACTAATAAGACTAGATTAAATGGATCTCGCTCTCTCATCTTTTTAATTGGATTAATTGATTAAGTTTGTTTAAGAATTAAGTTAACTAGTTTGGATGGATAAAATGTTTAAATCAATTTAAACTAGGATAATGAATACTCTTAAAAATAAAAATTTTAACAATAAACTTATCTAAAATCTAAAGTAAATTATACAAATCTTTTTTAAATTTTGTTGAAATCACACAAATCTCTCCTTTATTTTTAAAATATACCCTCAATTAACCTAAATGTATAACTATATATTATAATCAAATATGTATAAATAAAAATAAGAAAATTATTTTTGTTAAATTTAATTCAAGAAATACATATTTTGGTGAATCGAATGTCTTTTAATAAATTTTTAAAATCATTTTAATAAAAAATTTTAAATTAAATTAAAGTATGGTATAAGTTTTATGTATATTTTAAAAATAAAAAATTTATACAATATAAGCAGAAAAATGGGTATTGATTATTTCAAATTTTGTTAGGACAGCCGCAAACAGAGCAACCGAAAGATTATAAAAAGGCGCGCAAACGAACTAACGATAACTCAATCCAAACTACAAAATTAAAACTTAACAATCTCCTTCACTTCCTCTAACAGTTCCCTTCAAGAATCACTCATTTCTCTCTAATTTCTTTTTATTTTGCAAAAACTAATTTATTTATTTTGCTCTGCTTTCGCTACAATCACTTCCCTCTTTCATCTTCCTTGCTTCGATCTTCAATTGTCTTCGAAGGAAGACGACGAGCGTTGGGGAAAATGGCTTCCTCCGCCGGGCAAACGATTCTTGTGACGGGTGGGGCGGGTTTCATCGGGCCCCACACAGTGGTTCAGCTGCTCAAAGAGGGATTTAGGGTTTCCATCAGACAATTTTGATAATTCCGTGATGGAAGCAGTGAATCGGGTTCGGGACTTAGTGGGTCCTGTGCTTTCTCAGATGCTCGAGTTCAATCACGTATGAGATGGGTATTTTAGAATTTGGTACGAGTTTGATCTTCTTTGGGATGAAGAAGCACCAATGTTTCAAGAACAAAATCATTTTGTGTTGAAATCATGTCCAACACTCGTATCAAATACATCGCATTACATTAAATTACATATAAACCCTCTAGTGTGTCGTGGTGTGTTGAATCCTGTATCTATGTATCAATTCTTTTTAGGGGGCAGGGCACTCATGTTTTTGTTGTAATTTCACTAGCTTGCCTTTGTCTTTGTTTGTAGGGTGATCTCCGGAATAAAGAAGATTTGGAGAAACTGTTCTCTGAGACGAAGTATGCAAGTTAAATTGATTTTGAATGTTTTTAGCTTCCAGTAATTGCAAACAGTTATGGAGAGCTTTTTTTTTTTTTTCTTTTCTTGGCCTTTTGCAATTTCAATTGGGCATCATGCTGAGGCAGATTTGATGCTGTGATCCATTTTGCCGGTCTAAAAGCCGTTGGAGAAAGCGTTGCAAAGCCCCGTCGATATTTTGATAATAATTTGGTCGGCACCATCAATCTCTTTGAAGTTATGGCAAAATATAATTGTAAAAAGGTAAGCTTATGCTTCTATCGCTCCAACATTTGGGTCCTGTTCTTGCAATCAAAGAAAAGAAAGAGGCGTAGTATGTCTTTTCCAGGGTCCTAGAACCCATGCATAACCATTCCATTTTGCAGATGGTTCAAATATATTTTTCATGTTGTGATGTTGCTGAATTAGACTTTAAAGTGGATTTCATTTCGTTCTTGTCACGTACCCTTATGCATTAAATTTGTTTGTCTCCGGATATAATATCTTTAAATTTTAAATCTTTTATTTTAGATGGTATAAATTTCTTTTTCCATTTTAATTATACCATAGGGTATTACTTAGCTTTTAAAATTTTCCGTAAAGAGTTCATTTGCTGATCTCAACTTATGATTTATGCTCAAGTGGCAAATAATCTGACTTTGTGGGAAAAACAGATGGTTTTCTCATCATCTGCAACTGTATATGGCCAACCTGATAAGATACCCTGTGTTGAGGATTTCAAGCTACAAGCCATGAATCCTTACGGACGGACCAAGGTAAGCATCATTATGTTCTATGCTTTTTTGTCCTGTTTTGTTTCTCTCTCCTTTTTCGTTTTGTTTTCCTTTTAATTGTTGTTTCTGAATCTAGCGGATTGTCTCTGTTTGCTTTCTGATACATCCATTTATGACAGCTTTTCCTTGAAGAAATTGCTAGAGACATTCAAAAGGCTGAGCCGGACTGGAGAATCATTTTGCTAAGATACTTCAATCCTGTTGGGGCCCATGAAAGGGGCAAAATTGGTGAAGATCCGAGGGGCATTCCAAACAATCTCATGCCTTACATACAGCAAGTAGCTGTTGGGAGATTGCCTGAGCTTAATGTATATGGTCATGATTATCCCACAAAGGATGGCACTGCGGTTTGTAAAATCCACATATACTGTACTTTCTATTTGCACTAGAAAAATCCTTATCATGAGAAATTTGGTAGTCTCATATGATAACTGTGTCCTGAATAAGCAGAATCAGTAAACTGGTTTATAGATGTGATAGAAAATTATTAAGACATAATTTTCTGGGTCAAAATCCATTAAAATAACAGAGAGAAAGAAATAATCATAGATTTATTTCTTTGCCATTCTAGAATGTTATCCTTTTTCATTTTTCATTTTTATGGTTATGTAAAACAGATTCGGGACTATATCCATGTAATGGACTTGGCAGATGGTCACATTGTTGCCCTGCGAAAGCTCTTTGCAACAGAGAACATTGGTGATTAATTCTCATTTTCTATATACATTAATAATCTGAGTATTCAACTGTAAAAGTGATGAGCATACCGTATAACTGCAATAAGAGTTTTCTTTTGGTATTTATGTAGTTATTGTTATTGTCTGAATATTTTTGTATGCCAAAGTAAATTGTGGCAAGTTTTCTTTAGGTTGTACTGCCTACAACTTGGGAACTGGCTGTGGTACACCTGTTCTTGAAATGGTTGCCGCATTTGAAAAAGCCTCTGGAAAGGTCATTTTGCATCCTGGTCACATACGCAAATTTATATGCTAAAGATCAAATATGAATTTTGGTTCTTTCATTTTACAGAAAATTCCGGTAACAATGTGTTCAAGGAGACCGGGAGATGCCACTACTGTTTATGCATAGACGGAGAAGGCTGAAAAAGAACTCGGTTGGAAGTAAGTATTTGACCAAAGCCTTTGAACATAGAAGTCAAGTTTAATAAAGAATTATTCAAAATTTTAATAAAGCTTGTGTTGACCAATAGATTGATACTCTAAAAAGACTTGCATTATACGTAGCTAATAGCACCAAATACATCTTACACCCCACCACACCCCATCTCATCCTCACCCCCCAAATTAAGGTCTAATTACAAATTTAGTACATCAACCTTAAAATATAATAAAACATCCCCTTTTCTTTGGGGAAGAAAAAACCACAGAATACATCCATGTTAAATGAGATTGAGAATTAAGGTTTTTAACTTTTTTACTTATAATGGGGGGTGTTTTGTTCAATTTCAAAGTTTATGTACAAAAATTGTAATTAAGCTTTCTACAGGTGGACAAAATGTATTTTCCTCTAGCTGACTTGTAGAAATCCTTTTATCATATATCCTATTATCTGAGTTTTTTATGGTAAATGTGCTTTCTCCAGGGCAAAATATGGCATAGAGGAGATGTGCAGGGACCAATGGAATTGGGCAAGCAACAATCCATGGGGTTATCAGGGGAAGCTTTGAATTAGCGCGAGAATGAAGATTCTCAACACAAACACATTGCTAGGTAGAAGACATTTTTCCCTGGATTTTTTTTTTTGGGGGCTCTCCAACACATCATCTCAAGAAATAAAATTTTATTTTATTTTTGGTTGGTACAATTGATTTTTACACTCCGATGAAGTGTCTAATTGTGTGATTATGAGTAATGTGACATTGTAGGAACAAGCACTTAAGGAAAATTAAATATGAGAATTAGATAAATGGTAAAGTACTTCTCAATCAAATAGTGAAATAACAACTTAATGTCCCTAAATTATCACAAAATCTAGCTAGCCATTTGTTGGCTAAGCAAGCAGCTTTCCCATATTTCTTTGGGACTGTTTCCAGTAGCTGGCTATGTTTGTAACCTGCGACAAAATGAATCAGTCATACGTGCACAGCACTAACAAATTAAGGGAAAAAAAAATCTATTATAATAAAAATCGTATTTGGTTGAATAAAAACGGAGAAGCATGATTTTTAACTTTTTTTGGAGGGGGGGTTAATTTTGGTTAAACTCAGATCCTTTAGACCTGGAAACTAATCCAGTCTGACTGAGCCAAAGCTCATTTATATTTTAAATTGGTTTGAACATGTGTTTTTTTCAAAATGTGTCAGCTTGGGAGCTGGACAGGAACGATGTTCAGTCAGTTATTCACATACTTGTGATCCATGTGCGTCTTACAGAATCATTCTATATGAACGCTACTTTGGTATGTTGAAACTCCTATTTGAACTAGTACAAAACCTAGGTACACTTTATGAATATTTGTATTAAACTTTTTAATAAAAGCATGTCAAGTGAATTTTTTTACAGTCACATAATCGGGTATTTTAAAAATTTTCTTCCACATTTATATGTTTATTAAAATTTTTGATAGTAAATACTGAAGGAATTTAACTCTTAAGTCTAGTCCTATAATTTATTGTGAGCCCCCCAGTTGCTGTAGAAGTTTATATGATATCCAATGTTTTGGATGCACCAGAAGGCCAGGCATTAAAGGAATTTTGCTGTTGGTTTAAAATTTTTGTTGAGCTTTCAGTTTAAATATCACCGCTAATGGACAAATATACTCTTTTTTGCTGCTTGGAGGATTCAAGCCTAGGGCTTATATTTGTACAATCTATCGATATAAGAAAACAATCTATTTTGGGGAAAAAAAAAACTTTATCATTAAAACAAAAGATATGGATAAAGAAAGAACAGATAAGGTTTTTTTTTCAATTAATTGTCTAGGAAAAATGTGTGTGTGTGTGTATATATATATATATTAAGCTATTTGTAAATACTCACAGCAACTTTAAAATTTAAATGCAACTTCAAACTTTGTAATATGTTGCTTTCAAACAAATGGAAATATGTCACGAGATAAATGAAAAATTTTAAAATGACATTTTAATTAAAGTTAAAGCAATATTTGTAAATGATTCAAAGTTGACAAAAGTATTTCATTTTTTTTAATTATTGTACATTTGTCTTTCTGTTCACATGATCACAGGACTTCAATTCGGATTCTCTGCCTTTCTAAGAAAAGGGGCATGTAATTTTGTATTTTTTTTAAAAAAAATGGAGTGGCAAAGGATCCATTTGCACGGAACTTGAACACTAAATCCAAAAGACCAACCATTATAGTTTGCCATTCTAGGTGAAAATGTTGAAAGCTCCCAAACTTGACTAGTTTCATTGATGAATGAAGTGAATTATATATACTAAAAAGGACACTATTGTAAATTGTAATATCCAGTTTTCTTAAATTGAACTGAAATTGATGAAATAATCAAGGAAGATCTCAAAATAAAATGAATTAAGATTAAGTAAATTTAGAATGATAATCTAGGTATCCAAAAATGAAATTATGAAACTAAAGATAGTCCAAAACTGGAGTCAAAATATTTAAATAGTCTAAACTGAAAATGCAATGGCAACATCATAATTTCAAACAACTTTTTAGAAACTCAAAAGAGCAAGTTTTAAATGGTAAAATTGAATTCCTCTAGATGATTCAGAATGACTAAAACCCTTTTGGTATACGTTTTAAGCTATTGATTAACCTAAACTTTAACTAAATGATTCAAGATGCTTTTGAACCCCATAAAATTGAAAGTAAATATTTTTAATAAATTACAGGACTTAATTTTCATATGAAAAAAATGATTCTAAAAAAGAAACTAAAACGCACATAAACGAAAGAATTGAAGTTGAAGGGCAAAATAAAAATTATGGAAATTGTTTTAAAACTCTCCCTTTCTTCTTATTTAGTGTCATGCCATCTCCTACAAGACCAGAACTGACTTTGAAGCACTAGAACAGCAGCTGAAACATGCACCAAAGGAGGAGAAAAAGCAGGAAGGAAAGCTAAAAATAGGTAAAGAAATATGCTCTTTTTTCATGATCTTGTCTTCACTAACTTTATTCTCCTCCTTAAGCTCTCTCTTGATGGTTTTAGTTTCTTGAAAAAGGTGTTTTTGTGGTTAAACTTTTGAAAAGAGGAGAGAGTTTGAAGAACTCATTAGCACCACAAGAATCTCCATCTAGCAAGGATTCATATAAGATATGTATCTTAATAGAATGGTTACTTCTCCTTGCTTTCCTTCATCTCCTTAGGTTTGGCCAACACTGGGAGGATTTAAAAAGAGATAAATTTAAGCTAAAACAGAGTAGGAGCTAAGGTTTTGAGACATGGAGAGTAAGAATATGAAGTTAGAATCATTAAAGAAGCATTAAAACTCAAGGTAGTGAAGTTAGGGTTTTAGTTGCACCTAAGGAGCTATGGAACCCTAGGAGCCTAATTTAAGTCAAATGAAAGTGTAATTACACTAAAGAGAAGCCAATGAATATGAATATCCATCAAAACCTAAGAAGAAAGTAACAAAATTCCATGTAACTCTCCTATGGGTGAGGTCTCTGCCAAGACAAAGAGGGAGCATCTGGGAAGAGTTTTTTTTGAGTTCTAATGAATTTAGATGTTTAGATATGATAAATAAATAATTATGAAACTATTGAATTGAATTTAAGAACCCTAAATTGAGAGTTGAATTTTTAGGGCATAAATTAGGTTAACGAAACAAGATGGCTTTAAACCTCTTTAATCATTTATATAATTATTCAAATGAGTTTTCTTAGAGATATGAGACTTAGAGCAAGTAAGAGATTTAGGTTTAAAAGGTAAAGACCTAAGGTTGCTCCTTGTTGGAACTAAAATAGTCATAAACCCCATATTAAACTTTAATAGATTTAAGTAAGGATTATAAGATTTAGAATAGATTCTAATAGATCATTTTGTTGTATGAATTGATGTTTGCAGGCTAAGCTAGTTCAAACCCACAAAATTGTGAGTGTCAAGCTAAAAAGAACTAAGATAAGTGAACCAAGAAGTGGGTTAATGGCATTTTGAGTTTCAACAAATTCTAAGGTAGCTTTATCTACCTCTCTTATATCCATGTGAATGCTTGAATGAGTTGAAATACTTGTATGTGTTGTTACTTAATGTATTCATATGATATGTTTTAATATGACTTCAATAATGAGTTTTGTGTATGAGATTGACACACTTTTTGGCTCTTAGCTCCCTAAAACTTGGAATTGAGCATAGTAGCTCTTCCTTAGTCTCGTGTTGAGGTTAGTTAAGTCTAATTAGTTTATGTTGATGCCATAGCTTGAGAATGAATGAGTTTTTAAGTTAAAAGTTGCATTTGAATTACACAAGGCATATGAACTGCATTCTTGTACCACATGCATGACATTTTCTCATTATATTTATGTGTACATTGATTGGTTAAGATTAGCTATTTCTTCCTGAAATCTCACCCCTATCTACCACTAACCATTTTAGGGTTACCAAGCCAAAGTAAGGATATTGAGAAGAGCTGGACACTAAAAACAATGTATTAGGAATATATTATGTACCTAACTTGATTTATATATCAAGAATGGCATGGATAGTACATCTGATGTATATATGTTAACTTTTGATGCCACCTAATGTATAATATCATGTTTTTGAATGGAAACTCATTTATAAGTATGAGAATGTGAATATGTAGCTCATTGTGGTAGAATATGCCCAATAATATGTAGGTTTGCCTATGTTGACATATTGTGTATGTATGTAAACTTGGATGCAAGGGAGTCATATTTTGATCCAAGCCTCTTTGCATGTAATGAAATGAATGAAAATGATGTCTAAGATTGTTGAAATTTGCTCCAAGTGGACGAATAAGATTTAGAGATCATTTGGGCCTTTTGGAACCTAAAAAGTGGCATAAAAGGGACCTAAATTACTCCTATATCAAAAGTGACCCAAATAACCTAGTTTGAGTTTAATATTTGGCATGCAATTAGATCCTTAATAAAGTTTTCTAATAACTTAAGAATAAGAACTTTTAGAACTCTACAAAATATTTCACGAATTTCTAAAATTCAAAAAATTATGCAATTTGGCCCCTAGTACTATCCATACTGTTCACTTTTGCTTTTTCATGTTTTAAGGGCCAAATGAACTTTGTTGCTCAAGAAATTTTACAAAGATAAATTTTACATCATAAGCTTTTCGTAGCCACTAAGTTGACATAAATCAAAGTTTTGTAGCCAAAGTTATGCATTTTTTAAGTTTAGGATATGGTTATGTTGGTCTAATGTTGCACAACCTATACAGATTCTGTTTTTCATGGTTTCTATGGGGTCAAATGGATTCATTTGCTTTTGAAATTTTTATAACATATAGAAGTCTACTCCATAGGTGTCTCACGTGTAATTCCTAACCAAATGGACTAAACCAAGTTTGGTTATGATAATGAATAAAGGAGAAAAAAGAAGCAAATTTAAATCCCTATAGCTTCATTTTATATGTAAGCGGACCAATTTTGGTGTTTAAAATTATAACAATGTTTATGAATCTTATTTCTAATTCTATGAATGGTATGAATAAGCTAAATAAAGTTAGTATGACACAAATAAAATTATTAAGTAAATGTCTATAACCATCAATGAATAACTCTTTAGGATCCATTCTTATATTTAACGACACATACCTTTTAACTTTTAAAGGATTTACATTCTATAATTATATGAATTAATTTTCTTATTTATGTTATCGTTACTCATAAGCATATCTTTATAGTTGATGGTTCAGAAATAGAGACATGTAATAAGCATGAAACATTCAAGAAAATAAAAATTATTCTATCCATTATCCTCTCAATTTTCTCTCTTGCTCTTGTTATATTTCTTGTATTTCCATTAGTTTTATAACATGATATCAACATAGGTTTCTAAGAAATTGGTGTAAGGCATTAATGCTTCTTGCTCATCACATTAAGGTATAAATAAGGCCTTTTTGTTCTTACTTTATATTATTTATAAATTCAAGGCTTAATCATATTCATAATATGATTATCAATTTGATATTAGCAATTTTTTTTGAAAGGAAAAGGATGAACATGATTAGATAACCAACGACTATATCACTTTTGGTTTTTATTATTTTACAATTGATGACTTTATCATCTAAATAAATAGTGTATATATATAGAAAATTTTATGGTATATGTTAATGAATTAGAGGCTATAAAAGATTTTTTATTATAGTCCTAAAAGTTAATAGTTTTAATACTTTGTGCCATAAAAAAACTTTAAAAATTTTTTAAATTCAACATGTTTATAAGTAAGTTAATGACCACTTATAGCCTATATGCAAATTAACTGTTAAACATCAATAATCATTAGCTAGAGTTATTGAAATAAAATTATGAGCAATGGTTATTAATTCTTTTAAAGTGAAAAAGGCTAAAAGGCTATAAGATGTTAAATGGTCATATTGTGATAGTAATTTATTTTATTATGGAAATTTATATGCAAATTATAAGATCCTCATAAATAAGACTGATAATAACTTTTTTCATATATAACTAGTAACCTTCATTATAATGAAAAAATAAAATAAAATGTATTCATTATATACTTTAATTTTTATTATCTATCTACAATTAAATTCTTTATATGAATCACTTTATAAAAATATCGTAATATACATGTAATATTTAAATTAAAAAATAATTTTTTATCAGTTTATTGTGCTTAATTTTTTAAAAGAAAATAATTATTTTAAGTATTTGATGTTGAATTTATTTTATTATTATCAATCTTAAAAATATTTTTAAAAAAGAAAACTAAGCATTCTTGCAAATTGTGTATCGAGTGTTTATCTTTATTTCTAACCAATTTTATAAACAATTGGACATAGAATATTCTATAAATAGACCTGCAGTCCTTGTAATAAGTTGAAGGAAAATGATGGAGGACAATGGGCATGGCCTGATGAGCAACAAGTTAGGCATGGAAAGCATGAAGCAAGATGTCAAGATCAAACAAGGCATGAAAAGCATCCCAAGCGAGTTAGAGTTGATGGTGCATGGCAAGATGATGTTGGTTCTTCAAAGATGCAAGAAAGGAAGCCTAATATCCCAAGAAATCCACTTCAAGGCATTAGAAACCCAATGACGAGCAAAAGCAAGGGTTATGAAAGAAGCCTTGCAATACATGATCTAAGAGTTACATGAAAGAGAGCCCATTTACATGGTTGAATTGGCGAGCTGTAAGGGTCCAAGAAGCATAGTCACATTCTTGGAGGCCCAACTTGATACTACATGGCTGAATGGGCAAGCTGCAAGGGTCCAAGAATCATAGTCATATTATTAGAGGCCCAACTTGATACTTCTTGAGGCCCAAATGGAGTCCAAATAGAAAAAACTCACTTAAAAAGACCATATGCTACTCATGTGCATCACTTAAAGAGAGAATGGCATGCAATATCTTATAGTAATTAGATTAGCTTTGTTTTATTTCATTTCATACAATAAGGCCACATGAATTTAGGATAACAACTTGGTGTTTAAGTTTTGTTTTTGTTTCCCATTAGTTATTAGGCAAGTTATTTAGAAAACTTTATTAATTAGTGAGATTTTTTATCTCATTGATTAGGAAGGGTTCTCTTCGAGTGTTTACCTATAAATAGGCTTCTTTGTAATTCAATTAGGACCTTTTACTTGAATAACATTTTAGAGTATTTTTTTTGGTAAGCTTTGCTTGCTATCCTTGTGTTCTTGAAAGAATACACATGACTTATCAAAGGAGTGATCAACTTTTGTGGTGTCTTAAGGCTAGAGTTTTATGGGACAGGTTTCCTTAGGTTCTAACACGGATCATTCTTGTTTTCTAGCCAATCCTTATGCATGATTTATCTTGTTAGAGGTTTTTAGAGTAGGTTATCTAGTAGGCCTACCATCATTTGGTATCAGAACTAGGTTGCTAGAACTCAAGGTATCATCTTTAGTGTCTTTCATTCCATTCTTCTTCTTTATCCCTTCTAGTGTTTCTTCTCTACTTCCATTTGGGCTTTTGTGTTTGTGTGCCATCTCCTTCCTCTACTTTTTTCCCCTTGCATTGTGCATCTCCCGTCCTCCTTTCTTTGTGCATCCCTTCCTTCTTCTTCTTCTATCCATTGTCTTGTGTCTTGTGATTAGCTGTGTTGTTGTTTACACCTTTAAGTATTTGCGTCAGATTAAAAAAAGATAGCAGAATCAAAAATTACATCAAGGGAGAAGAAAGTTAAGCAAGTTTAAAGATTGGATACTAGTTTCCTATTTTGATTGCATATCAATTGGTCAATTAAGTGGCTTCTAAATATCACCCTACTTTCCTATTTTGTATTTAAATAAGAGATTTCTTTCCTATCCTATTAAACTTGGATTGTAAGTAGTCCTTAAATTGATCAACTTAGACTATAAGTAGTTTCTTATTTTGATAGTTTCCTATTTTGATCAACTTAAGTTGCAAGTTATAATTAGTTTCCTATTTTGATCAACTTGAATTGAAAGTTACAAGAAATTTCCTATTTTGATTAACTTACATTACAAGTCATAAGTAGTTTCCTAATTTCTCAAACTTGGATTGTAAGTTGCAAGTCACAATTCTTTCCTATTCTGTTAAACTTTGATTGCAAGTTATTACTTTCCTTTCCTATTTCTTTCCTCTTCTTTGATTATTCCTCACTTCTTTATTCCTCCTTTTCAGATTAGAGTCATGCCTTCCTTCCTCTTCTTGTTTCTTTTTCATGACTCCTCCCTTTCTTCTTCTTTTTTCTTTCTTTCACATCCCCTACTTGTTTGATCCTTTAGCAATTTGGCTTTTGGAATTTCTAGCTTTGAGATTGCCAATATACTAACATTGCTTCTTTGATTTGTTGAGATTCAATTAAGAACACTCATAGGAGGCAAGTTTTAGTGGTAAAAGCAAGAATGATTACATTAAAGAAAAAGCTAATAAAAAAGTGAAACATGAGAAAATATACATTTTATTGGGTGAAACACATGAGAAAAGTGAAATGAGGTCCCTTTTCCCTATTTTCCTTTTTATTCAATTTTCAGATTTCATGAAGATGTTTGGTGAAGAAAAACAAAGTAAAGTTGATCTTAAGTTGTGGATGAAAGTCATCCAAGGCCAACTAGAGAAGCTAAGTACTAGGTTAGATGATGTTGAAACTCCATTCAACAACAAAGTTGCAAAAGGCATGACCTAGAAGATGAAGCTAATGATAATTTCGATGTTGAAAACTCAACCCTGTAATAGGCAAGCAAGCTTCTTCAAGAAAAGAGAATGATTTGGGTAACATAAAGATGAAAGTACCCACTTTTCAAGGAAAGAATGATCCAAAGCTTTACTTGGAATGGGAAAGAAAAGTTGAGCATGTATTTGAGTGCCACCATTATTCTAAAGAAAAGAAGATCAAGTTGGCTACTATTGAGTTCTCTGATTATGTAAGCATTTGGTGGGATTAATTGCTCATTAATAAAAAAAGAAATGGTGAAAGGCCAATCCAAACTTGGCAACAGATGAAGACCATTATGTACAAGAGATTTATCCTTAGTCATTATTATAAGTATATCCATTGAAAGTTGCTGAAATTGAAGCAAGGTTTCATGAATGCTTAAGAGTATTACCAAGAGATAAAGATTACCATGATTAAAGCAAATATTGAAGAAGAAAAAGAGGCTACAATGGCGAGGTTCATTGATGGTTTGAACCTTGAAATTGTCATAATTGTTTATCTACAACACTATGTAGACATAGAGGAGTTGCTACATAAGCAATCAAGGTTGAAAAGCAACTTAAATCTCAACAAAAATTGAAGTTGGCTGGTTCAATTTTGAGGAAGTCAAACTGGAAGGATTCCAAACAATCCTTCAAATCTAAAGGAAAAGCTAACCCAAAAGAGAAGGCTAAGTTAAAAGCTTCAACACCACCTCTGAAAGGTAAAACTAATTCTAAATCTTCTTCATCTAAATCTCATGACACTAAATGCTTTAAATGTCAAAGTTTTGGGCATATTGCTTTTCAATGTCCAAAAAAAATAACTATGATACTCTTTGACAATGGTGATGTGTTAAGTGCAAGTTTTAGTGATGATGAAGATGACATGCCATCTTTAGTGGATGATTCTGACTTAGAAGTTAATGAACACGTCCATAGAGATGCATTGGTGGCTAGGCATGCCTTAAATATTCAATCTAAGAAAGATCATAAGGAAGAGCAACATAAGTATATCTTCCATACTAGATGCTTCATCAAGGATAAGGTATGGAGCATGATTGTTAATGGTGGTAGTTGTACTAATTTGCTAGTACCTTACTCGTCAAAGAAGTTGAATTTGCCTACTATAAGGCATCATAGGCCTTATAAAGTGCAATGGTTGAATGATTATAGTGAAGTTAGAGTTACTAAGAAAGTTTTGATTTCTTTCTCTATTGGCAAGTATCATGATGAAGTGTTGTGTGATGTGGTTCCTATAAATGCTAGCCATATCTTACTTGATAGGCCATGGCAATTTGATATAAAAGTTAGACATGATAGTTACAAGAATTGTTATTCTTTTACTTTTAATGGAAAAATTGTTATATTGACTCCTTTTAGGCCCATGCAAGCTTATGTTGATCAAATTAGGATAGAAAGAGAGTACAAAATAATAGAAAAGGAAAAGAGAGAAAAAGAACATGAGAGTGGCAAGAAAGCAAAGAGAGTCAATGTGGCAAGAAAATGAAAGAAAAGAAAGAGCATGTTGAGTGTGGTGAGTTGAAAGAGAAAAGATCGAAAAAGAGAGTGCAAAAGAGAGAAAAGAAAGAAAAGTGTGTGAGTGAAAAGAAAAAGCAAGAGAGTGAGTTTGTTTTCTAGAAAAAGAGATATTAAGAGAGCTCTATTGGCAAGTGAGCAAGTTTTTGTACTCATGTACAAAGATGTTTATTTTTCTACTAATGAACTTGATCCCTCTTTGCCCTCTAGTATTGTGTCTTTGTTGCAAGAGTTTGGTGATTTGTTTCTAAATGAGATACCTAATGGGTTGCCACCTTTAAGAGGCATTGAGCACTACATTGACTTCTGAAAGCATCCATTCCTAATAGACCCACCTATAGAACCAATCTCGAGGAAACTAAGGAGATTCAATGCCCACTTAAAGCTAATGAGGAAAGGCTTTATAAGGGAAAGTCATAGCTAATGTGTTGTGGCAATGATCTTGGTTCTAAAGAAAGATGAATTGTGGTGTATATGTGTGGATTATAGAGCCATTAACAAAATAACGGTAAAGTATTGCTACCCTATTCCTAGGTTAAATGATAAGTTAGATAAGTTGCATGGTGCTTCATTGTTTTCTAAAATTGATCTTAGGAGTGGTTATCATCAAATTCGCATGAAAGAAGGTAATGAATGGAAAACTACATTTAAAACAAAGTTTGGATTGAATAAGTGGTTAGTTATGCCTTTTGCATTAACTAATGCACCTAGTACATTTATGAACTTAATAAACCATGTTTTTCATTCATTTATTGGAAAATTTGTAGTTGTCTACTTTGATGATATTTTGGTTTATAGCAAGAATTTATATGACTATCTTGTGGATTTGCATGAAGTGTTTAGGACTTTAAGAGAGAAAAGGCTTTTTGCAAATCTTCAAAAGTGTTCTTTTTGTATGGATTCTGTTATTTTTCTTGGTTTTGTTGTAAGTGTGCAAGGAATTCATGTAGATGAAGAGAAGGTGAAAGCTATTTATAAGTGGCCAACCCTAAAGAATGCAAATGAAGTAAGGAGTTTCTATGGCTTAGAAAGCTTCTATAGGAGAAAGACTTTTCATCCATTGCTACACCTTTTAATGAACTTGTTAAGAAGCATGTGACCTTAAATGAGGTGAAGCTCAAGAAGATATTTTTAACACCTTGAAATATAAACTGATCAATGCACCACTTTTGAGTTTAACTAATTTTAATAAACATTTTGAAATTGAGTGTAATGCATCTGGTATTAGTATTGGGGCTATTTTGATACAAGAAAATAGGCCTACATCTTAATTTAATGCAAAATTGAGTGGGGCTACTTTGAATTATTCTACTTATGATAAAAAAACTCTATACTTTGAAAAGAACTTTAGAAACATAGCAACATTATTTGTGGCCTAAAAAGTTCATTATTCATTTTGATCATGAGAGCTTAAAATTTTTGAAGTCCCAAGGTAAGCTAAACAAGAGGCATACTCATTAGGCAGAATTCATTAAAACTTTTCCCTACATCATTAAGTATAAACAAGATAAAGACAATGTTGTGGCCGGTGCATTATCTAGGAGGTATGCCCTTCTTACTTCTTTACATACTAGATTGCTTAGATTTGAATTTTTGAAAGGATTGTATGAATCTGGTTATGATTTTGGTAAAATTTAGAAATCTTGTGAAAAGCATGGATCTAATGATTTCTATAGGTTTGATAGGTTTCTTTTCAAGAGAGATAATTTGTGCATTCCAAGTAGCTCTATGCCTAAATTACTTGTAAAAAAAAAAACCTCATGATGGTGGTTTAATGGGTCACTTTAATGTTGATAAAACTTAAGCTATTTTACATGAACATTTTTTTGGCCTAACATAAGAAAAGATGTAGTTGTTATTTATGATTGATATATAACTCGTAAACATGCAAAATCTAAGGTTAAATCACATGGATTATATTCACCTTTACCTGTACCTAACCAATTTTGGACTGATATTTCTATAAATTTTGTGTTGGGTTTACCTAGATCTCAAAGTGGAAAAGATAACATCTTTGTTGTTGTTGATAGGTTTAGCAAAATGACTCATTTTCAATACGTGCTAAAACTAATGATACTACACATATTGCTAATTTGTTCCTTAAAAAAGTTGTTAGGTTGCATGGTTTGCCTAGAATAATTGTGAGTGATAAAGATGTTAAGTTCTTTAGCCATTTTTAGAGAACTTTACGGGGTAAGCTAGGAACTAAGTTATTGTTTTCTACTATTGCACATCCTTAAACAGATGGACGAACTAAGGTAATTAATAGAACACTCACTACTTTGTTGCGTGCAATCATTCAAAAGAACTTCAAGAATTAGGAAAAATGTTAGCCTCACATTGAGTTGCACATTGAGTTGTTCATTCTTTTACTTCATTCTCCCCATTTGAAGTTGTTTATGATTTCAATCCTTTAACTTTATTATATGTTTTACCTTTACCTTCTAATGAATGTGCTAACCTTGATGGCAAGAAAAAGGCTAAGTTTATGCAGGAATTACATGCTAAGGTGCAAGCCAATAGTGAGAGGAAGAATGAGCAATATGCAAAACAAGCCAGCAAAGGCCAGAGAAGAGTTGTATTTGAGCTTGGAGATTGGGTTTGGGTACACTTGAGAAAGGAAAGGTTTTCAGAACAAAGGAAATCTCAGTGGCAACCAAGAAGAGATGTTCATTGTCAAGTGTTGGAAAGGATAAATAACAATGTATACAAGATAGATTTGACAAGCTCCTATGGTAATGTTAGTGCTACTTTTAATGTTACTGATTTATCCTTCTTTGATATAATAGATTCGAGGATGAATCCTTTTGAGGAGGAAGGGAATGATGGAAGACCACATGCATGGTGCATGAGCAACAAGCTAGGCATGGAAAACATGAAGCGAGATGTGAAGATCAAGCAACGCATGGAGAGCATATAAGGGGAGTTGTGTAATACCATAAGAAGATAGCACTTGATTCATAACACAAAGTTCCTAAATCATCCATTTTTGTAATTTTAATATTTTTAGCAACGGAATTTACCGACATTAAATGTCAAATTAATTCATTTCTAATTGAATAAACAATTTTAACTTACCAAACTCATATTCCATCCTTAATACACTTGCTCATTAAGAAACATCACAAAAGGAGGCATGGAATTAGGATATAAGCCATGCACATCAATATTTACATTACACTTCCACTTTTCTATGGTTTCATAATTCTATTATAACTTCAAAAATTCACAAATTAAGTTAAAAAATTCTAAATCATGCAAACTAGCACTCCATGGAAATCTGAGGACATAATCTATATGCTGTAAAAATTTTAGATCAAGACAATACCATTTAGTCCAATTCCAATGGAATAGTACCACTATTAGAATTTTGCTCAAATGTAGACTTGGAACTTCAAAAAATTTATATCTTAAGCTACATAACTCCAAATAAAATGATCTCAATGGCTATGGAAATTTTATAATTCCAACCATATGCTTGTAAAATTTCATGAGTATTGGACTTCATTTGATCCCCCAAATAGCCAGAAACCCAAACTAACCAAATGAACAGTGCACTAGTAGTTTTTGCATAATTCAGCCAACTTTAAAAAATAATAATACATTTTAAAGAGCTTCAAAAATTTTGTTTTATGGCTCTGTGAAAAGCATTAAATGAGACTACCAAATCTTATGCCAAAATTTGTCTATTTGGTCTAGTTCTGGTTCTGGACAAGAATATGGCTTAAAATGATGTACCAATGGTCTTAAATGGTTCAAAATGATTTCTCACATGAATTGTGACCATTTAAGCATGTCCAAAACCTCAATTACAACATATAGGAGCATTATAACATATCCAAATTATCATATAACTCAAAGCCACTCTCTTATTTGGCTTTATATACACATTTGGCAAGCCACATGCATACCAAAATTTCATGTTCTCATACATTTGGCTCCAATTATAGTACTTACAACATTTTTCCATTCTTTTATACATAAGTAAAAGTTTACATCTCATAAATATCATATATATACACACTTTGACATTAAATTACATCAAATGCCATTCTATTGTCACAACTTAAGCTCCTCGGCCTTCATTCCTTACTCCATCAGAGTTACCTAGGCAAAGTTAAACATAAAGTAGGGTAGAATAAGATTAAAAAAATTCCAATAACTCATTCATCCTTTCAAGTATACATATATGGCATGTTGTCATATCAAAGAGAGTAAGCATGCATTAAATGCTTCTATACATCAAACATAATCATATTTCCAAAGTCATATGAATACAACAAGATCAAAAACAAACTCTAGGGACTTTTAGTCTAATCTCACCTAATTATTGAGACTTCTAGATTAGTCTCACCCACTTTTTAGGGACTTTTAACTTAACTCCACTCATTCCATGAGATAACCTTGTCTCAGGCTTACCTAGGGACTTTTGGCTTCACCTCACATAAACCAAGGGACTTTTGGTACAACCTCACTCATTAAGAGCCATCTCACATTTAAAATACAAATCAAAAAGCATAATGGTACCAAAGCATTAGACCAATAGTTATAGGCATGTTTTATGATTCAAACCTATACAAGCAATCAATGACAATCGAACAACCAAGAAATGTATACAAAAATGGATAAAGAACTACCTTAAGTCAATAAGCATAAAGTTCTTCCTCGGTTTCCTAGCTCCTTGGTTTGGTCTCACACACACACTTGGAAGAGGCTTAATTTGCTTAGCCTAGACACATCAAACAAGATACAATTACATCAATGGAACCATCTCTACCCTTACATAAACTCTTCACAAGCTACTTCTAGGTTGTGACATACATATGGTTCCATACAATAGCATAATGAAGTAACTCATATAATTCATCATCTTGGCTCTAATTTCTCACTCAATCTATGTCACATTACTCCATTTAAACATATTAAAGTCATTACAAACTCAATTCAAGAAACCAAATATCAAGTTGCTTCTTTATATCTAAAAGAATTCCAAACTTTCAACTTTCAAAATATGATTTCTAAATTCAAACTAATTATTCCTTTGGTGTCTATAATTTATATTTAGACCATTTCTATCCTTGAAATCAAAGAAAACTTTCCTTAAGTGCCTCATTGAGTGCTTGGCCGAGACATGCCTTCCTTAGAGAACGAATAGAGTTTTGTTTGTTTTTCTTAAGGAATTGGCACTTGTGAAGCTTCCTAGATCTCTTAAGAATCCAAACATGCTCTTACATAAGTTAAATCATCATTAGAAAGTTTTATAAATCACTAGGTACAATTAAAACCCTAATTTCTATAACTTGTTATCTGTAGTTTCTTTTTAAGTCTTATTACTTTCATAGGCTTCAAAATCCTAATTTCTACCATGTTTGGATCAAAATAAAGTCCCCTACATATGACCTTAGTTCTGCTAAAACACTCAAGCAAAGGAAAGCCAAGAAGAAACAAGTTGGGCCATGATTTCTTATCTTATTTCAAAAGCTTATCAAAAGTGCTTCCTTAGGCTTCTAAGCTTTCTTCCAAAATCTCCTTTACCTCTACTAAACCAGCCACAAAACAACACCATTTAAGGCACCAAAACCATGAGAAGGGAAAAGAGAAAGAGGAGAAAAACTTAATGAATGGCAAAACATAAAAAGTAGGCAAAATCTTACACTTTTCAAGCTTGGTTTCCTGCTCCTTTGCTCCTTCTTTGGTTGCCACTTCCAACAAGTCTTGGTTCTATTTTTGGCTAGAAGAAATTTGGTTAGGGTGATGGAGAGAAGTGGGGCATGATTTAAGAAGGGGTGGAGGCTTAATTATAACATTTTCTAGATTCTAATTTTGTCCTTCAACTTGGTTCTTTCCAGTTGAGCTCATTTCAACTTCTTTTTTAGAACCATCTCTTTCATCATGAAGTTTAGGTCTTTTAAGTCCTAAAATACCTTCAGTTTTACCCAAATTAGATTTAAAACCTTACTGAACTATTCGGTAAAACTTTCAGTCAACTGATGACTTAAAATGTACACCAAAGAGTTTTAACCATTCTAAAAATTCCTATGATTTTTAGGGCCTCTAAGAACTCTAGAAAACTCAAAATTTTCATTTAAAGCTCCCCCTTTTGAGTTTTTAAAAGGTTACCTAGAATTATGATTTTGCCATTACATTTTCAATTCCTTTGTTTTTGCCGTTTTGGCTTCGATTTCAGGCTATTCTTATTATCCTACCCACATTTTTTAAATACTCTAATTAGTATCTTACCCTTAATTGATCTTAATTCTATTTGGTTTAGGGTCTTCTTACATCACAATATCGATTTTAGTTCAGTTTCTGAAAAATGGAATATTACAAGTTGGAGCTGATTATGCAAAAGGAGACGATGTTGGTTCTTCAAAGATGTAATAGTGGAAGTCCAATGTCCTAAGAGATCCACTTTAAGGCATTAGAGGCCCAATGATAAGAGCAAGAGCAAGGGTTATGAAAGAAGCCTTATAATACATGATCCAAGAGTTGCATGAGAGAGAGCCCATTTACATGGTTGAATTAGCAAGGTATAAGGGTCCAAGAAGTATAGTCACATTATTAAAGGCCTAACTTGATACTACATGGCTAAATTGACGAGCTACAAGGATCCAAGAAGCATAGTCACATTGTTAGAGGCCCAACTTGATACTTCCCAAAACCCACATGGAGTCCAAATAAAACTCACTTGAAAAGACCATATGCTACTCATGTGCATCACTTAAAGAGAAAATAGCATGTAATATCTTATAGTAATCAAATTAGCTTTGTTTCTTTTCGTTTCATACAATAAGGCCATGTGAATTCAAGCCAACAACTTGGTGTTTAAGTTTTGTTCTTGTTTCTATTTATTATTAGGAAAGTTATTTAGAAAAATTCATTAATTAGGAAGATTTCTTATTTCATTAATTAGGGAGAATTCTCTTTAGGTGTTTGCCTATAAATAGACTTCTTTGTAATTCAATTAAAACCTTTTGCTTGAATAAAAGTTGAGAGTATTTTTCTGATAAGCTTTGCTTGCTATCCTTGTGTTCTTGAAAGAATATACTTGACTTATCAAAGGATTGATCTACCTTTATGGTGTCTCAAGGCTAGAGTTCGAAGAAACAGATTTTCTTAAAGTTCTATCATAGATTATTCTTGTTTTCTAGTCGGTCCTTAGGCATAATTCATTTTGTTAGAGGTCCTTAGAGCAAGTTATCTTATGGTCTACCATCAAAAAGTACATACACCAAAAGTAATGATTTTTCAAATGGTGAGATATTATGAAATTATGCACAAATAAACTTAATTACTCCATCTATTATATTTTGAATGTGCTCTTACACTAGCAATATTGAAGTATACTATTAATGAGTAATAAAAATGTATAGTAATAGTATATGTAAAAGTATAATGTGTGTTAGTTCTAGAAAAACTACATATAATAAAATATCTATGGTTTAGTTCCTAAAGAATTAACATAAATATTTCCCAGTTTATGGTTGGACATAAGATTTAGAGTAAAAACATATGTCTCACAAATAGTACTTAAAAATGAAAAATATTTTTTTATTTAATGATATGTAATGTCTATGTCAATATTATATCAAATATTACAAAACTATTGAAAGCGCCGGAAGAGTTACTATATTATTACTTAGGAGAAATAATTTTGTGATTGATGACATATTATTTTTACTAAGTCTTAAAGAAATTTAGTATAAACTTCAAAGATATCCACCACAATGGATATCGTATTGAGAATGTAAATAAGAAAAATATTAAATATCTACTTATCACAACTATTGTATCAAGAAAAAAATATGTATAGAAAAAATTACCTACCTTGTTTTCTAGTTTGTACAATATAACTATTAGTACAATTAAAACATATATTATAATAAACTAGATGTTTATTAATCTAAATACATATATAATTTGGCGTGACCAATTGGATCATCTTGGATCAATTATGATGCAAAAAGTTATTGAAAATTCACATAAGATACATTAAAGAACTAAAAGGTTTTTCAATTTAGAGATTTTTCATATATTGCTTATTCTTAAGGTAAATTCATTACTAAACCATTGTTAGCTGAAGTTAGGATTGGGTCCCTTGCATTTCTAAAACATATCCAAGGTGATATATATATATATATATATCCATTTATCCATCATGCAGACCATTCAAATATTATATGATTTTGACACATGCATCTATAAAGATAGTCACATATATATTTATTATCAACTCACACCCTGGTATTTGTGAGATTGTTTGTTCAAATGATTTGATTAAAAACACAATTTTTAGATTATGCAGTCAAGACAATTTGTCTTAATAATATTAGTGAATTTTTATCTCAAGCTTTTATACTAGTGAGTTTATATCTCAAGCTTTTATATATCTATTGACATAACAATTAAAAAGTCTATTGCTCATGTTCACACAAAATGATTTAACAAAATTATTCATTAAATGCCTCTGATTAATAGCTAAACCAATGTTTAGAAAACAAAACTTTCCATTTCAATATGGGGAAATGTGATTTTACATGTAACAACACTTATATACATCAAGCCAATAAATTATTATAAATTCTCCTTATTATAAGTGTGATGATGCCTTAGTCGTTTAAGCACTCAATTAAACTAAGATTGAATTAATATAGTATAGGTCAACCCTAGGTCATTCTTCCCAATGAGCAATTTAGGGGTTAATTTGAATTGATTTTAGGTGATTATTTGGTACTTGCTATTTGATGCAAATTCTAAGAAAACTATCTTTACGCTAAATGCAAAATTAATTGAACTAAATGTATGCAAATGGGGGGGTTTTAAATTAAGAAATTTAAATTTCAACTAAAAGAGAAAAACTAAACAAGTAATTAAACTAGATTGCTCTAAATTGAAATTAAAGTGATTGTGAAAATGCAAAGAACAAATAGGAGGCAACCAAGATTTTGCAAGGGGATTTCAGCTCTCATTACTCACCTAAGATTGATTGAGACCAAGAGAAGTGATTAGATAATAGACTAATGAATTTAATTAACTTAATCCAAGGATAGGAAACCCTAAACTTAAATGCACATCACTTGACTTAACTAGGAAACCCTTAGTTAATTCAAGAAATTTACAAGTAATTAAGCCAATTAAGCCCATCAAAACCTTCAACAATTGGATTTAATTAATTCTAGAAATTTGATTTCAATTACCTAATTGAACAATTAAGCAATCATACTATCCAATTCAACAATCAAGTAGCGCAAAAGACCAAGATATACAATTAAAATCATAACATTAATCAAATCAATGCAAGAGAACTCAAACATCAACCCAACCAACATTAATAGGTCCAGAAAACCAAAATCCAACAACTACAAAACATAATTCAAATCCCAAATAACACCAATTCCAATTACAATCCAAGATAAAATCATTTGTCCAACCTAAAACTAGGTCTCAACATTTAATCCACATAGAAATTCCTAAAACTAGAAAATCTCTAAGTTCTTGAAATTGAAAGAGGAAAAGGTAAGAAAAATAAACTCCCCATTGGTCTTCAATCCATGTAAAATCAAGAGCTCAAGCCTTCCTCCTCCAAGCTCCACCTTGCTGCCACTTTTCTTTTAAGCTTCCATGGATTTTATGCTTTTTAATTCCTTCAATTTCACTGCCATGAAGAAATGAAGGAGAATAGCCTTTTGTTGGATGAATGATGGTGAGTCAGCTGGAAGGAACGTGTTTGTGAGGAAATGAGTGAATGGGAAAAAGTAAAATGGGGCCCGTGAATGCTACTGGAAGGCAACGTGTTAGTGAGAAGAAGTGAAAATGGTGATTATCGGCGCTGGCTTTGCTTCTCTAGCCCAAAAAAATACCAATCAAGAGGCAACAACTCCTTCTTCCCCTTCTCGGCGTCTCAAGCGTCTTCAGCTTCTCCAGCTCTCTCCCTTCCCACCAAGCGTCCTCTGCGTCCAGTCCAGAGAAGGAGAAATGAAGAATGAATGAAGCAGCTCTCTAAAATTCCTCTCCCTCCTACTGCGTCCTTCAACGTGAAATCCGAAAGGCCAAGAAAAGAATCAAGAAGCTGCACTTCTGTTAGCTCCAAGCGTTCTGCTGTGTGTCAGAAAAAGTGAATGGATGAAGCAGCTCTCGTTCTCCTAGTCCTCCTTCTGCATAGTCTCGAAAAGCCAATGAAGAAGCAGCCAAAATTCTCTCCTCCAGGTCTAGCCTCCTGCACCTACCCGAAGGGAAAAGGTGTCTTCCCCACAATCCAGTCCGAAAAGCTGAAGAAAATCCATTTTCAAGCAATGCGTCTCCCTCAGTATTTCGGCGCCTTTGCTTCCCTGATTCCTCTTCAGAAAAAAAACAAAAAATAAAACCTAATAACTTATTTACAAAAATTGTCATTTTCAAGTATTCAATAAAAACAAAAATTATGCTCCAATCTTGACCCTTGATCCACTTTAATTCCTCAATTCACTTGCCCAAAAATTCTGCACAAATTTAATAAATGTTTAAAGATTTGAAATATTCAACCCATCAAATAAATATGAAAAATAAAATATTAGCAATTTAAATCCAAAAATTCTCCTAATTAATTTAAAATTATATTATTTTTCAAAATTGACCAAAAATTCAAATATTGAATAATAAATCCATTTAAGCTCAAATTAATCATTAAAAACAATAATAAATGTAGGTAAAAATATATGAAAATTAGCACTTATCAATTCCCCCACACTTATCTCTTTGCATTCCTAGGCAAAGCAAACCAAAATCAAGGAAAAACAAGAGGAATAAAACAAAACTGCAAAAAGTGAATGTTCTAATCACAAGCCAGAAGTAAACCAAAACATTCAACATCTTTCTTATCTGAGTAATCATTACATGCATTAAGATTAAAGACATCATGGTAATTAACTTGACAAGGGAAAACCAAGGCTAGCAATCGCTTACCAAAGGCAATGTGTATATCACTCTCACTCAAAAGTGTTTAGGCTTGTATGTGCACTTAAAACCGACCTATCCAAATCTCTTTCCAAAAGCTTGACAAAAATGTAAGCTCTCCATCACTAACAAGCAAATGCAAACATAAATCAAAAAGACTTTATTAGGTTGTACTGGGCTAAGATTAAGAAAAAGAAAGGATCAAATGATAAGAAAAACTAAAATTGAGTACCTTAAAATGAAAAGCAATGTCACATAAGATAATATGGAATGAAAGAAACAACACAAACAAAATTTGGATAGGGCCATTATTCTTTTTCCTTTTTTTCACCTTTTTTTATATCATTTTTGTTTATTTCTATTTCTTCCTTTTCTAATTCTTCTTTTCTTTGAATATATGCCTTTATTCTTTCTTTGTTTTCTTTTTTATATACTTGCTTTCTTTCAACTTCCTTTTCTTTTCTTTTTTTCTTTTTTTAAATGACCCAAATTACAACTATTTACATGTTCTTTCATCTAAACAAGAAAATTGACATGCTCATCAACTTCTAAGACATTCAACAAGGGTAGGAAAAATATTCATTTTTAATGGCTATGGGTTTGGGTTAAAAGAAAAGCAAATAAAGGCTCAAAGGGGGTAAAACAAGAGACAAGATGCATGAAAGGGTAGTTTTTGTTTTACTAGATAAAAACAAAATGAATGCCTTTATCATTTCTATGTATGCAAATGCACAAAATGTGGTCTCAAACAAGATTTAAGTCAAGCTCTCGAGCAAGAAATAGATAGGTGGTATACACACATGAAAAGAACTATGCAAAAGGCTCAAAAATCTCACTAGGTCATGACTACTAGCCTAGATCTACCTAAGTCAGAACAATTGCCATTTAGCTTTATCTACTTAAAACATGATCAATTACTCTTCAAATCAAGAATGTATCATATCCAAGTCACTTGAAGCTTGCAATTGTCACATTCAAAAAATTTTTTTTATAAATTTCCAAAAAATTTTCTATATATTTTTTTCTTTTTTCAAAAATTTGCTTTTGACCATACAAAAACTGTACAAACCAAAAACTCAACAAAACTATTTACAAGCAAAATTGAATCATCCCTCCCCCATAATTAAACAATGCATTGTCCTCAATGCATAGAAAACAGAGCAAATCATGGACAAATAATATTCAACACAGCCCAGCTCAGTAATATGACAATGTAAAGTAAAAAGAGTAAAGGGAAGGAATACGACCAGGGCTACGTGGCATCTTGTAGTGCAACAACCTCTACTGCTTGAGTGGGGTATCCTTCATAGAATGGTTTCAAGTGGTGCCCATTGACTTTGAAGCATCTCCCGGTTAGCTCCTTTTGGATCTCTACAACTCCATAAGGAAAAACATTAGTGATAATAAAAGGCCCCTCCCATCTAGAGCGGAGCTTTCCAGGCATTAACTTCAATCTAGAAACATAAAGCAACACTTTTTGGCCCATTTGAAATTCTTTCTTCACTATAAACTTGTCATAGATAGCCTTGGTTCTCTCCTTGTAGATCCTGGAATTTTCATAGGCTTCTCTTCTTATCTCCTCAAGTTCTTGCAATTGCAATTTCCCTTCAACACTAGCACTGGCAAGATCTAGATTGCACCTCTTAACCACCCAATATGCCTTGTGATCCACCTCTATGGGCAAGTGACACGCTTTCCCAAAGACTATCCGGTATGGAGACATTCCAATAGGGTTCTTATATGCTGTGCGATATGCCCAAAGTGCATTATCTAACCTCTTGCTCTAATCCTTTCAGTTGGGTTGCACAGACTTCTCTAAAATGAGCTTGACTTTTCTATTGGAGATCTCTGCTTGGGCATTCGTTTGAGGGTGATACAGAGTAGCCAACTTATGCATCACACCATACTTGCTAAGCAAGCTTTGTATACTCTGATTGCAAAAATGAGTACCTTGATCACTGATGATGGCTCTTAGAATCCCAAACCTACAAAAAATGTAGGACTTGACAAAAGAAACCACTACAAAAAAATCATCAGTACGAGTGGGGATTGCCTTAACCCACTTTGACACATAATCCACAGCTAACAAAATGTACAGATAGCCAAATGAAATAGGGAAAGGCCCTATGAAATCTAAACCCCAAACATCAAAAACTTCAGAGAACAAAAGAGTTTGTTGAGGCATCTCTTGCTTCCTAGAAAGATTACCCGTAAATTGATATCTTGAACAATTTTTACAAAACACATGGGCATCATGGAATAGGGTAGGCCAAAATAACCTGCTATCTAACACCTTTCTAGCGGTACGCTTAGCATTGAAATGTCCCCTGCATACAAGAGTGTGACAAAAATGCAATATGGACTCATGCTCATGTTCTGGAATACATCGCCTAATCACTTAATTACAACCTACATGCCACAAATTAGGATCATCCCAGATATAGTACCTAGCCTCTCTCTTAAATTTATCTAACTGGTTTTTATTCAATTGAGCAGGCAAAATAGATGCAGCTAGATAATTGGCTATATCAGCATACCAAGGGACATACATACTAACCACATAGAGCCTATCATCAGGAAAATCATCTAAGAGTAGAGAAGATGTTACCAAAGATGTCTCAATCCTACTTAGGTGATCAGCTACCATATTCTCCACACCACTCTTGTCACGGATCTCCACATTAAACTCTTGTATCAATACTACATATCTAATCAAGCGAGGTTTGGAGTCCGGCTTCTTGAACAAGTACTTGATAGCTGAGTGATTTGTAAAGACGATCACCTTCATGTGAATGATATAGGATCGGAATTTCTTTAGACCAAAGACAATTGCAAATAACTCCTTTTCCATGGTGGTGTAATTAGCTTGAGTAGCATCCAATGTTCTTGAGGCATAAGCTATAACTTGTTGTCTTTTCTCCACTCTTTGGGCAAGAACTGCACCTAGTGCATAATCTGAAGCATCACACAGGAGCTCAAATGGAAGGCTCCAATCAGGCGGCCAAATGATGGGAGGTGTAGTAAGTCTCTTTTTTAACTCATCCTAAGCACACCTACAAGAATCATCAAAATTAAAACCCACATCTTTCTGCAGTAAATGAGACAATGGCAATGCTATCTTATTGAAATCCTTAATGAATCTCCTATAAAATCCAGCATGCCCAAGAAAAGAACACACATCTTTCACACAAGAAGGATATGGAAGAGATGATATGATATCAAATTTAGCTTTATCTACTTCAATGCCATCATAAGAAACAACATGTCCTAAAACAATTTCTTTCCTAACCATGAAATGACATTTCTCAAAATTTAGCATAAGATTATATTTAATGCATCTTTCCAAAACCTTATCTAAATCAGCTAAGCATGCATTAAAAGAATCACCATAGACAGTGAAATCATCCATAAAAATTTCCATGCAATGCTCAAGTAAATCAGAAAATATAGAAATCATGCAATGCTGAAAAGTGCCCAGTGCATTACACAGGCCAAATGGCATGCGCCTATATGCAAAGGTTCCAAATGGACATGTAAATGTGGTCTTATCCTTATCCTCAGGTGCAATACAAATCTGAAAGTATCCTGAAAAGCCATCCAGAAAGCAATAATGAGATCTACCAGCAAGTCTCTCTAACATCTTATCAATAAAATGGAGGGCTAATCCTTCCTAGTCACAGAATTCAATTTCCTATAGTTTATACATACCCTCCAACTATTCTGGACCCTAGTAGGAACTAATTCACCCTCATCATTATGCATCACAGTAAGACCAGTCTTTTTTAGGACTACCTGAACTGGGCTAACCCACTGGCTATCAGAAATAGGGTAGATTATACCTGCAGAAAGAAGTTTAGAAACTTCTTTCTTTACCACATCAAGAATCAATGGGTTAAGTCACCTCTGTGGCTGTCATACAGCTTTGGCACTATCCTCTAGCAAAATCCTATGCATGTATACATAAGGACTAATCCCAAGAATATCAGTGAGAGTCCATCCAATGGCTTTTATCCTTTGCTTCAGTGTAACAACCAGAAAAAAAAAAGTTAAAAATTTTTGAAGGGCTGAAAATTTTCTAAGTCTGCTAGCTATAGCAAATGTACCTATTCGCTATAGCAAGAAATGGTCTAGCTATAGCGAGAGTGCCTTCTCGCTATAGCGAAAATGCTTCTAGCTATAGTGAGTGCAGGCACCCCATACAAAAACCAGGGCGTTGCTCGTCGTAGCGCGCGCCGTAACGAAGGCAAGGGTCTGGGACTGATACGAGCTCGTCGTAGCGAGGGTTATGCCTCGCTATAGCAAGGGTAAGTCCAGAAAAGTGTGAAAAAAAGAGAATTTGACTTATTAAAGCATCCAAACCCCTCATTTCTTCTTTTAACCGACTTAAGCTCCCTCTAAGGCAGAGAAAAAGGTGTAGGAGAGAGAGAGAAACCTAGAGGAGGAAGGAAGAACAAGAAAGAGGTAAGATTTGCATGGTTTTTCTTCTTAGCATGTTATTCTTCTCTCTTTGCCCTCTCTTCCTATGGTTTTGGTTAGTGAAATAGTTAAGTTTTGAGCTTAGTTCAGAAGAGGGAGAGTGAAAACCCCTCTTGAAGAAACTCACATCTCTTTACTTCTTCCTCTTTGATTTCCTTTCTTGAGAGCTTGAGAGAGGAAGGATAATTGGTGAATTTCTAGTGAGAGAAAGAACCCCTAGCTCTTATATGCTTGGTAGGGTTTGCTAGAAAGAAACCCATAGCTTTATGAATAAAGTGTTAAGAGAGTAATTCCATGCTCCTTGTGTGTCTAGGCTCAAGAGAAGCACTCCCATCTAGTGGTGATTGTGAAATCAACAACAGAGGAGACAAATTGAAAGGGAAAGCTTGTGATTAGCCAATAAGGTAGCTCTCTCCACCTTCTTTCATGCATAGATATGTGCTTACATTGTCTTGTATGTGTGTATGTATGTTTTACACCATGAAAAGTATGCTAACATGATGATGTCTTATGAATTTCAATGATGTTTTATGTGATTGCTTTGCTTTGCTTAAGTATGGAAAAACCAACAACCCTCTAGCCATGGTGAGGATGAGCCAAGAACTCTAAAGTTAGTTGAGACAAAGTAAAGAGTCTCCCAAAAGTGAGGTTGACTCCCAAGAGTAAGGGTGAGTCTAAGGACCTCTTAAAGAATAGGTGAGGCAAGTCCAAAATCTACAAGTAAATGGGTGAGGATAATCCACTTGCTTAGCAAGCTCTTGTATGTTATGTATGGCTTACTCAAATGTTGAAAATACTTTTCTTATGATTTCACATGCTATTATGCCCATGCATACATTTGTGAGACTTGTTTACATGCTTTATATATGATTGAATGAGAGATGAGCTATTGAGATTCTTTGAATCTCACTCCCCCTCTCCACCATCCTAACATGCTAGGTGGACTAAGTGAGATAAGAGATGGGAGCCACCAAGCTTGAAGCTAGAAGATTGGCAAAAGAGTTATGAAGTAGTCATGTTATCACTATATTGTAGTTAGGTAAAGAGATGTACTCTAATGATGTACATGATATAGCAAGTATGAATACTTGTAAATGAATGTATTTATCATATATGTATGAGAATTAGAACCATCTTGAATGATGTAGCAAGTTTTGTTATGAATAGCAAGATCTTGGCATTATGTACATGGTGTATGTGTTGGTGTGGGAGAGTGAGTTTTACAAATCTGGGTTGTTAGACATTTGAGCCATGTTTAATAGCCTATGTTGATACCTTCCCATGTGCTCATAGAGCCTTAGAAGTAAGAGAAGCCAATATGAACCTTTGGAGCCCTCTTTAATAAGAGAAATTGGCACTTTGCCCCATGATGTCCAAGTCTGACCAAACGACCTCTTCTTGCCTTGAAATTTGGCATGTGACTAAATCTTGTCTATAACTTTTTTGGAAGCTAAAGATCAGGTCATTTGGAGGTCTGTGGAATTTTCTATGATTTTTCAAAGTTGGTATCAGAAATTCGGATTCATATCAGCACTGTTCATTTGGTCAATTGTGAAATTGTGTCATCCAAGGGACAAACGTGGTCCAATGGCTACAAAATTTTATAGAAAAAAAGTAGACAGTCACAGTGACTTGTAGAAACTAGAAGCACCTCATTTGGAGGCCTATAGAGGAAGATATGCATTTTTGAAGTTCTTGCCCAGTATTAGTTATCTTGCCTGACCCGAGGTACTGTTCCATCGATTTATGAGAGTTTGGCTTGATGACCTGATCTGGAGACATTTTTCCTCTCTAGTTAACATCCACATCTTTCCATATTGGCATCATTTGCATGCATTGGATTTTTTTGGAATTAGTTGGACATTTTTAAAATTCATATCAGTAAACTATAATAGTATCAGGACCACTCCGACCTCCAGATGATTTTGCATGTCAAACGCTTTGTGTGTGGGATTTTAAGACTTCTACATATTTTTAGTATAAAGTAGACTTAAGCTTTCCAGAATGACCAAGAGTGCATGTTTTCTATTTTTCTAAATTTAGTTATAAATTTCTAAACTTTGCCCAGAAATGAGGCCAAGCCTGATCGAAAATGAATATGTATGTTTCATATCTCTTTTTGGTTTCCATGGGCTTAAAGCATGTTTTTGGAATTGAAATGAGTTGTACTGGTGAAATTAAATATGAGGATACATAGAATGAACTCACACGGTCCATGTGACACGGAAGTAAATTTTTAACCATGTCGCACCCTTAAGCAATGTATGAATCCAATGAGGAAGATCTCACCTTATTCTTCCTATACCTCATATGAGCCTCTAAGGCATGGTGGGTATGAGTTAGAAATGATGGTGTTACATTCAGCACCTCAAGGAGGTGGATTTCCTCTTCTATGGCTATATCACTAGCTACAATCCCTGGTAACTTCTCACCTTCTTCCAAATAGACATACTTTAGTAAGTCAAGAAGCGGCTTTAACTCTAAAGAAGGAACTTGCTCAGCTGAAGGTATGAGTGACTTCAGATCAATGTCAGCCAAACTAGAAACCTACACTAAAGACTCATAAACAGAAGAAGAGACTTTCCCAACTTGGGAATCATCAGTAGCAACAATGATAGCAGAAAAATTAGGACATACATCATAATTAACAGAGTCATCAACAGAAGTAGTGCCATTAGTAGCACTCAAATCCAAAACAGAATCAAAAACAACCTTTAAATCAGAAACATGATCAAGACTAATTAACAATTTAGAATCAGGTAATGAACACATATCAACTTCATCTCTAGCATCAATCACACTAAGTAACTGAGAAAATCTATCTGAATCAATGAAAGTGGTAGATAAATAATCACTAGTATCACCACTACAATGAATAGGCATAGAAACATCATCTCTAACATGTCTAGCACTCTCAATAAAATCAGTGAAAACATTAATATCAGCAAAATCTATACCAGTGCAAGCATCATAACCATCAAATTCAGGACATGAACAAGAGACAGAATCATCTAAACTAACAATATCACATGATCTACTCAGCATGCTATCTCTAAAGTCCATAGTAGAATCATCAACAAACACATCAATAAGACTAACCCCTGTATCAGCACAATCATCCAAAGGGTGTCTCATAGAATCAAGTACATCAAATCTAATGATATTCCTAGCAAATTCTATAGTCAAAGTACCAGCATGCACATCTATCACAGCCCTAGCAGTTTTAAGGAAAGGCCTACCTAAAATCAAATACGAATGTTTTTGCTTAAACCTACTATCATCCATATTAAAAACACAGAAGTCTGCAGGAAATATGAAATCTTTTACCTTAACCAAGACATCCTCTAAGACTCCTTCTAGGACTACACAGTGTCTATCAGCAAGGGAGGAAATCAGGCTAGTGGGCTTGAGATCTACTCCTTGAAGTTGAGAAAAGATTAATTTTGGCATAACATTAATTGCTGCTCCTAGATCCGCCAAAGCATCTGAAAACTCAATGTCGCCAATGGTGCATGGTATGAGAAAACTACCAAGATCCTTACACTTTACTAGCATTGGCATCTGATAAAAAGAAGAGACAATTGCTCTCAAATCAACTTTATTGTCATGCTTAAGCCTTCTTTTTATGGTGCATAACTCCTTCAAAAACTTTGCATACTTAGGCACTTGTTCAACCAAGTCAACTAATGGAACATTGATCACCACCTTTTTGAAAATGTCATAGACCTCTTTAAACATCTTTGCTTTTTTCTTCTTCCTTTCAGTCTTAGCTACCCTAGTAGGAAAGTGTAAAACCTGTCTGCTCAATTCCTCCTCTTTCTTCTCTTGCTCTTTTTGTGGTGCCACTTATGTTTTTACTAAAGTAGACTTATCCTGTGATGTAGAGGTGGAAGCAGAATCATCAATGATAGCATCCTTGTCCTTGGAAGCATAAGTGGCAACCGGATCTGCAAAGGTGACTATCTTGCCACTTCTAAGAGAGATAACATTAACTCCACCATGATTAGGATTTTTTTGGGTCCTAACATTATGATTAATTACCACTTGGGATGGAAGCTTTCCTGAACCTTGACTTTGCATGTTACTAATTGTATTAGACAACTGCCCAATCTGAGTCTAAAGAGTTTGAATCCTTTATCTATGTTGCAAATCCTTTTGTTGTTGTTCCTTCTCTGTTTGGTCTAACCTATCCATTAAAAGCTTTATCATAGTATCCATCTTGTTTTCTAACCTTGAACTCTCTTCTTGAATAGGCACAATTTGCCTAACTAGTTGGAACACCTGACCACTAGAACCAGCACCCTGATTGAACTGTGGTTGTTGAGGTTGGCCACTACCATATCTAAGGTTTGGGTGATCACGCCATTCATGATTATATGTGATAGAATATGGATCATATTTCTGGCCACCTTGATTCATAGGCTTAGAAGGATACACAGCATTACAAGACTCAGCTTTATCATTCAAGAATGGGCAAGCATCAGTAACATGAGTAGCTAATGAGCAAATAGAGCAAAGTGGGCCAATTAGAGCTGAAGAGCTTGGTTGCAGGGTGAAAGAACTAGAAGATCCCATAGAATTGTCCATGTTGGAAGGATTATGCAATTGAAGCATAGCCATTTTCTCTATAACAAATGCAAGCTTATCTATTTTTCTCTCAAGACGAGACTCAAAAATTACTTGTTGTCTAGTACCAAATTGTTGAGAATTCTCAGCTTTCTTTTCAGTCAATTCCCAAGCAGCATTAATAGTCAAATGAAGAAGAGCACCTCCAGCAGCAGAATCTAATAAATCTCTCTCTAGAGGCAAAAGACCTTCATGAAAGTATTGTATCAACAAAGTATCTGGGATCTAGTGATGAGGGCAGCTAGATAACAATGTCTTAAACTGCTCCCAATACTCATGCAAGGACTCCCTAGGTATTTGTCGATGACCACATATTTCCTTCCTAATAGAATAAGTGTGAGATGCTAGGAAATACTTCTCCAAAAACATCTTCTTGAGCTGGTCCCATGTAGTTATAAATCCAAGGGGTAGTCGAGGTAATCAGTTCTTAGCAGACCCTTCTAAGGAAAATGGGAAGGCACACATCTTAATCTAATCCTCAAACACACCACTAGGTCTCATAGCAGTGCAAATCATATGGAAAGTCTTCAAATGATTGTATGGATCTTCACCTGCAAGTCCATTAAATTTAGGAAGTAAGTGTATGAATCCAGGTTTCAACTCAAGATCAATATTAATATCAAGATAATTAATGCACCAATTTTCAAAATGCAAATCAGGTGAAACTAACTCTTTAATGGTCCCAGCAGGAACATTATCAACATTAACATTAGCATGCTCTAAACGTGCCTAATTATTTACATTTCCCTCATTATCTTTCATTTTAGTTTCAGGATCAGAAGCAGAAGAATCGACAGATGACTCAACAGAACAAGATTTAGAAAAACTACTACCTACAAGATTACTAACTTTAACTCTTCTTCATTGATGAAATGTCCTCTCAATTTCAAGATCAAAGTCAAACAATTTTTCAAAAGAGGATCGAGTCATAGAACATCAACAAAGTAGGATTAAAGTAGTAAATAAAAAAATACAAAATATTTAAACTACTAAAAAAATAAATTCAAAACAACCTAAAGGACTCAATACACACTAGGGAACTCAGAAAACACAAGAAAAATCACACAAAATTTGAAAACAAAATATGAAAAAATCAAAAAATTCAAGAAAAATTAAAAAAAATTCAGAAAAGCAGTCAAAATGATTGAATTTGCCATAAAAACACCAGACCTAATACTTAAAAGTATTAGTCTTGCTCAGAACACCCAAAAACCTTGGAATACCAAAGATCAAGATTTTTTGGGCGATGACAAACAAATTTCCAGAACAAGACACTTAGGAAAATTCAACCAAAATGACAAAATCAAAATGAAGAAAACAGGGGAAAAACACCTAAAAACTCAAACCTAAACCATTTCTCCCCGGCAACGGTGCCAAAATTGATGATGCCTTAGTCGCTTAAGCACTCAATTAAACTAAGATTGAATTAATGCAGTATAGGTCAATCCTAGGTCATTCTTCCCAAGGAGCAATTTAGGGGTTAATTTGAATTGATTTTAGTTGATTATTTGGTACTTGCTATTTGATGCAAATTCTAAGAAAACTATCTCTACTCTAAATGCAAAATTAATTAAACTAAATGCATGCAAATGGGGGGTTTTGAATTAAGAAATTTAAATTTCAACTAAAAGAGAAAAACTAAATAAGTAATTAAACTAGATTGCTCTAAATTGAAATTAAAGTGATTGTGAAAATGCAAAGAACAAACAGGAGGCAACCAAGGTTTTATAAGGGGATTTTAGCTCTCATTACTCACCCAAGATTGATTGAGACCAAGAGAAATGATTAGCTAATAGACTAATGAATTTAATTAACTTAATCCAAGGATAGGAAACCTTAAACTCAAATGCACATCACTTGACTTAACTAGGAAACCCTTAGTTAATTCAAGAAATTTACAAGTAATTAAGCCAATTAAGCTCATCAAATCCTTCAACAATTGGATTCAATTAATTCTGGAAATTTGATTTCAATTACCTAATTGAACAATTAAGCAATCATACTATCCAATTCAACAATCAAGTAGCGCAAAAGACCAAGGTATACAATTAAAATCATAACATTAATCAAATCAATGCAAGAGAACTTAAACATTAACCCAACCAACATTAATAGGTCCAGAAAACCAAAATCTAACAACTACAAAACATAATTCAAATCCCAAATAACACCAATTCCAATTACAATCCAAGATAAAATCATTTGTCTAACCTAAAACTAGGTCTCAACATTTAATCCACATAAAAATTCCTAAAACTAGAAAATCTCTAAGTTCTTGAAATTGAAAGAGGAAAAAGTAAGAAAAATAAACTCCTCATTGGTCTTCAATCCATGTAAAATCAAGAGCTCAAGTGTGACGACCCTAACTTCTAATCATTGTAATTAAGGTTAGATACATGATTAATAACCATAAAGTAGGGTTACGTGGCATTAAGACTAATTACATTATGAAAATAGGGGGAAACTTGAACCTTAATATAGTTAGGGTCATCAATCATACGATTATAAACACTTATGTGCATAAGGGAAACAAATACTCATTTACCAGTCTTTGATTCTATTACTCATCAATTATAACTCACCTTAATATCTCTACATATCCCCTGAGATTAACATATGAAAAACCAAGGTTTTCTAGTCAATATAAGTGTTTCAGCATATTCGTCGCAGCCAATTTCCATTTAGCCGCGACCAATTCTCCTCGGCTTCACCCTTTACATCGCTACAAATTTTGCCGCAGCGAGTTGGACCTTCGCCGTGACCAACTTACATGGCGCTGCAGTGAAGAAGCCTCATGGAACTTCCCTCGCTCACCTCTCGCTATTGGCCGCGACCAATATCTCCATTCGCCACGGCCAATTCCTCTTTGGAATGCCTGGTTCATTTTCACAAAAGTTCGTCACGGCCAATTCCTTAATTCGCCATGACGAATTACCCTCTGGACAACTCCCAGTTTTGCCTCCCATATTTTGCCGCGGCCAATTCCACATTCGCCGCGGCGAATTGCTCTCTAGTACTCTCCCTGGGCAACTTCGCCACTATTGGCCATAGCTAACTCCATTTTAGCCGCGGCGAAGTGCGTTCTGGTCTTACACTCTGAAAATCTAGTCTCCTACTCTCCTTTATCCCCCCTAAGGTCCCTTTACCTTAGTTGTGGGGCTCAAATAGCTCTCATTAGCCTAATTTATCCAGCTAATCTATCATCTGTAATTTAAGATTTAAGGGTCAATTTCTTTTCTCTAATTACCCTACATCAGCAAATTTGTAAAATAACAATAACAGGAGTTCATGAACTATCAGCAGCTATCACTTGATACCCAATCAATGGGGGTTCATAACAATATGTCAAGATTACATTTCCAATACTAAGCAATATCAGAGTTCAACAAGGCTTATAGTAGATATCATAAATCCATACATCAAACACCAATTTAAAGTAAGGTCTACTCCTCAATAAGTACACATTATATTATCAAAATACAGACTTCTACACTTGGCAATACAGATACATGATGATGCTATACAAGACTTAACAAAATTAGCATCTACCCTATGCTACTCAGACCAAGTGTAGCTTCCCACACCCGACCTCAACTCATGGATGTTCATCCACTTGCTTACCCTTATCCTTACTTGAGAAACCTTCACCTGAAATATTAATCCCATAAAATGGGGTGAAATATAAATCTCAGTAACTAAGGCAATTCTATCATAAATCCAGTTTAATTAGCATATATGCATGAATCAAAATCAACATTAGAATCATATCAATCATATCAGCAAATGAAACAATTAGGCTATCATGATTACTATTCCATACTAGCAATCATATTATCACATGTTAAAGGCTATTAACACCGGGAGAGGCCCGTCTACGGCACCTACTCCCTATTGAGCACAACCGGGGCTCTGTGCATCTGAGGTTTGATCATAACCTGGTGCCCGATCGAAGCACATGCACGGGTGGCAGCCGCACCACAGCTCCACCATGGACTCACAAGGTCCAATCACAATTCAACAGATAGCCAACCAATTCATTCAACATTTCAAATTCATATATAGCAACATATGAAATTAAATCAAATATATATATGGAATTGATGTAAACCCGGTTACCTCACTTGTAGACAAAATTGCAACAGCCACCATAATTCCCAAATTTAGATTAAAGTGTCCTCCACCAGAAAACTCAATATTCCACCCAAAATCCTAAGCAAATTCATACAAAATTAATCCCCATTTTATAAATCAGCTATAGGGGTCTCAATTTAACAAATGAAGTATCAAAATGAAGGGTTTAAACTCACCTAAGGTCAGCTCTAATCTTAACCTACGAATTTCACCAAGAAAATCCCCAAACACCCACATTTCAGATTTTTGGGTAGGATGAAAATACTCCAAATGAAAAACTAATCGGACTAAATTAAAGAGAAAGATGAGGGGATTAAGTTGTATGACTATTACCTTAGCTGAATCTTGCTCTAAATGTGAGAAATTACAGAATTCTTACCCCTAACCCTAGCCTCCTTCTCAACCTCCGAATTTTGCCTCTTGAGTTTCAGCAAATGAGAAAGTGGTTGAAACATTAGGGTTTAAGTTAGGTTTTAGTTGGGTCAAATATGGGTCATGGGTTGCTCCAAAGTCCAACTCATAGTGGGCTTCAGGTTTTTGTTTGTTAGGCCAGTTTTAAAATGTTGGGCTGCAGAATTTTACTGGGCCAGTTTTTATGCATTGGGTTGCTGAAGCTTAATTAAGTTTGGGCCAAGTTTGAAAAGCTCAAGAATTTGGGTCTGCACAAGGGTTATTGGGCCACTTAGAAGAGTCTATACAAGGTGGATCTTTGGCCTCCATCCCACTAAATTGGGTTGGGTCTGCACCTAACCCATTGGGCCTCTATTAGCCCTCTTCTCATGATTTATTAATTTAGGCCTAGATAGAATTTCTATCCCAATTAAATCCCAAACCCGTTTTAACAATTTATTTCTCTAAAATCTCCATCCACTTAACTTGCCCAATTATCACATATTAATTATTCTTAATTAACCTAATCCATAATTAACACCTTAATTAATTATGGGGTGTTACATCAAGCCTTCCTCCTCTATGCTCCACCTTGCTGCCACCTTTCTTTTAAGCTTCCATGGATTTTATGCTTTTTAATTCCTTCAATTTCACTGCCATGAAGAAATGAAGGAGAATAGCCTTTTGTTGGATGAATGATGGTGAGTCAGCTAGAAGGAACGTGTTTGTGAGGAGATGAGTGAATGGGAGAAAGTAAAATGGGGCCTGTGAATGCTATTGGAAGGCAACGTGTTAATGAGAAAGAGTGAAAATGGTGATTCTCGGTGCTGGCTCTGCTTCTCCAGCCCAAAAAAATACCAATCAAGAGGTAGCAGCTCCTTCTTCCCCTTCTCTGCGTCTCCAGCGTCTTCAGCTTCTCTAACTCTCTCCTTTCCCACCAGGCGTCCTCTGTGTAAAGTCCCACATCGGATAGAAAGGTCCTGGGCTAAAGCCTTATCTGATGTGGGACTTTACACTCTGTGTCCAGTCCAGAGAAGGAGAAATGAAGAATGAATGAAGCAGCTCTCCAAAATTCCTCTCCCTCTTGATGCGTCCTTCAGCGTGAAATCTGAAAGGCCAAGAAAAGAATCAAGAAGTTGCACTTCTGTTAGCTACAGGCGTTCTGCTGTGTGTCCGAAAAAGTGAATGGATGAAGCAGCTTTCGTTCTCCCAGTCCTCCCTCTGCACAGTCCCGAAAAGCCAATGAAGAAGCAGCTAAAATTCTCTCCTCCAGGTCCAGCCTCTTGCACCTACCCGAAGGGAAAAGATGAATCAAAAGAAAATGGCCAGAAAAAGGCATCCTCCCCACAATCCAGTTTGAAAAGCTGAAGAAAAATCCATTTTCAAGCAATGCATCTCCCTCAGTATTTCGGCTCCTCTGCTTCCCTGATTCCTCTTAAAAAAAAACAAAAAATTAAACCTAATTACTTATTTACAAAAATTGCCATTTTCAAGTATTCAATAAAAACAAAAATTATGCTTCAATCTTGACCCTTGATCCACTTTAATTCCTCAATTCACTTGCCCAAAAATTTTGCACAAATTTAATAAATGTTTTAAACATTTGAAATATTCAACCCATCAAATAAATATGAAAAATAAAATATTAGCAATTTAAATCCAAAAATTCTCCTAATTAATTCAAAATTATATCATTTTCCAAAATTGACCAAAAATTCAAATGTTGAATAATAAATCCATTTAAGCTCAAATTAATCATTAAAAACAATAATAAATGTAGGTAAAAATAGATGAAAATTAGCACTTATCAAAGTAGCTTTTGGTTAGAAGCCAAATATTTCCCATCTTACAATTTTTAGATGTGTGATAAATGTTCTAATTACTCCACCACGACACACAAAGACGAATCCTTAAAAAAGATTGAGAATATATGTTATGTATAAGTCTTCTTATTGACAGAATGACTTGCTTATTGTTATTTTGACAAAATAGTTTTCTTAACATTAGGGGGAAATAATAAGCAACTAGATGAAGAAATTACATGGAATGTACTATTATTATCTCATATAAATCATTGTAAAAAGTAATATGATCTAGAAATTCATAAAATAATGCATTCACAAGATATTATAAATCAACTACCAGATACATTTACCAACCTAAAGAGAGTTATCAAACTCATATATTAGTTGAAAATGTTTCAAACCAAATTAATCTCCTAGTAGGACAATTAGTTAGTGCAAGTGAAAGTAAGCCACATCTAAAGTTGGTACATTAATTGATTCCAAAGATAAAAATCATCGAAGAGCAAAAGGAATAAATAACCAATATGGTCATAATGAGGAAGCAAAAGATATAAGTAATTATAAAACCTTATAAGAGGTTCAAGTGCCTGAAAATAATAATAAAGAGATCTCGATAAGTTATGTTAGTACAAGAAAAAAAGGAGTCGAAAAAATACATTTATCAACAATATTTTTCATACAATGTTGCTACTGAAATAATATAACAAAACAATGATCTTGAACCAAAATCTATCAAAAATGTAGATAGAGAGATTATTAACCAAAGTAAAAAGACATAATTTAAGCATAGTAATTTCATTTTCAAAACATAAAGTTTTTAGACCTGTAGTCTAAACACCTAAAGTATAAAGTTTGTATGGAATAAATTGGTATCTATTCAAAAATGAAATAAGAAAAATAAAGTTGTCGAATACAAAGTACAACTTATAGTACCAGGGTTTTCGCAAAGGCATGGCATTGAATATAAAGAGAAATATTTTTTTTTATGGTGAATGCAATTACTTTTAGATATCTTATTAGTTTCAAGAACATGAAAAAATTGATATACATGTAATGGATACTATTACAACTTATTTATATGGCTTACTACATAGTGAAATTCGCATGAAAATATTTGAAGGATTTAAAATGTCTAAAGCATGTAAAGATTCCCAAAAGAATCATTCAATACATTTACTTAAATTTGTATATGGATTAAATAGTCTAGACTTATGTGATATAATCATCTCCATGAATATTTGTTGAGAGAAGGTTATAAAAATTATATAATTTACCTATATATTTTCATGAAACAAAATTTGGATCAAAGTATATATATTGACCATTTAAATATTACTAGAACTCCTACAAAAGCTTCAAAAAGCATTTAATTATTTGCAAAAAAAAAATTGAGATAAAAGATCTCAAAAGAAAAAGAAAGTTTTATCTTGACTTACAGATTAAGCACTTAATAAATGGGATTTTTCTTTATCAATCAATATATACTACAAAGATCTTAAAGCAACTCTATACAAAGAAATTACATCCACTAAATATCCCAATAGTTGTAAGATAGCTAAATGTGAAAAATGACACTCATTGCTCTGGAGAGAATGATGATGAACTTTTTGGTTCTAAAGTATCATATTTTAGTATTATAGGAGCATTAATGTATCTTATTAGTAGTACAAGATCTAATATTGTATTTGCTATAAATTTGTTAGCAATATTTAATTTTTCTCTAAAAAAAATATTGGAATAAAATTAAACATTTATTGTGATATCTTCAAAAGACTATTAATATAGGGTTATTTTATTCAATTGTATTTGGATCACAATTAATTAGCCACATAGATATAGGATATTTATTTTATCCACATAAAGCTCAACAAATTATTTATATACATGTAAGGGTATAATTATATTATGGCATTCTACAAAACAAATTTTAACTGCTACTTCTTTAAATCATGTATAAATAATTGCAATGCAGAGATAAACCAACAATATGTTTGGCTAAGACTAATAACCCAACATATCTAGACAATGTGTCATTTATCTTAAAAAAAAAAAGATTCCAACCATATTATATGAAGATATAATGCAACATGTATAACTCAACTAAAAATATGGTATATTAAAGAAGAGAGAAAAAATATTTGATAGATACATTATTTTACATTTTTATTCTCTTTACAACAAGTCAATTTAATATAATTTATTTCTAATTATGATTATTAATGCTGATATTTGTTTGTAGGACATAAGTTAAGAATCGAAAGTAACTGGGCTTAAAATTAGAAAATTTCAACATTTTATATTTCTAATCTTTGTTGTTTATTTCAAGTTTTTCACTAGGTTAAAAGTTCAACATGTGAATAAGGCCTTTAAAGAAGTTGCAAAGGACATTTCAAGCTTTTCGAAATGGTATTATAGTCCAAAATCCACTTCCATTTAAGCCTCTAAACATAGCCCCAAAGTCTAATATGAAAAGAAATCCTAATCCTAATAGAAGAAAAATTTCTACTTAACTTTTTAAGAAAACTTATTTGAGGCTTTTGATGTTAGAATAAGGTAATTCAAACGCCTAAAATCATCTACACATCCAAGAATACAACTTTCATGAACGGCTTCAGTTAAGATAATTGTTTTGGAAGAGTAAATAAGTTAAAACGTTAAGATTCAGTATCTGGAAAAACTAGTTGAGGTAATGTCATACCATATCTATAGGCTACTTAATATGCATGTTAAAGGGGTTAAAGAATCCATTTTAATAAAATTTACACTTTAGGTAGTGGAAATAACTGACACGGAAAACCAAAATAAATCATTATTTGTCAAATAGGTCATATGAGCTTACCATATTTATTTTGTATCCTTAACACATGTGCTCAACTAGAACTAACTCAATTTAAAGCCCAAAAGTCAGATCTATGCCATGCAACATGGAATGGCATGTGGCTTGCATTTTTTCAAGTTTTCCATATTTAAATATGAACTTTGAAAAATCATAATTAATTCTAGAACAATTGAAATCATGCAAACTATAGCATTCTAGAAAACTCAGGATGTCCTCTAATTACCATAAAAATCTTGGATCAAAACACAAGGTTTGCCCTATGAAATTCAATAAAACAGTACATCAAGTCACTAAGACATCCTACAACTAACTCCCAAATTAAAAAATTTATATCCTCCTCTACAAAGCTCCAAATGAGGCACTCTCAGTGCTATAAAAAGCTTATAATGTCTAGTTTATATTTGTAAAATTCCATAAGCATTGGAGTTCATTTGGTCTACATGTGACAAAAGAATGTAAATTGACCATATGAATAGTAACCTTGACAATTCTATATAATTTGGCCAATTTTGAAAATTCATAATAAATTCTCTAGAGCTCCAAATTGGGTGATCTTTGGATTTTAAAAATCTCTCAATTAGACCTATAATCATGCCAAATTTCATGCACAAAAATGTCCAATTGTTCAGCTTGTGGTTCAACTCAAGATTATGTCACTTTAGGAACCATAAAAAGGTCAAAATTACACCAAATGATTTTCTAATCATTCCACAACCATTTGAGCATATCCAAAAGCATAAACACAGCCTATGAGAGCATCCTAAATGGTCCAATTCATCATATATCTCAAAACCAACTTCCTACTTGAATCCATACACATATGCATAAGGGCTCCATGATATCAAAAATCTACATAACCATTCATTTGACTTCAGAATTAATACATACATCATAGTTACATATATTTAAACATGCTTAAAGGTTTACACTACATATAGATCACATAATTACAAACTTTGACATCAAAATACAAAATTTCCTAAATTATTGCCAAAGTTTTAGTCTTCAAGGTGTTTGACCTCCATTTTTTGCTCCACTTAGCTCACTTAGACATGGTTAGAATTATGTAACAACATATATTTCTAACTTATTCCATAACTTCCTTATGCATCACATCATCAATTCCATGAAGAAAGTGAGAAAAGTTCATTAAAATAATGTATATAATTGCGATACGTCGTGTATAAAAATTCCATGTGGACCGTTTGAACTCATACAACACATTTCCATATTTAATTACATGAATACAACTCATTTGCACCATAAAATGTGGCCCACAACTCATGGAACTCAAGGGAAAGCTTAGAATATTCATACATATTTTTGGCCAAAATTTGGCTCTTTTCTGTCACAATTTTGAAAAATCATAACTAATTTTAGAAAAATCTAAATCATGCATTCTTGGCCATTCTGGAAAGTTACAGATGTCTAATTCATACTAAAAATATGTCTAGACCATAACATCCATAACAAAGGACTTTGACATGCGAAATGGTCCAGAGGTCGAACTACCCACTAGTATTGTCATAGATTTCTGCAGCAAATTTCAAAAATGTCCAATTAATTCCACAAAAATCCAATCCATGCAAATGATACTGATACCAATCTAGAAATCTGTTGATGTTAACTAGAGGGGAAAAATAACTCTAGACCAACTTAGGTACACCCAGACCTCGAAATTCAATAGAACAATAACTGAAGTCGGGTAAATCTCCTAATACTGGACAGAATCTAAAAAACTTCATATCTCCCTCTCTAGACCTCTAAATGAAGTACTTTTAGTTGGCACAAGTCAGAAATTTCTAATTTCTCTGTATAAAATTTCATGGCAATTCGACATCATTTGAGCTACATGTGACAGATTTCATTTTCGGACCAAATGAATAGCGCATCAGACCAAAATCAGAAAATTTGCCAACTTTGAAATTCATCAAATATTCTGTAGACCTCCAAAAACTATGTTCTTTAGCTTCCTAAAAAGTTCTCAATAAGCTCTAATTGCATACCAAATCTTAGATCAGGAAGAATTCATTTGGATAAAAAGTGGCATAGAGTTCCATTATGGTCAATTTTAGCTCCATAGGGGATAACAAAATATCCAAATGGTTTTCTTTAGGGTTTGGCACCTCTTGGGCAAGTCTAAAAGTATAAATAGGACTTGTGTGAGCTGCCCAAATAGTCTCAAACTCCATGCCTCTCATTTTGGCTATGCCACTTGCGATTATACATACTTACATCAAACTTTCAAGAAACAATACTTAGCATTACATACTCAATTTACATTCTAGCATTCACATATCATATCCTCTCATTTATACATTGTACATCAACATATTTATACATGATTATAACTTCATAAGACATATACATCCATGAATTACAACATATGTCATTCTTGTAGCCTTAAAGTAACAAAATTTTCACATTTTAATTTCATTCCTTCATCTCTCATGTGGTTGACTCTCATTACTTTGCTCTTTGGGTCCACCTAGCATATTGGAAGATTGGAGAGGGGGGATGAGATTCAAAGAATCCCAATAGTTTATCTCCCATTCAATCATACATAATAGATGCAAACAAATCTATAAATGTATGTATGGCCATGTTGACATGTGCAAACATTCAATAGACATTTTCATCATTTGAGTAAGTCATACATAGCATACAAAGGTTTGTCAAGCAAGTGGATTGGCCTCATCCAATTTCTTGTGGATATTAGACTTGCCTCACCCATTCTTTAAGAAATTCTTGGACTCAACCATGCTCTTAGGAGTTCATCTTTCTTTTGGGATATCCTTTGCTTTGTCTTAACTAATCTTAAGAGTTCTTGGCTCATCCTCACCATGGCTAAGGGTTTTTGGCCTCACCACACTCAAGCAAACCCAAGCACATATTATAAATATCATATAAAATATAATATGTCATCATAAAACCATGGCATATGAATTCATGTTAGCATACTTTTCATGGCTTGAAAATATATATACACATATTCTAAGACAAGCTAAGCACGCATCTATGCATGAAAGAAGGTAGAGAGAGCTACCTTAGAAGCAATTACACACTTTTTTTTTAAGCCTTGAGTCCTCTCCCTTGACCTCACACACCCAATGAGGTGGAAATCATTTCTCTTGGCCTAGACAGACCAAAAGAAACATAAATTACTCATGGGAATAAGCCTTGGCATTATACACACTTTACATGAAGCTACTTTGGTTTATGGCTCTATTATGCTTCCATAAGGCACTTAATGAAGCAACTATAAAAATTCATGATCTTGGCTCCCTTCTCTCCTTTAATCTATGATTCTTGACTCCATTTAGACCCGTTAGAGTCATCACACAATTATTTTAAGGAGCTTAGCTAGGAGTTGCTTCATTATGTTACATTATGGAGCCTACACCTCCATCTCACTATCTATGGCTTCTAAAATATTTTCAAGACTTCGTCTCATACTCTCTCATCATATATGATATAAAACTAAGCTTGGAAGCAATTAAAACACTCCCTAAGTATTACTTTTGTCCTAGGCTGAGGCAAGGCTTCCTTAAGGAGTCCATGCAGTTTCTTTGCTTTCTTGGATGGGAGGTGCATGTAGGAAGCTCTCTAAGGGTCTTAGAAACTCATACAAACATTCACATAGGCTTGGGAACTTTTAGATAAAATCATATTTTTGGTTATGTTCACAAACCCCTAACTTTTCTATCTTATAAATTCATGGTTCTTTCTTTGTTCTCTTTGCTTATTCTTGTTTCTCATGCTTGAATATTCTTGTCTCTACCTTGTTTTGGCTTGAATTCCTTCCCCTCTCTAGTTTCTCTCTCTAGACCTAATATGGAAGCCATTAGAATTCAAAGAAAAATAAGTTTTTCTATTGCATATCATACCTCATTTGAAAAGCTTGCTAAATGGTGATTCTCTTACTCTATTTAGTTGCTCAAAACCTTCACTTTTTCTCATGAGGTCAGGTACCAAATTCCTCCTTTTAAGAATCTAAAACCATCAAGAGAAGGAGAATGAAGAGAGGAGAAAATTTTATAACTAACTTGTTGCAAATTTTCATATATTTTCATACATTTTTGCCTTAGTTTTCTTTCTCTCTCTTCTCCCAATTTTCACGCCATTGTTGCTCTATTTCTGAGCTCAAGAGACATTCTTGGAAGGGTGGAGAAGCTGCCTAGTTATTTAAAAAGGTGAAGGATGATTTTTATAACAATTCCCAAAATACCGATTATGTCCCTCCACTTTCGTTCCTTCGTTTAGGCTCGTTTTAGCTCCTTTTTTAGAACTATCTTTTTCATCATAAAATTTAGGTTTTCTAATTTATAAAATGCATTTGGAATCACTTAATTTGGATTTAAAATTATTTCAAACTGTTCAGTCAAAGTTTTGGTCAATTGACGGCCGAAATCGCTCACTGGAAGGGTTTCAACTGTCCCGAGGGCTCCCATGATTTTTAGGGCCTCTGAGAACCCTGGAAAACTCAAAACTTTCATTTAAAAAGTCCTCCAGTAAGCTTTTCAAAAAGTGCCCATATTTACGAAAATACACTGGCCTTTCGGCAAATTTTTCAAATTATTCCAGCCTTAGTTTCTGGGCAACTTAAAGCTCAAATCCTCATTTTTCATTATTTAGAATTTTATCCTAATTTTAGTTAGCTCCAAATCCTCCTATTTTAGGGACTTCCTTTTATATCTGACCTATTTTTAATGTTTATGGAAAAATCGAACATCGCGTTTCTCACTTTTACAGAGAGACTGGATGTTACAACTTATATAGGAAAGAGTGAGATTTAAAGAATCTCAATAGCTCTCTTATCCTTTCAAACATACATATATAACATATTTTCATGTCAAAGAATGTAAGCATGCTGAGAAAGCTTCTAATAAACATACATAAGCATAATTCCATGTTACATAAGTTCATATAAGTCAAACATAGGCTCTAAAGGATGTTAGTTTGGCCTCACCTATTTTTTTTAAGACTTTTGGACTTGCCTCACCCACTTTTAGGAACTTTTGACTTAGCTTTACTCTATTTTGAGACTTTTGGCTTTATTTCACCCATTATTAAGAACTTTTGGCTCATCCTCACCCATTTTAAGGGACTTTTGGCATAACCACATTTATTCAAGCCATCTTGCACTCAAATTACATTTCAAGAAATATAATGGTACTAAGACATTCAATCAATAGCTAAAGGCATATTTCACACTTTAAACATACAACACAAGCATCCCAAGACAATCAAACATCCAAGAAATGCATGCAATAAAAGTTAAAAAGTTACCTTGAGTCAAGTATTACACACTTTTTCCTTTGATCTTTCCTTCCCTTCTTCGAACACACTTACACTTAGGAGATTTTTGATTTGCTTGGCTTAGGCACATCAAATGAAACACAATTCAATTATTGAAACCAATTCTAGCCTTACACAAACTCTATACATGCTTACTTTCTCTAATATCACCAATATAGTTCCATAAAAGGGCATAATGAAGCAAGCCCTAGAATTCATGATCTTGGCTCCAATTTCTCATTCAATCTAAGTCATATGACTCCAATTAGACTCATTAGAGTCATCTTCAACTCATTTTAAGGAGCCTAGATTTAAGTTGCTTCTTTATACCTTAAAATTAAGTCTAAAGTTCCATCTCATAAACCATGGCTTCTAAATTCAAACCAATGGTTTTCTTAGTATTTACTAATCATATCTAGGCCATTCCCATCCTTAGAACTAGAGAAAAATTTTCCTAGGTGCTCACTCTTTCTTTGGTCTAGACACACACACACACAGTTAGGCCCATGGATTTGTCTTGGTTTCTTTAGGGAAATAGCCACTATGAAGCTTCTTAGATGTCTTATGGACTCATACAAATTTTTACATAAGCTAGAATATCCTTAGAAAGCTTCAAAATTGGCTAGGTGTCTTAAAAACCCTAAACATCACAACTTGAATTCTAAGCCTCCTCTTTTAGTTTCAATTGCATATTCCTATTCCTTATGGTCTAAAACCCTTGTCTCTACCTTGCTATGTGTAACACCATATTTTCTAACTCATTTCCATCATCATTTACATACTTATGTGATATATTGTAAGAAGGAAGTGGAAAATTCCATTAAAATAATAGACTTTCTTGTGTTGCGCTATAGTTAAAAATTTGCTATCGGTGTCACGTGGACCGTGTGAGTTCATACTACACATCCTCATATTTATTTACATCATCACAACTAATTTGCATCTCAAAATCATGCCCACAATTCATGGAAACCAAAATGGAGCTCAAAATAAGCAAGTATATTTTCGACCAGATTTGCTCCATTTTCTAACCCAACTTTGGAAAATCATAACTAAATCCAGAAAATTCGAAATCATACAATCTTGGTCATTTTGGAAAGCTTAGGATGTTTAATTCATAGTAAAAATACTCCCATATCATAACATGCATCACAGAGGACATTTGACATCCAAAATGGTCTAGAGGTCTGACTGAATTCTGGAGCTGTCACAAAATTTTGCAGAAAAATTTGAAAATGTCTAATTAATTTCACAAAAATCCAATCCATGCAAATGATACCAATTTGGAAAGCTGTGGATGTTAGCTAAAGAGAAAAATATCTCTAGATCAGTTCATCAAGCCCATACTTCAGAATTCAATGGAACAGTACTTCTGGTCTGGAAAAATTACTGATACTAGACAGAAACTTCAAAAATTCATATCTCCCTCTATAGACCTCCAAATGAGGTGCTTCTAGTTGACACAAGTCACTGTGATCATCTAGTTTCTCTGTATAAAATTTTGTGGCAATTAGACATCATTTGGGCCTTATGTAACTGAAAATAATTTCAGACCAAATGAATAGTGCATCAAACCAGAAACCATGAATTTTTTAACTTTGAAAATTCATCAAATATTATGTAGATCTCCGAAAATTATGATCTTTAGCTTCCTAGAAATATATCAATGAGACCTAATTGCATGCCAAATTTTAGATCAAGACTAGGTCATTTGGCTAAAAAGTGATATAGGATTCTATTATGATCAAATTTGGCTCCATATGAGGTGCCAAAGTTGCTAAATGGTCTTCCCTTGGTATTGGCACCTTTTGAACAAGTCTAAAAGCATATTTAAAACTTATGTGAGCTACTCAAATGGTTCCAAACCTCATGCATCTCATTTTGGCCATTCAACCCACACTTATGCACATTTCCATCAAACTTCCATATTGCACACTTTGGCATTACATAGTCAAAATAAATGCTAGAGGTCATATATCATCTTCATACATCTAAAAATCATATAATAGTATATTTACACATGTCTCAAGGTTCATGGTACATAGATCACATCATATACATTATGAATTATCATTATGGTTCCAAAATAGACAAAACAAGGCACAAGGTTGTCAATCTCTCTTCTTCATCGTGGTTGGCTCCCTTCATCATAATTACTTAGTCCACCTAGCATGTTAAATCATTGGAAAGGAGGAGATGAGATTCAAAGAATCCCAATAGTTCATCTCCCATTCAATCATACATAATATGTGCAAAGGAAGCTTTACAAATGCATGCATGGAGAAATTAGAAGTCATGGACATTTTAAAAGCAACCTTGGCATGTGAATCAATCATACAAGACATTCAAGAGCTTACTAAGTGTTTGGATTGGCCTCACACTTATCCTTATGGATTTTGGACTTGCCTCACCCATTCTTTGAAAGCTTTGGACTCAACCATACTCTTGAGAGCCCACTTTGCTTTTAGGAGACTCTTTACTTCGTCTTTAGGAGACTCTTTACTTTATCTCAACTACGCTCAAAGGTTCTTGGCTCATCCTCACCAAAGGGAAGAGTTCTTGGCCTCTCCACACTCAAGCAAATTCAAATAAGCATTATGTACTCATTTAGAAACATAACATGGCATCAAGAGTCATAGCACATAAAGGCATGCTAGCATACTTTTCATATCTTGAAAATACATATACACACATTCTAAAACAAGCTAAACATGTAACACCATCATTTCTAACTCATACTCATCATGCCTTACATGCTCATATGAGATGTAGGAAGAATAACGTGAGATCTTCCTCATGAGATTCATACACTTTCTTAGAATTGTAACATGGTTAAAAATTTATTTCAATGTCACCTGGACAGTGTGAGCTCATTCTATGCATCCTCATATTTAATTGCACCATTACAACTCATTTCCATCCCAAAAACATGCTTTCAACTCATAGAAACCAAAAAGAGGTATGGAACATGCATGTTCATTTTATAGCGAACAGGTACATTTACTATAACTAGGCTATAGTTAGCAGACTTAGAAAATTTTCAGCCCTTCGAAAATTTTTCAGCTTCTCTTTTTTTTCTTCTTCTTTTTTCTCTCTTTTTTCTGGTTGTTACAAAACACACATCCATGCATGAGAAAAGGTGAAGAGAGATACCTTGTACAAATCTACACACTTTTCTCCTTGAATTTCCCTCCTTTGCCTCTGCTATATACCCACAAATTAGTGGAGATAGTTTCTTTTGGTCTAGATACAATTTATGGGAGCCAATTAGGTTCATGAAATACATTCTAAGGCTACACAATTTGCTTAAACATTAGATTGCTTTATAATCCTCATTATGGTCCATAAATGTACCTAATAAAGCAACACTCCTCATAGAAATTCTAGGCTCCATTCTTTCCTTTCAAATATGATTCTTGACTCCTTTTAACCCTCTTGGAGTTATCACACAATTAAAACAAAGAGCCTAACATCATGTTACTTCTTTAGGTCATAATATGGAACCTGAGGCACCAAATCACTTTCTATGAGTTTTAAATTTTGTCCAAGGCCTCTCCTCATTTTCATTCATCAAATATGACTCAAGAATGGCCTTAGAAAAATTTAAAACTCTCCCTAGCCAGGAGAACCCATCTAGGGCGAGGCTATGAAGTATATTGGGTTCCATTGAGCTTTCTTTGTTTTCTCAAGGGAAGAAGCATATGGGGAGCCTCTTAGGGATCTTGGGAGCTCATTTAAACTCTTACTTAGGCCTAGGAATCATCATACAAAATTAGATTTTACAAGGTGCAATTGAAACCCTAGAACTTGCATCTTGGAATCTAATGGTTTTTTGATAATTCCCTTTGCATATTCTTAATCTCCACACCTTTTTTCCTTAGATTCATGCTTGGTTCTGCTTAAAAATCATCTCCTCCTTGGGTTTTCTCAAGTGGGGCGAAATGGTGGAGGAAGGCACCAAAAATGACAACAATAGGAAGATAAAATTACCTTATTTTCTTGCTTTTTCTTACTTGAATCTTGTGTTCTTTGAGCTCCTCTCTTCAAATCCGAATTTTTCCCTTAATATCTCCTTTGAAACAGATTTGTAAACTTCCTTTTAATCAAAGGAAACAAAGGAGAATGAAGGAGAGGAGATTTGGAAGAGAAAGAGCATGAAAAACTACTAAATTTTCATACCTTAAACTTTTAATTTCTCCTCCTCTTTGCCTTTCTCTTATGCACCACTCTCCCTAGGGTTTTCCTCTATTTTTGGGCAAAACTTGGTCGTGCATAATGAGGGGAGAAGAAGGGCTCACCATATATATAGGTGGAAGGAAGTTACACTTTTCAAAAATTTTCATTTTGCCCTTCGTTCTTGGCATTTTTGTTTCTCCTTCGTTTTAGCTCCTTTTTGAGAACTGTCTTTTCCATTATAAAATTTAGGTTACTGTCTTTTCTATTATAAAATTTAGGTTTCCAATTTAGTAAAATGCCTTTGAAATCACTCAAATTGGAGCTAAAACCTTCCTGAACGAATCAGTCAAAGTTCAGGTCAACTGACGTTAGAAAACGTCCACTGGAGGGGTTTTAACTATCCTGGGGCTTTTCATGGTTTTCAGGGCCTCTAAGAACCTCGAAGAACTCAAAATTTTCATTTAAAAAGCCCTCCTGTGTGAATTCCAAAATTTGCTCAAAATTACGAGAATGCCATAACGTTTCGTAAGCTTTTCGTAAGAAATTATTTTTTTCATTCTAGCTTCATTTTTCTTTCTGTCTGAGCCTGAAATTTTTATTTTTAGGAGTCTAGAATGCTTCCCAAATTTTTTGGGACCTTAACTATATCATATGGGGGGACTTCCTTTTGTATCCGATGAGTTTTGTTCGTTAATGGAGAAACTGTACGTTACATTTTTCACATTTTCTCTTGTTTTCAGAAAATCGGATGTTACACTATGGCTTGAATTCCTTCCTTATTGATTGGGCCTAGATCTAGCCAAAATCATGCCTAAGGAGAACAACCAAGAAGAATCAAGAAAGACTATGAAAGTTACCTTGATTACCTTGATTTCAAGCTTGTTCCAAGGAACTTTCACTTACTTCTAGCTTCTCCTTCAAATTCTCCTTTCCACTTGCTGGACCAGCCACAAAATGGCCTCAAATAAATCAATATAACCGTAGGAGAAGATAAGAGAAGAAGGAGAACAAGGTTAGCAAAGGAAGAAGCATGAGAAAGTGTTAATTTCTTACCCTTTTCAAGGCTTCTTCTTCTTCCATTTGCTTCTCTTCTTGTGCACCTATTAGAGTAGTTTTTGAATCTATTTTAGAGTGCAAGTGAGTCAGTTAAGAGAAAGGGCAAAAGGGGGGACGTTTTTAACAAGCCAAAGGGTTACTTTTACAACTTTTAAAAATGACAATTTAGTCCCTCTTCTTACTTCTTTCCATTTGGGCTCATTTTAACTCCTTTTTGAGAACCATTTTTTTCATTATGAAATTTAGATCATCTAATTTATAAAATATCTTTGGTTTCACCAAAATTAGACTTAAAACCTTTTCGAATGAATTGGTCAAAATTTTGATCATCCGAAAAGGTTTTAACCATTCTAGAGATTCCTATGGTTTTTAGGACCTCTGAGAACCTCGAAAAACTCATTTTTTTTCATTTAAAGATCCCTTCTTTGACTTTTCTAAAAAGTGCCCAAAATTATGAAAATACCACTAGTTTTTGTCTGATTTTATTTAACTACTCTGACTTCGATTTTTTAGCATCTTTAACCTTGTATCCTCATTTTCAATTTTCTAGATTATTATCCTATTTTTATTTAACCTAAAATCTTTTCATCTAAGAGACCTCCTTTAGTAATTCTCTTAGTTTAAGGCATTTTAGAATAAATGAGTATTACAAGTAGTGTCAGTTTTTAGCCCATAACTTAATATGTGGGCTTTGTTTTGTACAAAATCTAGTGTGTCAAAAAGCAAACATCTAAGGCTACATCTTTTGTGAAAAGAGTAACTTCTAAAAATGCTTGTATCTAGTTCAAAAGAGGCAACTAAGTCAAAATAAAAAAAAAAAACTAAATCAAGAAACTAAATCCTAATTGAATAAGGACAACTCCTTATTCTTGGAAAGTTTTAGGACATTTTTGGGAAACCCTAGGTAACAGCACATAAAAGAATTCTTAGAAGCATTATTAAAGGCACACCACAATTGGAGCAAAAGCTTTGGAAAGCAGTTGTGACATAGAGATATGTAGTTTCATCTAAAGATTGCTATGCCATAGTTTTTCTTTTCTTCTCTTCTTTTGCTTTTTCTTTTATGAATTTGATTTCTTTTAGTTTTAGGATTTTATTTTTTCTTATGAGTAGCTAAACCCTCTTCTGTGGTTTGGTAATGGTTTGGTAAAGACGTTTATGGAAAGTGTTTAAATTAGAATACTCATGTATTGAGTTTTCTTCCGATTAATTTATTATTTAATTTATAATCATTTGCAAATTGTTGGCCATTCTTTGTAAATTTAGATCTATAGTAAGGACTAAGAGGTGAATTGCTACAAAAGATCACTTGAATGATATACTTAGGCTTAAATTCTATAATCTATAGATCTTACCTAAGCAAGATTGTAACTAGCATGAATATGAAGCCATTTCATGTAGGTGTATACTAAGATCCATCAAACTTAATGAGTTTGTGTTAGAGTCTATAACCACGAAAGTAGGCAGAAGACTAGTATAGATACACATGTTCTATCTCAAAAGGAAATTATATATAAATTGGAGAATCAAATGTTAATTAGTATAGAAACTAAATACATCAGTTATTCTTTATTTATTTTGAGGAAGTAACATTGAAATCAAACTTTAAAATTTTTCTTAATTAGTCCAATTATTTAATTTCATTATTTCAGTTTGTTTCTTAGTAATTTATTTTGATTCAATTTAGTGGGTCTTTTAGATAATAGGGAATAATTAAAGGAATTAGTACTTAATTAATTTTTCTCATGGGAATGATAATTTACTCATCTCTCTATTGCTTGTGACTTGTACACTTGCAAAAAATCACCAACAATATTTCACCAATTTTTTTTTCCACTCATGATTTTTAGAAGAATGATGATTCGTTCACGTAATAATATGTCAAATTTGATTCATCAAGGCATTACCAATTGCCTCAATTATAACGTTGATGTATAGTATTATATATGCTGACTCAAGAATAGAAAGTGACATTGTCATTTGGGGAAGTAAAAGATATGCTATACTCTTTTTTCCTCAATCATGATTTTGTTCCCATGAGTTTTTCCTAATAAGATTTTTAATGAAACAAATTATATTATAAATATTGTGTACGTCTTTTTTTTTTCCTTCCTTAAGTTTTTAACTTACTACATTTTTTTAGTAAGATTTTAATAAGGTACATTATTATTTGTTAATAAGCATCCAAAAAGAAGTATTGTAAATAATACAATTATGTAGATGTCTATATTCCTTTAAAAATGACTCTATAATATCTCTTCTCATATTTAATGATATATACCTTATAACTTTCAAAAGATTTATGTTACATAATTATGTAAATTAAATTTTTTATTTATATTATTGTAACTCATAAGCCTATATTTATAGTTGATGGCCTATAAATAAAAACAAGTATTAAGCTTGAAGCATCAAAAATATGAAAAATATTCTCTCCATTATCCCCTTATTTTCTCTTATTATAATTTTTATATTTCCAATTACCTTTATAATTGACACTTTTAATATATTAAAGTTGTAATCCTTTAACATAGTTTACTATTCATTTTAAAGTGAAGTTCTTTAATAAAGTCCTAAAATTACATATAACTAATTTTATAAACCAAACCAAACCAAACTAAGCATCTACAAACTTATATACCTAGATTATAAAAATTAAATAAATCAGACCAACTATGTATAAATTTATAAATATATTAGTGGTGAATCTGCCAAAAATAAATCTGCATATTTATATATTCATTCATGATTAAGTTAATTCATTATTTTCAGACAGATTTATTATTTTTTAATCTCATCTATCTAAAAATAAATTTGTTTAAATATTTCAACAAGCTAACCCCAAAAAAAAAAAATTTCTGCGAAGAAGCCCGTATAAATATATTATATATCATTCACCAGTTAGAGTAAGTTGTTTCTGATCCTATACAGATGCTTGACACTGAAATTTGCACTCTATACCGTTAACGGATAGAAAGGCCAAAAGGTGTGGATCCTAATAGGAGGTGGGACCCGCACAGCCCCTACTTGAATGGAGGCCACGTCCCTCTTCCTCTTTCTCCCCTTCTACCCAGGAGAGAATTCAGATCCAACATTGTCACACAAACTCACCCCTTCTCTTGATACTATGCCAGACTCACGGTTCAAGAGACCAGAACCAAGCTCTAGAACTGACAATAAAATTCATAAATATAATATATTGTAAGCATCTGACTAAGCTCTAGAACTGACAATAAAATTCATAAATATAATATATTGTAAGCATCTGACTAAGCTCGGCTCGTTTTTGTAGATGTCTTGTAGAGTTCAAAGTGTCATTCAACCAAGATACTTCTCTTCTCAGAAAAGACCCTTTCAACCATTTTGCCAGCAAAATGGCTATTCTTAGTACTGCCACTACCGCTACCATCTCTCCTAGTGACAAATCGTTGCATGATCCGTATAGGAATTCCACCCAAATCAAAGTCCTCCTTCAAGGATTTTGTTAAGAACCTAATATCTGTATCCGAAAGGCTAGTCTTCCCACGCACAAAGGCAACAAATGTAGGTGGCCGAGCCTTGACCTGGGTGAAATACTTGATCCTCGGCTGTGCTGCTTGATCTTTCCAAGAATGCCTGCTCATAACCTGATAAAACCGATATAAAAAGAGGTTAAGTTTGTAGTGATGGCAAAAAATTGATAGCCAAAAGCCCATGAATAGGTTTACTAACAATCTCTAAACACATTGGCTCACATGAAAACACACAGGTCCATTGTCGGATGGAAAGAGAAGAACAGAACGGCAAAAACTCCTTTAACTCGTTACCTCTTTTTTCATGACAAATATATTTAATTAAGTGGGAGATAATAAAGTAATTTAACATATTTATATGTAATTCCTTCTTTCTCCTTGATTAAAACCAAATAATGAAAGGAAAATGTCTCTTCCTTTCCATTGTATGATACCAAACATGGTGAATGATAACTCGTTTACTTTCTCTTCTCTTTCTTTTCCTTTCTCACATATTGTTTCTTTTCTTTTTCTTTCCCTCCTGTGATACTAAATAATGCATTGGTCAAAGGCTCTCGTACCATGCAGATTGAGTTGTTAAGTAGAGACCTATAAATAGTCTCTTAACACTTACCTTAAGCAACCAACGGTTAAGACGAGCTGTAGGTAATCTTGAACACCATTTTTCATATGTATCAATGACCTGACGCAAGACAGCTGTCCTGCCCTTTCCCTCCAATGCTGAAGTGAATATAACTGGGATTCCTGTTACCTGCTGACAGTAGCCAAAAGTTAATACAAAATCACAATACAACAAAATGACGAACAAAATGTCACTCATCCTAAAATGGTTACGTAGACAATTTAAGTTTATTCTATCAAAGCAACAAAAGCTCAATGGCAAGTTACTCGTAAGCCCTAAACCCTAACCCCACCATTCTGAAATTACAGTTCTGAGCTTGCATGTCATAATTCACCATCTAAAGAAAATTCCACTAACAGGCTTTTGTACGCTCAAGACTTCCACAGTTAGCACCCACGCACCCTCCAATCTCATATTTCAACAACGATGGTGACCCCATATCATATACTTTACAAATAGTTCATGCCTTAGAGAATTGAGAATAACGAGGGTGAGCATCAACATGTTTCTGCATTCTCTTTGAAGCCAATTAGAGAGGTAGTCTCCCACTATCAAAATTTCTTCCCTCAGATTGAGAAGATTTAGATCCATAAGTAAACCTTTTTCCTGGTTTCTAAGTTAACTATACCTGTTCAATCTACTGAATGGTCAAAGATGAATATTAGGAAATGACATAAAACACTGTTCGGCTGCTTTAAGTGAAGGAAAGAGATTGATAGAGATTTTTCTTCTGTTTCAACCATGACAATTTAAACAGCATATCCAAATACATGATTATGGCAACTGTGTTAAAATTTATAATACTTCAAGGCATGAAGTCTAGAAGTTCAATTTACCAAACAGCTATACTTAGAGTTTAGCTTATTAGCACATGGCAAACCTGGGGTATAACCATCTGAATTTCTTGAGGAACAGCTTCCATAACCTTCTTATAGGTTGCAGATTTTTGTTTTTCTCTTAGAAGATCCATCTTGTTCACAATCACAACCAGGCCACGCCCCTCTTCCACTGCTCGTCTAGCTATAACTACTTCAGCATGTTTCATACTTCGTCTGGCATTTGCAATCTGGTCAATATTTTTGGGGAATTAAAATTTATTAATAGATGATGTAATAAGCATAAAAAATGGGGAGAGAAAAACACTTTCTGATGGATCATAAATTTTACTGTAAAGATATGACAAACCTGTCAGTTATTCACCTAGCAAAAGACAATCACCAGCCTATATATGGTGATTAGTAATTCACGCATCGCTCTCGTCATAATGGGTAGGATAACTTCACCAAATGGGTGAATGAAACAGTAAGGGAAATACTATATAACATGCATGTTTCCTTCACCAGAGGCTAGTCCATTAAGAAAAAGTATAGAACACACCTCATGTGCACTAGAGAATCTTCAATGAAAAGGTAATATAAAGCACAACTGGCAAAATCTGTGTATCAGATTAGATAGCTCTTCTCAAGCAATATATGAGTTTAAGAAAACAATCACATTTTCATAGCAGAACAGTTGTATTTTATTAATTAAAAAATAAAAACTAGATCTAAACAATAGACTTCATGAAAGTTCAACTTTGCATGCTAACAATAGTCTGTTAATATTACAACTGCATTGCACGGCCTTAAACACAATATACATGGCATACCTCTTCAGCATCAAGTACCAAAGCAATTATATGAGCCCTGAGTAGATTCGTTCTTGATTGCATAATGCTCAAGGATGCTGGTCCTTTATCCTGTTTTGTCCTATGCAACCACCCAGCAGTATCAACCTGAATGACAGCAAATTAAATAAGAATGTAGGTGTACCCACGTTTTGAAGATTATGAGTTTATCTAGTGCTATGAAAAAAATAAAAAACCTATTGTCAGCACACCTATTAAGCAACTTTAAGTCAAAATGTGTTTCCCAATGTTTAGAAGTTACAACCATGCTAAGCATCATATTAAACAATAAAAAATACAACTAATGTGCCAAGCATAAAGAATTAAAAGAATATAGGAACTTTAACAAGTTAACCATGATTACTGAACCTAGTTGTTCATTAGATGCTATGACATTATATTTAATTAAAGGGCATTATTAACTCTGAAATAATTGAAATAACGAGGTTGAATCTTGACAGAGATGATTGCCATGTTGTCAAGACTCAAGACCACATTGTGCAAAGAGTAAAATATAAATTAAAAAAGTAAAGACATATATTAGTATGCAATCAAAAATAATAATAAAAAAAAGTAATGTACCCCAATTATACCACAACTAAAGCCAATATTCCTACTTAATAGCAATATTTCTATTTAGGTCTATTGATCTCCACCTCCTCCAATTATACTACAACTAGAGCCAAAAAAAGAGGAAATTAATGAGTACATACAAGATAAATCTTTCTGCCTTGAAATTCAAACTGGGTTCTGATTGAATCTCTTGTCAGACCAGCTTCAGGTCCCACAAGAACACAGTCTTCTTGTAACAATGTATTTAGTAAGGTTGATTTCCCAACATTGGGGCGTCCTACAATTGCTAACTGCAATGGAAGTTTACTTTCATCAACCTCAGTGGAACAGCTGTCCTTGTTGTAGCTATCATCCTGAGTTCCTTCACCTACAATTATTAAAGATTGAATGAATAGTAGAAAGAAGTGAGAAGATGGTAATGCAACAATGAACTTACTATTGATAAGATCAAACTTGCATGTTCCTCATGTGATCATAAAAATGATCAACTAATTATTGGTCTAACAACCCCCTCCGATGAAAAGGAAAGGAGCATATATCACATCAGTGATCAAAGCTTAATACTTGTACAATCAACAGGCATAAAATAAGCATGCAGTTATCATATTTTTAACATTGGACGGCAAAATCTACTCTAAATTAGGGTTATCTTACCATTTAAGACTTGAAGCATATAATCCTCCAGCAAAGGCCTAAGAGACTGATATAAGTCAGGCAAACCCAATCCAGTCTCTGCTGATATGGCAATGGGATCCCCAAATCCTAACCGGAACATTTCAGCAGCAGCTGCCATAAGAGAACCACTTGCATCAAAGAGGGATTCACATTTATTCATCACTACAATAGGTTTGATTTGAGGTGCATGTTTGCGCAGCCATTTTCCAACCTCCATATCAAGAGGATGAAGTCCAAATCTGGTCAGAAAAATCAACAATAATGCACACAGAAAAAAATAGAAGAAAAGCAGAATTAGCACTTTGTGTTGAAGAGTTGAGATTCAAAATTTCAAGGATCAATGACGCACATGTTACTTACATCTAAAATATGTAATATAAAGTGAAGTTAACAGTTCATAATACAAAATCATCACACATTAGTAAGATCCCCTGAATCATCTTATAGACCACAAAAGCCAGAAAGCACTAACAAATCCACACACACCCCCACCCAAAAAAAGAAAAAAAGAAAAAGAGTCTCCATCCACACTCTTTCACACACACAGTTGCAGAATGATATTATCATTCTAAAATAATCCATATAAATTGTATATTAATTCGTGTAAAAAGCTTCTACAACTCATATTTAAAACTAACCTAGCATCTGTCAGGAAGATTGCAAACTGAGACCTTGATAACACACTAGCCGTCATTCCTGCTGTTCTATGGAGGATAGACCCAGAAGATGCTTCTGCTTCTAATCCAGCTGAATCCAACACTTTAAATCGTAAATCACCCAACTTAGCAACCCCTTCTCGTATGTCCCGAGTAACATGATCATCTGGCGTGTTATATACCAGAGCCTCCCTCCTCCGGATTAAACTAAAAGTTATCACCCAAGCAAAAATGTTAGTAGAGTTGAATGTTGCACATCATGCCTTAATTGACTGCAAAATAAGCATGAGTCATAAAACAGAACTCACCGGTTAAACAATGCTGACTTCCCTACATTAGGGCGACCCACAATCATAACAATGGGGAGCTTAGCAATTTCAATTTTAGTAAAATCCACAGGTTTTTCATATCTTTTCTTGGTGACTAAATCATCAACAGAATCAACATGAGATTTCTCAAAACAACCGATCATAGTACAATCATCATCTAAGTCAACAGAAGACTTCTCCAAATGGTTTGCAGTTTCAGTAGCATGCAAATCAGATTCAATCAGTTTATCTCCAGCAAGGGTACAGAAACCCCTGTCATCCAGAACTGAACAAGCAGTGCGAATGGTTGAAATAATCAAGCGGCAATTCCAATCCAAATAGTTTATTGCAGAGCCATGCATAAGCAAACGATGACAAGGTGGTTCTGCAGCAACAAGCATTCAGCCATCAAATCAGTTCAACCCATTTTTCTCAAAGATAACCTTCAATCACTCTTGGAAATTAATAGTCTGACAACAGACCAGAAAGCATATACAAAACATTATTCGTCACATACCCAAAGTAATTTTGGTACCAAAGGAATGCCTGTCTCTGCTGAAACTGGAGATTAAGTTACACGTGATTTTGTGTAAAGAAGTGCTTCTTCCATATAATGGACCAGAACCATTAATCCTCCGGACCAAAATGGCTCCCACCAATAAGTGAAACATACCAAATATCAGCTTTTACCTCGACAAATAATCAACCCAAGAAGTGCTTCTCCCCAACTCGCATACTGATATTATTCTGCCACATACCCAACAAAACAATGCCCCAAAACAACATAAGATTCAATTTTTACTTCGAACCTCAAACAAGACTTGAACAGAAGAACAAAAACGCCATAGATGAGAGCAGAACCAAAGAGGAAAAAGAAAATCGTCTTTGCAAGCACACTAACAAGCATCCATATAGAAAAAGAACCCAATATACTATAATATTGAGCAAGTTAAACGGCAATCACCAACGGAAGTCCTTTCAGGCATGCTATAAAATTGAATTATCGGAAAAACTAACGAAACTGTAAGGTCTTACCTTGGTTGGGACAGAAGAAGCTAGGAATGGCAGCTTGAGCAAAAAGGGCGATTGTGTTGGCGCCGTACATGAGTTCAATTCTCAGTCGGCTTCTTGAGACCCGTTGTTTCAAGTACAACGCGAGCTTCAATGATGGCGAATTTACCCTTGCCTTGCGTATTGCGCAATTATATATTTTATATAGGATACTTATACATTAACTAAATTATATAAATATTTCCTAAACTTTAGTAAAATTATACAGATATTTATTTTAAAAAATATAGAAATTTTTCTAAAAGAAAATGTTATGTTATCCTTTAACAAAACGTTTAATTTTAAATATTTTAATTAAAACATCCTTATTTAACTTAAATATATTTTTAATTAAATTTAATAAAAATAAAATATTTTATTTTTATTTTTATTTTTAAAAATAAAATGTATTTTTTTTATTTATGCATATTTAAATATAATATATATTTGTATATTTAGATTAGTTAAGAATTTATTAGAAGTTTGCGTAATTTTCTCTTATATATTTGATTCTTTTGTCCAAATTTTCAATATATACTTTTTTTAAAATTTATCCTTACATGTTGTTGCTATTTTCAATTTAATCCCTAATGTTAAGATCCCTTCTCACACCATTACTTTAAAGTTGACTAGTTAACAGACTATCAATGTACCACTAAACCATGATGACGTGAACTTAAAAACTATATATTTGAACCTTATAATTCAACCAAATTTTTACGTAAGTCCGCATAATTTGTTCAAATATTCAATTTGATCCCCATTATGAAATTACTTTTTTAATACTCATTGAACTTTTGACTAATTTGAGATTATTTTAGAAAAAGAATTAAGTTTAAGACTACTCTTTCATATGTATCAAAATCTACTCTCACAATATGATTATTGTTCCTACTTGTCAAGGATGTTTTGTAATAATAGATGAGTATAAATATATATGGTTAAAAGAATTGAGCTCATAACTTATGTTTGCCTCCTAAGGGGAAAAGTCCAACGTAAACTTGCAACTAAATTTCTTAAGCAAAATCAAAATCAATGCAAGTATGCAAAAGTGCATCAAAATTTCTCTTCATATTTCTTCCTTCAATTCACAAAAACAACTTTGAAGTCGATGCACTGCTTTATATATATAGATATTGACACATAGCTTTTGGAACCAAGCCAAAATTTGAACTAATGAAAAGGCCAAGTCAACAAGTCAATAGTTCAATTATCGAGTTACTCAATAATCAATTGAACCAATAATTTTAAATTAATATATATTATAAATCAAATATAATATTACATATATACCAAAATAAATTTTCATACATTTTTAGTCATATTTAAAGTAATATAATGTTTAAATAGTTATAAATTACTATGACATAATTCATTTTAATACATTCATCCCAAAAAAAAAAACTAACAATGATGGTAGAGACTTTTGCGACAAAGAAAGAATGATAGACATAGTTGCTTAGCTTTGTAGTTTAGTTTGGGCATTTGGCCATATGTTTTGGTTAAAAATGGGATCAATTAAAAGAGATCAAGAGCATATAAAGGGTTTCATGGAAGGAATGCAATTCAAAGAACTAATAGGCAATTTGGTACACAAAATTGTCACCGATGGAAATAGAAAGGGAATGACAAATTGAACAGAATTACTCTCAGTATTTTACGTGACCACCAATTAGGGATTGTGGCAATCAACAACCCAAAAAATATTGTGTTCCTCCTTCAACTTCATTTTACAGCTTTTTCACCACTAGTGGATCATCCTCCATTTCCAACCCATTGAGCTTATCAAACTAGTTCATAATAGGGACATTCAACTAACAATTGGCCATAATTTAGTACACTAAGAGCTCTTTTAAAAAAACTCAAACATGATTGCAACAAGGTGAAGCTAGGGCATGAGGTGTTGATTGTTGACCCTCTCTCTTTAGTAGCGTTATAGAGTGGTTGTCCTAAGTATGAATTTTGCATCGCTACTTTATTGGCTATATTTCGGGTTCTTGTGCATTGTATACAAGTTTATTTCTATCATCTATATGGTTCAATTATCCTTTTTTAAATATTTCTAAGTGACCATTTTAGGTAGGGCATCATAATCAAATTCATAATTTTTACTTCCTCAATCACCTACTATAATCCTTTTAGAGATTGAACTCTTATTTATTAGGGATATAGTGTACAAACATAAATTAATTGGCTTTGGGTAAGCAAAAAGTTATAATTTATTTTGTAGTTATTAGTTAAGTGATTGTTAGTTATTGGGAATATAGGAAACATATACTTTGAACATACCATTGTGATTTTCTGGTTACTTGGAATTATTGAGAAATTGTCATCATGAGATCTTATCATTAGGCTCTGGGTAATGATTTTCAATTTTCCTTGTTCAATTTTGATAGTTTGGTTGGCATATTTGTAACATCTAGTTCTCTGAAAACAAGAGAAAACGTAAGAAACGTAACGTATGATTTCTCTGTAAATGAACGAAACTCACCAAATATAAAAGGAAGTCCCTCGAAATGATATAGCTAAAGTTTTAAAAAATTTGGAAAGCATTCTAGACTCTTAAAAATGAGAATCTCAAGCTTAGACGAAAGAAAACTGGAGCTAAAATAAAGAAACAATTTCTTATGAAACGTAATGGTATTTTCATAATTTTGAGCAAATTTTGGAATTTACACATGAGAACTTTTTAAATGAAAGTTTTTCAAAGGTTCTGAAAACCATGGAAAGCTCCGAAATAGCTAAAGCCCCTTCGGTGGATGTTTTTTAAATGTCAATGTGCCTGAATTTTGACGAATTTGTTCGGGAAGGTTTTAGCTCCAATTTGAGTGATTCCAAGGGCATTTTACTAAATTAGGAACCTAAATTTCATAATGAAAAAGACGGTTCTAAAAAAGGAGCTAAAACAAGGGAGAAACAAAAATGCCAAGAACGAAGGGCAAAATGAAAATTTTTGAAAAGTGTAACTTCCTCCCACCTATATATGTGATGTGCCTTTCTTCTCCTCTCATTTAGCTTGACCAAGTTCTACCCAAAACCAGAGAAAAACCCTAGGGGATGAGGCACACAAGAGGAGAAAGAAAAGGAGGAGAAATCAAAGGCTTAAGGTATAGAAATTTAATAGTTTTTCATGCTCTTTCTCTTCCAAATCTCTTCTCCTTCATTCTCCTTTATTTTCTATAATTATAATGAAGTATATGGATTTGTTTTAAGGGAGAAATTGAGGGAAAAATTTGGATTTGAAGAGAAGAACTTAAAGAACATAAGATTCAAGTGAGAAAAACCAAGAAAATAAGGTAAATCTTGTATCCCATGGTAGCTATTCCTCCTCCATTCTTCTCCATATTTCGCCCCATGTGTGTAGATGCTAGAGGGCTGGAATTTTGAGGGGAACCAAGGGTGAATTCCATGAATTTAAGGAAGGAGAGTAAGAATATGCAAAGAAATTAAAAAAAAGGCCATAGAATTTCAAGGTGTAAAACCTAAGGTTTCAATTGCACATTATAAAATTTGATTTTGTATGATGATTTCTAGTCCTAAATAAGAGTTTAAATGAGCTCCCAAGATCCCTAAGAGTCTCTCCATATGCTTCCTCTATCAAGAAAACAAAGCAAAGTCCATAAATCCTAAAATCAAGCATAGCCTCGCCTTAAAGGTGTTGGAGCACCTAGGGATAGTTTTAATTTGTTCCAAGCTCATTCTTGAGTCATATATGATGAATGAAAATGAGGTGAGGCCTTGGAAAAAATTTAGAACTCATAAAAAGTGAGTTGATGCTTTATGTTCTATATTATGACCTAAAGAAGTAATATGTAGTTAGGATTTTGGTTTTAATTGTGTGATGACTTCAAGAGGTTTAAAAGGAGTCAATAATCATATTTGAAAGGAAAGAATGGAGCCTAAAATTTATTTGATGGGTGTTGCTTCATTAGGTGCATTCTTGGAAATATAAAGAGGTTTATAGACTAAGTTAGTGTCTAAACAAATTATATAGCCTTAGAATTGAGTCCATAAACCTAATTAGCTTCCATGAATTGTGTCTGGGCCAAGAGAAATCATCCCCACACTTTTGTGTGTGTGGCTGAAAGAGGGAACATTGATTCAAGAAGAAAAGTATGTAATTATGTACAAGGTAGCTCTCTCTACCTTCTCTCATATATGAATATGTGTTTAGCTTGTCTTGAATATATGTATGTGTATTTTTAAGCCATGAAAAGTGTTCTAGCATGAGTTTAATTCCATGGTATCATGATGTTACAATATGCTCTTATATGATGTTTTTGATGTGTGCTTGGGTTTGCTTGAATGTGGTGAGGCCAAGAACCCTAGCCATGGTGAGGATGAGCCAAGAACCCTTGAGATTGGTTGAAACAAAGCAAAGAGTCTCCCAAAAGCAATATGGGCTCCCAAGAGTATGGTCGAGTCCAAGAATCTCTTAAAGAATGGGTGAGATAAGTCCAATATCCACAAAAAATTCGGTGAGGCCAATCCACTTGCTTGGCAAGCTTTTGTATGTTATGTATGACTTTTTCAAATGATAAAAATGTCTCTTGAATGTTTATACATGTCAACATGACCATACATGCATTTATGAGACTTGTTTGCATCCATTATGTATGATTGAATGGGAGATGAGCTATTGAGATTCTTTGAATCTCATTTCTTCCTCTCCAATGATCTAATATGCTAGGTGGACCAAGAGAGCAAGGTAATGGAATCCAACCTCTTGGGAGAAGAGAGTAGGATGTAACACCATAATTCTAGCTCATCTTATGTCTTTGAATAGTATAATTATCATAGAACATATATATGATTCCCATGGAAAAGCATGAAAATTAGACTTTTATTTGCGTTTCATCATATCTAAAAATTTATTTTGATGTCACATGGACCGTGTGAACTCATACTATGCCCTCTCATATTTAATTACCTTATTACAACTCATTTCCATCTCAAAATCATACCTACAACTTATAGAAACCGAAAAGAGATATGGAAAATGAGTGTTCATTCTCGACCAAAATTGGCCTCATTTTTTGGCAAATTTTGGAAAATCATAATTAAATCTAGAAAAATTAAAATTATGCAATCTTGGTCATTCTGGAAATCTTAGGATGTCTACTTCATGTTAAAAATATGTTCAAGTCATAACATCCCACACACAGAGCTTTTGACATGCAAAATAATCTAGAGGTCGGACTGGGTCCTGATACTGTCATAGCTTATTGATATGAACTTCAAAAATATCCAATTAATTCTACAAAAATTCAATCTATGTAAATGATACCAATATGGAAAGCTGTGGATATCAAATAGAGAGAAAAAATATCTCCAGATCAGTTCATTAAGCCCAGACCTCAGAATTCAATGAAACAATACTTCTAGTCAGGCAAGGTTATTGATATTGGACAGGAACTTCAAAAATTCATATCTTTCTCTTTAGACCTCCAAATAAGGTGCTTCTAGTTAGAACGAGTCACTGGTTGCCTAGTTTCTTTATATAAAATTTCATGATAATTGGACATCATTTGAGTCTCATGTGATAGAAAATAATTTCAAACCATTGTAACAGTGCATCAGACCATTTCCATAAATTTTGCTAACTTTGAAAAATCATCAAATATTCTATAGACTTCTGAAAATTATGATCTTTTGTTTTCCAGAAAACTCTTAACGAGACCTAATTGCATGCCAAATCTCATATCAAGACTAACTCATTTGGCTAAAAAGTGACATAGGATTCCATAATGATCAATTTTTGCTCCTTATAGGGTGCCAAAGTTGCCAAATGGATTTCCCTTGGTCTTGGTACCTTTTAGGCAAGTCTAAAAGTATATTTGAGACTTAAGTGAGCTACCTAAATGGTCCCAACCCTCATGCATCTCATTTTGGCCATTCAATCCACACTTATGCATACTTTCATCAAAATTCCATATTGCACACTTTAGCATTACATACTCAAAATAAGTGCTATGGATCATATATCATTTTCATACATCTAAACATCACATAATAATATATTTACACATGTCTCAAGGTTCATGGTACATATACAATATCATATACATTATGAACCATCATTATAGTTCTAAAATGGGCAGTATAATACATAAGCTTGTCAATCCTTGCTCTTCATGGTTGTTGGCTCCTTTCACCATAATCACTTAGTCCACCTAGCATGTTAGATCATTGGAGAGGAGGGGATGAGATTCAAAGAATCTTAATAGCTCATCTCCCATTCAATCATACATAATATGTGTAAACAAGTTTTACAAATGCATGCATGGAGAAAATAAAAGCCATAGACCTTTTAAAAGAAAACTTGGCATGTGAGCAACTCATACAAATCATTTAAGAGCTCACCAAGTGTTTGAATTGGCCTTACACTTCTCCTCATGGGTTTTGGACTTGCCTCACCCATTTCTTGAGTACTTTGGACTCAACTATACTTTTAGGAACTCACTTTGCTTTTGGGAGATACTTTGCTTTGTCTCAACCAAGCTCAAGGATTCTTGGCTCATCCTCATCAACGGAAAGAGTTCTTGGCCTCTCTACACTCAAGTAAATCTATACAAACATCATGCACTCATTAAAAAATATAACATGGCATCAAGGATCATAGCATATAAAGGCATGCTAGCATACTTTTCATAACTTGAAAATACACATACACACATTCTAAAACAAGCTAAACACATATCCATGCATGAAAGAAGGTGGAGAGAGCTACCTTGCACAAATTCACCCATTTTTCCCTTTAAACTTAAGCTCCTCTTTTCGGCTACACAACCACAAAAGTGTGGGAAAGGTTTCTCTTGGCCTAGACATGATTTAAAGGAGCTAATTAGGTTCATAAAATATATTTTAAAGCTATACAATTTGCTTAAGCCCTAAATTGCTCTATAGGCTTCATTATGGTCCATAATGGTGCCTAATGAAATAGCACTCCTCAAATAACTTCTAGGCCTCATTCTTTCCTCTCAAGTATGATTCTTGACTCCTTTTAAGCCTCTTGGAGCCACCACACTATTAAAACAAAGGGTCTAGTACCATGTTGCTTCTTTAGGTCATAATATGGAACCTATGACCCCAATTCACTTTCCTTGAGTTCTAAATTTTTTTCAAGGCCACCTCTTATATTCATGCACCATATATGACTCAAAAATGACCTTAGAAAAATTTGAAATTCTCCCTAGCTAGATGAACTTGCTTAGGCCAAGACTATGGGTGCATTGGCCTTCTATGGAGTTCTCTTTGTTTTCTTAAAGGAGGAAGCATATAGGGAGCCTCATAGGGATCTTAGGAGCATATTTTAACATTCAATTAAATCTAAAAACATTCATATAAAATCATATTTGCAAGGGAGCATTTGGATCCCTAATGATTCCATATTGTTTCCTAATGCTCATTTCTTGATTCTATTGGTTCATTCTTAATCCTTGCCACCTAAAACATCTAATCCCTCCATAAATTGGATAGAAAATAGCCCCTAAGAATTGGGCTCATGGTGGCGAAATTCGTACAAGAGGAAGGGGGAGGAAGAAACTACCAAAGAATAGAAGTTTTACCTTATTTTCTTGCTTCCTTTGGCTTGTTCTTCCACTTGGTTGGCTTGCTCTCTCAAATTTCAAAATTTCTCTCTCTATTCTGCCCCCAAAATAGCACCAAATTAAATGCGGAGAAGGAAGAGGAAGAAGAGAGGAAGAAGTTTAATAAGGCAAGGAGTAGGAAAACGTGGCTAAAACTTACACTTTTCAAAGCTTCTTCTTCCTTCCTTGGCCTGCCCTCTTGTGCGCCACTCTTAGCCCTTATTAATTCTTTTTTAATGTGTGAGAGAGTGGGTGAGGAGATCTGAGCAGAGGAGGGACGTTTTTATAAGTTAGGGATTCATTTAAGCAACTTTTTACTTTTGCATTTTAGTCCATTTTCTTGACTTTTTCATTTTAGGCTCATATCAACTCCTTTTTGAAATCCATCTTTTCCATCATATTCTTTAGGCTCTCAATCATAATAATTACCTTTAGAATCACTCAAAAAGGATCTGAAATCATTCTGAATTATTCGGTCAAAGTTTCAGTCAACTGACGGCCAAAATCGCTCACTGGAGAGGTTTCAACTATTCTAGGGGTTCCTATGATTTTTAAGGCCTCTGAGAACCCTAAAAAACTCAAATTTTTTGTTTAAAAAGCTCTCTTATGAGTTTTCCAAATTTTTCAAAAATTACAAAAATGTCCTTACTTTCTTTAGCAAATTTTCTGAGCTCTTCTAGCTCTGGTTTTTGGGCATCTCAAATCTCAAATCCTCATTTTCTAATATTTAAAATTTTATCATAATTTTAGTTGGTCCCAATTCCTTCTATTTTGAGGACTTCCTTTTATATTTGGCCCATTTCTGACGTTTACAGAGAAACCGAACCGAACATTGTGTTTCTCACGTTTACAGAGAGATTGGATGTTACATTTATTTCCTACAGAGTCTCCAGACGTATTGTCCCTCACTCACAGGTTCCACGAACCGCGCTCACGTGGGTTTTGTCGTTTTCCTGCGCTCGCTCGTTGGTTTGCTGAAAAAACGCACGTCTGGTGGGGAGAGTTTCGCTCCCACTTATAAGGCCTTAGCACAGGCCCCTTTCAGCCAATGTGGGACTTTACAATCCACCCTCCTTTTGGAGCCGACCCGTCCTCGGGTCATACATGGGCCAGGATTGCTCTGATACAAATTCCCTACAGAGCCTTCAAACGTATTGTCCCTCGCTCGCAGGTTCCACGAACCGCACTCACGTGGGTTTTGTCGTTTTCCCAGGCTCACCCATAGGTTCGTTGAGAAAACGCGCGTCTGGTGGGGAGAGTTTTGATCCTACTTATAAGGCCTTAGCACAGGCCCCTTCTAACCGATGTAGGACTTTACATAGGATATTAAAATGTATGGAATTGACTACTTTAAAGTCATGTGAATGGCAAATTTTGTAATCCATGATTGTATATGTTCTATGAAATTATGAATATGTATAAATATGTTGATGTATCATGTATGAATGAGAGATTACGGCATGTGAATACTAGAATGTAAAATGAGTATGAAATGGCCATTTTTGCTTCTTGAAAGTTTGATGCACTAGTGTATATGTGGAAGTGGCATGGCCAAATTAAGATGCATGAGGTTTATGATCACTTGGGGAGTTTAAACAAGTTATATTCATGCTTTTAGACTTGCCCAAGAGGTTCCAAACATTGAAAGAAGCTATTTGGACATTTTAGTACCCTATATGGGGCATAAATTTACTATTTTAGAACCCAATGTCACTTTTATCTAAATGAGCTCTTCTTGATCTCATATTTTTCATGCACTTAGATCTTGTTGAAAGCTTTTTGGAAAGCTAAAGTATGAAATTTTTAGAGGTCTACAGAATATTTGAGGAATTTCCAAAGTTGGCAAAAATTTTGGTTTTGGTAATGGTACTGTTCACTTTGGTTCGAAAATGAAATTTGTTACATAGGGCTTAAATGATGTCCAATTGTTGAGCGGATTGTCGCACAACCCTCAAAATAATACTAGGCTGATAGAATATGCAGTTAATGGCACAACCTAGGTCATCTCCCTTGGAATTGGCATTCAATGTTTAATTGAGTGTTCTAAATGTTAAAAGACTCTAAAATTTCTTAAACAAAGGGGTTTTGATTTAATTAAACTAAGCAAAAACTAAATTGAATTAAATTTCCTAATTGCTATCTAATTGTATGGATTATGGTCTTGTGACTAGTTTTGGATTCGTCCCTTGGTTCCACTATCCTTATCCTAATCCAATTATGAATAATTCTGGTCTAAGAGTTCCTAATCGTGTTCATAACAAATTTATCTTGGGTAACCACTCAAGATTCAAGAGATTAACTATCTAATGTTGAATTGAAACCTCACATCCAAATTAAATTGTCAATTCTTGTTTTAGGATCTTGAACACTCAATTTGATTGATTAACTAATTTGATTAGCCTCTGAATCATTCTAAATATTTAATTAACCAACTAAACATTAAGGAATCCTCAATTTAAACAATTACGCTCACTCATGTATTTTATCGAATCCCTTCGAAGCATACATGGGAATTCAAATAATATTGAAATTAATCAGATCAATTAATCAACAAAAATACTTCCTAATTAGTGTCTAACCAGCCACTAATTATAATTACACAAATTCTCTATCAAATACAACTTAACCAAGACAATAATTGAAAGAGAAAAAGTGTAGGAAGAATAGAAAAGTCTTAGCCAAAATTCTAAATTATGCTTCCATGGATTCAAGCTTCTCCAAGGACTTCCTCCTAGCTAGCCTCAAGATGGATTTAGAAAATCATGGGATGTGGAGATGGATGGATGGATGGAATGGATGGATTGTTTATGAATGGTAGATTGGTGTGTTGGATGGTTTTTGAATGGTTGGATGGCTTGATATATATAGGCATGAGGGAATGGAGTTGCATGAATGAACTAGGAAATCTAAATATATGGAGGCGTGGTGGACTTTGAGAGACGTGAGATGTGTGGAATTGTAAATGGATCAGAGGCGTGCTAAATTGAATGAAAGAGGCGTGCAGATGCTGGAGAGGCGTGAATAAATCAGAGACGTATTGAATAATAATTCCACGTGCTCAGCTGCTTATCTTCGTGTTTTTCTTAACATCAGCCTCTCCTTCCCACGCTCCAGAATGTTTGTTTATTATATATATATATATATATATAATGGGCCCCACTTCATTCCATATTGAGTATAATATCAATATTCATGCAATCACGTTCAGCTTCTTCATTTTTCTGCTCAGTTTCTTCACTTCAGCGTCTTCCACGTGCAGCTTCTCTTCATTCTGTTCTCAAGCTTCTTTGTTTTCAGCTCCAGCCTTGCTTCTTCTGCATGCGTTCTGCTCGAGTTAGCTCTTTCAGCTTGCTCTGTTCTCCATCACGTGGTTTCTTTCATTTAATCCTTTATCACGTGCAGCTTTGTTCTATTCGAGCTCGTTCAACTTCTTCTCGAATTTCTGCATGTTCTGGAGCTTCCAGCGTGATATCCAGCTTCTCTTTTCCTACGTTTCTGCATGCATTTTCCTTCTCATATCACGTTCCCAGCTACTATTCCAGCTCATGCATCGTAGCTTCTCTTCTTCGTGTTTCATTCTTCCATGCTCTGTTTTCCACGTTGGCTGCTGTGGCTTCTAACGTATTTTCTGCATGCTTTCTTCGAACCAACGTTCTCAGGTCCAGCGTTGTCTTGTCCCTCCAACAGAATGAAGAAGCAGTCTCCCACGTGAAGATCAGCGTTTCCAGCTCTCTGCAGCTCGTTCTCTTCTCTCTTTCCTTCACCACATTAAGCATCTCTTCGTTCTGCTCGTTGCTTCTGCGTTTCTCAGCTCATGTAATCTCATGTTTCTGCTGCAGTTCTATTCTAGCTTATGTACAACTTCTTTCATGTGGATTTCAGCATGGTTTCCACAAGCTCCCAGCTTCCTCTACCCAGTTCAGCGTTGTTCAGCTCAAGAGCTTCTTCTCTGTTTCAGCATTGCTTTTCTCCACGTGATGTATGCTCAGCCAGTAGCTCCCATTCTTCCACGGTTTTTGCACGTATCATTTTCTCTTCTCCATGCACTCTCTGCCCAGTCTTTCCACATAGGTTTCTCTTTCTTTCAAACTCAGCTTTCCATGTTTCTTCCATGTGCAGTTCTGCCTTCTTATTTTCCTTCTTCAAGTCAATTTTTTTATTCAAGCTTCCACTTTCTATTGAAAATCTGCATAAAATAATAGACCAAATTAAGTGGGAAAGATTTTACAAAATTCATTAAAATATTTATTCATTAAAATTCCATAATTTTGCAAATAAATTCCTTAAATATAGAAATGGCTTCTAAAACAAAATCTTATCTAATTGAAGTTTTAGAACCATATTTAATCATTAAAATGCCTAAATTAGGAGAATTAAAACATATAAAAATCATGGTTATCAATTGTCACGAAATTTTATACAAAGAAACTAGATATTCCCAATAACTTGTGCTAGCTAGAAGTACCTTATTTGAATATCTAGAGAGGGAGATATGAATTTTTGAAAATACTATCTAGTATCAGACCCTTAAGCTGACCTCAGGTACTATTTAATTAATTTTTGAGGTCTAAGAGTGCTTGAACTAGTCTGGAGTTATTTTTTTCCTCTAGTTATATCCATAGCTTTCTAGATTCATATTATTTGCATGGATTGGATTTTTGTGAAATTAATTGAACATTTTTAAAATTTGCTACAGAATTCTGGGACAGTACCAGTGGACAGTTTGACCTCTGGACATTTTTCAAATGTCAAACATCCTCTGTGTTAGATGTTATGGTTTGGACATATTTTTAGTATGAAGTAGACATCTGGAGCTTTCTAGAATGGCCCAGAATGCATGATTGTGATTTTTCTAAAATTAGTTATGATTTTTCAAAGTTGTGACAGAAAACGGGCAAAAAGCTGGCCGAAAATGTGTTATATTATGCTTCCCTTCGAGTTTTTTGAAGTGTAGGCCACTTTTGATGATTCAAATGAGTTGTATCCATGTAATTAAATATAAGAATATATTGTATGAGCTCACACGGTCCACGTGACACTAAATGAAATTTTTATACATGACGCAACGCAAAAATATTTATTATGTCTATTGCCTTTTTCCTTGAAAGCTTAAATGATTCTTGAAAATGAGATATCTAAAGGCATGAGATGAGCTAGAAATGATGGTGTTACAATATTACTTTTGGATTAAATGCTAATAGATTCAAACTAGTAATGTGGTGAGGGCCAATAAGCTTTATAACTTTGACATGTTATCTTACATGTTATAGGCTTAAATATTTAAATTGAGATTACCAACAAGGTATGAAAGTGGTCATCCTTCATATGACACTTTTTCAAGCTGAGCTTGTTATTATTTAATTCCTTGGTCATTGATTTATTGGTTAAACCAATTTCATTGTTAATGGTTGTAGCTTCATCTAGGACCATGGTCATTTTTTAATTTCAAAATGTGCCATAAAACAAGAATTCTCGTCAAGACCAGAATGAAAATGCAGAGAACTAATTGTAACAACCATATCTCCTAATTATGCTAACTAAGCATAATTATACTCTTGATAATTAATACTTTAGGCCTAAAGCCAATACTAGTTTATTAGTGAAAAATATGAGAAAATTTGAACCTTTTAATGATTAATTATCAATATTCAAATAAGCTAAAAGATCTAAATTCATAGAAAATTTAAGTTCTCATTTAGAACTTTTAATTCATCCACAAATGAATTTAGAAGCACAAAACTCCTATATTAGTTTACAAGTTATTACTTATCATTAACATAGGGAAAACTAGGTTTTATAAGCTAAAATCAAAGTTTAGGGATTGAGGCCGCAACTTGGAAGGATTTAGCCACAGCCAAATTAGCTACTGGAATATCTGAAAATATCAGGATATACTTATTATGATATTCGATTTTTCAAAAGCTAAACTGAAACCTATAGCTTGATAAAAGAAGACCCTAAAGTAAAACAAAAAAGCCAATTAAAGGTAGAATGCAAATTAAATCTACTAAAAATGAAGTTAAGAAACTAAGAATAGCCCAAAATCAGCTAAATAGAATGAATTGAAAATATAATGGCAAAATCATAATTTTAGGGAAAACTTTATAAACTTAAAGAAATAGGTTTTAAATGATAAAATTGAACTCATTAGGATTTTTAGAGGCTTTAAAAACAATAAGAGCCATCATAATAGTAAAAACCCTTCTAGTGTGCAATTTAAATCATCAGTTGATCCAAACTTTGATAGGATTATTTAAGGTTGTTCTGAATCCAATAAATTTGAAATTTAATGCTTTTAATAAATTAAAGGATCTAAATTTTATAATAAAAAGATGGTTCTAAAAAAGAATTTAAAATAAACTTAAATAGAGAAATTAAATTTAAAGGGCATGATAGAAATTTTGTAAATTGCTTTAAACACCCCTTCCTCCTTATATATGTGTCACGTCACTCTCTAGGAGCTTCTAACTGCCATTCTAGTTTCTTGTTTGGGCCTCTTAGGTGCACAAGAAGGAGAGAAAGAAAGGCCAAAAAAGGTAAGCAAACATATATTTTTCCACCTTAAGCTAGTTAGAAATTATCTTCTTATCTTTAAGCTATTTCTTTTGGTGCTTTTAACTTCTTGAAATAAGCAGTTTGGTGACTAAACTCTTGACGAAAGAAGAGAGTTTGAAGCAATTAAATCCACCATTAAAATCGCCATTTGCTTATGATTAAAACAAGGTATGATACCATGCATAGAATTTGCTCTTTGTTCTTCCATGTCTTCCATATTCAGCCAACTTAAGGTGACTATAGAAAGGATTGGTTTATGACCGAAACTCATGGGCATTAAGGGCATAGGAGTGTGGAGATTAATATGGGACAAAGAAAACCCATTAAAAGGCTATAAGGTGCAAGATATGGTAATTAAGGTTTTGATTGCACTTTAGCAAAATTTGGAGCATTAAGAAGGTATTTCAAACTATGTAAAATGATATCTAGACTAGAAAATAGGCAAGGACATCTCATATATGCCAAATTCCACAAGAATTAAACAAAAACTCCATGGAAGCTCTTCATATGCATAGTTCAACCAAGACCTATCTAGGATACATAAGAAGTTGTTTTATTGATTCCAAGGTTATAAGTGGTTTTGATATGAATTATAAATACTAAAGGAACTATTGGTTTGAATTTCGAAGTCTTATTTTGAAAGGTGAAATTTTAGGATTTCAATTAGGTCTAAAGAAACAACTTGGTGTTAGGTTCCTTAAATCATGTATGTTATACCTCTAATGAGTCCTATTAGAGTTATATGACACATATTAAGTGAGATTTTGGAGCTAAGAAGTTGAATTGTAGAAGTTGCTTCATTAGGTATTCAAATAGACCATATATGCACCCAAAACCTAACTTGTACATGTATGGCAAAAATGACTACAAGCATGGTTCCATTATTAATTTTGTGTTTCATTTGGTGTGTTTAGGTCAGGCAAGTAAGGTCTCATTCAAGTATAGATGTAAAGCCTTGGAAGAAAGAAAAGAAACAAAGGAGAACTAGTTGGAATTCTTGGATCAAGGTAGCTTTTCCTTCATTCTTGTATATGTATGCTTGGTTACTAATGGTTGCAAATTATGTACATTGTTGATTGCTTGATGATTATATACAATTGTGTGGCATTTGATGGCATTTGGAATTAATTTGGCTTTTGAATGAGTGAGGTTATGCCAAAAGTCTCTTGAAATGGGTGAGGTAAGACTAAAAATCTCTAAATATGGGTGAGACTAAGCTAAAAGTCTCAATTGTGAGTTAGACTAAATCAAAAGTCCTTAAAAGAGGGTGAAGTTAAACTAAAAATCCCTAATTGTTGGATAAAAGTTCCTAGAGTATGAGATTACTCTTAATGGAGCCATGGAGATCCCCAGTGCATGCTTATGAATTATGTATGCTTGTATGATATGCATGCTTGCATTCCTTAATCTTGAGTGAACCATATATGTATGCTTGAATTTTGGATTAGCTATTAGGATTCTTTGAGTTTCACTTTTCCCTTATTTCTACTAACCATGACTAGAGGCTCTCAACGAAACAAAAATGAGAAATGAAATGCATAAAAGGGCTACTTTGACAATAGTTTATGTTTTAAGGCATATTCTTGCATATATGAATATGTAATTATATATTTTGATGTATGATCATTCTAACACATTTAAAAGTATGAGAATATGATGCAAAAACCATATATGGATGATAATATATAATATTATGTAATTTGACCTTTTGAGTTCTTGATTATATGTGTGTATAATGGCAAGTGGGAAGATGATTTTGAGCTGCATGGCATTTGTAATAGGTTAAGCCAGCCATACATGATACATTTACCATTTGAAACATGCCTAAAAAGATATTGGCATAATATGGCTCATTTAAACCCATTTTGAGTCAAAATTTACTTCTTTTGAGACATAATATGTTCATGTACCATTGACAAACCAAATGGACGAATCTTAGGTTGAAATTTGGCAAGAACTTAAAATACATTGAGAGTTTTTCACAAAGCCAAAGACTAAAATTTTTGGAGCTCTATAGAACATTTTATAAATTTCTGAATTTGGCAATTTTATGTAGAAAGTTGCATGCATTGTTCATTTAGTATAAGTTTTATTTTTTGGGTTTTTGGAGGACTAAGTGAAGTCATTTTAATATGAAATGTTTATAATAGTTAGCTTTCATTATAAGCTTTCCATAGCTACTGAGTTTGCACAAATCAAAGTTGTATAACTCAAGTTATGATTTTTCAAAGTTTGGTCCTTATTATGTGCTATAAGTTCAAAATTGTGCATACAATTAGTCCCACGAAATTCATGCTCCTTCTTGCAACATCCTAAACATAACAAACTTGTTTAATGTGAATTTGGTGAATAGAATGATAAAAATCATTATTTATGAACAATTGAATTATTTAAGGCCTTAGTAACATGAAAATCCACTACCAAAAGTGTGAATGGGATTATTTGCTGTTGCAAAATGAATTATGTATGAGATATATACATAATTTTTTATGGTACAGCACTTACACTGCGACTTAAACACTCCCACCACAACTTAATCTAATTTTGTAACTCTAGAACTAAAATTTTAAACTTACACATAACCTAAAGGACCTACACCATGGCTCAACTCACTACTAGAATAAAAAACATAAAATTTCCTGATCCTTGTTGCAACCCAAACTACCCAAGCTATGGTGAGGTTCCCCCCAGGTCTCACTATTCAAAATTTCTCAAGTCTCATATCGATGAGGATATCTAGCACTGTAGCGAGTTTACACACTGTAACTTTGCTAGGCGAGATTCATGACTTGTATCACAGTAAAAAATGTTACACCATGGCACGACACGATTTTGTAACTCTCCTGGGCTAAAATTGTTGATTCACGTTGCAGCAAATCACATCGTGCCATGGCACTCCTTAGGAGTTTTGGCCGCAATTTAAGGAGTTTTAGCTAGGACTCAACTAGCTCTTGGATCTAAACCCTTAAATTCATGCTCTAACTCTTTGCCATTACCTTCAACTAGGCTCTAAGGTCTATCTATAGTTGAAATGCATGGTTTTAGTGACCTAATAACTCATATATATCAACTTGCTAACTCTCATCATTTAGGGACTTAAAGATTTACCAAAGCAATCAATCTTACCATATAACAACAATTTAACAATTATGATAACAAAGGGTACCTAAAGGCACTAGTGACAATATCAAAATATGCAATTCTTAACCAATTGACCTCAGATTACTTTGGACAAGTTTCAATAGACCAAATAAATTTGTTCCTAACCTCAAATTTCTAAACTATACTCAGGTATAAAATATGGCTATGACATACCACAATTCCACACACAAGGCATAATTATCAATAAAAACCTTCATACATCATAAGTTTAGGCTAAACAATCATATAATGTATACTCATCATTCATTGATTAACCATTCAAATTTCGTACATTCACATCAAGCCATATTAAATCAGTATTAGATAAATACATCATATTCCATGTAATTTAAAGTCTAGCTTTCTAACAATTACATCTTTAGTTACAAAAATATCAAAATACTCATACTTGGCAATATGAATGCATCATGATGCTATACAAGTTTAATTACAAAAAGAATAGCATACACATTAAGTTAAAATTGTCTAAATGTAGAAACCCTACACAAGGCCTAAATCTAAAGGTGGTCATCCAATTGCTTTCCCTTTTCTTTAACTGAGGAACCTTTACCTGAAATTGTTAGTCCATAAAATGGGATGAGATGTAAATATCAATAACCAAAGAAAAAATCCATAGATATGTGCAAAATCATCAACATAAATGCCATTTATGCCAAAAAAAATCAAAAGCATCGTTATAATAAACAAATGAACTAATTGGAAGCACATCTTTTCACTTTATGATACACTTCTCATCATCTTATTAATGCACTTTCTCACCAATTAATTCAAAAAAGAGTTTCGTCTTTAACCCACTTCCATAAGCCAAGACCTCTTAATTGAGCTTTCATCTTAATAGCTCATACTTAATAGTTTTCACCATTAAAATTAGGAGGTGAAAGAACTTATGTATTACTGGAAGTCATAAGGGTTTAAAGATTAAAGTTTTGGTCACTTACAAGTCCTTTAAGATCTATAAGAGTTTTGATACCATGCTAGAAATTTGAAGTAGTAGACTATTTTAATAGAACTAAAAAATAGTAACAATCATATACAATATATTAATGGCCAAAAAGAAAGGAAAATTCTTGTCCACAGTGCCAACTCCACAATAAGCATGCTCATGGCTCAATGCATTCCATTAAGTCTGGTCACAACTAAATGCACAATGACAGCATGATGTACGGGTGGTAACTTGAACACAGCTCCATCAAGGACACAATCATAATCCAACACAATTAAGTAGCCAACCAATCATTTTGCATTGAAAACATATATCTGAAGTAAATATTAGATTAAAATGAACATATATAAGGAATTAGAATTAAACTTTGATTACCTTATTTAGTTATGTCAATTTTTAAAAGCCAAGATTAATTTCCAATACTTTAAAGGCCTTAAATTACCAAAACCAAATTCTTAATCATCATCCATTGCAAAAATCAACTTCTCATTTATTCCTAGCATCAAGAACTACTCAAGAATCACTTACCTAGTCTTTAATGAATTTCAAATTTGGACTTGAGCCTTCCAACACTAGAAATCACAATGTCTCACTTCAAGTCCTTAGTATTTTTGTACATTAATAGAACCTATCATGAAAATTGTAACACCTCATAATTAATTAAGGTATTAATCATAAATTAGGTTAATTAGGAATAATTAATATGAGATAATTAGGCAAGTTAAGTGAATAAAGATTTTAGAGAGATAAATTATTAATATACATTTGAGATTTAATTGGAATAGAAACTTCATTTAGGCCCAAATTAAATTAAGTAGGCCAAGGATAAAAGGCTAATGGAGGCCCAATAAACTAGGTGCAAATCCAACTTAATCTAATGTGATAGAGGCCCAAGATCCACCTTGCATAGGCTCTTAGGAAGGCCTAATAAACCTTGTGCAGACCCAAAACAATGAAAATCCTAAAACTAGGTCTGGCCGAACAGAATTCTGTAGCCCAACAACTTAAAAACTAGCCCAACAAAGCAAAAATCTGAGCCCATTAGGAGTTGGACTTTGGAGCAACCCATGACCCATATTTGACCTAACTTAAACCCAACTAAAACCCTAAATGCTTCAGCCACTATCCCATTTTTCTGAAACACAAAGGAGAAAATCGGAGGTCCAAAAGGGAGGCTAGGGTTCTTGGCATATTTTTACATTTTCTCACATTTAGAACAAGATTCAGCCAAGGTAATAGTTATATAACTTAATCCTCTCATATTTCTCTTTATTTTGGTCTGATTAGTTTTTCATTTAGAGTATTTTCACCATACCCAAAATCTGAAATATGGGTGTTTGGGATTTTCTTGATGAAATTCGTAGGTTAAGGTTAGGGCTGACATTAGGTAAGTATAAACCCTCCATTTTGATGCTTTCTTTGCTAATTTGAGACCCCCATAGTTGATTATAATATAGGTATTAATTTTGTACTAATTTGCTTAAGATTTTGGGTGAAATATTGAGGTTTATGGTAGATGACACTTCAATCCGAATTTGGGACTTATAGTAGCTGGGTAAGTGTTCCCCTAAGTGGTCATTAACATTTTAAATTCTTTGGGTACTTGTTGAAACTATTAATGATGGATTAGAGTAGTAATTCTCTGATGCTATAGTTATAGGGAGATTTTTGTACCATTGGTGGTTGTTGCAATTGTCTACAAGTGAGGTAACCGGGTTTATATTAATTCCATACATATATCTGTTTTAATTTCACATTTTGCTGTACATGAATGATTTGAAATGTTGAATGAATTGGTTGGCTATCATTATATTGTGATTGGACCTTGTGAGTCCATAGTGAAGCTGTGTTGCGGCCGCCACCCATGCATGTGCTTCAATCGGGTACTGGGTTATGATCAAACCCTAGATACACTAAGCCCTAGTTGTGCTCAATGGGGAGTAGGTGTCGTGGATGGGCCTCTCCCGGTATTAATGGCCTTTAACATGTGAAAATATGATTGCTAGTATGGGATAGTAATCATGATAGCCTAATTGTTTCATTTACTGATATGACTGGTATTTTGCTTATGCTTATGTAAAATTATGCATGTATGCTAATTAAATTGGAATATATGATGGAATTGCCTTAGTTACTGAGATTCGTGTCTCACCCCATTTCATGAGTTAAACATTTCAGGTGAAGGTTTTTTGAGTAAGATAAGGGTAAGCAAGTAGATGAACATTCATGAGCTGAGGCTGGGTGTGGGGAGCTACATTTAGTCTGAGTAGAATAGAGTAGATGCTAATTTTTGTTAACCTTTGTATAGCATCATCATGTATCTGTATTGCCAAGTGTAGGAGTTTGTATTTTGTTAACATGGAATGTAACTAATGAGAAATAAGCTTTACATTAGTGTTGATGGATGTATGAACCTTGACACTCATTTTGGCTAGTGAACCTATGATATATTAGATTGTTAATTTGAATCAGTGATGTATAGAACCTTAACGGAATGCATGCTTGAATGTTAATTGTTGGAAGTTTATGTAATTTCTGCTAATATCAATCTGTGAAATTGTTCACATAGGGTAGTGGGATGAGTAGGAATTCATACTTAAGTTTTGAATTAGTGATAGTAGAATAGCTGGGTAAATAAGGTGCATAAACATCATTAGAGTTGTATAATTTAAGGTAGAGTGACTCTAGGGGGTTATTGGAAGGAGAGTGAAGAGTATGAGGTAAGGTTTTAAGACTAATAGGATCAGAAGGCATTTGACCACAGCTAATAGTGGCAAAGTTACCCAGGGAGAGTACCAGAAAACAATTCATCGCGGCGAATGTGGAATTAGCTGAGACGAAATGTGAGAAGCTAAATTAGGAGTCGTCCATAGGGGAATTGGCCGCAGCGAATTTTTGTGAAAATGAGCCAAGCATTCCAGAGAAGAATTGGCCGCGACAAAAGGAGGTATTGGCCGCGGCCAATAACGAGAGGCAAGCGAGGGAGGTTCCAAGAGGCTTCTTTGCCGTGGTGGCACCATGTAGATTGGCCGCGGCGAAGGTTCAACTCACTGCAGCGATAATGAGAGGTGAAGCCGAAAGGAATTGACCATAGCTAAGGAGAAATTGGCCGCGACGAATGTCCTAAAACTTGCCGCGGCGATAGTGAGGGGTGAAGCCGAGGGGAATTAGCCATGGCTAAGGAGAAATTGGCCACGTCGAATGTCCTAAAACCCTTATATTGACTAGGAAACCTTGGTTTTTCATATGATAATCTCAAGGGATGACTTAGAAACATTAATAGAAGTTAAATATGAATTGGAACTGATAGGTAATGGAATCAAGGCTCATAAATGAATGTTTGTTTTCCCTTGAGGTACGTAAGTGTTGTAATTATATGGTTGATGACTCTAATAATATTAAGGTTCAAATTTCCTCATATTTTCACAATGTAATTAGTCTTAATGCCACGTAACCCTACTTTATGGTTATTAACCATGTGTTTAACCTTAATTGAGATGATTAGAAGTTAGGGTCGTCACAAAAATCAGTCACTAGGACCAATTTCTAACATGAAACACACTAACAGGAAGAGAAGATAGTTATCCAATGGTCTCTCTAGTTTTAACCTCCAAAATCATGCAAGAAACAACCAAACACCCACTTTGAGATTTTTGAGATAAGATGAAAATTCATCAAACATAAAACGAATCATACCAAAACGTAGAAGAATAGTGCCTTAATTAAATCTTAACCCAATTAGATTTAAATCCATTATAACATTTTATTTTTCTCCAAAATTTGCTAAACAATAATTGTTTGTCTTAAAAATGCCTAAAATAATCTTCTTCCTTAAAAATTTCTATTTTCCATAGTTTTTCTTGATAATTCCTTAATTCTCCATAATTACTCTTAATTAATTTTAAGATGCTACACCAATGGGTGAGAATAGTTAGCTTGTATTCAACCTTTGTGAGTATGAAGGCCATGCTCCAAGTATTGCAATAATGAAGGGAATCCCTTCTAGTGGAGGCCTCTAAAGTCAAGGCAATGCTTACAAGAGTAAAAGCCCAATTAAGGTCTTTTAAATTAGAAAGCAGAAGACTTGAGACCCATTTTAGTGAGTTCAACTCATGTTTATGACACGCTAAAGACAGCTTAAAAATAGTAGCCAAGTAATTAGAATCTATAAGGATACTTATCAATGTAAGAGACACACTATAGCTCTAGGCCAAGATAGCACTGGAGAAGCAGGAAATGTAGTTTTTGTTTTTAAAAGGGATGGACACCATTTTACTAGTTTTCATTTAGATGTGCCAAGCTATGTTGTTAGGTGATTATTGTTAATACTTACATAGTGTGATAGTGTTCTTAAAATACCAGTTGTCCTCTATTTATTTAGTTCACTTTTGTCTATAACAAATAATGTAAGTAAGTGTTGATTTTAACTATGTAACTTAATCAATGTGTTTGACCTTTATATTTAAAAAAATAAATGTTAATTGGCCAATTTTCAATGCCCCTTATGCAATTTATGCCCTATTTATTTTTCCCCAACCAATGACTAGCATCAATGCAATTGAATGAAGTAAGAAGTGAATTGTATTGGTAATGTAACATTTCGCTTTTTAACTGAACTGAAACAAGTATGCTAATAAAAGAAAACCCTAAAGTAAATGGAATTAAGGTCAAATAAGGATAAAATGATAATTAGCATATCAAGAAATGAGGTTAGGAAATCACATATCGAAAGAAAATAAAGCTCAAATAGCTAAACAGAGAAAAGAGTATGTTAGTGGCAAAAATGTAATTTTGAGCAAATTTTAAGAAACTCAAGGAAATAGTTTTAAAACCAAGCTCACCAAAGTTTTAGGAAGTCCTAAAAACTATAGGGACAATTAGAATTAATTGAAACCATTCCGGTGTGCAAAAAGAGTCAAACATTGCCGGGACTTTAGACGGAGCTATTTTCACTATTTTAAGCCATCTAAACCCCAAAAATAATTTTTTTATGTGAAAGAGCAGCCAAAAAATTTTTAAGAAGTAATCAGATCCTAAAAAGCCTAAAAAATAAGTCCAAAGTCGTAAATGTACGAGTAAGTTCATTTTGAAAAATTATAAATGGAGCTTCTTAAGTAAGCCACACCTCAGCATCTTCTACCACCTTCCAAAATCAAATTTAGGAAGCCATTAATGTAGTCTTGCTAAGGTAGGAGAGAGAGAAATTTTAAGCTTTCATTTTGGTAAGTAAACAGCTTTATTGCACCTCGTGCCAGTTAGAAAAGTTGTTCTATGTAATGTCCCACATCGGGTAGGAAAACCCTGGGAACGGCCCATATAAGTGGGAGCGAAGCTCTCCCCACCGGCGAGGCCTTTTGAGGGAGGATCCCTGAATGGCGGATCTCCTCAGGAACAAAACCCCACCAGGCCATGTGCCGGGTGCCGCAACGGGGACAATATTACTGGGGGCTCTGTGTGTTGTTTGGTATCAGAGCCGGCCTGTTTGCATGTGCAACCCGAGGATGGGTTGGCCCCAAGGGAGGTGGAATGTAATGTCCCACATCGGGTAAGAAGACCCTGGGAATGGCCCATATAAGTGGGAGCGAAACTCTCCCCACCAGCGAGGCCTTTTGAGGGAGGATCCCTGAATGGCGGATCTCTTTAGGAACAAAACCCCACCAGGCCATGTGCCGGGTGCCGCAATGGGGACAATATTGCTAGGGGCTCTATATGGTGTTTGGTATCAGAGCCGGCCTGTTCGCATGTGCAACCCGAGGACGGGTTGGTCCCAAGGGGGGTGGAATGTAATGTCTCACATCGGGTAGGAAGACCCTGGGAACGACCCATATAAGTGTGAGCGAAGCCCTCCCCACTAGCGAGGCCTTTTGAGGGAGGATCCCTGAATGGCGGATCTCCTCAGGAACAAAATCCCACCAGGCCATGTGCTAGGTGCCGCAACGAGGACAATATTGCTGGGGGCTCTGTGTGGTGTTTGGTATCAGAGCCGGCCTGTTCGCATGTGCAACCCGAGGATGGGTTGGCCCCAAGGGGGGTGGAATGTAATGTCCTACATCGGGTAGGAAGACCCTGGGAACGGCCCATATAAGTGGGAGCGAAGCTCTCCCCACCAGCGAGGCCTTTTGAGGGAGGATCCTTGAATGGCGGATCTCCTCAGGAACAAAACCCCACTAGGCCATGTGTCGGGTGCCGCAACGGGGACAATATTGTTGGGGGCTCTGGTGCCACTTATATGGACCGTCCCCGTTGCGGCACCCGGCACATGGCCTGGTGGGGTTTTGTTCCTGAGGAGATCCACCATTCAGGGATCCTCCCTCAAAAGGCCTCTCTGGTGGGGAGAGCTTCGCTCCCACTTATATAGGCCGTTCTTAGGGTCTTCCTACTCGATGTGGGACATTACATTCCACCCCCCTTGGGGCCAACCAATCCTCGGGTTGCACATGCGAACAGGCCGGCTCTGATACCAAACACCACACAGAGCCCCCAGCAATATTGTCCCCGTTGCGGCACCCGGCACATGGCCTGGTGGGGTTTTGTTCCTGAGGAGATCCGCCATTCAGGGATCCTCCCTCAAAAGGCCTCGCTGGTAGGGAGAGCTTCGCTCCCACTTATATGGGCCGTTCCCAGGGTCTTCCTACCCGATGTGGGACATTACATTCCACCCCCTTTAGGGCCAACCCGTCCTTGGGTTGCACATGCGAACAGGCCGGCTCTGATACCAAATACCACACAGAGCCCCCAGCAATATTGTCCCCATTGCGGCACCCGGCACATGGCCTGGTGGGATTTTGTTCCTGAGGAGATCCGCCATTCAGGGATCCTCCCTCAAAAGGCCTCGCTGATGGGGAGAGCTTCGTTCCCACTTATATGGGCCGTTCCCAGGGTCTTCCTACCCGATGTGGGACATTACATTCTACTCCCTGAGAGCTTTCTAATGGTAGTTTTCTTTTCATGAAAACTTGAAGTTTAGATCTGATTTAAGGCAAAAAGGAGATCTTTTAAGAAACCAATATATAGAAATCAATCTATGCGAAAAGTACTTCACATTAAATAAGTTTATACATGAAACACTTGCAAAATTTTGTATTTCTAATTCATGTATGTTTTAGCCATGAGAGACAAAGTGAGGAGGAGAGTTTTTGTTCATGTATTCTTGATGAAAACAAAGAGTTAGTATGCAGGGATTTCATATCTAATATTGGTTTCCATTGAATCATGAAAGGAAGCAATCTAGACTATGTTGTGTGATGGATTGAAACCTTGAAATTTTTAAGTTAGGGTTTTCATGGTACCATTTTGTCCAAGAAGAAATTCAAAGGGCTAGTAAGTTGTTCAATGGATTTTAAGGACATGGATAGTCTTAAAATGATATAAGAACAACAAGGGAAGCATTAGATTGAATTTAGAAGCTAGATTTTGGAAGTTAAAAATTTAGGATTCAATAAAAGGCAAAATGTAACCAATTTGTGTTAAGTTGTATAAGCAAGTTTGTAAGGTCTCTAATGAATCCTAATATGTCTATGTAGATCATATATGATAAGATTTTGAAACCTAGAAGTTGAATTTTTGAAAGATTAAGGATACATAATGAGTTCCATTATGTGAAAAAGTGAAAATACCAAATAAATAGTGCCAATGACCATATAAATAATAAATATGGAATTTGTGATTTTAATTATGAATTTTAGAAGTATAGGTTGGCCCAAAATTTAAGTTTAGTGAAATCTCTAACCAAAAGCCTAAGCAAAGAACCAATTATGGAGAGCAAAAAATTCAAAAGAATTTCATATGTTTACACCCTTAAATATGATAAAATTTAAGCATTTTAGATGATACAATTGTCACCTAATAAGTAAGTATCTTGAAAATATGTAAAAAAGGGTTTTAAGTACACCTTAAGTGGCCTAAAGTATAGATAAAAAAGTTATAGAAATTTAAGAAATGTTGTTATAAACTTTAGATGTTGATGATATGTTTATGAGATATTTTTAAGACAAGTTAATGAGGCTCTATCCCATTGTAGTTGCAGAGCTGAACAAGAAAAGGAAATGGAGCAAAAAACAAAAAGGGAAAGTTAGAGGTCTAATTGGGTTCTTAGCACGTATACAAGATAGCTTACACTTCCCTATTTAGTTGCATGTGGACTTGTTTGAGTTTGATATGCATTATATAATGTCCCACATCGGGTAGAAACACCCTAGATTAGGGCCTTATAAGTGAGAGTAGTACTCTCCCTATGTGGATGCATTTTCCTTGGAGCTAATGGGAGAAGCCATCTTCCAAGAAGAACAAAACCCTGGAGCTAATAGGAGAAGCCATCTACAAAGGACAATATCCACGAGGTTCTGTAAGATTTTTGGTATCAAAGCCAGCCTAGCTACATGTGCAACCCGAGGATGGGTTGGCCCTAAAGGAGGGTGTATTGTAATGTCCTATATCGGATAAGAAGGCCTTAGGCTAGGGCCTTATAAGTGGGAGTAGTACTCTCCCCACGTGGACATGTTTTCCTTGGAGCTAACGAGAAAAGCCATCTTCTAGGAAAAACAAAACTCTGAAACTAATGGGAGAAGCCATCTATCAAGGACAATATCCACGAGGCTTTGTAAAATGTTATAAATGTCACATCATACTTTATTAAACTCCATACTCTCATATTCAAGGTAACTTTCATGTGCAAGTAAAGAAAAACCAAGAAAAGGGAATAAATAACGTCATTTCTTTGTGTTATGTCGGGGTTAAAAATTTAAATTTTGATCTGTGGACCCCAAAACTTACTAACAATATTAGTTAATTATTTTCCATTCATAAAAATCATAAAAATCCTAAAACTTTGCACAAACCATGGACCAATAGTTAAAAACTAGAAATATTCACGTTTTGTCTCAAGTCAGAATTTCAGTTTTCTGCTAGCCACTTTGAAAAATTATAACTAAATCTAGAAAAAATTGAAATTAAGCAACCCATAGCTTTTAAGAAATATCTAGATGTTAATTTACATAAAAATAATTCTAAGCTACAAAAACCTCATCTAGATCACATTTGACAATAGAAAAGGCACAAAGGTTGGACTACCTAGTATTACTGATATAATTTACTGATATAAACTTTGAAAATGCACAATTAATTCCAAAAAAATCTAATCCATGCAAACTATACCAATTTGGAAAGCTACAGATGTTAATTAGAGGGAAAAAATATTTTTAGATTCATTTAAGAGCATTCAGACCCCAAAAATTAATGGAATAGTGATAGAGATTTGACTATGCGCCTAGAATAAAATAAAATTTTCAAAAATTCATATCTCCTCCTTTAGACATCCAATTGAGGTACTTTTAATTGACACAGGTCACTGGGAAGGTCTAATTTCTTTTTGTAAAATTTCATAGCAATTGGATATCATTTGCCCTATGAATGATAGAGATCCATTTTTAGATCATATGAACAGTACTAGTGCCAAAATCAAAAAATTTGCCCACTTCAAAAATTTACCAAAAGTTTTGTAGACCTCCAAATATTATGCACTTTAGCGTCCCAAAAATCTTTTAACAATATCTAGATGCATACAAAATTTTAAACCAAGAAGAGTTCATTGGGATAGTTTGTGCCATAGCTCACTAAAGTGGATAATTTTGCATCACATAAGGTATCAACTTGGGTTATATGGCTCTCTTTGGTGTTTGGCACCTCTTCAGCAAGTTTAAAAGCATGAATACAACTTATGTGAATTGTCTAAGTGGTTCCAAACCTCATGTGTCTCATTTTCGTCACTCCACATCCAAGAATACACAAATGATCATAAGCCATACAATGCACAAAACTTACAATCTCATTATTTTCGTGCTAATTATGGTTCTTACATCATTCATATATGATATTACATTTGCTTAAAGGTTCATAATTCAAAAATAATATATACAAATTCACTTTGATATTCAATTACAAATAGAACTATATAATCGTCAAAGTGTAGCTTCTCAAGTCCCTTGGCTTGCATTTCTTGCTTCATGAGTGCCACCTAGACATATTAAGATGAAAGAGGGAAGGGAAGTGAGATTTATGGAATCTCAATAGCTCACACACCCATTCACATGTACATTCAAGGCATAAATAAAAAAAAATAACTCTGTTATAAAGCATGCAAAGCCACACTTTTATGCCACCATTTCACATTAAATCCAAGAATATGCTCTAGGGACTTTTGGTTTTGCCTTACCCTATTTCTAGGACTTTTGGATTTGCCTCACCCTTAGCTCAAGGACTTTTGACTTGGCCTCACCCATCCAAGAGACTTTTAGCCTTGTCTCACCTATGCCATGAGACTTTTGGCATCTTCTTACCCACATTAAGAGACTTTTGGCATTACCTTACCCTTATGAGCCATTTTTCATAATCAATAACATTCAAGACAACATATTGGTACCAATGCAATCTCAAAGCATCAAGTGGCATGATCTCAAATCACAAAAGTACCTACATGCACATAATGATATACATACACCCCAGAAAGCAAGAAGATTGAGGTGGAGAGCTACCTTAGTATTTATGCAAGCTTCTCTTGGTCTTTTTCCTTCCCTTTCTCAGTTTCACAAGCACACCTAAGTGGGTTGGGATTCTTTTAGCCTAAACATTATAAATAATATGCAATTATACTCTTGAAGCAAGCCAAGACACTACATTTACTCTTAAGGGCACAAATGGTTCCATATGTTACATAATGGTTCTATTAGTGGCCTATTGAAGCAACTCTCACAATTCAAGTTCTAGACTCTATTCTTTTCTCATTTCTAGGCCTCTTGACCCCATTTAAGATCTTTGACGCTATCACACACTCACTTATATAAGTCTAGGCTCATGTTGCTTCATAAGGCTCTATTATGGAAACCATTGTCTCATTTCCCAAACCATGGCTCCTAAATTTTTTCCAAAGGTTCCTCCAACCTTCTACCATCATTTGAAGTCCCAAACCAAGGCTAGAATAAATTAAAACACTCCCTAACCTATTTATCCTAGCTTGGCTGAGACATAGAGGAGGAAAAGGATTCATGAGTTTCTTGATTTTTCCTTGATGGAAGAGCCATTTGGGAGGCTTCCTAGAGGTCTTAGGAACTCAATTAAATACTTACATAGCCTAGAAAATTCATGTACTAAATCAATTTTTTACAAACCTTCAAGAGCCCTACACTTTTCTAAATCAATTTCTATTAGTTTTCCTTGCAATTTCTTGACATATTCTACTTTCCCATGATCTAAAACCCAATTTTCTCTCTTGTTTTTGGAAAAAAAATCTTCCCATCCCTTGGTTCTATTCTTGGCCAAAAATTACACAAAGGAAGAGCAAGGAGAAGAAGCAACAAAGAACAAGAATTACCTTAGATTCAAGCTTGCTTTCAAGTGCTTTTCTTCTTGGTTTGCTTCTCCTTAAGAAATTCAAACTATCTCCCTCTATTTTAGACTCAAAATAGAACCAAACAACTTAATAAAATAATGGAAAGAAAGCTTGGAGGGAGAGGAACAAAATTGCAAGAGGAAGAAGCATGAAAATCTTTGAATTTGCTTACTTTTTTCTTTGTTTTCTCCCTCCTTTCTCTCTTTCTCTTGTGCACCCAAGATGCTACCTCTCTTTTCTATTTTTGGACAAAGAAAGGGTGCCCTAAAGAAGATGGGAGAAATGGCATGATTTATGTAGAAGTTTCAATAAGCTACTTTTCTTAAAAATTCCATTTTTGCCTTTCCATTGTGGCATTTTCGTTTTAACTTTGTTTTAACTCTTTTTTTAAAATCATCTTTTCTATCATAAAATTTAGGCTCCCAATTTAATAAAATACCTTTGGAATCACTCAATTTGGAGCTAAAACCTTTTCAAATGAATCTGTTGAAGTTTGAGTTCACCGTCATTAAAAAATGTACACCGAAGGCATTTTAATTGTCCCGGGGTTTGCCATGATTTTTAAGACCTCTGAGAACCCTTGACAACTTAAATTTTTTATTTAAAAAGCCCTCCTACGAGATTTTCCAAGATTTACACGTAATTAAAAAATGTCACTACATTTGTCATTTTCATAACAATTTGACTTCACCATCCTAACTCTGTTTTTCTTTCTATCTAAGCCTGGGATTATTTTTTTTAGAAGCCTAGGACATTACCCAAATATTTTGGGACATTATCTAGCTCATTTTAAAGGACTTGCTCTTACACAGCTCATTTCTTCGTTTTACAGAATTTACCATTCATTACACATTGTATTCTAATGGTTATCTCTCACAGTATATGCTATATTGCATTCGATCAATTATATGTCATATTTTACATGTTATTATTAATGAGTTGAGGTTATAAGATCAATAGGGGCAATGGGAATAAATGCAGTAGTTCTCCCAAGCCCAAGAAAAAAGCCTAAGCTAAGGTAAGATTCATAGTCATGATAGAGTATGTTATAAGCATATAAAGCATTTGTGTTAGTTTTTATGACCATGCATACTTGCATTATTTTTATTTAATTTTTTTGTGCTTATTTTGAGTTATTTGAGTATAGCTACTAAGATTCTCCTAAATATCACCCATATCTCTAGTTTCCCACTAACCAATCCCAGATGGAAGCTCTAGTGCTTGCAAAGGAAAAGAGAAAGGATGATATTTGGAACTGCAACCCTATAGAAATGTTATGTATCTAATTTTGTTGTAATGTTACAATGAATCTTTAGTAATGTATTTATGTGCACCAGTATACTATTAATGGTGATGTAACTCAAGTTTGAGTTATTTAGAATCAGATGATGATATATGTCCAAATTGTGTTATTTGGTACTTTTATTATCTATATTTTTCCATGTTTGTGAATTCTGAGCTGAAATGTGACCATTTGGTTAGTCTAGATAGTCAATTTTATAAGGGAAAACTCTATCAGATTTTCCTTAGAATATTATGTACTTTGTATTGTTATGGAAAAAAATTGGATTAACATGAAAATTATGAAAAAGGCTGATGTTTCTATTTTGGAAATTTTGGATTTAATATTTTTCTTCCATCAATAAATGAACTTGTTGTTGAACCATAATAATTAAAGAAGAGCTAGATAGTTAAGGTGTTATAGGTAACTCATAAATTGACTTTGAAATACTAGGAAAAGATGCATAAACTACTAGTGGTTACGACTAAGCAATTTTCACTATTACACATGAAGAAAACACATGCATAAAGTTAATTATAATGTTATAGTGCATTTAAGCAAGTGCCATATAATCTGATTAATAACATAACTTCTAATGCATTTGAGAAATTTGTGCCATTGAGCTACTTGTCCACCATAAAGTGAAGCCTTGTGATTTTTTCTCTTCTCTATAAGTGCCTATGACTGCTAAATCAAGTTAATAAGCCAATAAAGCTTTCAACAAGTATGTAACTAGCTAAAGTGCCTTGTAGATTTGACCGAGATAGCTCTTAAATGCTTCTGCATATCCACTTGCAACATTAAGCTATGAGTCAATATACAAAGTTACAACTCATTTGAGCTTTAACTAATAGTAGTCTAGTGTTAATGTTAGATGCCCTTAAGGTTGCCTATGTACAAGAGTTAGTTTCAAGTAAAGTCTATGAAAACCCTTATCACCTAATTGCAAAACAAAGAGTGACAAAAAGAAAAACAAAAAGAAAAAGATGAGCCTAAAAAATGAAGATTGCATCATGCAACATAGTTATAATATTCATAGCTAGACGTGTCTAGTGCACCTCATATAATATCTACGAAGTACTAATACTTCAAAAACATAATTGTATCTTGTCTAAAAATGTCTTACACTTATACTCATCTCAAACATGATATGATAATTCAAGTTGCACTTACATCGTAACATCTCGATAGATAGAGCTAATTAAAACTTAAAAAGAGAATAAATCAAATTAAATTTTAAGGGATTTAAATTAAATATTCGAGAGAGAGAGAGATAATTGAATTAAAATATGAAATTGGATATCATATAATTATATACATTAAAAGAGATGAATCAAGAGATTAGCCCCTAATATAAGAATAAACTCATTAGGAATTGGTGGCTAGTTAAACAAGCCATTGACCTATTAAATTAATAAATTCTTATACCATAACCATCCTTCCCTTTGTCATTTTGTTTAGCGATGTTCTATGCAGCAAAAGAAAAGCTTAATCGAGACAAAACATGCAGCCATAGAGTTGTGAGATGAAGCTCATGTATGGAAGGGAAATTGATGGAATTTGTCAAGGTGAACTTCACAAAAATTCATCTTCAACTTGCGCTCTTCCCTGGACAGTTTTAGCTTCTAATTTAATGGTAGTTTCAGCTTAAGGAAAGTTGAGTAAAGGAAAGATATCTTTATACAAATGGAAGGAGTTGAAAGAAGGATGTGTTATAAGGCAAGTGGTAGATAATTTGAGTTAAAATTGGAGGATTCCTAAATATGATTTTTGTCTTTGGTTACTACTAGAAATTCTAGCCGAGGCTTGAAGAAAGAGTGAAGTTTTGCTTCATGCTTCAGTTGAGGTTTGAAGGAAGGAAAGAGTCATAATTATTTATAAAAGTAGAGCTTTTTAATTGTATATTTATAATGTTATATGAATTGTTTTTTTAATGTTGTTTAGGCTGAGCTTAGAAGATGCAAGGAGGGGAAAATTTTGTGTAATTATAGTTGAATTTGATTTACCAATTGTTAGCCAATGATGCATAGGTAATGAACTTTTATAATTTGAACCAAAAAGTGAGTTAAAGAGGCTTGATGGTAGCTTATTTATAAGGGAATTTAAGGTGTAGAGCAAGTGTGTAGTATTTACCTCTAAATATTAATTGGACATTGTTAAATTTGATAAAATGGTACTAATTAAGTGGCTATTCTATTTTTGGTTAATGGCTAATCAAGGGCAAATTAAAGGAAAATTGGTTGTGAAGTGAAGATATTAGAATAGTTTGAGGAATTCAAGTATAGGTAAATAATATACCTTTTACAGTTTCTTATTTAGTAAATTAGTAATTTTGAACTTACTTGTTGCTGGTTTGTTTTGAGTGGCTATAACTATGTTAAATTAGGCATATTGGTAGCAAGAGTTAAAGTTTTGCCTTATCGAAAAATGGCTAAGGAACATTTAGGTTGCTATTCAGGTAATTGATTGCTTTCCTAAATATATTTCCTTTAAATTGTTATGTGGAATGCATGTTTATGAGATTATTGTTATTTGATTACCTATGAGATGTATATGAGATGATTTATGTGAGAAGGGCATTCCTTCCCATTTAATTATGATGTATATGCTTGAAATCAATAAGAAGGCCATGTATCACTGCACTTTTTACACGGTAGAAAGATTACATTAGTGAGAAGGCCATGCCTTACTACAAATATAAAAACTATATAATAAATATGATTGAAATGAGTCTTAGATGGTATGAGATATATGTTGCTAATATGTTACTCTTGTATGCAATCAAATATGCCATATATGATTAATTTACTTCTTTGCATGCTGTAACAGCCAAGAAAGAGAAAAGAAAAAGAAAATAGAAAAGAAATGAGAAAAGAAAAGGGAAAGAAAAGAAAAGCTGAAAATTTTTGGAAGCAATGTAATAGCCAAGAAAAAGAAAAGAGAAAGAAAATAGAAAAGAAATGAGAAAAGAAAAGGGAAAGAAAAGAAAAGCTGAAAATTTTTGGAAGCTGAAAATTTTCTAAGTCTGCTAGCTACAGCCTAGCTATAGCGAATGTACCTGTTCGCTATAGCGAGAAATGGTCTAGCTATAGCGAGACTGCCTTCTAACTATAGCGAGAAAGCTTCTAGCTATAGCGAGTTCGGGCACCCCCATACAAAATCCAGGGAGTTGCTCACCGTAGCGAACGTCATAGCGAAGGCAGAGGTCTGGGACTTATTCGAGCTCACCGTAGCGAGGGTTATGGCTCGCTATAGCGAGGGTTAGTCCGAAAAAGCGTGAAAATAGAGAATTTGACTTTTTAAACCATTCCAACTCATTCTTTCACTCTGTAACCGACTTAAGCTCACTTTAAGAGAGAGAAAAGGGCTGAGGAAAGAGAGAGAAGCCTAGAGGAGGAAGGAAGAACAAGAAAGGTAAGGATTTTTATTGCTTTTCTCTTAGTATGTTGCTCTTCTCCCCTTATCCTCTCTTCCACGGTTTTAATAGTTAAAGTAGCCATGTTTTGAGCTTGGTTCAGAGGAGGGAGAGTGGAAAACCACTCTTAAGGGAGGTTAGAAGTCATGTAGCCCTCTCTTCCTTGCTTTCTCTTCTTAAGAGTGAGAGCTTGAGAGAATAGAAAGAATAGTTAATGAATTCTAGTGAGAGAAGGAACCCTAGCTTGACATGCTTAGTAGGGTTGCTAGAAAGAGATCCCTAGCTTAAGAATCAAGTATTAAGGTATTAATTCCATGCTTTTGTGTGGTTAGGCTCAAGAGAAGCTCTCCCATCTAGAAGTGGTAGTGAAATCCACAAGGGAGGAGTCAAGTGAAAGAGGAAGTAGTGAATAGCTAACAAGGTAGTTCTCTCCACTTTCTCTCATGCATAATTGTGTGTTTACATTGTCTTGCTTGTGTGTATGAAGGATATGAGTTATGAGAAGTGTGTTAGCATGATGATATGTTATGAATTGAAATGATGATTTATGTGATTTGTTTTGGTTTGCTTGAGGAAATGGAAAAGCCAATAACCCTATAGCTAAGGTGAGGATGAGCCAAACCCCTAAGTTGGTTGAGACAAGAGTAAAAAGTCTCCCAAAAGTGAGGTTGACTCCCAAAGAGTAAGGGTTGAGTCTAAGGACCTCTAAAGAATGGGTAAGGCAAATCCAAAAGCCACAAGGAAATGGGTGAGGCTAATCCAAGTGCTTAGCAAGCTCCTAAATGTTATGTGTGGCCTACTCACATGTTGAGAATGTTTTCCTTATGCATGGCCAATTCATATGTTTTAAATGTTTTCATCATGGTTTTATATGCTAACATGTCATACATGCATAATGAGACTTGTTGCATGCGATATATGTATGATTGAATGAGAGTTGAACTACTGGGATTCTCCGAATCTCACCCTCCCTCTCCACCATCCAACCATGCCAGGTGGGCCAAGTGAGATTAGAAATGGGAACCACCACCAAGCATGAACCTAGGGGAAGCTAAAGGAGAGTGTAAAGGCTTCTTGTAATGTGTTGTACATGAGAGTTGTATATGTAAAGTACTGATGTATATGATGTAGTTCTTAAGAGTTTTTGTAAGATAATGTATGTATGAATGATGAATGTATGAGAATGAAGTTTATGATGAATGAAGAGGCAATTTTGATATGCAATACTCAAAGTAGTATAGACTATATGGGTGCATAAGTGGGCATGGGATAGTGAGTTTCCTCAATCTAAGTTATTAGACACTTGAGGCATGATTGATAGCTCCTATAGATGCTTTCTCATGTGCTCAAAGAGTCATAGAAGTAGAAAAGCCAAGATTGGACCCTATGAACCCCACTTTTGGCCAAGAAAGGGCCTTCTTGTACATGATGTCATAGATTAGCCATATGATCTCTTCTTGTTATGAGATTTGACATGTAGCTAGATTATGTTTAGAGCTTTCTGGGAAGCTAGAGTTCATGTCATTTAGAGGTCTATAGCATTTTCTATGATTTTTCAAAGTTGACATCAGAAATTCGGATTTTGGAAATCACTGTTCATTTGGTCAGTTTGAGAAACGTGTCATCCGAGGGGCAAACGTTGTCCAATGGCTACGAAATTTTATACACAGAAACTAGATGGTCACAGAGACTTGTAGGAACTAGAAGCACCTCATTTGGAGGTCTAGAGAGGAAGTTATGCAATTTCGAAGTTCTTGCCCAGAATCAGACACCCAACCAGACCCGAAGTACTGTTTCATCGGTTTCCGGGAAATTGGCCTGGTGAACTGATCTGGAGATATTTTTCTGCTCTAGATAACATCCACATCTTTCTATAGAGATATAGTTTATGAGTATTGTATTTTTGTGAAATTAGTTAGACATTTTCAAAGTCCATATCAGTAAACTGTGACAGCAAAGAAGCCCCCTCTGACCAGTGAACGATTTTGATGTCAAACGCAGAGTATGTGAGATAATGAGACTTCTACTTATTTTTAGTATGAAGTATACATCTCAAGCTTTCTAGAATGACCCAGATCATGCAGTTACAATTTTTCTACATTTAGTTACGGATTTTCAAACTTAGCCCAGAAATGAAGCAAAATCTACCAAGAACGAAAATGCATGTCTCCAATCCTTTTTTTGCTTTCCATGAGTTTAAAGCATATTGTGGGGATTGAAATAAGTCTCAATAGTGTAATTGAGCATGGGGAAGCATAGAGAGAGCTCAACCGGTCCATATTACTTCTAAGTGGATCTCTACCCACACATAGTGCCATAGAGAAAGAAGCATAAGGTAGAGTAAATTATCTCCCTTGTGAGTTCCGCGCGTGCATATGAGTAAGAGGGCATCTTAGGTATGAGCTAGAGGTTAAGGTGTTACACATGCCATAATAGTTCTTTGTGCATTATTGCTTTGAAAAATATTTTTGGAAAGGTAATGCAATTACTAGGATTATATCTCGCCCCTACATCAATTTAGGGAAAGTTTAAATAGAAGACCTGAGAAGCAGCCTAACACTTGAGTAGGTTTGTAAAGGCGAAGTACAAGAGATTATACAGTCTTTTAATGTGTAAATATGAATTTTGATGATGTATATATATATATATATATATTCCACACTTATATTCTTGGACCATAATGGCTATTTTGGGATGTAAGCATGTATATGGAGGATTTATGGATACATAATGTAATTTCTCTTATGTATGCTATAACCTTATAATATATTCAGAATTGGAAGTATGATAGCCTCGTTTTGTTGTTGGTCAATCCTATTTTAATGATTATATATGAAACAAAAAGCTAGTTTTGAATTTAGACATGTATAAGTTGAAATATGCACATTTAAAGACTTGGTGGCTACCATGCACCCCATGTTAGACACTTTTATTATCCTTTTATCTTTAATTATTAGCCTAGTCTTTATTATTAATGTCCAAATCAGGTTTAAGTGAGTAAAATAACCACAACTACCAATTCAAATAATAAAACATGATAAAAACATGAAATTACTAAAACCTTTTTTTTAATAAAATTTTTATTAATAAACAGTCATATATGCATAATTTACCTCTCTTATATACCCAGATGGTACACAAGACTGGAATTAACATAACAGGAGAATCTCAATGGCCTAGAACTAGTCATGGGTATCTAAACCTCTACTCTTACTCATTATGTAATCAATTATCATATTTCGACCTCATATCTATAATTAAATCATATGGCTAGGCATTTTGGTCAACCAAAAATTTGACAACATAACGGGTAGAAACTGATGTTGCCCAATCACTTTGGCCTTTTATTCTACTGAAATCCATTACCTGCATAGAATTTAAATACAATGTACTCATTTCTATCTTACTTCCAATAGTCCTCAAGCTCAATTATTAGCTAGCCTTTAGACTTGGTCTCATCAATTAGCTAAGAATAACAAGATGTTTATAAAATATGAAGTATCATTTATGTTACTCAAAATTATCAATACATTCACTAGTTCATCTCTAGCTTTTCTCTTTAAGATAATCTCATATACGTCAAAGTCATTATACATATGTCTATCTCAAAATTTAGTCTGAAAAACCATAATAAGAAGATACAACATTAAGAACATAATTCTTCATGGACCTAAAACTTTCCTTAGTCTAGTTTGCTACTCTCACTTAGTAAAAGATTAGTGGATAAAAAAGTGAGATTCTAGAGAGAATCTTAATAATATAATCCTACTCTAACACACATTAACCACTCAAGCACATAAGTATACATGTATATAACTTTTATAACATTTATGCTTTCTTACATGTGAAAATATGCATGCATGAAGCTAGAATCTAGCCTAGCTTACTAGATTCTTTGTTGAATGGCTCTAATACTTAGCATAAGGAATAACTACTATACTCAATTCTGTGGCCCTCTTCTCTTAGCCATCATCAGGTAAAGTTTCACTTACGAGGCTAATAACTCAGAGAAATCATATAAAACTCATATAACTCATTCAAATATCAAACAAACACAACATACAAAAAATCAGACACTAAAGTAGTTAAAAGTATGATAAAAAGGAGGAAAATGTTACCTGCTATAAGTTTATCCTTGATGCCGCAAGTACTACTCTTCTCTTCCATCTGATCTTTCTCTTTCCTGGCTAAGCACTAACATTAAGGCTCTTTACTACACTTGTGGCCTATATTATCATATCAACATTCAAATAAATGCTAAGGCAGCCATATGCAATGTTATGCCATGATTTATGCATTCGTAGCCCTATGGAGAAATTTTAGGGTTCTCTTTCTAGGACTTTTCTTCCTTACCTTATCAACCATTTTTCTAGGGCTCAATTTACTCTTCATTTAACTTAAAATGGAGCTTTGTATTTCTCTTACTTCCTTGCCTAGTTAGCCTTTCTCACTTGCCCTTTATTTATGCCTTAAATTAGGGTTTCATATATGTAACAACCAGAAAAAAAAATTAAAGTCCTGAAATTTTCTAAGTCTGCTAGCTATAGCGAGAAATGGCCTAACTATAGTGAATGTACTAGTTTGCTATAGTGAAAATACTTCTAGCTATAGCAAGTTCAAGCATCTCATACAAAAACCAGAGGGTTCCTTGCCATAGTGCATGCCGTAGTGAAAATAAAGGTCTGAGACTGATACGTGCTCACCGTAGCAAGGGTTATTCTTCGCTATAGTGAGGGTTAGTCTGAAAAAACATGAAAAAAGAGAATTTTTCTTCTTAAAGAGTCCAAATCCTTTCCTTTTCTTCTAACCGACTTTGGTTTCGACTAAAACAGAAAAAAAAAGCTGTGGAGAAAGAGCTCACCTAGAGAAGGAAGGAAGAACAAGAAAAAGGTAAGTATAACTTAAGATTTTCATAGCTTTTCTTCTTATAATTTTGTTCTTCTCTCTTTGCCCTCTCTTTCTATGGTTTTGGTTATTGAGTTGGCTTTGTTTTGGGCCTAAGTCAAAGGGGGAAGTGTAAGGATTTAAGGAGAAAATTTATGCAAAGGAAGAGCCTCTTGGAAAGAGCTTTATTTAAGATAACTTCTTTCCATTTTATTGCATTTCTCCCCTTCCTTTCCTTGATTATGTTAGTTCTACCAACTTGAGAGCTTGAGAGAGGAAGGAAGTCTGACCTAGAGCAAGCAAGAAATCCTTGACTTAAAGTGGGAAAAGTTGAGAAATACAAAAGAACTAGGAAAAGGGCTAGTAAAATTTAAGAGGAAAAAACTAAGGATTTAATCCCCTAACTTTGTGAATAATTGTTGAGTTATGAGAGGGTAATTCCATGCTCTTTGTTGTGTCTAAGCTCAAGAGAATCGGCTCCATCTAGTTGTGCTTGTGAAACCAAGAAGGAAGAAGAGAAATTAAAAAGGAAGGCTTGTGTTGGCTTGTAAGGTAGCTTTTCACTCTTTCTTGTTGCATTTTTGGATGTGTAATAGTCATTATATGCTTGTATATGTGCTTATATTGTGAGACATGCCATTTTATGTTGCCTTGATACATTGGTACCAATATGCTTATGTTTTGGGTTATGAAAATTGCTCGGGTGAGGTAATACCAAAAGTCTCTTGAGATGGGTGAAGTGGAGCCAAAAGTCCTTAAACTAAGGGTGAGGCCATCCAAAAGTTCTTAAAATCGGGTGAGGTTAAACCAAAAGTCCCTAGAGCTTATTATTGGTATTGATATGATATTCATGGCATGTAAATCATATGTTGTATGATTATGAATGGTTAGATGCCTACTTGCATGTTTTGACTTATTTATATGCTTTGATTGCTTCCTTGAATGAGTGCATGAGCTATTGAGATTCCATGAATCCCACCCCTTTCCCTCTCCCATTTTAACATGTTAGGTGGAGCTCAAGGAGATCAAAGTGCACACCAATAAGCCTAGTTGAGCATGTTTAAGCAGTAGTATAGTTTGTTTTGGTCCTTTTGATGTAAAGAGGTGCCAAAATGAATATATACCTATTATTTTTTAGATGTAAATATTTGAGCAAGTGAAAATGTATGTATAAACGATGTGTAAACCATGTATAGAGCCAAAGTAATAGAAAAATGAGATTTGGCCTTTTGGTGGCTTGTATGTAGTAGTATATTTTTGCCCTTAGCATAGTGAGTTTGAAATGTATGATGATTTGGATCACTTGGACAATTCATATATATTGTGTTTATACTTTAAAACTTGCCTAAGAGGTGCTAGAGCATGTAGGGGACCATTTACCCTTATTTTGAACCATTAATAATGTCAAAACTGCTAAACTTTTTAGCTTTGTCAAAGTATGACTAAATGAGCTCTTCTTGATATAAAATTTTGCATGCCTCTAGAACTTGTTGAGAGATGGAAAGTTAAAGTGGGTAATATTTGGAGGTCTAGGGAATATTTGGCGAATTGTTGAAGTTAAAAAATTTTGATGGTTTTGGCTAATGCACTGTTACCATGGGTCTAAAAATGAATCTGCATCATTCATGAATCAAATGATGTCCAATTACCATGAAATTTTATGGACATAAACTAGACATCCATAGGGACCTATACCAACTAGAAGCACCTCAATTGGAGGTCTGTAGAGGGAGAAATAACTTTCTAAAGTTCTATATCAGCATCAGGGAAGCCATCCGACCTTTGTAATAGTTCTATCAGTTTTCGAGGTCCAAAGGATATTGAAATGATCTAAAATTATTTTTTCCCTCTATTTAAAATTTTTAAATTTCCAAATTGGTATATTTTTATTAGATTGGATTTTTTAAAATTAGTTATGAATTTTTAAAGCTCCTGACAATAAGTTGCATCAGTACCAGGGATAACCAGACCTCTGTCTCTATTTAGATGTCAAACATGGTCCAAATGTTGAGATTGTGGTTGAAAATTATTTTCAAGTAAATTTAACACCTAGAGCTTTCCAAAAAGCTATGGTTTGCTTGATTCTCATTTTTTTAGAATTAGTTATAATTTTTCAAAATTAGAGCCAAAAATCTAACTTTTGGGCCCGTTTTGAGAAATTATATTTTCTGGTTTTTGGCTTCATATCCATGGTTCATGGGTTTTTTTATACTATGTACGAGTTCTATAAATAGATTTTGAGAAAAGAATGTGAATGATGGGTTCACGGGACCCATGAGGCAAAATATGAGTGTTTAAACCCTGATTTATAGCATGAAAATGCCACGACTTTTGTCATTTTCTTTGGAAATCATATGAAATCAAGCCTAGGCAGAGACTAGTTAAGGCTAATACATTATGGTGTTACAATATAAGTAAGTTTCTTAGGCAACTCAAACTCCCTTATTTTGAGCCCAAACTTAGGCTTTTATGATTCATATGGTTAAATTCTATTTCTCTAGCCTCTTTCTCAACTTGGCATATTTGGCTCCATTTCGCCATTTTTGCTAAACTCACTTTTATGCCTTAAGACCCCATTCCAACATTCTAAATAGCACTTTATGCTTCCATTAAGCTCGCTAGAATACTCAAATACAATGCTAAACACAAGCATAGCCTTCTACCTAAGTTAGGATTTCTTAAGAATTTAGAAAATTTGACTTTCACAATTAACCTCTATAATTTGAACCAATGCTTCTCTTAACCTTTATAATTCTCTAAAGAACCTCTAAATTCATTAGAACTTAAAAACAAACTAATTTGGGCCAAGATTAGAGGGGGTAGCTGAAAGGTGTGCAAGGTAGCCTATAAAGTAGTTTTCTTGATTCCTATAGCCAATTGTCTTCAATTTCAAGTCCTAGATAGTTTCTACATACTCTATATTATCAAATGCATGCAAGGAAATGTGTAGTGAGAGAGAGAGAGAGAGAGAAAGACTTTCTCTTTCTCGGCATGACAAGCCAAGAAGCCATAAAATTTCAACTTAAAACATAAAAAGTTATAACTTGAATCGAAACTCATTCAATGCTTTACATTTTCCCCTAATTGGTTTTCCAAAAAGTGCACTCTCTTCCCCCTTGTTGGCAGCTAAACCTTCACTAATTCAAATTCTAAAACCACTAAAATGAAGAGTATAAGGAAGAGAACACTTTTTCTAACTAGGTTTAAGTGAAACAAGCTCAAAAACATACCTAAAATGCTTATCTTTTCCCTTCTCTCTCTTCTTCTCTACATGATGCCATAAGAGGGACCTTGAAGCTATTGGATAACATGAGAGATGTAATGGAAAGTGTCACACTATACTTTATCATACTCTATATTCCTATGTATAAGGAAACTTTCATGTACAAGCAAAGAAATGCCAATAAAAGGGAATAAATAATGTTATTTATTAGCGTTACGTCACGTCTAAAAATTTAAATTTTGATCTGTGGACCCTAAAAATTTACCAACAACATTCTTTAATTATTTTCCATTTATACAAATCATAAATATATCAAAACTTCACCTGAACCATGGACCAAGAGCCAAAAATCACAAATTCTCACATTTTGCCTTAGGTTCCAGGGTAGTAGATTTTGAGGCAACTTTCAAAAATTATAACTAAATCTAGAAAAATTGAAATCAAACAAATCATAAATTTTTGGAAATCTTTAGATGTTAATTTTACACTACAAATAATTCCTAGCCATGAAAATCTCATCCGGGCCATGTTTGATAATAGAAAAAGTGAGAAGGTCAAGCTGCCCAGAATACTGATATAACTTACTGATTTAAATTTTAAAAATTCATAATTAATTCTAAAAAAATCCAGTTCATGTAAAATATACTAATTTGGAAAGTTACAGATGTTAACTAGAGGAAACAAAATAGTTTCAGATCAATCTAAGAGCATTCATATACCAAAAATTAATGGAATATTACTAAGGGTCTGGAGGTGTGTCTAGAACATAATAGAAATTTCAAAAATTTAGATCTCCATTTCTAGACATCTAAATGAGATGCTTCTAATTGGCACAATTCATTGGAAAGGTCTAGTTCCTCTTTATAAAATTACATAGCAATTGGATATTATTTGCCCTATAAATGATAGAGTTTCATTTCGGGTTATATGAACAGTAACACTAACCAAAATTAGAAAAGTTTCCAACTTCAAAAATTCACCAAAAATTTCATAGACCTCCAAATATTTTATACTTTATATTTCTAAAAATCTCTCAATAAAATCTAGATGCATGCCAAGTTTCAAGCCAAGAAGAGCTCATTTGGATAAAAAGTGATACAACCTCACAAATTGGACAATTTTGGCTCCCATAATGCTTCAACTTGGTCCAAATGGCTTCTATTATAGTTTGTAACCTCTTGAGCAAGTTTGAAAGCATGAATATGACTCATGAACTATTCAAGTGGTTCCAAACCTCATGCATCTCATTTTGACCATTCCACATCCAATAATGCATTAGTAACCATAAGTTATACAAGAGGCAAATTACACATTTCCATTAATTTAATGCCACATAAGGTCTATACAATATCCATACACCATTTTACAATTGTTCATGGTTTTACACCCCAAAAATAACATGTACATAATCACTTTGACATTCAATTACAAAATAAACTACACAATGATCTAAATATGGCTTTTCAACTCCCTTAGCTTACATTCTTTGATTCTTGCCTACCACCTAGACGTGTTAAGATAGGAGAGGAAAAAGGAATGAGATTCATGGAATCTCAATAGCTCACACACATATTCAAAGCATATACATATCAAAGCACAAGTGTGGAATATGAGATAATCATAAAATATACAAGATCATAATTTCTATGCCATCAATTCACACTAAGTCAAAAATATGCTCTAAGTACTTTTGGTATTACCTCACCACCTTATTTCTAAGACTTTTGGATTTGCCTCATCTTTGGCCTAGGGACTTTTGACTTGGCCTCACCCATTCAAGAGACTTTTGGCCTTGTCTTACCCATGCCATGAGACTTTTGGCATCTCCTCACCTTCATTAAGGAACTTTTGATATCATCTCACTCTTATGAGCCATTTCCACCATTAAAAACATTCAAGACAACACATTGATACCAATGCAATCTCAAGATATCAAGTGACATGTTCTCAATTCACAGGAGTACACACAAGCACATAATGATACATATATGCAACCAAGAATGCAAGAGATGATAGCTACCTTGAATTTTACGCAAACTTTTCTTTACTTTACTCCTTCCCTTTTTCGGCCTCACAAGAGCACTTAGGTGGATTGGAATTCTCTTAGCCTAAGCATCATAAATAGCACATAATTACACACTTGGAGCAAGCCAAGATACCAATTTCATTCTTAAACACACACTTGACTCTATAGGTGGCATAATGGTTTCATAAATGGCCTATTGAAGCAACATTCATAATTCAAGTTCTAGGTTCCATTCTCTTTTCATTTCTAGGCCTCTTTCCATCATTCAAAGTCATTGGATTCATTACACATTCATTTCCACAAGCTTAATTGCAAGTTTCTTCTTAAGGCGCCATTATGGACACCATTGTCTTATTTTCCAACCCAAGGCACCTAAGTTTTTCCCAATGGTTCCTCCCATCTTCTACCATCATATGAAGTCCCAAACTAAGGCTAGAACAAATTAAAACATCCCCTAACCTTATGCTCTTGCCTTGGCCAAACCATGCACACAAAAGGAGGTTCATAGAGCTTATGATTTTTTCTTGATGGGAGAGCCAATTGGGAGGCTTTCTAGAGGTCTTAGGAGCTCAATGGAATACTTAAATATTCTAGAAAATTCATGTATTGAATCAGATTTTACAAAACCCTAAAGAATCCTACACTTTCCTAACTTGATTTTCATTGGTTTTTCTTATAATTTCTTCGCATATTCCACTTCTCCATGGTCTAAAACCCTAGTTCCTCTCTTATTTTTGGACAGAAAATCTTTGGTTCTGCACTTGGACAAAAATTGCACAAAGGGAGAGCAAGAAGAAGAAGCAATAAAGAACAAGGATTACCTAGGATTTAAGCTAGCTTTCAAGTGCCTTTCTCCTTGGTTTGCTTCTCCGCAAGGAATTTGAACCACTCCCCTTAATTCTAGACTCAAAATAGAACCAAAGAGTTCAACAAAACCATAGAAGGAAAGCTTGAAGGGAGAAGAACAAAATTGGAAGAAGAAGACGCATAAAATTCCTTGAAATTGGCTACTTCTTCTTGGTTTTCTTCCTCCTTTCTCTCATCCTCTTGTGCACCTAAGAAAGAGCTTCCTTTTATTGTTTTTTGGGCAGAGGGAGTCAACCTAAAGAATGGGGAAGAAAAGGCATGAAGTGTGTGAAACATTCAAGAAACTAGCTTTTTCAAAAATTTCAATTTTGTCCTTTCGTAATCGTAATATCATTTTAGCTTCTTTCTTTTTTCAAAATTGTCTTTTTCATTATAAAATTTAGGTTTCAATTTAATAAAATACCTTTGAAATCACTCAAATTGGAGTTAAAATCTTTTTGAACAAATTCGTTAAAATTCAGGTCCATCGACATTAGAAAATGTACACTAGAAAAGCTTTATCAGTCCCGGGGTTTCCCATAATTTTTAGGGCCTCTGAGAATCCTGGATAACTCAAATTTTCCATTTAAAAATCCCTCCTATAGATTTTTCAAAATTTGCACATATTTACAAAAATGTCATTACGTTTTGTCAGTTTTTGTCACAATTTGTTTCATCATCCTCACTCTATTTTTCTTTATGTCTAAGCCTAGGATTATTATTTTTAGAAGCTTAGGACACTACCCAAATTTTTCAAGATATTATCTAGCTCATTTCAAGGAACTTGACTTTATATAGCTCAGTTCGTCATTTTACAAGAATTACCATTTGTTACAAAAAGTTAGTCGAAGCATATTAAAAAAAAAGAATTAAAAGTGTTGACTTTTGACTTTTATGACCATTTTGCCCTTACTTCTTTAATTCAATAACTTTTTGTTTGCCAACTTAATTTTTCAATAGATTTAAACTCCATATTCTTATTTAGAAGGATTTAAAACCTTTAGGCTAACTTTCCTAGGCTATAAGGGTTTAGAACAACATAAAACAGGTCAATACTATACTGTAGTACTGACTTTCTTATTTTTCATGCCACTAGTATTTTGACCTGTTTCATGCTTCTAGGACATCCGTTATAACTCATTTAACTTATATATAATGGGAAAAAATTAACTTGTTTTAATTAACTTTTTATTGAAATCCTTGTATTTCCCACTTTTCCAACATACTTATGTTCCTGCACCCCTATTTCTCATTCCTTTCTTGCTTTTTTCTCTATTTTCTCTCTTTAATTGGTTTTCTACTCTCTTTCTTATGTCCCTCTAACTTATTAAGAGGTCTAGGTCCAATTAAAAAATGTTGGATATTACATCCTATAGGTATCCTAGTTGGTATTCTTGGCTTTTAGAAGTATTTTAAGTTTGTATTATCCCTTTGGCTGAAGTGGTTAGACAATATGAGACTTTATAAAATACAAGTTGACTCTCTTGCTATCATTAACTAGCTTTATAAGAGTTAGGATAGCAAATTGTTTATATAAAAGGAGAATTACTATTTTACCTTTTGAATAACTTTGTTTTAGTGAAAGAAAAATGATAGTTAAGGTTTAAAACCCTTTTGAAAGTGTTAACAAAATTTTGGTATACAAAATCTAAGTATTAAACTACTTGGAAGCCAAAAAATGATAAATTTAAGATTTGAAATGTCAAATTTTGATTTAAGACCCCAAGTGTGAGATTTTCATACCTAGATGACTTTTTTTATGTGTTTTAAACTTGCTCTAGGTGGTTTGGTTGTAATTGCAGAGACAATTAAATTTTTATCCTTTGTATATGAAACTTATAGTGCTATTTTCTCGTTTTTGACTTTTGTGCTATCATAATTAAGGGGCCTTGGTCTATGCTACTTTAGAGTATATTTTGAGAGTTAAAGCTATTTTGGGTGTTTAGAGATAATGCAAAATAACTAGGGGGAGTATTGGTGAGCTTGGTGTGAGATCAAGGGAGCAAAAGCTTGGGAATTATAGTGGCTTAGTGCATTTTTGCTGTTATAATATTCTGTGTGCATGATACTTGCTATCCTATGTCTCTTACTTAATTTTTTTTCTCTTTTTCTTAGAGATTCTTTGATAGAAATATGGAAGTAGTCCTAAGGGTATATGGAAGTCATCCTACAAGTTTTGGATGACTATAGATTAGTTTGAGGTGGTAGTTTGCTCTCTTTATGCAAAATTTACTATCAAAAATTTTTGCACCTACTATCCTAGCATGGTGATGGCTATCCAAGTTGTTTTTCCTTGATTTTTGATGTTGTAGATGTTGATTTAGGCATACTTTGGAATATGAAGAATGGGAGGAAGTTTTAAAGTGTTTCAAAGGTGCTAATATAAGGAAAAAGTTTGCTTTTTTAGGTTTTTGCTGCCAAATATATCTTTTTTTTGTCATGGACTAATTGAGGTTTTAGTTCATATAATTTATATATATCTTAAGGATTTTTAGATGCTTACAACAGTGATACTTAGTATAATTTGATGGTTGAGAGTTTAGGGAATTTTAAGAACACTTATAATAATTTTTGCTTAGGTGTACTCGCTCAAATTTCTTAAGTACTATCAAAATTTTCCCTTAATCTTATGGCTTGTTAAAGGTTTGAAATTTGATCTAGGAGTTGGTAGACTACTGAAAGACCTTGTAAACAAGATCTTATACCTTATAGACTAATGTAAGTGGTTTTTGGCTATATCTTAATAATATGATTTAGGACCTTGTTAACAAGATTTCTGGGTAGGTTTATGATTCCTTAAAATATTTTAACCTTTATGACAGAAAATAAAAGTTAAAATTGGCCTGTAATTTTTTAAATAATTAAATTTAGCAATCATTCATAAGAACTCTGCTACGTAGCACTTTGGTTAAGCAAAAATTCCTAAGTATAACTTTAGAGTAGTATGACATACATCACATATTTAATTTTTTCAGTGTATATTTCATCTCGCATAATATCTTTGTATTAGCATCCATGCCTTTTAGCATGAAATTGTACACTAATAGGAAATAAATGAAAAATCACAATAGTATATGCACACAACATTTTTTTAAAGAAAATGCTATTGACAATGTAGTATATGCACATAACAACCAATATATGGACTCTTATTTTATACTAAACTAACATATGAGTTTCATGTTTCTACTTTCTGGGACTTATTGCTACATCGTTAGGCTTTCAAAGAAGATAGTTATTTCTAGTTATGTAATAATCCTTTGACCTACTTGCTAAGTAATACAAAATTGAGTGCTTTATCTACCATAAAAGTGATCTAGAGGAAAACCCATTCCTTAAAGACAAGTGCATAAAAGGGGTGAGCCTCTTATTTTAAAGGGTTTTCCATGTCTCACATATAGCAAGTATAAGTCTCATCCTCCTACATTAACACTATTAGGTTTAACAAAGCAATCTATCCACACTGCGAGTGCATAAACTACACTTTAATTTTTAAAAGACGGATTTAAAACTAAAACACAAATAAGACATAAAAAGGCTAAATGAATACTATACTTCTAGTGTTTAGAAACCTCTCAATATGAAATTCAAACATGATGGTCTAGGCAATTTAGTCTTAAAGGCCTATTTATAATAGAAAACACTAACTTGATGAAGCTAAAAAATGGTCTCCTTAAACATGAATCAAAATGTTAACTAAGTCCTTTAAGCCACACTTGACCAACACCAATGACAATGATGGTATAAGCTTTCAATGCAATTAAACTAAAAATAGCATAAAGAACTTCTACCTACACATATAAATTTCTTTTCTCATTAATTTTTAAGGCTTCTAAATTTATTACTCAGGATGAATAGGACTCTAGGTTCTCAATGAGTCACATAAACAAAAGGTAAAATCCTAAATAACATAAATACATCAATCAGTTACCTACTTCATGTTTTTTATTCAAATTCATGCCCTAAACAAGAATCATTTAAGAGAAGTGATCTATAGGCCAAGTAATATCTACAATAAAACATAAGGTTATTAACTAAGAGTGCACATTCTAAAAGTGTCATAAAAAGATTTTAATTATAGATATTATTATAATTAAGAGTAAGAAAAATCTAAAAATTGAAACAAGGGAGAAATGACCAAGTGAAGATTATATATCGTTTGTGTATCTACTTCTTCTTGATGACAATTGACACAAGACATAAGTGACACATCAATAAACATAATACTTCATTTTCCTCTTTCATCTATGCTTGGTAGGAAAGGTTCACATCAACAATAAGAACATGTACAAATATTTATATAGTTTTATACTTGCATCTATCCAACTAAAAGGCCCTACTATAGGTGTATTTGCATTAACACATTGAGTTAGCCTCTATACATTAGTAGACCTACTAGCATCATAAAAGTGTAGAATAAAGGTTAGCTAGACAAGATTGCATATGTTCACATAAATACATCTACCAGAACATTAATGGTCTTCCCAAAAGCACCTAGGTGATCCATTCATCTGCAACCAAAGAATGCCACATATATGAGCAATCACAAAAGTAACTTGGAAAACCTTATTGAGACCCTTACCCAATGATGCATCTCAGCCAAGATGCCTTCCCTCAGTAAGTACAGTAGGCTAAGTGAGCAATAACCATTTGCTTCTAAAAATCTGGAAGTGGCTAATGTAAACCTTATCATCCGCCAGTCTACCAACTTGCACTTCAAGTCATAAAGCACTAGAGTTTTATCTTCCATGTATTTTTCTAAGAAGAGCATTCTACCTAAAGTTGATTTATGTTTGTAGCAACTTTAACTAGGTTGGTCTCCAACTTGTTACTAACATCCTTAAAGGCTTTAACCAATATATCCTTATGGTCATTGCTCCTTTTCTTCTTATGGGAGGCAAATGTGGCCTCATTCATGTTATTCATAGGGATTTTAGAGCAATCCATGTCTAAGTCACCTTCTACCTCGAATGGCATAAGACCGAGGTCATCAAGTCCCCTTACAAGCATCTCCTTGTTGATGTCATTGCATGTTAAGGAGTTCTACCATGTGGCACAATCCTTTCCCCAAATAAAGCATAGCTATTCAAAGTGGGGAAACAACTTGCTCCTAAAGGTAATTGCCTTCTTGTGAACAAAGTGCAATTCAACTATTGAATTAGCCAATCTATAAGATCACATTTTAAACAATACTTTTTTTTAAAGAAAGTTCAACAAAATACAACAACCTAATAAATTTAATTATTGACTTGGTTCACTCCTACAAATATGCAAAAAAAAAAAATCGTATAGTGAGGGTGGTTATTTTCTACTTGAACCAATAAAAACAACACTGCAACAAGTTGCCATAAGACAACAATGTTAATTGCAATAAAAGTATCTTATGAGACAAAATATAAAGAGAATGGTATCATGAGCAAACTAAAGAATAAGGATAAGATTAACACAAATAATTAAATTGAAAAATGAAAATGCTAATGTTTCCTAACTTTTAAAACCTACAAGTGATGACACTCAAAGAACTAAAAGGCAAGTGATGCAACTATATTACAAACTATCTTGGTTTAATACATTGCTTAACTAGCAATTTATCATGTCTTGCTTCAATACAATAGTTGTATCAAATCTAAAATTTTTATCAATTAAAAATTTTTAACAAACATGCAACCATATAAAAGTAGAAGTTTATCATAAATAACCCATGTTTATATGCAAGTGGTAATAACATAACAATTGCATCAAATTTAAAGTTTTTATCCATTAAAAGTTATTGAATAACTATGAGACTTTTTAGTTAGATTGAGATCAACATCTTTAGTTTTGATGATAACAAGAAGGTAAATTATAAGTAAATTGTTATACATGAATGTTAAACTTTTAAAGTGGATGTTTATTGGTAATATGAGATTACAACTACCTTACTTAATGAAATAGTGAATGACTCTTGTTTATGTGGTTACATAATTAATATTAAAAATATATAAAAGCAAATAGAACGATTATGAATATTACAAGGATTTAAAAGTGAATATGAAATATTTGAAAGTGGTTATTTATTTACACATCTTGGTTTTATATCAATGACAATTGAATGCACAATAGCAAATAGAATTGAACTCCAAGATAAAGACTTCTTTTGCTAACATCAATCAAAATATGATAGAGCCTTAAGAAAGTTAAAGAGTGATGTTAAACAAACAAGTATTACAAGGAAAATTACTTACAGATACAAGTAAAGTTTTTGTATTGTAGTACAACACAAACTACTATTAATCTTATATCTTTTGCTAAATTTGACTTATTTCTTTAAACAATTATTCATATATTTACTACCTTATTAATACTTGTACCTTATTTTCATTTATTGATGGACATATATAATATCCATGGTCATTTCATCCACCTAAATAGATTCTTTCTACATATACGGTAATAACTGGTTTTTCAAAATTGAACAAAAACCAATAAAATGAGATAGGATCACCCTAAAATCAAAGCAAATTGAGGCTAAATAGAATTAGAATAATAATTATAACATCTAAAAATGTGGATGAGAGCCTAAGGATAGCCCAAAAATAAAGCCAAAATGGTTGAATGAATTAAGAAATAATGTAGTGGCAAAATTATAATTTCAAAAAACTTTTTGAAAACTAAAAGGAAAGAGCTTTAAATAGAAAATTTGAGTTTTCTAGGGTTTTCATAGACCTTAAAAATCATAGGACTCTTAAAATGGTTAAAACCCCTTTAGTGTACATTTTAGGTTGTCGATTAACCAAAATTTTGAATGAATCATTTGAAATTATTTTAAATCCAATTAATATGAAATCAAAGGCATGTTATAAATTAGAGAACCTAAATTTTATGATGAAAAAGATAATTCTCAAAAAGCATTTGAAATGAATTCAAATGGAGAAACCAAATTTTAAGGAACATAGTTGGAATTTTGAAATTGTTACAAGTGACCCTCCCCCTCTCTTATATTAGACCACCTCCTCTCCCTCATTACCACCAACTCTAATCTGCCTTAGAACAAAACTAGAACCAAGCTCCATAGGCACACAAGAAGGAGAAAAAAAGAAAGAGAAATAAAGCTTAAAAAGGTAAGAAATTGCTTCTTTTTCTTGCTCTTCTCTTTACCAATGTTCTTCTCCTCTCTCTTCTCATGATTTTGAAGTTCTAAATGGTGGTGATTTGTAGCTAGTTCAGTAGAGGGAAGAAAGGGTTTGAAGGAAATCTAAGCAACATAAAAAACACCACTTGGTTAAGAATCAAACAAGGTATGTTCTCCATAGAAAACTTGATTCCTTTGATTCTCTCCTTGCTCCACTAATTCAGCCAGCATAAGGGGACCATGAAGAGAGTTTGGTTTTGGTCCAAACTTAATAGAAAATGGGTTTTCAAGTATGAAGAATCACATAGAATTAATAGAATTAAAAAACAAGCTATAAATAGCAAGTTATGGAAATTAAAATTTTAATTGCACTTAAGGAAATTTGAAGCTTTAAAATGATATTTTAAACTATGTAAGAGTTTATTGGGTTAAGAAGAGGCTAAGAAACTTATATATGTGCTAAATTCCTATAAAAGCAAGCAAAACTCCATGAATGCCTTACTAGGGGTAGGTCTTAGCCAAGCTTCATTCAAAGCACTTAGGGAGAGTTTTTTTTATTCTAAGGATAAATATGGTCTGGATATAAATTATAAACACTAAATGAACCATTGGTTTGAATTTTAAGAATATATTTTGAAAGTTGGAAATTTAAGGCTCTATTATACATAAAGAAGTAACTTAGTATTAGATTCCTTGATTTGAGTTTGTGATGACTCTAATAAGTTTAAATGGAGTCATGTGACTTAGATTGAGTAAGAAAGTGGAACTAAGATGATGAATTATATGAGTTGCTTTATTATGCTACTAAATGGAGCCATATGGATGCCTAAAGCTTGAATTGGCTTGTGTAGGGCTTATGTAAGGCTAGAGATGGTTAGAAATGGTTCCATTGATACATTTGCATCTTGTTTGATGTTTCTAGGCCAAGCAAATCAAGATTCTCCTAAATGTGCTTGTGAGGCTGAGGTAAGGAAGTAGGAACCAAGAAAGGAATTTTGTGCTTCTTGAGAGAGGTAGCTCTTCACCCATTCTTATATGCTTATCTTGATTGTTTGATTTTCATTGAATGCTTGTATGTGTATTTGAATCATGAAACATACCTTTACTATTGGTCTGATAAATTGATTAGTATGCTTCTTGGAATGGTTGTGCCAAAAGTCTCTAAATAAAGCTGAGACAAGGCTAAAAGTCTCAAGAAAAGTGAAACTAAGTCAAAAGTCCCTAAAAGTAGATGAGACTAATCCAATAGTCCTAAATAATTGGATGAGGCTTGACTAAAAGTCCCTATAGCCAGTTTTTTACTTTGATGGATCCATATGATTTTCTAAATATGATTGTGTTTGATATTTGGATGAATATGATGCATACTTGCTTTCTTTGATATAAAAATATACCTTATAAGTATGCTTGAAAGGGTGAATAAGCTATTGAGATTTTTTGAATCTCACTCTTCCCTATTTTATCCCTAACTATGTCTAGAAAACTCTCAAGGAGCAAAGAATAGAGACCAACAAGCTTGAATGATGTTACGTTGATAATGATTTAGGATTTTATATAATCTAATGCCCAAATATGATTGTATATATTATTTATGTAATGTAAACCTTCACTCATTGTATAATTATGGTAAAAACATCAATTATGGATGTATATGTGGAAGAACATGTGTTTTGGGTATATATATGCCATTGAAAGTGTGTGTATAATGTCAAGTGAGGAAGTGATTTTGTGCTCCATGAAGTTTGGGACCTATTAAGATGGCCATATATGCTATATTTTATGTTTTAGATGTACTCAAATGGTCACAAGTTATGTAAGAATTCATTTTGAACTATTTGGTATCCATAACGCATCATTTTGAGTCATAATTTACCCTTAAACTAAAGCTAAAACAAATGAATGAATTTTGACAAACATTTAGATCTCATTTAGAGCTTTTTACAAAGTTAAAGAACATAATTTTTGAAACCCTATAAAACTTTTTATGATTTTTTAAAACTGGTTGAATTATGTAGATTTACCTGTACACTATTTATTTGGTCAATTCTGGTTTTTTGGACATTTGAGAGGCCAAATTAACTTTAATACTCATGAAATTTTACAATAATATAGTTGACATTATAAGCTTTCCACAGCCACTAAGATCACTCAATTTGGAGTTATGTAACTCAAGATATGCATGCTCAAATTTTCAAGTTTGTGTATGTACAAAATTCTGATAGTGTTATTATTCCAATAGTTTTTTGTAGCCTAAATGAACATTTTTTATCTAGAATTTTTACAGCATGTAGCTTATGTCATGAGTTTTCCAAAAAGTCCTCATTGGTGGAAATAGAAATTTTCTAGCTTAAGATATGACACTTTGAAGTTAGTGACAGAATTATGGGCATGCATGGAATGATGCAATTGTACTTGCTTGTGATGCATCGCTTAAATCCGAATCCCTTGCTTATTTTTGTGAAGTTTCTAGTTGAGCAAATATTTTAAGGGTAGATTTTGAGATTGGGATACTAAAGTGATACATTTATGCAAAAATTCAGAAATTGGGCTTTTAATATCGGCTATTTTCACTACTAAAAATGTTGAATTTAAAAAAAATGGATATTATAAGCACATTGAAATGTAATTATGTGCTATTATATTATGGTATGACATATTCCATACAAAGCATAGGCCAAATAACTAGTAATGAAAAAGAGCCAAACTTTTTTTAAAAGGTGAATATTCTGTATGTGTGACCTTGAAAACTAATCTTTAGAAACCTTTATAAAATTCTTATACCATTGTCATTAATAAATAACACCAACTAATATGTTGCCTCAAAGTGATCTTAGTAGCCTAACCATGAATGCATTTCCTTTCTACCTTCCCCTACATGCTCATTTGATGTATTCCACTATCATAATATTGAACTAACTTAACTCGAACTTGAATAAATGTGTTGTCTTAAGGTACTATTATAGCAATGGAAATAAACTACCAACAAAGGTTAGTACTAACAAAATAGAAACATGGAAATTGATTTAAAATGTAAATTTCACCTTAACATACTCCTCCCATATAGAATTCTCAGTAATTACGCATCTTGTGTCAAGGTCCTGGCCAAACCCTAATATGTTGGTACCATGAACCATCTCATACACGGTGCTCCAACTACCTTTAAGCGTCCTTAATCCTAATTGAACATGAGGCATACCCTTAAACCCATAACCCAAACCCTTCTGCTCCATCATCACCTTAAGTTCCTTTAAATGCCTTAGCTTGAGGCAACCATTTACCATATACTTACTATGGAGACATAGCTCCACTAGGCATTCAACCGTTAGAGCATCCTCCTTAAGAAACCATTTATGCCCATATGTTTGGGTTAAGATATCTGGTTAGTCAACTATGTTAGGAAGCTAAAAGGTGCTAACAACATAAAAGGAAATTGTGGAAAATTTTAAGTAAATAGTGCAACATGAAAGGTAAAAATAGTGTTAGAAATAGTAGCATGAACATAGTAGGGAATTATGGAAAATGTTAAGTAGATAAAGCAAGATAGAATTCAAAAATAGTGTCACAAATGGTAACATGAACATAGTAGGAAATAATGGAAAACGTTAAGTACCTATTGGAAGATGAAAGGTAAAAATAGTGTCACAAATAGTTAATTAAAAGTAGAGTCAAAAGAGAAAGGCACGGAGTCATTAACACTAACAACCACATAACAAAAGCAAAATCATCAATACAGATATTAAAATGCAAAAATAGTATCATAATTACTAACAACTCCCACAACATAAAGGAGAAATAGTTAAAGTGTTTGGCACAAGTAAAAGAAAAAATAGACAAGGCTACACAATATAGAATTTATTCATTGTAATATCCTATGATTTAGAAATCCAAAATTATTCCTAAAGAGTGGAATGAATTACTTACAGGGGTAACAGGCCTAGCGAAAGCTAATAAGATTGAGAAATCAAAATCAGAATCGGTTGATTAATGAATGAAGACCCCATAATAAAGTAAATTGAGGCTATTTGAGATATGGATGTTAATTAGAACATCTAAAAATGTAGTTAAAAGCCTGATAACCTAAAATTAGAGTTAAAACGGCCAAACAGAGAGTTATAGAGGCCAATGGCATTTTCGTCATTTTAGACAACTTTTAGAAAATTCAAAGGAGGGAGTTTTTAATGGAAAAATTGAATTTTCCAAGGTTCTCAAAGACCCCAAAAACTATGGGAACCATCACAATGGTTTAAACCCTCGTGGTGTGTGTTTTCGACAAAGAGTTGACCAAAACTTTAACGGGATGATTCGGATGGTTTCAAACTCCACAAAATTGGAAGATCATATTTTTATTAAACTAGAAGACCTAAATTTTTATATGAAAAAGATGGTTCTAAAAAAGAAGCTAAAATGAGCCCAAATGATAGAACGAAAGTGGAGGGACATAACCGGTATTGCATGAATTGTTAAAAAAAAAATCTTCCTCCACCTTTTAATATAATCAAGTTAGGCCCTCCACCCTTCTAAAATGATACTTGAGATCAGAAACAGACTAACCATGGCATCTAAGAGAAATGGAGGAGAGTGAAAGGAAACTAAGGTAAAAAAGTATCAAAATACATGGAATTTTGTAATAAGCTAGTTATGGAACTTTCTCCTCTCTTCATTCTCTTTCTTTTGATGGTTTTAGATTCTTGAAATGGAGAGTTTGATAGCTGACCTCTTGAGGAAAAGTGAAAGTTTGAAGCAAATAATTATGGCACAAGAATCACTACTTAACAAGCTTTCAAATGAGGTATAATGTGAGCCATGATATTGTCATTTCATATCATTTCCTTGGTCTTTTTCTTCTTCCATAATTCAGCCTAGAGAGAGAGAAAGAGTAAGAAGAAATCTTTTGTTTAATGAAAATTTAATAGAAACAAGTATTTACATGTGTGGAAAGTAAGATTATGCAAAAAGAAAGCCATGAAAGGCCATAGGTAACAAGTTGTGAAAATTAGGGTTTTAATTGCACTTAGGGATTTATAGAGCTTTTTAGTGATGATTTAGATTGTGTAAAATTATGTGAGTTCTCAAGACATCTAGGAAGCTTTATGGATGGCAAATTCCTTAAGAAAACAAGCAAAACTCCATGGGCTCCTTTATAAGTAGATGTCTCGGCCAAGGGGTCTATGAGATACCTAGAGAGAGTTTTCTTTAATTCCAATTATACAAATAGCTTAAAAATGAATAATAAGAACTGAAGGAACCATTGTTTTGAATTTAGAAATCATATCTTGAAAAGTGAAAGTTTGGGTTTCATTATACGTAAAGAAGCAACTTGGTGTTAGGCTCATTGAATTAAGTTTGTGATGACTCTAATGAGTTTAAATGGAGTCATGTGACTTAGATTGAGTGAGAGATTGGAGCCAAGCTAATGAATTGTGTGAGTTGCTTCATTATGCTACTATATGGAGCCATATGGATGCCTAAAGCTAGAAGTAACTTATATAAGGCTTATGTGAGGTTAGAGATGGTTTCATTGATACCTTTATGTGTTGTTTGATATATCTAGGCCAAGCAAATCAAGTCTCTCCCAAGTATGCTTGTGAGGCTACGAGAGGAAAGTGAGAAATCAAGGAAGAAAAGTGGTGCATTCTTGAAAAAGGTAGTTCTTTATCCTTTCTTATATGCATTTCTTGGGTGTCATTGAATGCTTATATGGATATTTGAATCATAAAACATGTTTTTACTTATTGGTTTAATGTTATGGTACCATTATGCTCCTTGAATTGTGTTTGGAATGTGACTTTGCTCTTGATAGATGAGGTGATGCCAAAACTCCCTTGGAATGGGTAAGGTGAAGCCAAAACTCCCTTGGAATGGGTGAGACAAGACCAAAAGTCTATAGTCCTTAAAAAATGGGTGAGGCTAATCCAAAAGTCTTAAATAATTGGATGAGGCTAAACCAAAAGTCCCTAGAGCTTAACTTTGATATTGACATATTTATATGATCTTGAAAACATGTTTATATTTAATTCTTGGAAGCTTTTGGTGCATGCTTGTGTTCTTTGACATGATAATATGCCATATATACTTACTTAATGGGTCAATGAGCTATTTGAATTCTTTGAATTTCATTCTTCCCCACTTTTCATCTAACTTTGTCTAGGTGAAGTCCAAGAAGCAAAGAATGAGAGCCATGGAGCATGAGTGATAATACTTTGACAATAGTATAAATTTTGATGTAAATTGATGTCAAAGTATGTATGTATAAGTTAATTATGAGTTGTAAACCTTTGAGCATGCGTAAAAGTACAAGAATATATTATATGTAATGAATATGGAGCCACATATATGAGAATGAATGATTTTGACATCTTTGAGCCATGATATTTATTTGTATTTATGCAAGTGGGATGGTGATTTTAAGCTCCATGATAATTTAAATCATTCGGGGTGTTTCTGGACATGTTCAAATGGTCATGATATATTTGGAAGGCCATTTGGTGTAATTTGACCCCATTATGGTACAAAACTAAGCCATATTTTGCACCTGAACTAAAACTAGAACAAATGAACAAGTTCGGCATGAAATTTGGTAACCATATTGATCTCATTGAAAGTGTTTCATAGAACAAAAGAGCAAAATTTTTGGAGCTCTATGGAATATCTTATAATTTTTTAAAGTTGGCCAAATTATACAAAAATTGTCATGGCATTATGCTTCTGGATAGCCTAGTTTTTTGTGTTTTTGGAAGGCCAAATGAAGTCCAATGCTCATAAAACTTTATAGCATGAGTTGACATCTTGAGCTTTTCATAGCCACTGAGAGCATCCCATTTGGACTTGTGCAGACGAAAATATGAATTTTTGAAATTCTGGTTCAACTGCAAGACCCCACCTAGACCTAATGTATGGTTTTATTGCTTTTGTGGGTTAAATGCTACTGTCTTGGTCTGAAATTAGTTTTAGTAATTAGTTAACATCTAAAGCTTTCTAGAAAGAAATCATAGGTATGATTTTAATTTTTCTAAAATTAATTATGAATTTTTGAAGTTAGTGCAGAGTTTATATGTATGCTGTCAATTCGGGTGTTATGAAGATTTTGTATATTCCTTGAGCTAAAACATGCTAAAATGTGTTTGAACAAACTTGTTTATAATGAAAATGAATCAAGGAAAAGAAAAACTGAGGGTTGGACCCCTATGGCTCAAGATGGACCCTATGTGTGTAACATTATATCACTTTAGCCATACTTTCCCATATATCATATTCCATACATGCTTCATACATAGGTTTCAAGAAAAAATGGATTGAAATCATGGCTCATAATAGCATGTGTAACACTTTAACTATTCAAATTTTCCTCTGTGGATCTCGTGGACTCTCGAATATCATCTCCTACTCATATTCCATCTAAAAAAGTCATAAATATCATGAAACATCTCATGCAATTCGGATTTGGAGCCCTACACATCAGAAAATGCATACTTGTTTTCAGACCCAGAATTCAAGTTTCTATCACCAATTTTGAAAATTCATAATTAAATCTAGAAAAATTGAAATCTAATAAATCATAGCTTTCTAAAAATCTCTGAATGTTAACTTTATACTAAAAATACTTTCAGTCCATGAAAACATCATCTTGACCATGTTTGATAGTAGAAAAGTAACCTAGGTCTGGTTATCCTGGAGTTCTAATACAGTTTACTAATATGAATTTCAAAAATTCATAAATAATTTCAAAAAACTCCAAATTAAGTAAACCATACTAATTTAGAAAGTTACAGATATCTACTTTAGGAAAAAAATAGCTCTAAATCCATAAAATGACACTAAGCTATCAAAATTCAATGGAACAATGCTTGGAGTCTTGCTACGTTACTGACAGTAAGTTCCAACTTGAAAAATCCATTTCTCTCTCTCTAAATCTTCAAATGAGGTGCTTCCAATTGCTATAGCTCACTGTGAATGTCTAGTTTTTTCGTCTAAAATTTTATAATCATTGGATCTCATTTGGGCCTCAGATGATACAAAAATGTGAACTGCTCAAGTGAATAGTGCCCAAACCAAAGCTAATTTCTGAGCTAAACTTTGAAAAATCATAAGAAATTCTATAGACCTTCAAATAATGCAATTCTTAGACCAAAGAAAATCTTTATACGAGAATATATGTGTACAAAATTTCAACCTCAAAATCGTTCATTTGGTTAGTTTGAAGTTCAGCTCACAAAAAGAGTCATTTTTGGTCCTAAAATTGTTCATATGAATGTCAAATGGCCTTCCCCTAGCACCAAGACCACTTGAGCATGTGGGTAAGCTACAAAATAGATTAACAAACTTGTCTAAAGAGTTTAAATATCCATATATCACAAAACTACTACCCCACTTGTTCATATGCACAAGTTCTTAAAGGTACAACCATACAATTCAATATTAAAAACCTCTAATCTCATTCATATACTTTCAATTCTCACATATACATCATATATCTATATATTTACATATGTTCAAGTGTCTATACAATATATATATCATGAGATTACATCATTTGACAACCAAATGGTTACAAAATGGCTAGACATATAATTCTTTTGTCAATCTCTTCCTTTCAAGCTTGGTGGCCTTCATCTCTTTGCTCACTTGGTCCACCTAAACATGTTAGGTAATAGGGAAAGAGTGAGATTCAAAGAATCTCAATAGCTCAATACACTTTTAATCATACATGATAGATGCAATTTCATGCAAAAGAATGTTATGCATGGTTTATAAGTTACATATGCATATGAAGAACATAATTGCCATTCCACAAAGTTTCAAACACATCAAAATAGACTCTCAAGACCTCGATTAACCTTACTCACCTCTCTTTGGACTTTTGGACTTGTCTCACCCCTTTTACTTTGGGACTTTTGACTAAACCTCACTCTTCTTAAGACTTTTGACTTGTCTCACCCATACTAAAGGACTTTTAGCTCACCGTCACCCTTATCAAGGGACTTTTGGTATTACCAAATCTATTCAAGTCTTATTCACATAGAAAAGCAATTCAAGACACGTAAGTGGCACCACACATGTCCCTACTAACTAAGTATACTTTTCATAGTTCAACCACACACAACAAGCATCAAAGCAAGAAAACATCCATACACATACATGAGAGAAAGGTTGGAGGGCTACCTTAAGAACAATTACACACATTTTTTCTTGATCTTTCTCCTCTCCCTTGGCTACACCCTTGATAATGGGTGGAGTAAGATTTCCTTGGGTCTAACCACAACAAATAGAATTCTATTATCTTCTTGAACCAAGTCTTAAGCCTAGCCATACATTACTTCATTAGGCCTTTATAGATTTTAAAGGTGCTCAAGAGCCCATGGAGTGTTCTATTGTTCCTTAAAAGGAGAAACACTTAGGAGGCTTCCTAAGGGTCTCATAAATTCAATTGAACTCTCATATAAGCTTTGGAACTCTTGGGAAAAATCAAATTTTAAGATATGTTCACAAGTCTCTATCTTGGCTCTCTTGGGTTTTATAAATTTTCCTTTAAGTTCCTTTTCCTTTTATAATTCCCTATCATCTAAAATCTAGATTTCTTGCTTGCTTTTAGTCAGAAAATACTCCCCCCCTTCAGCCCTCTTCTTGGCCAAACACACACACTAAAAGAAGGAAGGAAGAGAGAGCAACAAATCAAGAAAGTTACCTTAGCTTCCTAATTTTTCTTGGATGCTCTTTCAAGTGGTTAACTCCTCTTCTTATAACTCCACTCTTCTCCTTCTAAACTAGGCCTAAAAGAGCACCAAACACAACATTAAAACCATAGAAAAGGAGATGGGAAGAAGAAAAATCAACTTACTAAAGGAGAAACCATGAAATTCCTTACCTTTACTTAGTTTCTTCCTCCTCCTCTTTCTCCTCCTTGGTGCACCACTTCCAAAGCTTTGGGGATCTATTTTCAGCCAACTAAAATTGGTTAAAATGAGGGAGAAGAATTCTAGACCCTTTAAAAAGAAAATTTTACTTTTTTCACATTTTTTCAAAATAAATCTCACTATAACAGGAAACACCCCTCGTTACAACGAGAACTTATCAGTTCCAGATCCCCTTGTTCTTGCCACAGCTGGCACTATTATAAAAACTCCCTGGATTTTATGAGTCATGAACTTACTATAGTGAATTGGCATTCTCGTTATGGTAAACAAGCATCCTTGCTATGGCAAACAGGCATCCTTGCTATAGCTAGAAGACTTAGAAAAATTTTGAAATCTTGAGTTCTCACTTTTACAAAAACTCAGATGTTACAATGTGACAAAAACTAAGTGTTGAAAGTTAAGGAAAAATGTGAATAGCATGGAAAGATGCACTTATGTGAACTTGTGATGCTTGACCTTAAGCTCAATTTCCATGCTTGCTTGTGATATTTCTAGTCCATTAAGTATGTTATGGATGGAAGATGATATTGGTAAGGTCACATGACCTATATGATTAAAATTGAATTATTTTGGCTTTTGATGATGGGTATTTCCCTTCCTAAAAGTAAGAATGTTCTTAATGATAAATGTTTTATGTCTTACTTGGTGATGCTTTTAGTTGAACAAATATACTACTATTGAATTGGCATTAAACCATGTTAAATTAAAAGGCTGAGGTAACATCTTGTAGATAGGGTCTAAGATCTTGTTGACAAAATCTTGTAATTTGCACTGTGAAACCCAAGACTTTGTCAATAAGGTTTTCGGCCAGTAGTACAAAGTCTTTTAATTTAGTAAGTTGTAGGCTTTGATATGTGGGTGTGACATTCATCAACATTCTTGGTGGGTGTAACAACCAGAATTGCTGAAATTTTCTAAGTCCTAAACTTTTTCTAAGTCTACTGGCTACAACCTGGCTATAGCGAATGTACCTATTTGCTATGGCGAGAAATGATCTAGCTATAGCGAATGTGCCTGTTCACTATAGAAAAAATACTTTTAGCAATAACGAGTTCGGGCATCATATAGAAAAACTAGGGAATTCCTCGCAATAGCACACACCGTAGCGAGAACAGGGGTCTGGGACTGATATGTGCTCGCTGTAGTGAGGATTATTTTTTGTTATAGCGAGGGTTAGTCCAGAAAAATATGAAAAAGGAGAATTTTATTTCTTAAAGAGTCCAGATCCTCTCCTTTTCTTCTAACTGACCTAATCTTCGTCCAAAATAGAGAAAAGGGCTAGAGAGAGAGAGAGAGACCAAGAAAAGGAAGGAAGAACAAGGAAAAGGTAAGCAAACTTGAGATTTTCATAGCTTTTCTTCTTAGATCTTTGTCTTCTCTCTTTGCCCTCTCTTTCTATGGTATTGGTTGTTGACTTAGTTTTATTTTGAGTTTGGTTCAGAAGAGGGAGAGTGGAGAATAAAAAGGAAGGTGAAGGCAAAATAGAATCACTCTTAAAAGAAGCTAGAACTCAAGGTAGATACTTATGTATCTTACTTATTCTTTTTTGCTTTCCTTGAGTATGTTGGTTCTACCAACTTAAGAGCTTGAGAGAGGAAGGAAGTCTAACCTAGAACAAGTAAGAAATCCTTGAATTAGAGTGTGGGAAGTTAAGAAATACAAAAGTCATATTTTTTGCTCTAACTTTGAAAAATTATAACTAATTCTAAAAAAAAGAGAATCAAGCAAACCATGGCTTTCTAGAAAGCTATAAATTTAAATTTACATTAATAATAATTCCCAACCACAATCTCAAAATTTGGACTATGTTTGCCATTGAAAAAGAGATAAAGGTCTGACTATCCCTGGTACTGATGCAACTTGCTATCATGAACTTCAAAAATTCATAACTAATTTTAAAAAAATCCAATCTGGGTAAACTATACTAATTTTGAAAGATATAGATGTTAAGTAGAAGATAAAAATAATTCCAAATCATTTTAGTAGTCTTTGGATTTCAAAAACTAATGGAACAGTAATAAAGGTTGAATGGCTTCCCTAATGCTGGCACAGAACTTCGGATAGTTATTTCTCCTTCTACAAACCTCCAATTGAGGTGTTTCTAATTGGTATAGGTCACTGTGGATGTTTAGTTTATGTCTATAAAATTTCATGACAATTGGACACCTTTTGGTCCATGAATGACATAGATTCATTTTCAGACCCATGGTAACAATGCACAATCCAAAACCAAAAAAATTCTCTAACTTCAACAATTCACCAGATATTCCCTAGACCTCCAAATATTCTGTGCTTTAGATTCTCAAAAAGCTCTCAACAAACTCTAGAGGCATGCCAAATTTTATATCAAGGAGAGCTCATTTGATCATACTTTGATAAAGCTCACAAATTCGGCAGTTTTGACACCTTAAATGGTTCAACATGAAGGTAAATGGTCTCCTACATATTCTAGCACCTCTTGGGCAAGTTTTAAAGCATAAATATAGTATATATGAAATGTCCAAGTGGTTCAAATCATCATACATTTCAAACTCACTATGTTATAGGTAAAAATATACTATTACATACAAGCCACAAAGGGACCAATTCTCATATTTCTATTACTTTGGCTCTATACATGGTTCACACATCATTTACACATACATTTACACTTACTCAAGTATTTACATCTTAAAAATAATAGGTACATATTAATTTTGGCACCTCTTTACATCAAAGAACAAAAATAAACTATACAACTAACTAAACATGCTTAACTAGGCTCCTTGGTTTACACTTTGAGCTCCGCTCCACCTAACATATTAAAATAGGAGAAGGAAGGGAGTGAGATTCATGGAATCTCAATAGGTCATGCACTCATTCAAGTAAGTAATCAAGGAATATAAACAAGTCAAAGCGTACAAATAGGCATCTAACCATTCACAATCACACAACACATGATTTACATGCCATGAAAACCATATCAATGCTAAGAATAAGTTCTAGAGACTTTTAGTCTAGTCTCATCCTATTTTAAGGACTTTTGGATGGCCTCACCTTTAGTTTAGGAAATTTTGACTTGGTCTCACTCATCTATGAGACTTTTGGCATTGTCTTACCTATTTCTAGGGAGTTTTGGCTTCACCTCACCCATCACAAGGAACTTTTGACACTACCTTACCTGAGCAATTTCACAACCCAAAACATAAGTATATTGATACTAATGTATCAAGGCAACATCAAAGTCTCATAATATAAGCACATACACAAGCATACAATGACTATATACATCAAAGAATGCAATAAGAAAGAGTGAAGAGCTACTTTACAAGCCAACACAAGCCTTCCCTTTCAATTTCTTTTCTCCTTTCTTGGTTTCACAATCACAACTAGATAGAGCTGCTTCTTTTGAGCCTAGACACAACAAGTAGCATGCAATGACTCTTTTGGAACTCAAACAATTACTTACAAAGGCTAAGAGATTAAATCCTTAGTTTTTCCCTCTTAAATTTTACTAGCCCTTATCCTAATTCTTTTGTATTTCTTAACTTCCTACACTCTAATTCAAGGATTTTTTACTTGCTCTAGGTTAGCCTTCATTCCTCTCTCAAGCTCTCAAGTTGGTAGAACCAACATACTCAAGGAAAGCAAAAAAAGAAGAAGTAAGATATATAAGTATCTACCTTGAGTTCTAGCTTCTTTCAAGAGTGATTCTCTTTTACCTTCAACTTTCTTTTTTTTCTCCACTCTCCCTCTTCTAAACTAAGCTCAAAATAAAACTAAGTCAATAACTAAAACCATAAAAAAAGAGGACAAAGAGATCAGAACAAAATTCTAAGAAGAAAATCTATGAAAATTTCAAGTTTGCTTACCTTTTCCTTGTTCTTCCTTCCTTTTCTTGGTCTCTCTCTCTCTCTCTCTCTAGCCCTTTTCTCTATTTTGGATGAAAATTAGGTCAGTTAGAAGAAAAGGAGAGGATCTGGACTCTTTAAAAAGTAAAATTCTCTTTTGTCACACTTTTTTGGACTAACCCTTGCTATAGCAAAAAATAACCCTCGCTACGGCAAGCACGTATCAGTCCCAAGCCCCTGTTCTCACTACGGCGCACGCTATTGCAAGGAACTCCCTAGTTTTTTGTATGGGATACCTAAATTCACTATAACTAGACGCATTCTCACTATAACGAACTGGTGCATTAGCTATAGCTAGGTCATTTCTCGTTATAGTCAGTAGACTTAGAAAAATTTCATGACTTAGAAAATTTTAGCAATTTTTTTGTTGTTACATTTCTACCCCCTTAAAAGAAATTTCATCCTTAAAATTTAAATACATACCTTAAGGGAATAACTCTGGATATTTTTGCCTCATGTCATCCTCCAATTCCCAGGTTGCTTCCTCAGATGTCAGGCCTCTCCAAACCACTTTCACCAGAAGAATGTTCTTGCTTCTCAGTTATTTCAGCTTAGCATCCATAATTCTCTTTGGCTTCACTATATAGGAAAGATCTTCTTGCAATTACACATACTCATATTCTATGACATGTGAGGGGTCTAATAAGTACTTTTTCAACTGAGAGACATGAAAAACACTATGGATTTGGGTTAGGTTAGGAGGTAAGGCTATTTGGTAAGCCACGGGTCCAATTTTCTTAAGGATTTCAAATGGATCAATATACCTAAGACTAAGCTTCCTTACCCTCATTAACTGACCTATTCCTGTTACTAGAAACACTCGAATGAATATATGGTCTCCAATCTCAAACTCTAACAGCCTCCTTCTCTTATTGACATAGCTTTTATGCCTACTTTAGGCCATGAGGAGTCTCTTTCTAATCAATTCTATCTATTGGGTGGTCTAGTCCACAATCTTAGGTCCTATCATACTCCTCTCACCTATCTCAACCTAACACAGAAGGAATCTACACTTTCTCCCATACAAAGCCTCATAAGGGGCCATCTAAATATTGGAATAGTAACTATTATTATATGCAAACTCTACTAGCGGTAAATACGCATCCCAGTTACCCCTCATTTCTAACACACATGCCCTCAACATGTCTTCCAAGGTCTGGACAATCCTCTCAGTCTAACCATTTGTCTGGGGGTGATATACAGTACTAAACCGCAACCTGGTCCCTAAGGCATGCTGTAATGACATCCAGAAGTTCGATGTAAATTTGGGGTCTGGCTGTGACACAGTGGGATAGACCTAGAATGATTACCGAGGTTAGAAGTTTCCTAGGTTTGGCAGGGTACTATCAACGACTTATTCAGAGCTTTTCTCAAATGGCCTTACCACTGACAAGGCTAACTAGGAAAGAGACACCATTCGTTTGGGATAATAGATGTGAAAGGAGTTTCCAGGATTTGAAACTCCGTTTGACCACTACCCCTGTACTGATTATCCCTGACCTAGTGAACCATTTATGGTTTATTGTGATGCCTCAGGCAAAGGGTTAAGATGTGTGTTGATGCAGTCGGGTAGAGTAGTGGCATATGCCTTCAGGCAGTTGAGACCTCATGAGGAAAATTATCCCACACATGACCTAGAGTTAGCCGCCGTAGTGTTTGCTCTTAAAATTTAGAGGCATTATCTGTATGGTACTACCATAGAGATTTACAGTGATCACAAGAGTCTGAAATACCTATTTGACCAAAAAGAACTCAATATGAGACAGAGGAGATGGATGGAGTTCCTGAAAGATTATGATTATGTGTTAAAATATTATTTGGGCAAGGCTAATGTGGTGGCAGATGCCCTGAGTAGGAAATCCATCCATGTAGCCCATATGATGATTAGGGAGCAAGAGCTTCTAGAGAAATTCAGAAACATGAACCTCTCTTATCAGGTGGTGTCGGGTAAGTTGTATCTGAGTGAAACTCAAATTGAAAATGTATTGAGAACCCAGATCTTAGATGCCCAAAGAGAGGATGAGTTCCTGAGACAAATTAGAAATGATATTTCCCAAGGTAAGACCTCATATAACAAAGTCCATTGCTATACTATCCCACTTCCACTCAAAGATATTTAGAGGTTGCAACAACCCATCCGGCCTTTGATGTTCTATTTTTACCCTCTGACACACTAAGCATCTAGCCATAGAATCCGTCACATCATTCTTCATCCCTGGCCACCAGAAAATCCGTTTCAAATTCTTATACATCTTGGTGGCACCTGAGTAGATAGTATACTTACTCTTATGTGTCTCTTCTAAAATATTTTCTCTCAATTCACTTTTGAACCAAGCTCAAAACAAAACTAAGTTAATAACTAAAACTATAAAAAGAGAGGGTAAAGAGAGAAGAACAAAATTTTAAGAAGAAAAACTATGGAAATCTCAAATTTGCTTACCTTTTCCTTGTTCTTCCTTCCTTTTCTTAGTTTTTCTCTCCCTCTTTAGCCCTTTTCTCTATTTTAGACGAAGATTAGGTCAGTTAGAAGAAAATGAGAGGATCTGAACTCTTTAAGAAGCAAAATTCTCTTTTTTTACGCTTTTCTAAACTAACCCTCGCTAGCAACCAAAAAATTGTTGAAATTTTTTGTTTTAAAATTTTTCTAAGTCTGTTGACTATAGCGAGAAATGACCTATCTATAGCGAATGTACTAGTTCGCTATAGCGAGAATGCTTCTAGCTATAGTGAGTTCGAGCATCCCATACAAAAACCAGGGAGTTCCTCACAATAGCGAGAACAGGGGCCTAGGACTGATGCGTGCTCGCCGTAGCGAGAGTTATTTTCCGCTATAGCAAGGGTTAGTCTGGAAAAACGTGAAAAAAGAGAATTTTATTTCTTAAAGCGTCCAGATCTCCCTTTCTTCTAACCGATCTAAGCTTCATCCAAAATAAAGAAAAAGGCTTGAGAGAAAGAGAGAAACCAAGAGAAGTTAAAAGAGAAGGAAGGAAACCAAGGAAGAAAGGTAAGAACCCTTAAAGATCTTCATGCTTAGTGGTCTAAATCATCATACATCTCAAACTTACTATACTATAGGCAAAAATACACTATTACATATAAGCTACAAAAGAGTCAAAACTTATAATTTCATTACTTTGGTTCCATACATGGATCATACATCATTGATACATACTTTTACACTTGCTTAAGCATTTACACGTAAAAAGAATATGTATACATGAGCACTTTGACTTTCCTATACATCAAACTATACAAAAGTGTGCAAAAGTGTCAAAAAAGGATTATTTATGCCTCATGGTCTCCACTCTTAGGCTCTTGAGCTCCACCTAGACCATATGAAATAGGAGAGGGAAGGGGGTGAGATTCATGGAATCTCAATAGCTCATACACTTATTCAAGGAAGCAATCAAGGCATATAAACAAGTCAAAGCATGCAAGTAGGCATCTAACCATTCACAATCATATAACATATGATTTACATGCTATAAATATCATATCAATGCCAAGAATGAGCTCTAGGGACTTTTGGTCTAGCCTCACCCTATTTTAAGGACTTTTGGATGGCCTCACCTTTAGTTTAGGGACTTTTGACTTGGCCTCACTCATCTAAGAGACTTTTGGCCTTATTTCATCCATTTCTAAAGACTTTTATCTCCACCTCACCCATCACAAGGGACTTTTGACACTACCTCACCCGAGAAATTTTCACAACCCATAACATAAACATATTGGTACCAATGCATCAAGACAACATTAAATGGCATGTCTCACAATATAAGCACATATATAAGCATACAATGACTATATATATCTAAGAATGCAACAAGAAAGAGTGGAGAGCTACCTTATAAGCCAGCATAAGCCTTTCCTTTTGATTTCTCTTTATCTTTCTCAGTTTCAACACAACAACGAGATGGAGCCGATTCTCTTGAGCTTAAACACAACAAATAGCATGCAATTACTCTCTTATAACTCAAATAAACACTCACAAGGCTAGGGGGTTCTTCATCAAGGCAAACCTTACAAAGTTGGCATCAGAGTAAAGGTTTAGGCACTTTTGCTCAGTGTTGGGCTCTTGAATGATGTAATTTGCTCATGTTTGGTATGAATTGCCATAGAAGTAGTAGCATACATATGCATATGTGCTTGTGCTAGAGGTACTGGTTTAAGTCGAGGTTTGACTGGACATATTTTGCCTCTTGGGTCCCGTGAATCCATTAATCACATTCTCTACTTAAAATCCATTTATACAACTCATACAAATCCTCAAACAACCCATGAACCAAGGATATGTAGCCAAAAATCAAGAAAATGCAATTTCTCAAATGGGCCCAAAAGTCATATTTTTGGCTCTAATTTTAGAAAATCATAACTAATTCTAGAAAAATAGGAATCAAGCAAACTATAGCTTTCTGGAAAGATCTAGGTGTTAAATTTACACTAAAAATAATTTCCTACCACAATCTCAGTGTTTGGAGCATTTTTGACATCGAAAAAGAGACAGAGATCCGGCTAACCCTGGTATTGATGCAGCTTGCTGTCATGAACTTCAAAAATTCATAACGAATTTCATAAAAATCCAATCTTAGCAAACGATACCAATTTGAAAAGTTACAGATTTAACTAGAGGATAAAAATAAGTTTAGATCATTTTAGTAACCTTTGGATGTCAAAAAATGATGGAACAATAATGAAGGTAGAATGGCTTCCCTGATGCTGACACTGAACTTCAGAAAGGTATTTCTTCCTCTACAGATCTCCAATTGAGGTGGTTCTAGATGGTATAGGTCTATGGATGTCTAGTTTATGACCATAAAATTTTATGACAATTGGACACTATTTAGTCTATGAATGACAAAGATTTATTTTTAGACCCATGGTAATAGTGCACTATCCAAAATCAAAAAATTCTCCAATTTCAACAATTCACCAAATATTCCCTAAACCTCTAAATATTATGTACTTTAGCTTTTCAAAAATTTTTCAAAAAACTCTAGAGGTATGCTAAATTTCATATGAAGAAGAGTTTATTTGGTCATACTTTGATGGAACTCACAAACTTGGTGATTTTAACACCATAAATGGTTCAACATTGGGGGTAAATGGTCTCCTAGATACTCTATTTTGGTTCTTTGATGTAAAGAGGTACCAAAATGAATATGTACCTATTATTTTTGAGATGTAAATATTTGAGCAAGTGTAGATATATGTGTAAATGATGTGTGAACTATGTATAGAGTCAAAGCAATAGAAATATGAGAATTGGCCCCTTTGTGGCTTATATGTAGTAGTGTATTTTTGCCCGTAGCATAGTGAGTTTGAGATATATGATAATTTAGAATACTTAGCCATTTCATATATGCTATATTTATGCTTTAAAACTTGCTCAAGAGGTGTTAGAGTATGTAGGAGACCATTTACCCCCATGTTGAATCATTTAAGGTGTCAAAACTATCAAATTTGTGAGTTATGTCAAAGTATGACCAAATTAACTCTTCTTGATATGATATTTGGCATGCCTCTAGAGTTTGTTGAGAGTTTTTTAGAAAGCTAAAGTACAAAATATTTGGAGGTCTAGGGAATATCTGATAAATTGTTGAAGTTAGAGAATTTTTTTGGTTTTGGATAGTGCACTGTTACCATGGGTCCAAAAATGAATCTATGTCATTCATAGGCTAAACGGTGTCCAATTGTTATAAAATTTTATGGACATAAACTAGACATTCATAGTGGCCTATCCCAACTAGAAGCACCTCAATTGGACATTTGTAGAGGGAGAAATAACTGTCTGAAGTTCTGTGTCAGCATCAGGAAAGCTATCCGATCTTTATTACTGTTCCATCAGTTTTCGAGGTCCAAAAGCTACTGAAATGATCTTGACTTATTTTTCTCCTCTATTTAACATCTGTATCTTTCCAAATTGGTATAGTTTTTCCATATTATATTTTTTTGAAATTAGTTATAAATTTTTGAAGTTCATGACAACAAGCTACATCAGTAAGAGGGACAGCTAGACCTCTGTCTCTTTTCGATGTCAAACATAATCCAAACGCTGAGATTGTAGTTGAAAATTATTTTTAGTGTAAATTTAACACCTAGAGCTTTCCAGAAAGCTATGGTTTGCTTGATTCTTATTTTTCTCGAATTAGTTATGATTTTTTAAAATTAGAGCCAAAAATATGACTTTTGGGCCTGTTTTGAGAAATTACATTTCGGGGTTTTTGGCTTCATATCCATGGTTCATGGGTTGTTTTATGATATGTATGAGTTTTATAAATGGATTTTGAGTAGATTATGTGATTGATAGGTTCACAGGACCCACAAGACAAATTATGAGCATTTAAACCCTGATACATAGTAAGAAAATATCACGGTTTGCTCTTTTTCTTTAGAAATCATATGGAATTAAGTATAAGCAAAGACTAATTGAGGTTAATATCTTATGGTGTTACAGCGGGCCATATAATTAGTGAACATCTTGATCACCAAGTTCTCCTAAAAATTAGTCAAGCATCAAAAGCTTCTATTGTTTGTATGGGGAAAGCCTTCTCTATATATGCAACCAAGTTAGCACTATCAATCACATTGTCTATAAGATCCCATGCATTGTCCCTCTTGATAAGATTATGTAGCAAATAACAAGCAGTTATAACCTAATTATATGTATGCACTAGGTAGAAAGATGGCCTAACATTCCTTCAACATCCAAAAACACCTTTCAATTACATTTCGAGCTTATGCATGTTTTATGTTAAAGCACTCATGTGAGTTAGTAGTATGGTCATTATATGCCCATTCACTAAAGTGATATTGTTGTCCTCTATATAGTGCAAGAAAGCCTTCACAATTAGTGTTCCTAATATCAACCAAATAGTATTGCCCTATGGCAAGTCAGTGTATGCATAAGTAATATAAGAAGCAATAAGAAGAAAGTTTGAATTTTTTTTTTCACATTTTGTTTAAAGGCTGGATTATCAAACACTAAGGTTGGAAAGAAGAAAAGGATAGACCTATATCTATATCTTCTCCTTTAGAAGGCTACTTTATTGGCTAACCAAGGTAAACTTCATTAGTAACCCTTCTTCTTATCACTTACAACTACTATTCCTAAAACAAAAGCAATAATGTTAGTGCATATGAGAAGATGCAAACAGTGTAAAATCCTCAAGTGGTCAACTATGATTTGCAAAGCCTTATTAAGATGTTTTCCTCCTTTAAGGCTTATGTCCTTCCAAAATAAGAAAGAGTTGGCTAGATAGCAAAGTTAAAGTAAATGGTAGCATTTAATTTCAATATAAACTCTTGTTTTTCTTATTAGTGTTCTAGTAGTTATTTGGCCTTGTATAGAAAACAAAAAACAAAATATATGCCTAGATTGCCAAGCACTAACAAAGTTTAGTGTTTTCATCACACAAAGCAACGCTAAGGGTAGAGCTGTCAAAGTAGGCCAATTCAATCCACACAAGTTGACCTTCTAGTGGTTATAGGTTAAATAGGCAGACTCGTTTAACTTACCTATATTAAACAAACAAAAAACTTCAATCTAACCTACTAGATAGGTTAAACAAGTCAACCCATTTAACCCACTAGAAAAAATTAAAAAAAATTAAAAAAGAAACATAAATAGCATTCATTGCAATAATAACTATCCTCCAAAATCCAAACAACTATATCAAGCAATTAAATCTAAATTTTAAACACTCAAACAACTCATTTAAGTTTCAACAATCAAATAAAAATAAATATTTAACTAGCTCTATTCACATCAAACACCCAAAACAAGTAAAATAGTAATGAGGATTTTTAAATTTATTCATCAAAAGTATTTGAATCTTGTTTTGAAGAGTCAATTGTTATAGCAAGAGTTAAAATATCATCCCAATTCTTAAAATTATTAAGATTAGTAAAAAAAACAACGGCCTAAGTTAAATCGGTTGGCCCATTTAACCAATGGACCAAGTCAACATAATCTCAAAATTATATGGATAGATAAAAACCTAAACCCAGCCTACCAAAATAAAGCATTAAACAAGAAAACGCAATGGATTCAATCGACTTTAATGACTCTAGCTTAATAATATATCAATGTTAGATAAGAAGTCCCTCTTTGACTAATTTTAAAGAAAGAGTCATTTTTTGTAGTATGGTTCAAAAAATGGAATTAGAAAACTGGTGAACTGGCCATGGTTTTAATCTTTTTTGGTCCTATTAACCCTAAAAACTAGCCTTGTAAAGAATTAATAAAAAAATAGTTAAATAGATAAAAATTAGCCAATTCAACTGGTTAGGCTAGTTTTGAAATTTTTCTTATTTAATGATTACTTTGATTTCAAATAGCCATAATTTGTAATTTAGGAAGAGCATTGGACTTTATCACATATCCATATAAAGCTCTTCTAAAGCTTGTCATCTTCCCTAATTGAATATATCAGTGAGCAAATTTTACGTATATCTAGTACGTTACGTCATTTATACACTCAACGGTTAATAAGTACTGCTCTACTTATATTGCACATAGACCTCACTTGTACAAATTCAATTCTGACCATTAATTTTCTTAAGTGCACATAGTGCATTGTGCACCTAAGAAAATTTGTATATCAATTAAGGGCCAAAATCTTTCATTATGCACTTTTTGACACTATTTTTCAATTATTCTTGTTGTTTTTCAAAAACTAGTGAAAATAAATTTATGTGTGCAAAGTGGAAACATATATCACCACAAGCTAGCAAGACTAAATCACATCCACAGAAAAAAATATATATAGAATTTTGCATTATCTATATCTTGCCTAATTCTTTTATGTATTTAGCTTTTTTGTGTATCTTATTCATGGTTGAGTCCATTTTATCACATTAATGGTGTTGTAATGGATATTGACTTATTTGGATTTGAATATTGAATATCATGTCATATTTAACCTTGCTTTTACATGAAATCAATAATGAAATATTTGAAATTTATTTGTATTTGTTTATTATTTATTATATTACATTTTTAGTATATAATATATATATATATATATAATTATCAGCAAGTTGAACACAATTAGAGTAATGAACTACAAATCAATGCATCTACTAATTCAATGGTCGATCCGATTTTAAAAATACTTATCCCTATAAATGTGAAAAACCTCGTTGAGGGACATGGTAGCACATCAATTAAAGGATTTGAGTATAAACAACCAAAGACACGAAGTGCTTATTCTTTTAATTAAAATTGAATCATTTTATTGGGGAAAATAACTAGGTTAAGTTCATATTTAATTGGACTTTCACTGGTTTAAGTGACTGTAGGCCAGTTAATCAGTATCTAAATTATACTAAGGAGACTGCACTGAGGGATTTTTGCTGCTTCATGTAGTGGAACCTTTTTGGCAACATATATTTTTCACATTCATTAAATTAATGACTTTGTTTCTATGAAAAAGTTTACTTGCTTAATTATAACTTTAATACATTAAACTTTTCTTAAATAGTTTCTATACAATTTTATTTTCTTAGTTTCATTATGATATTAAAAAAAGATTAAAAAAAAAACACACACACACACACACAATGTGCAATGCACATTCAAATATTTATTGCAGAATATCACAATTGAAAATTTAGACAAACGATAAGAACCATATTAAAAATTTAAATAATACCAAATATAAAATTTTTATTTCCATGTTAATGTTATCTAGTGACAAGTCAATGGTCTGTTAGCCAAATAAGTTTGAAAGTAATAGTGTTATAATGATTCTTAACATCCGAGAACAAATTGAAAATAGCAACAAATTATTAAAAAAAATTATAAAAACCAAATTGAAAATTCAAATAAACTATAGGAACCAAATATACAATTATTCTTATATTTATTTTTAAAATTTTCTCAAATATTTTTTGCTATGTCTATTTTTTTAACATAATTTTTCATTACATATAAGCTTAGAGTGTGGAAAATAAACTAAAAATAAAAGTAACTTTTAAAAATTATGCTTGATAACCTTCTTGTTTTAGAAATTACACTTAGTTCCTCCTTCAATTTATTTTTTTGTCAATAAAGTTAACTCCTGAAATAATAGGTATTTTTTCCACAAAAATTAACCCGAACCAATGATAATAAACCATAAAATAAAATCATTAAAACAATATTCCATCATGGTTAGAATGATTTATTGCACTAATGTTCTAAAAGAAGGCTAATATTAACTCTTTGACGTCTAATAAAGACTAACCTTAATTCTATGATATCCAAGATAAATCATAAAAGACTACAGACTACATCATCTACTTCAAATTAAAAAATCATTTTGTAATCTTTCTTAGATCTCTTCTCTGGTTTTCATTTTTCCATTTAATTAGATCTTTCTTTGTTATGGCTGTTTTTCATTGATTATGTTTTACTTTCATTGGAACACTAAGAGTTTTATACTTGTTTAAGAAACTATCTTGAAACATTAAAGAAAATTAAGGGATCGTTCCAATTTAGAGCATTAAAAAAAAGTTATGAAACCATTGAAACACTAAAAGAAGTTAATAGACCATTTTAAAAGTAGATATGCACCATAACAATTGCGTTTAGCCATTGTCCATTTCAAATACAACGTACATAACGGAAAAAATAAATATGATACAAATTAAAAATTAATGAATCAAAATAAAATTTAAAAGTTAAGAGACTAAAATGAATGACTAAATCAAAATTTAAAAAAAAGTTAAAGGACAAAATGCTAATTAAGCCTTATCCTTTTTATAGAATAATCTCTTTACATTATTTATATCAAATATAAAAGGCATAATTCTATTTTTCGAAGCACACTATTGTGAGAGTTTAATTAGGGAGAAGGAGAGGTAAGGAAATGAACCTTTGTGCTTAAGGACTCGTGGCACTTATGTTTGAGATGATTTCACTTAAGATTTTTAACTTATTTTTCAATATGTAACACACTGCGTCATATTTGTTCAGTGTACATATATATATATATATATATATATTTATTTATTTATTTATTTATTTATTTATTTATTTATTTATTTATTTATACTATGATTTAGGATATATGATACAATCTAAAGTATAAATAAAGAGAGTATAATTCATGAGCTATAAATACTAATAAAATTAAAATGATTTAAATATATGACATTCATATTACCCCTTTTGAAATGCAATTTCATGTGATCCACTAAAAGTAATTAATTTTCTCTAAATAGACAATCTTATAAGTTATATGTCCTTTTATTTTATTATAATAAATTTAAACTTATTTTCAAAGTTTGTGTTATGTTGAAAATTACCCTTGAATTCCAATCGCTTTCATAAATGGTTATCCTGTTTTCAATCGACATTTAAATGCAAATTATGGTATAAAAAATATTGCAATTCTAGTTGCTCAGTTTACGGCATATAGATTTGTTAAGCATTAATTTCGAAAATTTGGTTCAGTAATATTGGAATGATCTCAATGATTGAAGGAGCTATATTAATAAAAAGAAAAAGAGTAAATTACATGGGTGTCCTTTAAATTTTGCTAAAATTACATGGATCTTTCCCTTATTTTCAAAATATACACAACCTTTTCTAAAACAAAAAATTACATTATACTTTAGTCTAATTTTAAAATTTGAAGTAAAATACTCTCTACTAACCAAAATATATAATGTTTTTGTTGAATTCAATGAAACCAAAATCTACTTTTTTTATTTGTACATATTTGAAAATAAAATTTATTTTTTTAGTTTTATTTATGCATATTTGGATATAATATATATTTATATATTTAATTTAAGTAAGAGTATTTTAGTCAAAAATTTAAATTACACTAAAATGTATATTTTAAAAATAAAAAAATCTATATAATTTCAACAAATCTAAAAAAAAATTATATAATTTATTAAAAAAAATTCATTCCCTTTTCTTGTGGATTTGGTAATAACAAAAATAAATATAAAAATAAATGAATTATTATCAATGACAACATTAATTACTTAAATTTGGATAAAGTATATATAATTTAAAAATATTCTAAATATTTTTTATTTATTTATATTTTATTTTATAAAATACAACTAAATATATGACATGGCCAAAAATTCTTACACTATGGCCAAATTTACTATTAAAACACTATTAGCCTATTTTGGCCATGACGTAAGAAAATTTGATCGCGATGCAAATATTTTAGTTGCGCTGCAAATAGTTGGCCACATATAAATATTTTGGTCAAGACACAAATCATCTCCCTATGGAAAAATTGATACAAACCCATGTTTAGCCTCAGCGAAAATCTTTCAAGTTGTGGCAAAAATGCTAAATTAAGGTTTTAAGAATTCCAGAGGCCATTTTCGCTATGGCCCAATTTCTCTAAGTTGCGATTTAAGTCTTAAGAGCCCTATTTCTTTTTTATTAAAACTTGATTTTTATTATGTTAATGGTGAATAATGGTTAGTAGCTCAATATATACTTATCTTTACACTTCTTAAAGGTATCTATAGTAGGATAACCATGTTTAATGGGAATTTATTTGTAATATAAATATGAATTTTCTTATATGGCCATGGAAGTGTAGTTTATTGGTATAAGGGTTTAAATTTTTCTTATATTTTTGTATCTTAGTAATCCATTATCCAAGTTTATATGTTAGTTACTACTAATTTAGATATAGAGCATGTTGTCTAGTTTAATTAGACATTGGGAACGTTACATTTGGTTTCTCTTACTTTTAGAGTAAAACAAGAATATTGATTCCAAATCCACACATGAAACTGAGATACATTAGTTGAAGAAATTAAAAAATTCAAATTATCAATGTTTATTAAAATAAGACCAATAGGAAATTATTTATATCTAAATTTTATGATATATCCTCTTTTCCAATAAATAAAAATTTAGTTAATTTATTATAAAAATATGAAAAAAAATATAAAAAACATGACAAGAACAATAAAAAATTGAAAGGAGAAAAAATGATAATTTTCATTTTTTTGGATTCTACATACTTATTATATAATCTCTATTTAGAGATCAATTATAAAAATAGATCTATGAGTTACAATAGCATAAATAAAAAATTAATATACATAATTATATAACATAAATTCTTTGAGAGTTATATAATATATGCCATTAAAAATGAAAAGAGATTTTAAAGAGTTATTCTTTGGAAATTATAGATATCTACATAATTATATAATTTACAATACTTCTCCTTAGATGTTTATTAACAAATAATGTGTCTCAATAAAACCTTACTAAGAAAAATCCTAGAATAAAAACGTAGTGAAGGAAAAAATAAATATAATATTTGTAATATATATTTTAAGTTGCCTCATCAAAAATTTTATTTAAAAAAACCCAATGAACAAAATCTTGATTAAGGAAAAAAAATACGTGTCTTTTACTCCTTCTAATAACAATATCATTTACTGTTTTTGAATTAACATATCCTAATACTATACACTATCTTCTCAAATGTGGTGGTTGGCAATACCTTAATAAACAAATTTGCTAGATTATCTCATGAATAGATCTGTTAAACATCTATATCACTATTTTTCTAAAAATGATAAGTGAAAAAGAATTTGGTTGAAATACATTTCATTCTTTCTCCTTTAATGAACCCTTCTACTAACTAAACTATATATATTGTATTATCTTTATATAGTATTATTGAAATTTTTTCTTTAAAGATAAAACGCACATCTCTCATATATGTTAAGTCATTAATCTTAGTCAAGTATACTTTTGACTTGCCTCATTTATTGTGAAAGTAGCAATTAAAGTCTATTTTGTAAAGCGTTATGATATATTCATACCTCTATATATAAATAAATAACCTATTTAAGATTGAGTTTTATGAGGATCAAATAAGTATCTTATATCTATATAGATAATTAATTATGATTCATATTTAATTGAATAAAATAATCTCATATTAATAATTTATTGGACATCGCACTAAATGCTTAACTCTATTTTAATATTTTTTGTGAAAAAAAGTAATATTGCTAGCAAACTTACAACAAATGCAATATCAAATTATATACTATTAACATAATATATTAATGCTCTTATAACACTAAAATACTACATTTCATGATCAATAAGTTCTTTATTATTCTCTTGAGGATGAAGAAGGGTCTTTATTCATATATCACAATCTTTTAACCATTGAGATACTTAGTGAAAGTGATTTATCCATATATAATTGCTTAAATATTTTTGTAATATAAGTTGATTAATAAAAAAATTCCATTTGCTAAATACTTAGTCTACATGTTAAGACAATTTTTTTTTTGAGATTTTTTTTATTTTTTCTTTAAATAATCAATTGCTTTTTAAAACTCTTTTAGGAGTTTCAATAATATTTAAATTATCAATATATATAGTAATTAAGACAAACTCTCATATAGACATTTTTATTAAAATATATGGGCAAATTAGATTATATTTATAATATTCTTTCAATAAATATTCATTAAAATAATTGTACCACATACGCCCAAACTATTTTAACTCATATAAAAATTTATGTAAACATATTGAACATTTTTCCTAATAATTTTTACATGTTTTTGACATTTTAAAATTTTTAAGGATTTTCATGTAAACTTCACTATATAATGAGCCATATAAATAGATTGTAAGAACATCTATTATGCACATATCAAGTATTTTATATATTGTATAACTAATAAAATATCCAAAAGTAATTGCATCTATTACAAGAGAATATATATTTTTTATAATTAATGCAAGGCCTTTGTGAAAATTCTTGTATTACAAGTTGTACTTTGTATCTGAAATTTTTTTTTCATTCTATTTTTGTATATATACTGATTTATACCCTATTGGCTTCACACTTCAAGTGTTTGGATTACAAGTTCAAAACTCACATTTTGGAAGGGAATCTAAATATACTTGAATTGTGTCCTTTCATTTTGGCCAATTATCTTTTTATCTACATTCTTTAGCAAATTTAAGTTCAAAATCCTTGTTTTGTTTTATTATTTCAACAGTAATATTGTATGAAAAAAATGATGTTAATAGATATATTTTTTTAATTTTGTTTTTTTTTCTCATAATCATATAAACTATCAAAATCTCTTTATTATTTTCAAGTGTTTGAACCCTTTTTAGAGGTTTATGATTTGTTATGTCTTGGGTATTTTTGTGAGTACTTGTCATTTTCAATATAATTATTTTAGTTATTTACTCTTTTTTTTTTCTTAAAGTATTTTTATCTTTAGAACTAATTAGCTGGCTTACTTTTATTTACACTAACCAATTGTCTTACTATGATATCAATTCAAATTAGAGTATTTTTAATTGGTATATATGATTTGGTAACTCTTTTTTAGTCATTAAATGTATTTGTTGGTTGTAATATTTTACAAATGAATTTTTTTTCTAACGTCTAGTTCATATTGCTTTATTTGATGATTTACATGAGATAATGATAATACATTCTATACAATTTCTTTTTTAAACTACTTATTATCTCCTATATTGTTGGAAATACTATTTTGTCTAAATAATAATTAGTAAATAATGTATTAAATAAAATAGAACTCATGACCAATATATTTCTAACCTTATTTAAAAACTCATCTTTGTAAATTGTGATGAAACAATTAAAACATATATCACACATCTAAAAATTTTAAAATGAAAATTATTTGGCTCTTGGCCAAAAGCCAATTATAATTAAGAGAATTTAGATTAATTTATTGGCTTAATGCATATAAGTTCTGTTGCATATAAAATCACATATTCTCATCTTAAAATAAGAAATTTTGTTCTCATAAATATTAGTCTAGCTATTAATTGGAGGCGTTTAATGAATCATTTTACTTAACCATATTGTGTGGATTTAAGCAATATATTTTTTAACTATTACTCTAATAGACATATGATAATCATGAAAAGCCTAATATGTAAATTCACTAGCATTATTAAAACAAATTATCTTGATTGCATAATTTAAAAATTTTCTTTTAATTAATTTACTTGAGCAAATAATCTTGCAAATACTAATTTATGAATTGATAATAAACACACGTGTAATCAGCTTATAGATGCATTTATTAAAATAATATAATATTCATATGGTCCACATGATAGATGAATAAATCTACATATATCACCTTGGATATGATTTAGACATATAGAAGATTTAATCCCAACTTTAACTAGTGATCGTCTAAAAATTAATTTACTTTGAAAATAAGCAACATAAGAGAATTCTCTTAATTGAAAAATCTTTTAATTTTTCAATAGAACCTAAGTGAATTCTCAATAATTTTTCACATAATAGTTTATTCAAAATGACCTAACCAATTATACCAAATAATAAATGTATATGGATTAGTACGCTTCTGGTTTACTGTAATATCTATTTCAATTGTATTAGTATAGTAAACACTAAAAGACAAGGCATGTAATTTTTCCAATACACATTTCTTTCTTGATATAATTGATGTGATAAGTTGATATTTAGTATTTTTTTTCATTTATAATTTCAATATAATATCTATTGTGGTGCATATATTTTAAATTTAATAAAATTTTTTGAGACTTAGTAAAAATAATTTGTCATCAATAATAAACTTCATTCCTTTAAATAATAATATAATAGTTCTTACAAAACTTTCATAAGTTCTATACTATCCAATATAATATTGAAATTAATATTACCTATTATCAAATCAAAAAAATGTTTTTTATATTTAAGTATTATCTACAAGATATATATCTTTACTATAGATTTTGTGTCTAATTATAGAATGAGAAATATTCATGTTAGTTATTTAGGAACTAAATCATATTCTATTGTGTATAATTTTTTCAAAACTAACACACATTATATATTTTTTAATAATATTTACTACTTCACTATTACTATTGTAGATCCATTTATAAAACATTTTATGTCTAATTACTCATAAAATTAGCTAGAAATAAAGGCAAATATTTTACACATTTTACAACAGTATTTATTTTATTCTTTTAAAGTATTTTAAAAATTGGTAACAATAAAATAGAATTAATATCAAATACTTATAACTCGATGTGGGCCCCATGAAATTGCATGGGACCCGTGTCAATTATATGGCCTTATATTTGGTTCAAATCTAACCTTAAAAAAACAGAAAAATAAAAGAGAGAGAGAGAGAGAATTTGAAAAAAAAAGGGGAGTCAATAAACAAGTTAATTATAGTATGAACATTGACAATGGATTCTCCTTTATATATATATATGATAAGTATTTTTTAATAAAAAATTAAGTATAAATTCATGAAAATGTATCAATTTCTTAATTTAAGTGTTACATGTATATAATATATTTTTTTAAGTGATACATATAAATAATTTAATTGTTAGTAGATAATACAAATTAAAATATAAAAAATATATTTTATTTTTATTATCCATCATAATAAAAGTTAATAGTTATATATAAAAAAATTGCAATTGGTCTTTTTTTATTAGAATTTTAAAAACTTGTAAATAAATTGCTACAATAATAATATGACTATTTAATATTTTAAAACTTTCTAAACATTATGATCACATTTAGTTTTTTCTACTTTAAAAGAATTCATAGTCATTTGTTTATATGACTTTTAGCCATTACTTATAATTTTATTTTGATAACCATGGATATTGGTTATTAACCTTTGATATTTAATTTGCATATAAATCATAAGTGGTCATTAATATGCTCATAAATATGTTGAATTTGAAGATTATTCAAAGTTTTTCAATAGTGTCAAATCCATAAACTATATAGCCTCCAAGACTATGTTCAAATTTTTTTTATAACCATTAACACATCATCAAAGTATGTTACAAATTATACACACACACACACTATTTATTAAAACAATGAAATCAATGGTTATAAAATGAGTAAAATAAAAAAAATTATGTAGCTATTGGTTATTTAATCATTTTAAATATTAAATTGATAATTTTATTATAAATATAAATAAGCATTAAATTTATAGATAATATAAAATAGAAGCAAAAGGTTTCTTACATCCAATAAATTATCAAGACTAACACTATATTAATTTGTTAAAGTCTTATATTAATATTAATAATATATCTTACAACTAGTAGAAATATAATAAAAGTAAGAGAAAAAATTAAGAAAAAAAAGAGAATATAATTTCATTCATTTGAATGCTACATGCTTAATATATAAATTTTTAATTATAAAAATAAATTTATAAATTATACTAATATAAATAAAAAATTAATTTTTATAATTATATAATATAAATTCTGTAAAAATTATAACATCAACTAATTTCAAAAGAAATCTTGAAATTTTTTTTAAAAAAATACTACTTTCAATCTTATATATAATTTTTTTTTAAAAATTTGGTCTGATTTAAAATATAAAAAACAAAACACTGATATTGAGTATATTAATTATAATATTTCAATTATATTATCTATTAAATAAATCTTTTAAATTATAAATAGTAATTATTATTAATTTTAAAAAATATATATATATATATATGTTAAATAGGAGTATTTATAAAAATAATTTTTAAAATATTAATTATTTTTGATTAATTTTTATAAATTAATTTTTTAATATATGTAGATTAGAGGTAATATATTATATTGTTTACTGACGTCATCTTGATAATACCATGCAAGAATCCATTATACATGTAAGGGAAGCAAGCTAGCTGTCTCATCACAGGGCTAACCTCTTAATTATTTTTTCCCTGACCCCAGCTTCCCTTTCCTTCCCAAGTCTCAACCGCATCTCTTTAATCCAATCTGCAATGTTTGTTTTCCATTTCAATCACTCCTCTAGATTCATTTTTGAACGAGAGAAGACCCTTTTCCCCAAATCTGTACAAGATTGAGTAAAGAAGAAGAAAAAAAGCCCTAGACATCAACTATTGAGAACGAAATTGCTTGTCTTTAGGGATTCTGCGTCAGAAGGAGCATTTTGTAGTTGTTTTCTGGAATTTGAACTGAGAATTTTTCGGTTGGTAATATAGGATAGTTGAATTCGAAAATTTGTTGGGTGCTCTCTTCTGAGTGACAATGGAAGGCATATCGCATCCAATACCTCGAACAGTGGAGGAGGTTTTCAGCGACTTTAAGGGCAGAAGAGCTGGAATGATTAAGGCCCTCACTACGGGTTCGCTTTTTTCGTCTGAATTTTTTTTTTTTTTTGGGTTTCGAGAAATAAGAAAAATTTTATATAGTTTATATGTTTACTTAACTGTTCTTTTGGGTTTCTTTTTTGGTCCTTGTTTTTGCAGATGTTGAGAAGTTCTATCAGCAGTGCGATCCTGGTGGGTTACTTCGATAGTATAGCTCGTGAAATTTTTAAGTGGCATTCATTTGTGGTTTTAAGCTGTGGTACTAGCTTGTTTTATTCTGCTACAAGCTCGCAGCAGTCACTGCACAATTTTGGATTACTTCGCTGCATATATACTTTTCCCTATGCTTGTGGGATTTCTTTTTTTGGGAATACTTTATCCAATTTTGGGTTATCGTAATTCGTAAGGCTTAATTTGTATGCCATTGAGTGATTGCTAATGAACTCCTGACTACCATATAAATATTTTACGAATTAAGTTTTGGTGCTTCAAGATGGAGGTGGATGTGTTCTTGTTGCATGAATTCAAAAATTTAGAGCTGAGTACTGCATCTGGCAGATTGTTTAAGCACAATTTTTGTTTGGTTTTGTTTTGGAATGCCACCCTTGGCCCCCTGGGCGTTCAAAAACGTAAGAAAAGATAAAGGATAAGTGTTTCAGGTTGCTTTAAACAATCCAAAGCATTTTTGTTGGTTAATATGTTGCAACAAGATATATGTGCAAGAAATTCATTGTTGTACCATCATTGTTGTCCTTTTTTTTTTTTTCCCTCCTGGGAGCTCTCAGTCAATTTGGTACTTGAAGACTCCTCTCTGTCTTTATGTTAGCAACATTGCTGATGGCATAGATTCTGCTTTACGCGATTCTAGTGGCTATTAAATATTTACTTCCCTGTGATACTATCAGTCCCTTATGAAGAAATTGATGTTTGATACTCTTGGTGTTTGTTGGATACATTGTGTTATTTCTTAATCCAAAATTGTTCTTTTGGTAGAGAAGGAGAACTTGTGTCTGTATGGATTTCCAAATGAAACATGGCAAGTGAATTTGCCAGTTGAGGAAGTGCCTCCTGAACTTCCTGAGCCAGCACTAGGTATAAACTTTGCTAGGGATGGGATGCAAGAGAAGGACTGGTTATCACTGGTTGCAGTTCACAGTGACTCATGGCTGCTTGCTGTTGCTTTCTATTTTGGTGCTCGATTTGGCTTTGGGAAGAATGAAAGGTAGGCATCCTTGTTTCTCTTATATACCTATGTAAAATTTGTTATTCTTTTTTAACCTTAGAAAGTTATTTTCCATTTTCAATATATTTTGGTTTGCTTAGTCCTGCTAATTCTGGACTTCTTTTGCATATCTAGGTTGTTTAAAATCCTTCATTTCATGCAATGTGGAACATATGAATGAAACTAAATTATTTACTCTGTTGATTAATTATTTTGGAGGAATATTTCTTAGCAATCAGTTTAGTCTGTTATATTTTCAATATCTTCAATATTGCGTTCTCTGTAAGTATTAATAAGACAATTTCCTGATATTGATATGCCATAGATAAATGTCAGCATGGGAGAGCTAACTTATATGGAATAATTTAGAAAATACATAATTGAGTACTGATTCAATTTTTGGTGTCTTGTTAACAAATAATGTTTTTTGCCTACAGCAGACAATACAAAGTTGGGACATGACTATTCACAGCATATCCTTTGTCATGCCTGCATGTCCGTTGTGTCATCCGTCTTTGTTCTTACTTTTGGGTCATTACTGTTAGATACTTTCTGGCCACGTCCATGCGATTTTGGAGTATGAAGAGATTCTTGCATCATATGTTAAGACAAGCTATATCTTATGCCCTTCATGGTGTTGCTTTTGTTAGATATTTTGTTCAAAAAAGTTCCATTTGCTTTTTAGACAATGTTGTTTTAGATTATAGTTCAATATTCAGATGTCAAATATCTATTTAATTTTTTTTTTTGGGTGTTTGGGGGGGGGTGTTGGTGCTTTTTATAATGGTAAAATAATGAATCGTATAATTTGTTTTTCTTGCCTGCTTGTGCCAATTGCAAGAGTAACATGCTAACTTCTCTTTTCTTTTCTTCTCTTTTATTTTTTTTTTTTTTTTTTTTTGGGGGGGGGGTGTTCAACTTTGTTCATCTTTTATTTTCCAAGATATTATCCTAGCAACAGGATAATACTACAAAACTTACATATTGTATATGCACTTCATTATAGCGTCTATTTTGTGAGCACTGTTCTCGTGTTACAAATTCCTTCACTAGCATTGTTCTGCTTCATAGGACTTGGAATTTTATGAGGCTCACTTGAGGTTTGAAAGTTTTAATAATAGGCTTTAGGCAGTTGGTTATGATCTAGACTCTTTCTTTTGAATACAGATATTAAACTTATCTTCTGAATGTGCTGTTAACTTATAAGTATGGGGTGATAGGTAATGTAGCATTGGTAAAGTGATGAATCCAATTTCAAATTTCAAACTTCTGAATAAAATTATGTTTTATATTTCTTTTTGAGTAACATATTGTAGTAATTTAAGAAAGTATGACTTTGAGTTGTAACTAATGCCCTGATGTTCATGAAAAGCCAAAGTCTAAGGAATATAATTATGTTTCGCTTGAAGGTGTAGTGATATGTCACCTTGCCCTCGTTTTTGTGGGTGAGCCTATGTTTAGGTTTGGAACCATATTGGTTGTGCTTGTCACTGCAACTAGATTTTTTTTTAAAAAAATTTTTTAAATCTTCTATCACTTTGTTGTTGAAGCATGTTTTGGGAATACATCAAGTTCTTTAGTTCATCTAAATCTTGGTTGACATTAGGTTATTTATTGTATATCAAGATATGGCGTCCTAATGGTGTGCTCCATTAAGCTTAACAATTCACAAAACTTGTGATAATGTAGCTATTGGTACTCCCTAGTCTAAGGTAATTTCATGAGCAAAAGGTCATTGTATCCATACCAAAATTTTTCAATAAAACAAACCTAAACTTCTATTCAAGTTCAAAACATATCCAATGCAAAAATTAGTCAGTATATTTCACATCAGTTACACTTTTGCTACATAAATCCAAGATAGCAGGTATTGGATAAAGGTGCAATGCAAAATATGAATATAAGGAATAATATCTTATTATTACATGCAGATTGTTTCATAATTAAAATCACAAATAAAATTTTTAACAAAATAATTCTGACTGAATATTTCTAAACCAAGATTTATTCAACAAAAGACTATTCATTCTCACCATTATCCAAGTGACTTAGCTTTTAATTTATGAATAACCTATCTGGTATTTTTTGTGACAATTGTGTTTGTCCTACTACTTTGAAGCAGTTTATCTGAACTCATTTGAAAGGATTTGGTAATAAGAATGGGAATAAAAGTATGTGGCAATATGCAGTTTATGGGATTCTCTGATCTGTAAGGTTGGAAAGGAACCCCTGCGTCTTCAAGTGCATACTTTTGCCCTAACATATGTAATTGTTTATATGACTTACCTTGGGTGCTTTGCATATAAATATTTCAAGGGAGTCACTACTTCTGATATGCAGCTTTCCTACATTTATTAGCTATTGAGCTGCTTTGCTCCTTTTGTTCTGTTTTGAGGTTTTCTGGTTAATTTTCATTTGAAGATTTTATGTCCTCCTATAAGTTTTATTTTATTTTCCAATAAAATTTAGTCTGTAATAAAGAATGATGCAGTCTCCATTTAAGAAAATGGTAGGTCATTAGACTTATAATTACTGGAATATTTGACGCATATCTAGTAGAGGGATGTGGTACTATTGAATGTTATCATTGGTATTTCCATAAACCTGTATCATGGTGGAAAGTCTTGACTATTGAAAGTATTATATTATGGCCTGACTTTAGTAGCTCTCCCTTGAAGCTAACTGGTTTTTTTTTGCTCTTGAGCTAGAGTATGATCTGTCATGAGCTAGTGGAAACCATTTGCAATTCTTGCCAGTTTAGCAATGTCAATTACATATCTTCTTCTGGGGTATATTACAGTCTCCCATAAGTCCCTTTCCCACAAGACAGTTGACTATGAGTCATTTGAATATCTAAATGGTGTAAAAACAAAAAAGAGCAAACAGATACTGAAGAAAAAGGAAACATCGATATCTTATGAGGAGCTCAAGAAAAAGCCTGATAAAAAGCAACATTTAGGAGGTGCTTCTAATTTTGGTTCAAATGGGTATTTACAGGAAAAGGCTTTTTCAAATGATAAATGATCTCCCAACCATATTTGAAGTTGTGACAGGAAGCGCCAAGCAATCAAAGGATCAATCAGCTGCTCACAACAATGGTAGCAAAAGCAAATCAAGTGGGAAGGTGGCAAGCAATTTTCGATTACATGTTCTTAGTTTATGTTTCTATCACTGCTTGTGTGTGGTAAAGTACTTACATCTTGCTGTTTGTATGCTCCCTCCTAACAGTCCCGCCAATCTGAGTCACAGGCCAAGGGAGTGAAGACGTCACCACCACCCAAAGAAGAGGATGAGAGTGGAGAAGAAGATGAAGATGATGACGAACAAGGTGCAACATGCGGGGCATGTGGTGATAATTATGCCAATGATGAGTTCTGGATCTGTTGTGATGTGTGCGAGAGATGGTTCCATGGCAAATGTGTAAAAATTACTCCTGCTAAGGCTGAGCATATTAAGCAATACAAGTGCCCAAGCTGCAGTAACAAGAGGGCTAGAGTCTAGAAGCCCTGAACCCTTAGATCAATCACCAATCGGACAAAACAGACAAGGTTCAGAATGTTTGATAACAAATTTACTTAAAAGTGAAAATAGTTGGATGCATGTTTCTGTCAATGAACTTTAATGACTATGCAGACGGAATGTCAAGTTTTGCTAGTGTTAATTCCTACTCTGTCTAATCTTGTTGAGAATTGTCTGTTGAAGTAAAATTTGGCAACAAAGATATTGTTATAAATATATTCTGCAATTCTGAATTCTGATGATCATCGTAGCTAGCAACACCTACTTATGGTTCTTGAGGCACCTTTTTATATATATTGAAAATTTGAAGTTTAGAAATGAAAAAAACAGGATGCTGACCGGGCAATATCAGTCACAACTGCATATCATGTTTTCAAGCGTGAAGATTCTTTAAAGAAATCTTTGGGGGCACTGGCTTCAGTGTTCTAAGGGGCTCCAACTTCGAGGATGCTCGGATGCAGCTACTATGAAGAAAGATGCCCAAGATTCATCTGTTGTATTGGGATTAAGTAGGATATTTTCACTTCCCTCCCCCATTTTGTTGATTTCTCTGTTCAACGCCAGAACACTGAAATATCTAAAGATGTGACCAGACTAGTTAGAAATTTCATCTTTTTAACAGTTTATTTTAAATTCCGGAGAGAAGGAGACAGTCATTGTCATGGTTGCAGCCAAATGTACAGTTATTCTGAATGTCAAATGCCTGTCGCTGCTCGTCTGAGTCTCTGCTCTGGTTCCGACGTAAGGATTCTTTAATTTTTTTTATTCTATTTCTGGTAAGTTTTTTGTGAATTTGGAAAAGAGTAACAAAAGAGGGAGAATTTGTCTAAGGTTTACTTTTCTTTTTATCTACTTTATTTTTTCTCTCTCTTCTAGGAAGAGAAAATTTAGGGGATCTGAACTCCTAGTTTGGAGGAGAAATTGCAGAGAAAATTTAGGGCAAATGGTTCCTTTTCTCTTCTAAATTGTTATATCATGGTATTTATTAAAATGGCGTATTATGGAATTCATAATTGTTGCATTCCTAACATGAAACAATGTTTTTAAACTAGTATCTTTGAAAATCTGTCAGAATTGTTTATATTTTATCTTTCCACATTATTTGAAAACGTGTCCTTCAAAAACATCGTTGCCACGCGTTTTTTTGTTGTTTTTTTAAATTGTTAAAAACAAAAAGAAAATTATTTTTGAAAAATAATGAGCATATTTAATTCTGTTTTTGTTTTAATGTTTTCAAAATAGATATTTTTTAAAACATATTTTGAGAACATAAAAATTAAAAAATCTGTTTGAATCATTATTTTAAAAAGTAGATGTTTTTTATTTTTTATTTTTTGTTTTTATTTTGTAGAATAAAAGTTACAAAATACTAAAAAAATGTTTTGATTTTTCTGTTTTCAAAAATAAAATTCTATTTTTTTGTTTTATAAAACAATTCATTAAAAACACATTATCAAACAAATTATTTTATTTTTTTGTTATTAAAAACAGAAAATTATTTTAAAAATAAGAAACCAAACAGACCCAATAACTAAACAGGCCCTTATTTGCTATTGAAGTTCTTCATGCCTTGTTGGAGGTGTGGCCTGATTCTGTTCTAGGCAATTACTATTTTCCCCAGCTTATCAGTAATCTTTGCAAGAGCATACCCCAACCCTGAAGCAGTGAAGCCTGTTATTATCCCATATAATTATCATCCTCCCTCAATTTAGATATCATCTTGATGCTTGAATGATAGTCTCCCCATACCCTTGCATTCTTCACAACCCTTGCTACTGTCCCCATCTTGCAGACCAGAAGAGCAAAACATATAGCTAATTTCTCACTGTGTACGCTCACCATCTCCTTCTTTTCTTCTTCTTCAACATCCCTCAATACATAGCTCTTATCAGCTACATATCCTTCCCTCCTCATCTTAACCCTGAGATCTACTAGTAGCTTATAGATATCATCCGATCATTCATGTGATCTGTCTCCCATTATGAACTTGTATATTTGACCCTTTCGCTCTCCCCAGCTCCACCCAGTTGATTTCTTCAATCTTTGTTTTCTTATTGTTTTCCTTACTTTGTCAACAATTCCCGCCTACCAGCCAAAGCAATATGTTAGACAGAAAGACATAATTGCCTGAATTATATGGCTCAAGCTTAGAGAGTTTAGCTGCAGCAAGCTCTCCGAGTTCGACTCTTTTATGAATCCGGCTAGCATCTGTCAGAGACCCGTAGATTCTGGCATGGGGTTCCATATTAATCCTGCATGATTGCATGTGGTCAGTACACCGATATATGTTATGCGGTCTGGTTGACAGTAGTTCGATGGCTTCCACCCCTTGACCATGGGCTGCATATCTTGAAATAGGAAGCCAAATCTTGGGTTGCCATTTCTTGAAATACTCTAGTGGCATTTTCCATGCACATCTTGAGTACATGAAAATCATAGAGCTGTATTCTAAGATGGTAAGTTAGATGTGATTTCCTTTGAGGATGCTCATAGGCTAATTACCAAACTCTAGTGCTCCAAGATGTCCATACGCAGAGGTTACTAAGGCTGGAAAAGGCCAAGAAAGGAGCGGCTTTTCTCAAAATCAGGGTTTGAAATGTCATCAACTCAAAAAGAACAAAACTTGCTGTAGAAAGCTTGGATTGGAATAATTCCAAAACAAGAAGAAAATTGGGATTTTGAAACATGAAAATAACTTATTAAATGTCTAAAAACTCACAAGAAAACCCTTCAAACTACTAGATTATTTCCTGCGTTCTGAGAATGGTGAGCTAATTTATTTTTTCCTCCTTCCTAACCTTAGTTCCATTTTTGTTATTCTCCATTGGCAGATTTGTTATTCAGAACGTCATTTGAAAGCTTGGATTGGAATAATTCCAAAACAAGAAGAAAGTTGGGATTTTGAAACATGAAAATAACTTATTAAATGTTTAAAAACTCACAAGGAAACCCTTCGAACTAATTGCATGAAAATGACGTTCTGAATAAGAAATCTGCCAATGGAGAATAACAAAAATGAAACAAAAATCTGCCAATGGAGAATAACAAAAATGAAACTAAGGTTAGGAAGGAAAAAAAAAAAAAAATAACTCACCATTCTCAGGACACAGGAAATAATCCATTACCATAGAAATATAGGGTTGAAGGGAATCTCATCACTTAAGGAATTAAACTTTAGAGATACATAAAAGAAAAACAAAAACACACAATTTTGTGAAGGGATGACTTAAAATAACTCTCTAACTACCTGATAATGAATCTTAAATAATAGCTTTACAACAACCCTCCAAGAATAAGTACAAAATCATGTGTCTAGCCTTAATGAAAATTACTCCATAAGTACAAAATAAGGAGATTAAAGGAAGTACATTTATAAAACTAAGAAAAATAATTAAGACCATAATTTTCAAAGAGTGTTTTTTGAATCAAAAGTAATAAAAAAATAAAACAAAATTCACAAAAGGTAAAATAGCAAAAAAAAATTTTCCTAAACATAATAAATTTCTGAATTCGGAGTCACAAATTTCAAAATTATATTGAATTTGAAATCTGTAGTTCCAAATTCAAGTTGAATTTGGAATCTGTGGTTTCAAATTCAAGATAAATTCAAAACCATATTCAGCTAGCTAGTTGGCTTGCAAACACTGTTGGTTGACCAGTCAACCAACAGTAAATATTTAAAGGCCCACATGGCGAAATCTGATTGGATGCTTGAGATAACAGAATAACGTGATTGGCTAAAAAAAATTACAAATAATGTGATGGTAAAAAAAAAATCATTGTGCCTATAAATTTGCTTGCATGCTCGAAAGCCACTCACTTTGTTTCTCATTTCCTGTCATTCTTTGAAGTTCAAATTACCCATTCACTTCCCCTCATTCTCTCTGCAGTCAAAATTACTCATTCATTCTCTCTCATTTCTTGTGACCAAAATTACTAGTTATGTGCTAGTAAGGTGTTGCTACTATTTTGAGATACCAGTGAAAGAGAAAGGGCTACAAAGTATCAAGGTGTAATTTTTATGAAAATATTAGGTACGCCAAATTTTTTATTATATTTGACATTTTAATATTTGTTATAACTAAAATATGTACATTTTAAAATATTTACAAAATAATAATGTTGGTAGAATTATTTGATATCATATGTTATGGAATTTTGTTTGTTGTATGGTTGATGTAGATTTTGGTTTTTATTTGAGAAATACATTTGAAAAAAGAAAGAAGGAAATGCCTTTTTGTTCATGGAATTATTTGAGTAATGTTGATTTTGTTGTATTAGTTTAGATACACATTTTAAGGGAGAAATAAATGAAGGAGCAACAAAAGAAATGGAAGAAAAATTTGTTGTTGAAATCGAACAATATTGGTATTTAAACTATATAATAAGAATAGATGCATAAATATTTTCTTTTTAAATTGTGTAAATGATGTGGAAGGGGAAAAAATTAATGAAGGTAAAGCTAACTAAAGTAAAGAAAAAAAAAAGGCTGACTAATAAAGGACAAAAATTTGGAATTTGTGAGAAAAATTAATGAAGGTAAAAAAATTGTATAAGTCATGATAAAAAAGAAATTATTTGTTATTTAGAAAAATTAAGAGAAAAGATGTAATATATATATATATGTTTTAATAAAGAAAACAAAAAATTATTAAAAGGTAGAAATTTAAAAAAGAAAAACATGTACTAGATAACAATTAAAATATCTTTTAGAAATGTGTTAGGAAGAAGTTTTAAAAAATTGTTGGAGATATTAATTAAAATAAGGTGAATGAGAGAAAAAGTTTAAAAATTGAAAGTAATTAGAAGGAGAATTTATGAATTTGAAAAAGAAATTAAGGAATGTTAAAAAGTTATTGGACATAGCAAAAGGAAATTAGTTTAAGGTGACTAAAATAAAAGAAATAATAACAAATTATGAAATAATCAAGGAAAGAAAATGGCTAAAATAAGGAAGGTGAAAAATAAATAATGGAAAAAAAATAAATTTATTGAAGTAATTAAGGTAATAAGTAAGGAGAAAAAATAATAAGTAAGAGAAATATAATGAAAATTAATAAAATGAAAAAATAATGGAAAAAAAATGAAAAATAAGTAAGTGAGAAAAATGTGAAATAAGCAACATGAGGAAAAAATGTTTAAGAAGTTGAAAAAAAAGGAGAACTTTTGAATTTGGAAAATGGGAAAAAATACAAAATGATAAAATGATGAAGTTAATTTAATTTTTGATAGTTACAAAAAATGGAGAAAAATTTTGTTTTTTTTTTATTTATAATGAAAAAAGTACATTTATATAATGACAATGAAGTGAGTGAAATAAAAAAATGAATAAAAATAGGAACAAAAATATTTTGATAGCAGAAAAATAAGTGCAAAATATTTTTTATTCATATAAATAAAGTAAATTTATATAGTTGGTAAAGAAATATAATTTATGGTGAATAAATAAATAGATATATAATTGGAAAATAACTAGGAAATTTTTTATTTAAAGTAAAAGAAATTATTTGAAGGTAATCATAGGTGAAAAAATTATTTAAAGATGGAAAAATTAGGAGGTAAGTTATTTTAACAAAAATTACAAGGTAATTATTACAAATGCAAAAGGCAATTTAAATAACTATTTAGAGCATGTTTGTAATTAGGATATTTGAGGGGGGAAATGATTAAGAGAAATGATATTGTTTACATTTATGTGAACGATAGAATTTATAAAAGTGTTTAAGGTACGAGATTTTAGTGTGCAATACATAATAATGAGCACTAACGTCACCTTGGAAGAATCAAAGCAAGCAATTAGTCAAAGCTCCAACTTTCCCATAACCGTGTTATATTTAATTTGATATATAAACTTCCAACAACAATAAATCTAATATAATACCAAATAATTATACTTGAAGATGATTATGATGTGCAAAAGATATGGCAATCACACTCACATTTCCCATGGCAGTTGAATATAGTTGAGATGTATGCAAATATCTTAAGTACTAACCCATAATTGAGCATTGAATTTTAGTCAAAGTCAATGAATGAAATATTGCCTTCATATGATCCATGGTATCAACTGTTTAAGTATACTTAACAATATCAAATTAGACCAATAGAGGGCAGTTCGCAGTCGAGTTCCTTTAACCCAACAATTGGCTTTAATGAACCTTTTTCTTCACCTAGATCAAAAGAAAATGTATTAGAAGAATTTGAAAATAAAGATGAGTAAGATGTAGAACTTGACCCTAATTATAACAATGATGATGAAGATGATGACAGTGAAACTGATGATGATATGTTTGACAATAAGGGTGAGGGTGATGATGATGATGGCTTTAATATTAAACCAGTGTCCCAATATGTTGACTCTACTACTACATTTTTCTAGCAAGTTAATTTGACCTTAGTACGAGGTAATAAGTTTAAGGAGGTGGGAAATCAAATACAAACAAACAATTAAGAGTTGTATGTAGAATTAAAGTGTTCGAATCAGAAAGTATTATATCTTGCTATAAAACTATATTATGTGAGAGCACACTACACTTTTAAAAAGTATTTGACGAGTAAAAAGTATGAAAAATGTCAGTGTGTGTATTATGGCAACAACTATAAATGGAGGATCAGACCATGTAAAAAAGGCAAGAGAAGGGGATCATTTTGGCATATTACAAGATATGGAAGTCTACATACATATTTGTCTACAACATTATCACAAAATCATCCAAAATTGGACTCCTGATGTTATTTCATCATGCCTCATTGCAATGGTGACTGAGACACCCAATACTCCAATCAACCAGATTATTGAGCAAATGAAGAGTTTGTTTGGATACACTATATCCTTATAGAAAGGCATGAAGAGCAAAACATAAAGTTGTAGTTGTTATTTTTAGTAATTGGGAGAACTTGTATGTCACATTAGCTAAGTGAATGGCTATGATACAATATTTTATGTCTGGGTCATATGTTGAGTTTAAGATAAAATAATGTTCCCAGAACACCTCTATTAGTGAGCTAGTTTTAATGTTTAAATGTGTTTTTTCGCGTTCAAGCCCTGTATAGATACATTTGAACATCTAAAGTCGATAATTTATGTCGATAGGACATTTCTCTATGGCAAATATAAAAGGACACTGTTGATAACAATCGCACAAAATAGTGATTGATATATTGTCCCCCTCGCCTTTGCTATTATGGAAAGGGAGACACAATTAGTATGGACTTGGTTTTATATATAATCTACGTAGGTGAATGGTACTTGGACGATTTGGTATTTATTTGATATCAAATAGACATCCATTCATTCTATCTATTATTGCTACTCCACAGATTGGTTGGCAGCTACTATGTGGTTATCATATTTTTTGTTTTTGTTATATGGCAAGCAACTTTCACACTTATTATAGGTTATCCAATTTAAAGTAGAAGTAAAAAAACATTAGTATATTCCTCTTTTCTACTTAATTTTCCATGTCGTAAACGATTTGTAACTAATAGCAAAGTCATTGATCATGTTACACAAGTTATGCATATGAATGTCACTATGTCAATGAAAAATTAGCTGAGATAGTGGCCATACATGAGAAGGCAACCAGGCGGTATGGAGAGCCCGTGTATATGATATGGAGAGCCGATTATGGCCACATAACAACAAATTTGACAGAGTGTATAAATGACGTTTTAAAGGGGGTCAAGTCTTTACCTATATCAAGAATAGTGAAGGCAACATATTATCGAGTCAGTCAGTAGATCATGCAATAGACTTAACAGATCAATGCTCAAGTCGCAAGTTAGCTTTACTTTCAACCCTTAATAAAGAGAATAACGTTAAATGTGCAACTCTTTCATTCATGTGTTGTATAGATATTTAATTGAGAAGTTGCATTGTTCAAGGTCAAGGAGCCGTATATCCAAATGAATTGCCAATACAGTCGTTGTTGCAAGGTTAACTTGATCTAGTCCATATGTGATTGTAGAGAATTTCAAGTAGAGAAATACCTATGCCAAGATGCTCTCATGGTGTGCACAACAGTAGCTCTTAAGCCATTTCAATTTATGGATCTTGTATTTCATCTAAACATAATGCGTAATGCATACAGTAATATATATTCCATCCCATTGGAGGATAAGAATATTAGTCACAACCAACTTGTCCAAAGTTGGTCCTTAATCTATTAATACTCCGTGAGTGAGGTCGACCTCATTCAACTCGTTATCAAAATGAAATATATTGTAGAACCTTAGCACAATCAAGTAGATGCAACCTTTGTAGATAAATTGGTCATAATCGTGCCTCCTACCCACATCGCAATTTGGCTTCTTGTAACACTATAATTTCTTAGCTTATTTCATGCTATCTCCATGTCTCACATCATGCATTTCATGGAGGAGTAAGAAAATAACATAAAAATAATGAATATTTTAGTGTTGCGTAGCGTATAAATTTTTCTTTCGATGTCTCGTAGACCATTTGAACTCATGTATCACATTCTCATATTTAATTATATAGATACAACTCATTTCCATCCCTAAAAGTAACCTAGAGTTCATGCAAGGTAAGGGAATACATAAAATTTCATGATGTAGCCTCGGCCAGAAATTCCCTCTTTCTATCACAAAATTTGAAAAATCATAACTAATTCTAGAAAACTTAAAATCATATATTCTTCTACACATGTCTACTTTATGATAAAAATATTTCTAGGTCATGAAACATCGCACAGAAGGCTTTTAATAATTGAAAAGGTGCAAAGGTCTAACTGGTTACTGGTACTAATATAGATTTCTGCTATAAATTTAAAAAATATCCAATTAATTTTACAAAAATCCAATACATTCAAATTATACCAATCTGGAAAGCTATGGATGTTAGTTAGAGGAAAAAAATAACTTTAGACCATTCCAGGGACATTTAGACCTTGAAAACTAATTAAACAGCACCTGAGGTCTATTTAAATGCTTGATACTGGGTAGAAACTTTAAAAATTCATATCTCCCTCTTTAGACATCCAAATAGGGTGCTTCTAGTTGGCACAAATCACTGGGATTGTCTAGTTTCTTCTTGTAAACTTTTGTGGGAATTGGACATCATTTGCCACATGAGTGACAAAATTTATTTTTGGACCTGAATGAACAGTACCTTGAACAAATTTCAGAAATTTTCTCAACTTTGAAAATTCATCAAATATTCTATAAACCTCCAAAAATTTTGAACTTTAAATTCCCAAAAATATCTTAACAAGATCTAAATGCATGCCAAATTTCAGATCAAGAAGAGCTGATTTGGATAAAAAGTGGTATAAGTTTCCAATATGGTCAATTTTACTCCATATTAGATATCAATTGTGTCCAAATGACTTTTCTTGGTTTTTGGCACTCTTGGGTAAGTTTAAAAGCATGAATATGACTTGTATGAATTACCCAAGTGGTCCTAATCCTTATGTATCTCAATTTGGCTATTCCACTTCCATTTATACATGCATTTCTATAATATTAGTTTGCCATTACATGTCCAAAATATACATTTTCATACATACAACCTTAAACTTCATTTGTACATGATACATTATTATAATTATACATGTTCATAATATCATAGGACATATACAACAATGGATTATAACATTTGCCATTCATATCGCTTTAAAGTAACAAAATCTATGCACTTTGATGTCATATTCTTATTTCTCAAATGGTTGGCTCCCATTTCCTTGTTTTTTTGGTCCACTTAGCATGTTAGAACATTGGAGAGGAGGGAATGAGATTCAAAGAATTTCAATAACTTATCTCCTTTTTAATCATACATAAAGTATGCAATATAAGATTTAAAAATGCATGCATGCACATATTGAAACATGTGAGTATTCAAGAAACATTATTGGCATTTGAACAAAATATACATAGTATACATAGGCTTGCCAAGTGAGTGGATTAGCCTCACCCATTCACTTGTGGATTTTAGACTTGTTTCACCCATTTTATTTAAGAGGTTTTTGACTCAATCTCACTCTTGGGAGTCAACCTCACTCTTGAGAGACTCTTTATTTTGTCTCAACCAATTTCAAGGGTTTTTGGCTCATCCTCACCATGGCTAGAGGGTTCTTGCCTTCTCCATACTCAAGTAAACTAAGCCAAGTACATAAAACATCATTTGCATATATAAAACATCAACATGGTACCATGAAATAAGAACTCATGCTAAAATACTTTTCATATATTAAAACATACTTACACACATTCAAAGATAATGTAAGTACATATTCATGCATGAGAGAAAGTGGAGAGAGCTACATTGCTTGCATTTATACACTTTTTCCTTAAGCCTTGAGTCCTCTCCCTTGACCTCACACACCCAAGAAGGTAGAGATCATTTTTCTTAGCCTAAACACATCATATGGAAGCTAATTATATTCTTGAATCAAATTCTAAGGCCACATATTCACTAGAAAAGTTAAGTGACTCATAAGGCTCTTTTATGGTTCCATAATACACTTAGTGAAGCAACCTTAAGAAAACATGATCTTGGCTCCATTCTCTTCATCTATTTATGATTCTTGACTCCATTTAAACCTCTTGGAGTCATCACACAATCAATTCAAGGAGTCTAGCTAAGTGTTGCTCCTTTAAGCCATAATATGAAACATATAAGGCCATCTCACTTTTTATAGTTTCTAAAAATTTTTCAAGGCTTCCTCTTATACTCTCCCATCATACATGACTCAAAAATAAGTTTAGAACAAATTAAAACTACCCCTAGGTGCCATTTTTACTCTAGGCCGAAGCATATACTTTTCTTAGCATCGTTGGAGTTTCTTTGCTTCCTTTGATGGGAGTATCATGTAGGAAACTCTTTTGGTGTCTTAGGAACTCATATGAACACTTAAACATCATAAAATATTGCTAGGATTCATGGTAGAGTTCAAAGTATAATCAAAACCCTAAATTCCATAACTTGCGTTCTGAAGCTCCCTTTTCAATTCTAGTTGTATATTCTTAATCCTTACACTCTATAACCTTTGGTTCTATTAAGAACACATAAAGAAAAACTCTTCTTTTCACTTTCTCTCTCTAGACCTAAGTTTAAATAGCTTGAAAACACAAGATTTTGTAAATATTTCAAGTGAAGTCTTACCTTAAAATGGACCTCTTTTCGCATAGATTATTTTTCACCGATTGATTTCTTGAAAGAAGTTCCTTTTTGGCTTGGGTTAGACCTAAATCTTTAAGTTTTTAAGAAAAAAAACTACCATTAGAGAGCTCTTAGAGAGAGGAACAACTTTCTTAATTGGTGCGAGATGAAATAGGGTTGTTTACTTACCTAAATGGAAGTTTAAACTTCTTCTCTCTCTCCCCTATTGATGTCAAGCCATTGCTGCCTATTTTTCTGCAAATGGAAGTTTGGAGAAGGTGATGAGGTGTAATCTTACTAAAGAAGCCTCTTTTACAATTTTTTAAAATGATTATTTTGTCCCTATGCTTCGTTTAGGCTCATTTTAACTTCTTTTTTAGAACTATCTTTTTCATCATAAAATTTAGGTTCTATAATTCATAAAATACCTTTTGGTTTCATCTAAATTAGATTTAAAACATTCTCAAATGAACTAGTTAAAGTTTGGGTCAACCAACATTGGAAAACATCCATCGAAGGAGCTTTAGTTGTCCCGGGACTTCCTATAGTTTTTTGGGCATTTGAGAACCCTGAAAAACTTAAAACTTTCATTTAAAAAACCCTCTTGTGAGAATTTCAAAATTTATTCAAAATGACAAAAATGCCCTTATGTTTCGTCAATCTTTCGTTACATTTTATTTCTTCATTCTAGTTCCATTTTTCTTTTTGTTTAAGCCTATGATTCTCATTTTTAGAAATCTAGAATGCTTCCCAAATTCTTTTGGGACCTTAACTAAGCCATTTTGGGAGACTTTCTTTTGTATATGGTGAATTTCGTTCATTTATGGAGAAACCGTACATTACGTTTCTCGCGTTTTCTCTCATTTTCAGAAAACCAGATATTACACTCCTCAATAGCATATTAACAAAAATTGTAAATATTTATAGAAAAGTTATATTATTTATTCTCTGTAAGCATAAGTGGATAATAGTTATTAATTCTCTATCAATGTAATGGTTGATGTTTATTCTTTGTAAATGTAAGTGGATAAAATCTATATTAACACATTATATTATTTGAGCACGTTTATTTTAAATGAATAATAGTACATTGTTAATTTGGTCATAGATATCATGGCTAGAGTTAGGTAGCCTATTCATTCAAGTCTAGAGGATGACTCGCTTCTATACTTATAGGAGTGATATATATCATAGGCCATTTGGGATGGCGAGATAAGATAATTTGTTTATTATTATTTTATCTTTCATTTATTTACTTTATTATGTAATTTACCCCTATTTGTAGGATGATTAAATACTTTGCTCATGACAAGTTCTACATAATGATCATTTAAGTGATTTGTCACTAGCCATTTTGGTTATCTGAGATAGTGTAATTTTTATGGCATTACACAAGTTGCTAAATTTGAGCATGATATATTGCTAATCAATGCACTAGTAGAGCAGTGGTGCCTAAAGACATATAATTTTCACATCACTCGAGGAAAGTATACGATCACTCTCGAGGACATAGCAGTGTGGTCGGGGCTGCTGATAAGGAGAAACCCTGTTGTGGATAGGATAAGATTCAATTGGCTGGAGGTGTGTTAGTGACTCTTAGGAATTATGCCACTAGCTGATCAAATTGATGGACAACAACTCTCTATTACTTTGTTGGCATAAAACTTTGCACATCTATTGGATGATACGGAGGATAAAGTAGTGTGTCAGTTCATCCATGTCTATATTTTTTATATGATTATGGGTTGGTTGATGTCAGATAGATCTAGTTTGGAGTTTACTTGATGTACCTACCCTTACTAGATGACTTTTAACAAGTTGGTCATTTTAGTTGGGGATCAACACTGTTGGCTTTTCTCTATCATAAGTTTTGCAATGTCACCTATAAGAATGATAGTGGTATAGTTGGGTATTTGACATTGTTACATTTATGGGTATGAGATTAATTTCTTGTGCTCGCACCTAAGATACCACCTACCCCTGACTCTCGTATTTAGAAATATCCTATACTTTCACCTTTAGGTTTTAGATATGAAATAACATTAAAATTTTTCACATATTTAATTTATCTATGTTGATTTTATTTAGTACTCATTATTTACCAAATGTGTTTGCTTGTTATAACAGATAGAAGAATGTTAAACGACCTCCTCGTCCGAGTGTTAGAGCCTTCCAGCAATACAGAACTTTGCTAAATACAATGAGGGATGATGAGATATATACCCAATTTTAACTTATGATGTACATAATTTTTTAACTATTTTATCATATGTTGTTTATATATTATGTGGCACCCATACTATTCATAGGGAGTGCGAGAGTTGATTCTGAAGTATTGTTTGACTTCTTTGGATATTTGGATTGTATTGATACCACTGATTTGCTTTTGGATTATAGAGTAGTACCATCCAAATCATGTTCGACGACAATTTGTTCGTCACCAACCAATTCTTTGAGGGCCAGTCAAATTGGATTCTTTGTACAATCTACAACTTCGTAAAAGAATCCAAATTAATTGGGTATTTGAGTATATCATTTTTATCTAACAATGGTATAGATGGTGAGATATTATGTTTCAGTCCCCTATCACTAACGCGCTTTGATCGCATGTCTAAGTACATATGATGGTACTGACAACGCACTTGTTGATGGATCCACAGATTGAGTGTTGCTACTAGATATGCGGTATAATTTTCTATAATTTGTCACTTTCATCATCATTATTTTCTTAATTTATTGCATACTGATATTTAACTTCTCATTTTTTTGGCAAGCTGATTTAGTGCAAAGAGGCTTTATAGGAAGCACTTATAGGATCATTTGTCTGCAAATTTTTGTGATATCATTAGATGAGATACTAGCAATATATTTTGTGCTATCGATGAATAACAATTTTTTACTTTTTTCTCAACCTGTTGACCAAGCACTGGATCTACTAAGTCCTCAGATTCTAGTAAGTTGTTCGAGAAAGAAATGTCAAGGTTACCTATTAATCCAATAAGACACTATTGGAAAAAATAGCCAACAACAATAGGAGCCAATGCAGTAGAATATTTCTGGTGTATCTTTGTACATTCTGACCCTAATGTAACAAGATATTAGCATGCTTGGTCCTTCTTATTCAATACCATCAAGCTAGTTCAGTAACTTTGGTAGAGCAAGTCCCTCTTTTTACATGTAGCCCTCACATTCGTCTTCTTTTGACACCCTTCAACAGATGTCTGTGTATAGATGGCAAGGATTAAGAATAAACCAATAGAAGTAAGGAAGGGGCATTAGGAAACAAGATAGAACTATTAGGGGTCCAAATGCTCCCTTGCAAATATGATTTAACATGAATGTTCTTAAGCTTGAATGAATGTTTAAATGTGCTTCTAAGATCCCTAAGAGGTCCCCCATATGCCTCTTCCTCCATGAAAACAAACAAAACCCCATTGAAAGTCATGAACCTAGAAGTTGGAAAAGTGTAGAGCACTTAAAGGGATTGTAAAAACTGAGTTTATTATAGTCTGGCTCCTTCGAATCATTCAGAGAGTTTCTATTTGGTACATCTGCATTTAATGCTATATATACTGTTACTCCTTTGAGCTTGGAAGATCTTCACAATTAGGATTTATGACATTATACGGGAGATTAGATACGAAATAAGTTATCTCCCGAGATATGTAAGCGAGTCTACTGAAAAGAATGCTAACTCCTACGACGGGTTAAGACTAGCCTGATATGATTAGTAACCTTTCCCAAGATAAATCTCTAAAGTCAAAAATTTCTTTCCCTTATGAGAGGGACTAGCATGCACTCTATAATGATAGAGCCCTCATTAAGAGCTAGCAATGAAAATTCCCTGGCTGAGAGAAAACTTAAACAAGCAAAATCGCTGAGAAAAGCATATAGAGCTAGGAGGAAGGGAAAGAAAGGAACAATTAGCCAGAATATAAAAGAGTTAGAGAAAGTGTACCCTTAAATTTCGAGGACAAAATTTATTTAAGGGGGGAAGAATGTAACATCCGGTCCTCCTGTAAACGTGAGAAACGCGATATTCAGTTTCTCCGTAAATATAAAAAATATGCCACATTATAAGAATAAGCCTTACTCTTGAGAGCCTTTATCTTGGTCTCAACCACTTCTAAGGGCTCTTGGCTTATCCTCACCGAAGATAGAAGGTTCTTGGCCTCTCTACATTCAAGCAAACTAATGCAACATTTGTAGGCATTATTTGAATACATAATGCAATACTATGGTTCCATGGAACATAGGCATCATACTAAAATACAATTCACAGCTTAAAATACTCATACACATATTCAAAAACAATGTAGACATTCATTCATGCATTGGAGAAAAGAAAGAGAGCTACCTTGCTTACATTCATACACTTTTTCCTTAAGCCCTGAGTCCTTTCCCTTGACCTCACACATCCAAGAAGGAAGAGACCATTTCTCTTGGCCTAGACACACCAAAAGAAATACGAATTACTCATGGGAATAAGCCTTGGCATTATACACACTTTAAATGATGCTACTTTGGTTTATGGCTTCATTATGCTTTCATAAGGCACTTAATGAAGCAACTATAATAATTTATGATCTTGGCTCCCTTCTCTCCTTTAATTTATGATTCTTGACTCCATTTAGACTCCTTGAAGTTATCACACAATTATTTTAAAGAGCCTAGCTAGGAGTTGCTTCATTATGCTACATTATGGAGCTTACACTTCCATTTCACTATCTATGACTTCTAAAATTTTTTCAAGGCTTCCTTTCATCCTCTTCCATCCTACATGACTCAAAAATAAGTTTGAAACAAATTAAAACTTTCCTTTGGTACTCTTTCTAGCCTAGGCTGACATTATGAAGGCATTTGGGGTTTTCAATTTTTCCTTGATAGGAAAGTCACTTAGGAGGCTTCCTAGGGGTCTTAGGAACTCAAACAAACACTCACATATGCTAGGAAATGCATGAATCAAATCAATTTTTGCAATATGTTCAAGACTTCTTCACTTTTCTAACTTGAATTTTACTTCCTTTTCTTCCCATTTCTTTGCAATTCTTAGGTGCCCACATACTAAATCAATGATTTTTTGTTTGTTTTTGGACAAAAACTCCTCCCCTATAATGGTTTTATTTTTTGCCGTGTCTCTCACAAACAAGAAGCAAGAAGAAGAAGCAAAGTTACAAGGATATCTACCTTGATTCCAAGCTTCTATCAAGAGTCTCTTCCTTTGGTCTTGGTCCCCTTTTGAAACTTTAATCCTTCCCCTCTGGTTCAAGACCAAAATAGAACTATTTCATCCACTAAAACCATGGAAAGATGAAATAAGAAGAGAAAAACAACTTTAAAAAAGAGAAAGCCATGAAATTCCTTGAATTTACCTATCTTTCTTGGCTTTCTTCTCCCTTCTCTTGTGCTTCCCTTTGTGCGCCTCTTTCAAATCTGTTTCAAACTAAAAAAACATCGATGGAGAGGAAGGAGAAGGGCTGGACGTGATTTTAAAAGCAAAATGGTAAAGTTAACATACTTTTTTAACTTTCCATTTTAGTCCCTAATCCATGGTTTGTCCGTTTAGTCTCATTTAAACTCTTTTTCAAAATCTGTCTTTTCCATCATATTCCTTAGGATCTTAATCATAAGAATTGCCTTTGGAATCCCCACACCAATTTCCATGAATTAGCCACGGTTAAGTTTTTTAATTTTTTTGTTACAACTTCAGAAATTCATAACTAAATCCACAAAAATCGAAATCCAACAAACTTTACCATTCCAGAAAGCTTTGGATGTCCATGATAAAAATAATTCTAGGTCGTGAATCATTAAGGAGAGAATGCTTGACATCCAAAAACCCACTGAGGTCGCTACTGTCTGGGCTATTGGTTTAGATTATTGATATGAACTTTCAAAATTCATAACTAATTCTATAAAACTTGAAATCATATACATTTAGTCATTATAGAAAGATACAGATGTTATATTTATGATAAAAATAATTCCCAAAAAAAAACATACTTTTACCCATTGGAAATCTATGGAATAGTGACTGGATTTAGGGGTCGCTACTGTTACTGACAGCAAATTTCAAAAATGCATAACTTTCTGCTCAGACCTCCAAATGAGGTGATTTTGGTGGCCAAAGAAAGCTTATGACTCCTAGTTTATGCTTGTAAAATTTTACAAGAATTGGACACCATTTGCCCATTGGATGACACAGAGCTCAAGTCTACCAGTGTGAATAGTGCACATATCAAAACCAATTGAAAATCCCAACTTTGAAAATTCATCACTAATTCTGTATAGCTCCGTTTTTTCTGCACTTTAGCTTCCCAAAAATCCCTTAATGAGCTCTATATTTTTGCCAAATTTCATGGAGAAATTCCTTCATTTGGTCAGAATGTGCCATAGGGTACAATTTGAGTCATTTTGATGCATTTTAATGGTGCAAAAGTGTCCAAACTGGTTCCTAAGGCTCTTGTGGCCACTTAGGCACGTGGGAATGGCCTAAAAAGACTATTGAAACTTTTCTTAAAGGTGTAGAAATTCAAAACACAAAATCTCATCCTTCATCCCCAAGCCATATACTAAGGAACATGTATGTGAAATGGTCATTCAAGACCCAAAATTTGCAACACATTCCATTCATCATCAAATTTCATACATACATCATCTATTAGGATAATTACACATGTTCCATTCATTGTCTATCAATTCTATCAAAAAATTACATCATATGTTAAGCGAATCATCGTACAACCCTCAAAATAATACTAGGCTGATAAAATATATAATTAGTGGCACAACCTAAGTCATCTCCCTTGGAATTGGCGTTCAATGTTTAATTGAGTTTTCCAAACGTTAAAAGACTCTAAAATTTCCTAAACTAAATGGGGTTTTAATTTAATTAAACTATCCTAAAACTAAATTGAATTAAATTCCTAATTACTATCTAATTTGATGAATTATGAATGAAAAATGGACTTGTGACTAGCTTCGGATTCGTCTCTTGGTATCCACTATCCTTATCCTATTCTAATTGTGATTAATCCTGGCCTAAGAGTTCCTAATCGTGTTCATAACAATTTATCTTGAGTAACCACCCAAGATTCAAGAAATTAACTATCTAATGTTGAATTGAAACCTCACATCCAAATTAAATTGTCAATTCTTGTTTTAGGATTAATGAACATCCAATTTGATTGATTAACTAATTGATTAACATCTGAATCATCCTAAATATTTAATTAACCAACTAAACATTAAGGAATCCTCAAATTAAACTATTACGCTCACTCATGTATTTTATCGAACACCTCCGAAGCATACATGGAATTCAGATAATATTGATGTCTACTGCAATCAATTAATCAACAAAAATTACTTCCTAATTAGTGTCTAACCAGCCACTAATTATAATTACACAATTTCTTTATCAAATACATCTTAACCAAGAAAATAAATGAAAGAGAAAAAGTGTAGGAAAAATAGAAAATTCTTAGCCAAAATATTCTATGTCTTCTCCCGGATTCAAGCTTCTCCAAGGTCTTCTTCCTTGCTAGCCTCAAGATGGAGTTTAGAACTTCATGGAATGTAGATGGAAGATGGATGGAATGAATGGAGTGGATGGAATGGATGGGAAGAGGATGGATGAATGGTTGAGTGGTATCTTCAATGGATTGGCGGATGGCTCTATATATAGGCGAGGAATTCCGAGAATAAAGAGACGTATATGACTTGTAGAGGCGTGTGGATGAGGATGGAAACTGATGAATAGATTGGAGGCGTGAATCACGTATGGATTGGCATGATTTTATTTCTCACGTGGCCCCCTTTTCATTTAAGTGATCATGTGCCCAGCTAAGTGCCCGTAGCTTCTTCATGTTTTTATATAAGGTGGGCTCCATTGAATATAATAATCCACTTGCTGAATTACTCACGTCATCCATGCAGCTCTTCTTCACGTTTTCTGCGTAGCTCTTCGTATCATGTAGCTTCATCATTCTCTGCTTCCTCGTTCAGTCCTCAATCCAGCGTCACTTCTTCTCTTTAATTTCCAGCTTCTTCATGCGTTTTTCCTGCTCGAGTTCAGCTCCCAAGCTTCTCATTCCAGCTCGCGTTTTTCCAGCCATGTTTCTTCCAGCGTTTGCCCTTGCGTGGTTTCCTCGTGATTCAGCTCGTTCTTCCTTGTTCCAGTGCCAGCCCAGCTCATGCTTCTGGTTCTCTTCAATCAGCTCGAAGCTTCTTCTTTTCCATATTCTGTCATTCAAAAACTGGGCTGCTTCCTTCTCCTCTGTTTCAGCTACGTTCAGCTTGATGAACCAGTCCTTCATGCATTCTGCTTCTTCACTTAACCTTCAGCTCTCAAGCTTTCTGTTGCATGTTCTCCAGCTAGCTCGAGCTTCCTTTATTCCAACCCGTAGTTTCTATATTTCTGCATGTTTCTGTTATCCACGTTGGCTCCTTCCTCAAGTCCTTCATTCCACTTTTTCACTTGCTTCTCTTCTTTGTGTTTCCTCTTCTCCAACCTCCTTGTCATAAACCAATTACCTATTGAAAAATCTGCACAATTAATAGGAAATTCTTAATAGGAAAAATTCACAAAATTATTTAAAGAAAGTTAAACATTAAAATTCAATAATTTTGCAATTAAATTCCTAAAGTGTATAAATGGCTAATGAAACCAAATTCTACCTAATTAAACTCCTAAAGCCATGTTTGGACATTAAAATGCTTAAATTAGGAGAGTTAAAACATGTAAAATTTATGCTTATCATATGTCATTCCTTTGGTTATAACATAAGCAAAATTAAGAGCTTTAGGGTTAAGGCTTCATCTTCCCACTTAGTGGCTCCCATTTCCTTGTTCATTGGATCCACCTAGCATAATAGGATAATAGGATATTGGAGAGGAGGGAGTGAGATTCAAAGAATCCCAATAGCTTATCTCCCATTCAATCATGCATAAAGAATGTAACACAAGTCTTAAGGATGCATGCATGACATATTAACAATGAAAATGCTGCAAAAACATTCTTGGCATTTGCACAAAGCACACATATCATACTTAGGTTTGCCAAATGATTGGATTTGTCTCACCTTTTTTCTCAAAGGCCTTGAGCTAAGCCTCTGAAACCATTCCGAACCATTCAATTAAAATTTCGGTCAACCGACAACCAAAACCGCTTACCGAAGAGTTTCAACTGTTCTAGGGGTTCCTATAATTTTCAGAGCCTTTGAGAACCCTGAAAAGCTCAAATTTTATATTTAAAAAGCCCTCCTATAAGTTTTCAAAAATTACAAAAATGGCCCTACTTTCTTCGGTAAATTTTCTGAGCTCTTCTGGCTCTGGTTTTTTGGCATCTTAAACCTCAAATACTCATTTTTTTAATATTTAAAATTTTATCCTAATTTTAGTTGGCTACAAACCCTTCTATTTTAGGGACTTCCTTTCATATTTAGCTTATTTCTGATATTTACGAAGAAACCAAACATTGTGTTTCTTACGTTTACGAAGGGACTGATTGTTACACATGAACTAATTCCTTCAACTCAATCTCCATCCATAAATCTAAACACGAATTTCACAGTATAAGAGCAACAAACTAGAACAATTAGGGCAACAACAACTATTGCATGAAAGAAAAAGATTCATTATGGCACAGGAAGTTATTTATTATAAATATGTTTACAATATTTACAGTGATATAATTTTTTTTAATCAAATCTTACATAATTTTTAAATTTATTTATTGCTGTTTTCAATTTAATTTTATAGTTATTGTTATTTTCTATTTAATTTTTTCTTATATTAAAAAATATTAAATGAATTTAAAATTTGAAAAAAATACTGACAAAATATTTAGTTCATTTAATTAAATAATTATTGAGTTAATTTAATGAAACAAATATTTAATCAAACTAATATTTAATATGAAAAATTAATAAAGCAAATATTTACTACAAAATAATAAATAAATATTAAGTTATTCTATTAACTTAAAATATAATAAAATTATTTATTATATTAATAAAAATTTTATTTAATAAAAATTCAATGGGAATATTAATTAAAAAAAACATAAATCTGAATCAATTTGAAATCTTTTAAAAAAAAACATTGAATTCAGATGCCACAATTCCTAATTCAGCATATTTATTATCTTTCTGTCCATACTTTTACATCTATTCCCTCTCGGAAATTCCAACATTCCTTTATCACCTTTCCGTTCACGAGCCAAAGACATTTCCTTATTTAGCATTGATTTAACTCCTTTGTACTTATTTATTGTTATTTTTTATTTAATTTTTTCTTATAATAAAATTTTTTCCTAACATTAACAAAAGTTAAGTAAATTTTGAAAAAAATACTAAATAAATATTAAGTTAATTTAATTAAGCAAATTTTAAGTTAATTTAATGAAACAAATATTTAATATTTAATAAAAAATTAATGACATGAAATATTAAATTATTTTAATAAATCAAATATTTAATGAAAAAACGTTAAATAATTATTAAGTTATTCCATAAACTTAAAATATAAAAAAAAAAATTATTAAAGAGAATTCGGATTCCATCAATCCAAATGCTAAAAGAGAAAATAACCTACATTTAATAATTCAACAATTATACGAAAATTCAAAACATAATTTTTAAGCTTTTGATTGTAGATTTGGTTTTAGCTTGTTATCAACTTCAAATTCAAATTTTATTAAACCCAAACGATACAGACCTGTGTCAATTGCACTTACCATAATCACCTCCTCTGGTCTTGAGTCTTTACAGGAGACTATTTCTTTGAACAGGTGGATCGCTGTGACTAGCCATTTTGAGCATAACCAGCAATCATTGAAGAGGTCTTGTGACACAAATAAACGGCAATTAGTGTGTCACATTATTTATACACTCAACGATTAAAATTTATTTTGTACATAAATTTTATTTGTACTATACATAAACTTCACTTGTATAAATTTAATTTTAATCATTGATTTTTTAGATGCAATCATACCTTAAGTGTATCTAAAAAAATGTCAAAGATAAATTCCCTACTCTTGCATATGCAGAAATCACGGCATTCCATGGGATAGAATTTCTATGCACACCCAGTTGGTAAAAAATGATCTGAGCAGCCTCTAGGTTTCCACATTTTGCATGCATATCAAGCAGTTTTGTCTCGACATAGTTTGAATGAATATTCTTTCTGTACAGCTTTCTGATCAGTTACTATGCAACAAAGGTGCAGCGGGTCTCTACACATCGAGTTATATTTTGAGGTCATATTCTCAGTCCAGTCATGTGGAGTTGAAGCCCACTTTAGCAACTACAGTTATAACTTAGTCCTTCCCTTTTAAAATAATTGACATTTTAGAATTTTTTTTTCTTTCAAAATATTTGTCATTTTAAAATTTGAAGAGAGCATTAATTATTATTTTTTTACAATTTTACCCTTATTATATTTACTAAATACTCAACTATATACATTAATTGACTCCACCTAAAATCTCTCAACCACTTTTTTTCTTAGTCATATTTTCTTCCTCTACTATTGCATACATTAATTATAGTAATTGTTGCAAACTATGTTATCGTATTCAAAGTAACATTTCACATTCCTTTGTTGTTTTTCCAACACTTCACATGTGCCTTATATATTTGGTTCCAGCACATTCAGATCTATTTCAACTGAGGGCATTTGGTTGTTTCTCCTTGTATGCAAGTTTGAAACTTTTAAAACTTAACACTTCTATATGTATAACAATTTTGGTGGCAAAATTACAAATATTTTGGATTTTAATTGAAAGCTTTTGGTGATAATACAAGTTCATTTTGAACAAATAATGAAATGTCCAATTCAAAATAACAAGTTTGACGTTGGTGGAAAGAAAAAATGAAGTTGGCAGAAAGAATTTTCCTCAAGGGAATTCATATTTTGTGTAATTAGAAGAGTGTAAATGGAAAAAGCCTTAGAAGATTAACAGAAAAAGAAAAAGTGTGTAAATAAGGAAATATTTAGATGATTAATAAGAGAGAGATAATTTAATATTTTACATGTTTCACTATAAAGGTATTTTAGTCAAATTTAATTATAATTTTTTACAATTCAGACTATTTAATAGCTTTCTGAATTCTTGTGTAATTTACTTTAAACGTTAATTATTTTGAAAGGGAGGAAGTATATAGTTATAGTGAGTTGAAGCAATAATTAGAAATTGTTTTCTTACTTCTTTAATTTAAGAAAAAATTCCTTGAAACACGTTGTACATTTATTACTCCAACAATATATGTTTTAGGGGTTTACAGTAGTTGCCCTAAAAGCTTGAGTCCATTTTAGAGAAGTAAAAATCAATGACTATGCAGGCAGAATGTCAAAACAGTAGTTCATTCCTACTCTGTCTAACATTTTTGCGAATTGTGTGTTGAATTAATATTTGGCAACAGATATTATAAATTTATTCTGCAGTTTCTGATCATCAACCTAGTTAGCAACACCTACTTATGCTTCATGATGCACCTTTATATAAACATATTGAAAGATGTCAAGTTTCGAAATGAAAAGGCCGGATTATCTTTTCAAAGATGAAGAATCTTTGAAGAATCTTTGGGGGCACTGGCTTCAGTACGGTAAGAGGCTCCAAGTTTGAGCAGGCTTAGATGCTGCTAGTATGAAGAAAGATGCCCAAGATTAATCTCTTGTATTGGGATGGATTTATTGTTCACTTACTTCCCCTCTGTTGAACACCAGAACACTGACAAATCTGAAGTTGGGACCAGCACTATGTTTTCTACTCAATGTCTGGGCGGTATCTCATGCTTATTTTGATACTATGTTGTATGAAGTAATCTCTCGTGATCTTCTCAGCCCATAAAGGAACTTTTGAACAAAAGAAAAAACAATGCTAAATTATTCTGTTTAAAAGCGCATAATTAAATTTTTATAGTTCTAAATTTTTAATGTGGTCATTGTTATTAAATTTCCCAGCGTTTGTTAAATTTTAATGATAAAGTTTTGCCATCACACACTAAATATGTATAACTCTTGCCAACAAAGGAGGTAAAGGTTTGCAATGGAATAAATTCTCTCACGTATGTGAGACATAATCACTCCTAAATTAAGTGATTAGAATGAGTTGACCTAAATCATATATATCTAGAATGTCAAAATGATACAAAATTTTAATGATAGAGATTAGGCTAAACTTTTCTAACACTATAGAGACTTAATTATAAATTTTTAAATATCAACAAGATCGAATTAAAAATTGGGAAAAAAAATCTAGTAACCAATAACCAATAGAGTAATTTAACCTCAAATAATAATAATAATTGCCATGGAATTTCTCATGCCTCGTTGAAGTTGTAGACTGTTCCTGGTCCAGGCAGCTAGTCCTCAGCTTACCAATAATCTTTGCAAGAACAAAGCCCATCACTAAAGCAGTGAAATCTGTTATTATCCCTCACAATTATCTTCCTTCCCTCCAATTTAGATATCATCTTGATGCTTGTATGGCAGTCGCTACATACCCTTAAATTCTTCACAACCCTTATTACTGTCCCCATCTCGCTAACTAGAAGACCAAAACAGATAGCCAATTTCTCACTGTGAACTCCCACCATCTCCTCCTTTTCTTCTTCTTCAACATCCCTTAACACACAACTCTTATCAGCTACATATCCTGCATTCCTCATCTTAACCCTTAGATCTACTAGTAGCTTATAGATATCATCTGATCGTTCATGTGATCTGTCTCCCACTATGAACTTGTGCATTTGACCCTCATGCTCCACCCAGCTCCACCCAGTTGATTTCTTCAATCCCTGTTTTCTCATTGTTATCCTAACTTTCTCAACATCCTTCCACCTACCAGCCAAAGCATATATGTTAGACAGCAACACATAATTGCCTGAGTTATATGGCTCAAGCTTGAAGAGTTTAGCTGCAGCAAGCTCTCCGAGTTTGACTCTTTTATGAAGCTGGCTAGCGTTTAGAAGGGAGCCATAGATTCCGGCATGGGGTTCCACTGGCATGCTTTGAATCAACTTGGCAGCTTCTTCCAGTTTTCCCATCCTACCTAACAGATCAATCAAGCAAGCATAGTGATCTACATCAGGAACTTCAATTGATTCAAAAACCTTCTGGCCTTCTTCTAACAATCCTGCATGACTACATGCAGTCAGTGCACCGATATATGTTATGCGGTCTGGTTTGATACCTTCTTCTTTCATTTTTGACAATAGTTTTACGGCTTTCACTCCATGGCCATGGGCTGCATACCCTGAAATCAATGTGTTATAGGAAACTACATCTCTGGTTTCCATTTCTTTAAATGTTCTTGTGGCATCTTCCATGCTCCCACATCTTGAGTACATGAAAATCATAGAGTTGTATCCTGAAATGCTGAGATTGATGTGATTTTCTTTGAGGATGCTCACAGCCCAATTACCTAACTCTAGCGCTCCAAGATGTCCACAGGCAGAGATAACACTAATCATAGTAACCTCATCAGGTCTTGAATCCTTACTGGAGATCATTTCTTTGAATAGGTCGATTGCTGTAAGTGACTCGCCATTTTGAGCATAACCAGCAATCATTGAATTCCAGGAGACAGTATTCCTTTCCGGTATCTTATTGAAGAGGTCTCGCGCCGAAGATAAATCCCCTACTCTCGCATATGCAGAAATCATGGCATTCCATGTAATAGAATTTCTATACACACCCAGTTGGTCAAAAATGTTCCGAGCAGCCTCTAGGTTACCACATTTTGCGTGCATATCAAGCAGAGCTGTTTTGACATAATAATTTGAATGAATATTCTTTCTGTATAGCCTTCTGATCAGTGACTCAAAAACACAGGGATCACCAAGAGATGAACAAGATGATATGACAGATACCCATGTTGTTTCATCTGGTTCATTTCGAGAATCAAGCATGTCGTGGAACAATCTCAAAGTCTCTTCTGGTGCTCCATTTTGAGCATATGCTGATAGCATTGCATTCCAAGATATCACACTTCTCTCTGGCATCTTATCAAAAAACATCCTTGCACTATCCAAATTCCTCAACTTAGCATACCCAGTAACCATGGTGGTCCAGGTAATAACATTTCTTTCAGAATCAGTCATCAAATGAAAAATCCTACTTGCTTCCTCCTCATTCCCCCACTTCCAGTATCCAGAAATCATCACATTCCAATCTGCAGTAGTTCTGTCAGTAATTTCATCAAACAGCTTCCAAGCAAGTTCAATGGGTCCACTCTTTGCATACGCACCCATAATTGCATTACGAATATAATGATCACGAACATGACCCAATTTCAATACATGAGCATGGAACATCAGGCTGGCCTTTCCTGCAGCTTTTATTAAAACTGGGAAAAAGGTTATGCCAGGCTTTATTCCATGGCATTGCATATGCTTGTAGAGAGGAACTACTTCAGTATGGGCGCCAATTTGAGAACAGTATTTGAGCATGGAAGTGAAGACATGAACGTCAGGGTAAGTTGCTGCACGAAAAATACAACGGGCATAGCCGAGCGGTGCGAGGAGGAGTGTGCAGTGGGCAAGGAGTAGAGCCACCCAGTGGTTGTGGTGGTGAAGGGAGAGGTGAATGAGGTAGGCATGGAGCTCTCTTAGATGATAGAGATTGGCTATTCTGGTTCCTATATTGTTCAGAAGTGACATGCCAAGGTGCGAGCATTTGTAGTGTGTACAGATTTGAACAAGATTACGATTTCTAACCCTGACCTACATCAATTTTTTCTGGTATTCACACACACGAAGTGTACAAAATAAGTTATTAGGTCCACAAAATGGAACTATGAAAGGTAATGGCGGATGGAAGTTCATTGCCATGTTTTGGAAGGAAAAAGAAACACGCAAATTTCCCCATATAATTTCCTAATTTCATTATCATATTCCTTTTTTATTTTCCCAACAATATTGGTGGGGTCAACTCCTATTCATCCATATGAATCTATTTCATAGTTCTTTCATCCATCATTAAGCCAAATTGAAGAATTATACATGGATGTATAGTTGGATCCAATGTTTCCCTATCAGTTTAAATTATTTTATTTTGATGATAATAAAATTTATAAATTTAATTCATGAAAGTATTAAATAATAAATATTTAAATATTATTTATTATTTTATTCCTTTTTTTTAATCAAATTATTTTATTACTTTAAAAGTCACATTTTTTAATTAGACAATGATAACTATCCAAGTGAAATAAAATAATGTTTATTAAATATTTCAAAGTCAAATGTTAAGGCCTTGTGTGATATAAACAATGAAAACGATTTTGTTTTCATTTTTATATATAATTTTTATTATATTTTTATAGTTATTATTTAATAATATTTATTTTTTATTATTTTAAAATAAGAGTATAAAAATTATTTTTTAATTTCTATTTTTATTTTAATAATTATATGTACCAAAAATAATGGATTACAATGAAATAGCCTTTTGTCAATTTCATCAAGAAAAAAATTGTTATAATATTCTACAGTGCTTCACCTCTCAAATGATGTAATGGAAATATTGAATGAAGATTACAAAAAGTATACGATAAGTAAAAGATGCTGATACTTCATGTCTCATGCATCTATCAAGAAAGAAACAATAGAATACTCCTTTTCTTGCTTGCCTCTTCTCAACAGCAAAATGGAGCATTAAATGAGAAAAGGAAAGCAAATCTCAGCTCCTACTTTATTCTATACGCTCCATTTCCAGCAACTTGCAGAAGGAAGCGAATGGGAAGGACTCTGGACTTCGAAAATTTTCCTTTATCAGAGCTCCAGTGGCTAGAAACGGTCAAGCTGCTATTTGCTTTGAAGCTATATATAGAGAGAGAGAGAGAGAGAGAGAGAGAGAGAGAGAGAGAGAGAGAGAGGGAGAGAGATATGAGAGCACGTAAGTAAGAAAATTTAAAAAAACTAAAACTAAAACTAAAATTTTGTAAAACTTCTACTCCCATTCTTTATATTTTTTTTTAGTTTAGTTTTTGACATTATTTAGCTAAGAGAGAGCTTGATTTGCTTGTAGTCTCTTATTGATAAAAGTTTTTAAAATATATTTATTTATTTTAAAATTTTGGATAAACTTGTGTAAAATCTTAATGTTATAAATTTTGAATGAATTTGTATAAAATCTTAGTGTTAAAAGTTTTTAATAAGTTTGAAAAAAAATTATTTCTTGTAAACTGTTGTTTGTGAGTACTAGAAATAAAATCCTATAGTTATGATTGTTATTAACTTAAATTAAAAAAAAAATCTTAAAATTTAAGAGAATTAGACGTAGAACAAAGGTACGAATTAGAATAAATTTTAATGCTTTCATCTCTTTATCTTTTTCATTTTTATCTCTATTTCTGATTACATTAGATTTCCATTGACTAATTTCGATTTCAATTTCAATTAACTAAAACATTGTTTATTGCACTAAAACTTTGTTTTCAAGTTTTTATTTGTACTTAAACTAATATCTTAGTCAAATTTTAAAATTAAAATTGCATTAAATTCATTTTTAACACAAAATATCTATTCACTCTCTCTAAATATACCTTCTTGTACTCCACGAACAAAAAAACTACCTGAAGAAGAAAAGAATGTGACATAACCAATTCAGTTATGAAAATGATATCTGTGACGGGCTTTATGAAATGCAATTATCTGGAGGAAAAAAGAATTCTGTCTGTGTCTAATTCGTATTAAATATTCATATCAAATAAGGCATGATGTTTTAAATTAAAAATAAATATAATAAATTTTGCTGTATTGTGCTATCCAAATCCAGATTAATATATTTTGTGTTTGAATGGTGTTCAATGCCCATGCTGATACAATAACATTACTAGCAGACGTGAAGTAGTGTATCAGTTATAGATCTGAGTTTTACACTTTACCACGTATCATTCTTTGACAGTTCTACACATGGCTCTTTAATTACTCTTGGAAACTATATTATGTAAACATATATCAGAAAGTATATAGAAGAAATGATCCGTTACATACCCAACCTTTCATCTATGTTCTATACTAAGATGCTATAGAAATTAGAAGTCAGAAGTAAAGCGGTATTTTTGACAACCCTACTGAAAATTAGTTAGCATTATGGGTGTTTGTAAAAATAATAAACTAACTGCATGTATCTCCAATGAAAAACTATTTCCGTTGCCTATGGCCACCCCAGAATTGGAAGCCCATGATATGGCCTTTCGTTAAAGATCATGAAGAAGAAGGCAAAAGTAGGGATCATCGTGAATATGCTATGGGTAAAACACTTCAATTTCCACTCATATTTAATAGGTAAAAATTCTCAATTTTCGATCCTCATTAAATCTTTAAATTTCTGAAACCCTATTCATTTGTCCGAAAAACCTCAAAATGAATATATTTTTTTTCATGTTAAGACTCAAGTATTTGAAATTTTTTCATATAAAATCATAATAAAAAATAAAATGTTATAAACAATTATATAATTCAAAATATATAGAATACTATTTGGATGGTATTTTTTGTGTTTTTATAATATATTATATTAACTAATACACACACTACAAGTCTAGCACATAATAAGTAGTATATTACCTAAATTAGAATCCAAACTCTCAAAATATTCATAAAATTTTTTATTCTCAAACTAAAGTAGATAAATTTTACGAGTATCTATAAAATATGAGTATTTTGTCAATCCTTAAAATATATACGGCAAGGGGCTTCAATACCTATATGTTATTACCCAAAATAAAAGAGTCAAATGTTGCAATGAAAACGGTTACGCATTTGAAGATTTCCATTTTTTTTCTTGGCTTATAAGATTATGATACTTGTTAACACCAAATGACTTGCAAAATATATAATGTCTCAAAGTACAACAAGTGACTTGTCATTCGAAGCAATGTCTAGTTATTATTGTACCTCCAAGCGTTACATATTATGCAAGTCCTCTGGCGTGGACAAATAAAATAATCTTATAAAAAAAAGGCTAAATTACACATAATGTAAAACATGTGCAAAAGACTCTCATGAATTTTCAAATTTTGTAATAAATCCTCCTGAACTTTAAATAATATACAGATAACCCCCTTAAATTTTAGATATGTATAAGTAACCTTATAAACTTTTTGAATTATTTGTAAATAATCACATGAACTTTAAATCATTTGCAAATAATCCTCTTCATACATCACATTTCTTTAAGGGGATTATTTGCACATTTCTAAAGTTCAATGGAGTTATGTGCATATGTCCAAAATTTAGAAAGATTATCTGTATATTATCCAAAGTTCAAAAGAATTTTTTGTTAATTTTTAAAGTTTAAAAAATTATTTACACATTACTCAAAGTTCAAGAGAATTCAAGCTTGATGGTAATATCATTGAGTTCAAAAAAAATATAGCATTTAAGTGCATAACTTTTTGCACTATAGCATTTGTCTCTTTCTATATATATATATATGTAAAGTAAATTGAAAAATTTTTGTACCAAAAAGCACCCTTAAGAGCACACATGAGAAATCATTAGTCTCTAGGTGCCAATTGTCATACCCATGTTTTTTAAATCTTGAAGCACCAAAAGAAAGGTTGATAATATGGCAAAGAGGGACTAGAAATTCGAATAAGATGAAAAAAAAAAGAAAAAAAAAAACAAAAATAGAGCTAAAGTGCCAAAACAAAAGAAACCCATGTACCAATAGTAAAACCATAATTTTGAACAAAATTCTAGAAATTTAAAGGAAAAATTTTTTAATGTCAAAGTTAAACTCGTTGGAGTTTTTAGAGGTTTTAAAAACTATAAGAACTGTTAGAATGGATAAAACCTTTACAGTGTATAATTTAGAATATTAGTTTATTGTAACTTTGATTGGACTTTTTACGATAATTTTAAATCTCTAAAATTTCAAAGCAAATGTTTATAATAAACTAGAGATTCAAAATTTTCATATGAAATTGACTATTCTAAAAAAAGATTTAGAATGAGTTTAAACGGCAAAGTCAAAATATAGTGGTAAAAATATAATTATAGAAAAATGTTGAAACATCCTTTTTTTAATAATTTAAGTATGATACGCCAGCTGCATTAGCATATTGGAATTGACATTCTTAGCTTCAAAACCAACAGCTATGGCATCCAAGAAATGGAAGGAGAGAGAGAGAGAAAAGATAAGCCAAAAGGTAAGGAAACATGCTAAATTTCATATTGTGGTAGTTAACAAACTTTTTCTCTTCTCTAAGCTTTTTCTAATGATGGTCTTGGCTTCTTGAAAGGAGCATTTTGATGGTTGAATGCTTGAAGAAAGGAGGGAATTTGGAGCAACCAATTTCATCATGAGAACCTACATTTAGCAAGCATTCAAACAAGGTATGTAGTAAACTATAAAGACTTACTTTCCTTTGAATTCTAATGGCCTCCATGTTCATCCTAAAGAGAGAAACTAGAGAAGGAAAGTGAGTTTGGTTAAAACTTGATGCAATTAAGGGTTTTGAAAGGAGTAGAGTAAGATTATACAAAAGGAATCACCAAAAAAGCTATAGAATTCAAATTAAGATACCTAGTGTTCCAATTGCACCCTAAAAACTATGGGACTATAAGAAGATATTTTAAGACACCTAAGACCAAACTTAAACTAGAAAAGAGCCAAAGATGCTTTACATGTGTCAAATTCCTTAAGAGAAGTGACAAAACTCCATGTTGGCTAAGAAAGGTGCTAGGTTCGGCTATAGTCGAGATAAAGTAGCTAGGAAGAGTTTTCCTTGATTTTAAGGTTATAAGTGGTTTATTTATGAATTATAAACACTAATAGAACCATTGGATTGAATTTAAAAACCTTAATTTGAAAAGTAAATTTTTATGGTTCAAAGGAGCCTAAAGAGACAACTTCACCTTTAACTTGCCTAATCATATGTATGATGATCCTAATGAATTTCATTAAAGTTATGTGGCTCAAAGCAAGTGAGATTTTGGAGAATAGAAAGTGAAATCCAAGAGTTGCCTCTTAAGGAACCTAAAATGACTTAAATGGCATCCTAAGTTCTAATAAGATTAAATGGTGATAATATAAGTTGGAATGGTTTTGATGAGTTCCTTTACAAGGTATATTGCTATATATAGGCCTAGCAAATGCAAGCCCACTTAATGGAGGTGTGAACCAAGAAAGAAGAGGTAAAGAACCAAAGAAAAGAGAAGTTTTATGGGAGTTAGTGGTAACTTGAAACTCCTAACTCCACAAGGTGGCTTTATCCCCCTATTTTGCATACATTTGAATATTTAAATGAGTTAAGATGCTTATATGTGTGGTTTCTTGATGTATTTATGAGTTATGCTTTGATATGATTTTATTATGAGTTTTATGCACATGCATTGTACGTCTTCGGCTCTTAGCTCCTTATGACAGGAAATTGAATACAGTAGCTTTTCCTTAGCCTATAGTTGAGCTTAGTTGAACCTAACTAGTATATTGAAATGTCATGACTTGATGAAAATTGAGATTTTATGTTAAAAGTTATATTTGAGTTACATGTTACATATGACCCATGTACTTACATCACATGTATTGCATTTTCTTATAACATTCTTGTATGCATTGATATGATTGAAATTGACTACTGAAATTCTTCCCAAAATTTCACTCATATATTCCCACTAATCATTTCAAGATTCTCAAGCAAGGAGAAAGAAAATGAAAAGCAATAGAGTTTAGATTTCATGTACTTGAAGCTTTTTTTGTAATCTTATACTTGAGAATCTATATGATACATTAGCAATGCTATACCTTATATATGGCAAGAATATGTAATGTTAACTTGTGCATTGTAATACCATATTTCATCAACCTTCACATCCTCATATCCAAGCTTGATTTCACATGAATCTAAAGAAAAGTTATTAAAAATATTACATTTTATTGCGTTATGTCAGAGTTTAAAAATTCATATTTTACCCTGTGGACCCATCAATAGTATTCTCTACTTATTCTCCATCCATACAATTTATACATATCATAAAACAATCTATGAACCATAGATTTGAAGCTAAAAACAAAAAAAAATTGCAATTTACTCGAGGGTTTAGAGTTTAGATTTTTGGCCCCAAATTTAGAAAATTATAATTAATTTTAAAAAAATAGAAATTAAGCAAATGATAACCTTTTTGGAAAGATATAGATGTCCACTATAGGTTAAAAATCATTTCAGGCCATAAAAACCCAGTTAGACCGTGATTGACATTAGAAAAGCTCGAAAGGTTTGGCTGCCCAGGTTTGCTATCACAGGTTACTGATATGAACTTTAAACATTCATAACTAATTTTAGAAAATTCAAAACCTAGCAAACCATATTATTCTAGAAAGCTATGAATGTTAACTAGAGGAGAAAAATGAGTCCAGATAGAAACAGAAGCAATCAGGTTATAAGAACTAATGTAATAGTAATAAAGGTCTGACTGCATCCCTAATACTGATTTGGAATTTCAAAAATTCGTTTCTCCCTCAATATACATCCAAATAAAGTGCTCTTAAGTGATATAGAAAGCTTATCATGTCTGATTTATGCCTATAAAATTTCATAGCTATTGGACACCATTTGACCCATGAGTGATAAAGGAAAAGATTCTAACCAATTGCACAGTACTTAGGCTAAATATGTCAAAAATTGCCAACTTTGAAAATTCACCAACAATTCTTTAGACCTCCAAATAATGCACACTTTAGCTTTCCAAAAATCCCTATACAAGACCTATATACATGCCAAATTTTAGGCCAAGAAGAGCTCATTTGGTTAGATCTTGATATAGCTCACGAATATGGCAAATTTGACACCATACATGGGTCAAATTTTGACCAAATGGCTTCGTACTTTTTCTACCACCATATGAGTATGTTTGGGAGCAAAAGCACAGCATATACAAGCTTCTGAAATATTCTAAACTACCATGCATTACAATTTCACTATGTCACATGCAAGAATACACAACTAAGAATAAGCTACCAAGTACCCAAAACACAATCTCTCATTGAATTGGTTCCAATTTTGATTCATACACTACATATACATATTTACATTTGCTCAAATGTTTATATCTAAAAAATAATATGTACATATATACTTTGACATTCAACTACATCAAAACTATACAAATGTCTAAAGATAGTCCATCAAGCTCATTGGCTTCCATCTTTAGCTTTATGAGCTCCACTTAGACATGGTTAGATGGGAGAGAGAATGGGGTAAGATTCAAAGAATCCCAATAATTCAAATATCCTTTTCAAGCAAGAAAATATGCATATATTCATGTCTCAAGATACAAGCATGTTATACGCACCTTCAAAAAGTGTTACATTTACAATTTCCATGCCATAATAACACATTAAAACTAAGAACAAGCTCAAGGGACTTTTTGTAACATCCAAGATTTTTGAAATTTTTTTAAATCTGCTGGTTATAGTTAAGACCCCTGTTAGCTATAGTGAATGTACCTATTTGCTACAGCAAGTTCCCACTTCACTATAACGAGGTGCTAGTTAGCCATAGCGAGGATGCAACCTGCTATAGCAAGTTCAGGCCTTCTATACAAAATCCAGGGAGTTTCTCATAATAGTGCGCACTATAGCAAGAACGAAGACCTGGAACTAATATGTGCTCATGCATAGCGAGGGTTATTTTTTGCTATAGCGAGTATTGAACCGAAAGAAGCATGAAAAAGTGAAATTTTATTTCTTAAAGGTTCCAAAATTTTCTCTCTCCCTCTAATCGACATATGCTTCATCCAAAATAGAGGAGAGGGTTGGAGAGAGAGAGAGAGAGCAAGAGAAGCCAAGAAGAAAAGAGAAATTAAGGAAGAAAGATAAGAATCCTTAAGGATTTTCGTGCTTCCTCTTCTTGAAACTTTGTTCTTCTCTTTTTAAGCTCCCTTCCTATGGGTTTGTTGAGTAATATGGTTTTGTTTTGACCTTAACTCAGAGGAAGGAAAGTGGTGTGCTAAAGAGAAGGTTGGAGGAAGCAAAAGACTCTTGAAATAAGATTGAATCCAAGGTGAATTCTTGTCTTTGGTTGCTTCTTTCCTCTTCCTCTTCTTTGTGGGTGTAATGCTTAAAACCAGAACCATTTAGGAGAGTAAAGTTCTGACCTAGAACAAGTATGAAACCCTTGAATTAGAGTGTGGGAAGCTAGGAAATGTAAAAAAATTAAAAGAGGAGCTAGTGAAATTCAAGAGGGAGCAACTAGGGATTCTTAAACACTTTGTAAAGTTTATTTTAATGTATAAATCCTCCAGCTTATGTAAGTGATTGTTTGAGTTTCCAAGTGCCTTTCTCTTCAAGGAAGATTTAGAAGCTTCATTAGACCTTTTATGGAACAAAAAGGGAATCATAGACTAAGTATGCTTCTTAAGTATGTGTGATGTCTTAGCTTGTTCCAAGAGTGTAATTGAGTGCTATTTGTTATGTCTAGGCCAAGGAACTCAAGCTCTATCTAATTGCAGTTGTAAGACCGAGAAGGGAAAAGAGAAGTTGAAAGGGAAGAATTATGTTTAATTGCCAAGGTAGCTCTTTACTTTTTCTTGTTACATTCTTAGATGTATGATGGTTATTATATGCTTATGTGTACACTTGTATTGTGAGACATGCTATTTGATATTGCCTTAATGCATTAATACCAATATTTTTATATTTTGGGTTGTAAAAATTGCTCTTAAAGGGTGAAGTGGTGCCAAAAGCCCCTTGTAATAGGTGAGGTGGAGCAAAAAATCTCTAGAAATTGGTGAGACAAGGCCAAAAGTCTTATGGATGAGTGAGGTCAAATCAAAAGTCTCTAGACCAAAGGTGAAGCCAATCCAAAAGTCCCAAGATAGGGTGAGGTTAGACCAAAAGTCCCCTAGAACTTATTCTTGACATTGATATGATTTTCATGGCATGTAAATTATGTGTTGTAGATTTTGAATTGTTGGATACCTACTTGCATGCTTTGACATGTTTATATACCTTGATTGCTTCCTTGAATAAGTGCATGAGCTATTGAGATTCCATGAATTTCACCCCATTCCCTCTCCCATCTTAACATGTTAGGTAGAGCTCAAGGAGACCAAGGTGCAAGTCAAGGAGTTTAGTTGAGCATACTTAGTTAATTTTATAGCTTGTTTTGGTTCTTTTGATATAAAAAAGTGTCAATATATATATATATATGTATATATTATTTTTGACATGTAAATGTATGAACAAGTGTAAAGGCATGCATATGTGATGTATGAACCATTTATAGAACCAAAGCAATGAGAATGTAAGTTTTGGATACTTGGTAGCCCATTCCTAGATGTGTATTCTTGTATGTAGCATAATGAGTTTGAGATGCATGATGGTTTGGACCACTTGGACAATTCATATGTGATGTATTGGTACTTTTAAACTTACCCAAGAGGTGCCAAACACTAAAAAGGGCTATTTGGACTAAAGAGTTGTATTATGAGAAGCAAAAATGACTATATTGGTTGGTTGTGTCACTTTTTATCCAAATGAGCTCTCTTTGATTTAAAATTTTGCATGAATCTAGATCTTGTTAAAATCTTTTTGAGAAGTTAAAGTACAAAATATTTGGAAGTCTATGAATTTTTTGGTGAATTTTTGAAGTTGGAGAATTTTCTGGTTTTGGTCAGTGCACTATGTAATTGGTCTAAAAATAAATCTGTGTCATTCATAGAGCAAACGATATTCAATTGCCATGAAATTTTATAGAGAGAAATTAGGCATTACAATGACTTATACCAATTGGAATCACCTCAATTAGAGGTCTTTAGAGGGAGAAATAATTTTCTAAAATTTTGTGTCAGTATCAAGGATGCCTGCCAACCTTGGCTATTGTTCTATCCATTTTTGAGATCTAAAGGCTATTGAACTAGTCTAGACTTATTTGTTTCCTCTATTTAACATCTGTAGCATTCCAAATTGGTATAGTTTGCCTAGATTGGATTTTTGTGAAATTAGTTATGAATTTTTTAAGTTCATATTAGAAATCTAACCTTTTGAGTTTTTCTATTGTCAAACACAGTCCAAACATTAAGAATGTGGTTTGAAATTATTTTTACTATAAATTTAACATCTAGATCTTTCCAAAAAGTTATGGTTTGTTTGATTTTCATTTTTTTAGAATTAGTTATGATTTTTAAAGTTAGAGCAAAAAATATAACTTTTGGACCCATGAGAGAATATGCATTTTTTGTTTTGTTTTTGGCCTCATATCCATGGTTCATGGATTGTTTTATGTTATGTATGAGTTGTATGAATAAATTTTGAGTAAAGAATATGATTGATGGATTTATGAGACCCACAAGACAAAGTATGACTATTTAAACCCCAACATAATACATTAAAATGCTATGATTTTAGTCTTTTTCTTTAGAATCATATGGAATCAAGCTTAAATGATGGATGATCATAGTTAATACATTATGGTGTTACACTTTTGGTCTAATCTCACCTTATTTTTGGGACTTTTGGATTAGCCTTACCCTTGGTCTAAGGACTTTTGACTTAGTTTCACTCATCCATGAGATTTTTGGCTTTGTCTCACCCATTCCTAGAGACTTTTAGCTTCACCTCACCCATCACAAGGGACTTTTAGCACAACATTACCCATAGAGCATAATTTCACAATCAAATGCCATTCAAGAAACCTAATGGTACCATAGGAGTCAAATAATAGCATATGGCATTTTTTAAGATTCAAATACACATACATGCATCAAATGACATTCACACAACCATATTGCACATAAGAAAGGGATGAAGAGCTACCTTGGTAATTAACACAATTCTTCCCTTTGGTTATTCTTTTCCTTTTTTGGCTACACACCCACAAGTAGAGGGGGCTTGATTTCTTGGGCCTAGACACAATAAACAGGGTTCAATTACATTCTTGAAGCAAGCTAAAACATTATATATGCACTAAGGAAACACACTTTGTCTATTGGTTACATAATAGCTCCATTAATGGCTTAATGAAGCAACTACCATAATTCAAGTTCTTGGTTCTATTTTCTTCTTATCTCTAGGCCTCTTGGTTCCATTTAGGCTCCTTAAAGTCATTACAAACTCATATCCAAGACTTTGGATACAAGTTGCTTCTTAAGGCTACATTATGGAACCTATTGCCCCATCTCCTAATCTATAGCTTCTAAATTTTTCCAAAGGTTCCTCCCATCTTTTTCTATCACATAAAGTCCCAAACCAAGTTTAGAACAAATTAAAACACTCCCTAGCCTCACCAAGAGCTCTAGGCCGAGACACTTACATGGTTTGGTGCCCAAGGGATTTGCAATTTTTTCTGGAAGGAAGAAGCACTTTGGAGGCTTCCTAGGGGTCTTAGAAACTTAAACAAATACTTATATACGTTAGGAAATTCATGGATCAAAATAGAATTTACAATATATTCAAGGATCCCTAGCTTCCCATTCTTGAAATTCACTAACTTTTCTTTTATTTTTTTGCATTTTTTAGGTTCCTATAGCCTAATTCAATGGTTTCTTGCTTGTTATAGGTCAAAATTTCTCTCCCCCTACAAGCTCTCCTCTTGGGCAAAACACACACATAAGGGAAGCAAGAAGAGAAAAGCAAGAAATGAGTGGAACTACCTTGAATACAAGCTTCCTTCAAGAGCTTCTTTCTTTATCTTAGCCTTCTATTTGAATTTCTAATCTTCCTCCTCTGAACCAAGCTCAAAACAGATCTATATCATCCACCAAACCTATGGAAAGGGAGAGGAGAAAGAGGGGAAGAGAAGTTGTTAAAGAAGAACTAAGAAAAGCTTTAAATTTCTATAACTTTTGCCTTGCCTTTCCCCCTCCCTTGAAGCTCTCCTTCTGTGTCCTTCTCCTTAGATTCTTTCTCTATTTTAGATAGAATCATAAGTCAGTTAGAGGAGAGAGCAAGTGGGATGTCTAATATAAAGAAGAATGGAGAAGAAATTGTCCCAAAAAAAATGACATTTACATCCCGCATTCATGGTATTTTTGTTTTAAGTTCATTTTAGCTCCTTTGCTAAGAACTATCTTTTCCATCATAAATTTTAGGTCCTCAATTTTATAAAATGGCTTTGGAAGCACTCAATTTGGATTTAAAATCTTCCCAAACAAATCGGTCAAAATTCAAGTCAACTGACGTTCAAAAACATATACCAAAGGGGTTTTAATTGTCCTAGGCTTCCCATGGTTTTCAAGACCTCTAAGAACCCTGGAAAGCTTAAATTTTTTATTTAAAAAGCTCTCTTGTGAGTTTTTCAAAAGTTTCTCATATTTACAAAATACCATTATGCTATAAATTTTTTGAACCAATTTGGCTCCAATTTCTGGGCAATTCAAGACTCAAATCCTGATTTTTTATTATTTAAAATTTTATCCTAATTTTATTTGACTTTATATCATTCATCTTATGGGACCTATTTTTATAATCGACTCAATTCTGACGTTTAACGGAAAACTGGAGTTACATGCATAAGCTTGAGCATATCAATATATACCATTTTGATGTAAAATGTAGCCATGTGTACATGTTATCCACATTAGAAGCCATGGAGTTATACATGCATAAATGGATAATAAGAATAGGTATATATGATGAACCTTATGGAAATGCCAAGGTTATATGATAGGAACATGTGTATGAGTTTAATAACATGAGTATGAGCCCTTTTAATGTATGATTGGATGGTTGGTATATGATCTTGTGTATAGGAAGCAATAAAGTTTATGTGTATATTTGGATGTAGAATGGTCATATTTTGATGTAAGCCTTATTTCATACATTGGATCTTATGAAAATGATGTTTAGAATGATTAAAATTTATGTAAAATGAGAGAGTGCAAATTAGAGGCTAATTGGATTACTTTAAAATTAAATCTTAGTCCAAATAAGTCATAAATTACACCTCTACCCTTGATAACCTAAATGACCTAGTTTAGAGTTAAAATATGGCATGCAATTAGAAAATTTATAGAGTTTTTTAACAAGTAAAGAATAGAAATTTTTAGAGCTATATAGAATATTTTATAAATTTTTAAAATTGGCAACATTATGCAAAATTGGCTTGTATTATAGCAACTAACACAACTTCTATTTTCATGGTTTTCGAAAAGTCAAACAAATTCAATTTTGCATGAAATTTTGATAACATAAAGTTCACATCATAAGCTTTCGATAGACACCTAATTTGCATAAATCAAAGTTATCTATTCCAAGTTATGAATTTTTGAAATTTAGGGCCTTGTTATGTTAAAAAGTCCAAAATGGATTATATGACTCTTTCATATGAATAGGGTTTGTGTCTTGGTTTTATGGATTCGAACAAACTTGCCTATGATAGCCAAGAGTGAAAAAGAAGAGGTGTTAAAAAGTTGACCCCTATAGTTCAAATTAAGGTATTAAATAGGCTAAAACAACAACCTTAAGTATTGTAATGATTGATATTTTGTTGCTATAAGCATAGAATGATATGAGAATTGTCATTTTAGTTATGACACCAATTTTTTATTTCTCCCTATATTTTTTCTCTCCATTATAAATTCCAACATTTAACAACCACTTTCTCCTCCTAAAAATAAAATGAAAATGAAAACCAAAAAAAATTTACACATTAAGATCATAAATTGAAGATATTTATTATAAAGGACCTAAAATTTTAAAATTATTTTAAAAGGCCCAGTAGTAGGACAAAACTATCTTTAGTTAATTATGTAAATTCTATTGCCACTTAGACTTCTCAGGGTTTCAAATGACTTTTATTATTTTTACTACTTGATTTTACATTTGTTACTACCCGACTCCAACATTCTTATGTTACTTGGTAGTGGATATATGTAACACAAGCTTTATGAATTAAGATCATGACATACACAAACCTTAGTAGGAAAAATAGAAAAAGCAACTTGTAGCTCAAGGAAGTCTTAATGGTGACAAATTCATGATGTAACAAGTGAAAACGAAATAAAAATGATATAATAGAGTGACAACAAATGCAAAACCAATTGTAAAAATAATAAAAGTTACTTAATGTAAAGTTTCACATCGGATAAGAAGATCCTGGGCTAAGGCCTTATAAGTGGGGGCGAAGCACTCCCTACCAACGGCGCGCTTTTCCAGTGAGTTAAGCGGGAAGGGACAAATCCCATTAAAACGGGAAGGCAGGGTCGAAGACCCATGAACCGAGAAGGCCTGGACAATACCGTTGGAGGCTCTGTAAGTGTGTTGGTATTAGAGCTGGCTTAGCTGCATGTGCAATCCGAAGATGGGTTGGCCCCAAAGGGGTGGAATATAAAATCCCATATTGGATAGGAAGGTCCTGGGTTAAGGCCTTATAAGTGGGGGTGAAGCTCTCCCCACCAACGCTGCACTTTTCTTGTGAGCTAAGCAAGAAAGAACAAATCTCACTGAACCGGGAAGGCAGGGTCAAAGACCTACGAATCAGGAAGGCCAGGACAATACTGTTGGAGGCTCTGTAAGTGTGTTGGTATCAGAGCCGACTTAGCCGCATGTGTAACCCGAGGATGAGTTGGCCCCAAGGGGGTGGAATGTAAAGTCCCACATTGAATAAGAAGGTTCTGGGTTAAGGCCTTATAAGTGGGGGCAAAGCTCTCCCCACCAACAACACGATTTTCTCGTGAGCTAAGTGGGAAGGGACAAATCCCACTGAACAGGGAAGGCAAGGTCGAAGACCCACGAAACAGAAAGGTCGAGACAATACCATTGGAGGCTCTGTAAGTGTGTTGGTATCAAAGCCAGCCTAGCCGCATGTGCAACCCAATAATGGGTTGGCCCCAAGGAGGTGGAATGTAAAGTCTCACATTGGATAAGAAGGTCTTAGGCTAAGGCCTTATAAGTGGGAGCGAAGCTCTCCCTACCAACGGCGGGCTTTTCTCGTGAGCTAAGTGGGAATGGACAAATCCCATTGAACCTGGAAGGCAAGGTCGAAGACCCATGAACCGGGAAGGCCGAGACAATACCTTTGGAGGCTCTGTAAGTGTGTTGGTATCAGAGTTGACCTAGTCGCATGTGCAACTCGTGGACGAGTTAGCCCTAAGGGGGTAGAATGTAAAGTCCCACATCGAATAGGAAGGTCCTAAGTTAAGGCCTTATAAGTGGGGGCGAAACTCTCCCCACCAACGGTGCGCTTTTCTCATGAGCTAAGCCAGAAGGGACAAATCCCACTGAACCAAGAAGGCAGGGTTGAAGACCCATGAATCGAGACGGCCGGGATAATACCGTTAGAGGCTCTGTAAGTGTGTTAGTATCAGAGCTTGGTCTAGCCGCATGTGCAACCTGAGGACGGGTTGGCCCTAAGGGGGTGGAATGTAAAGTCTCACATTAGATAGGAAGGTCCTGGGTTAAGGCCTTATAAGTAGGGGCGAAGCTCTCCCCACCAACGACGTGCTTTTCCCGTGAGCTAAGCGGGAAGGGACAAATCCTACTCAACCGGGAAGGCAGGGTCAAAGACCCAAGAACTGAGAAGGCCGGGAAAATAACGTTAGAGGCTCTGTAAGTGTGTTGGTATCAGAGCCGGCCTAACTACATGTACAACCAGAGGACGGGTTGGTCCCAAGGGGGGTGGAACGTAAAATCTCACATCGGATAGAAAGGTCCTAGACTAATGCCTTATAAGTGGGGGCGAAGCTCTCCCCACCAATGGTGTGCTTTTCCCGTAAGCTGGAATGTAAAGTCCCACATCAGATAGAAAGGTCCTGAGCTAAGGTCTTCTAAGTGAGGGCAAAGTTCTCCCCACCAACGGTGCACTCGTGAGGGGGAGGATTCTCCCCACTTATATAGGCTAGCCATAGGCCCCTTCCAGCCGATGTGGGACTTTACAATCCACCCCTCTTTTGGGGCCGACCCATCCTCGAGTCGCATATGGGCCAGGATTGCTCTGATACCAACACATACACACACACTTACAGAGCCTCCAACGGTATTATCCCGGCCTTCTCGGTTCGTAGGTCTTCAACCCTGCCTTCCCTATTCAGTGGGATTTATCCCTTCCCGCTTAGCTCACGGGAAAAGTGCGCTGTTGGTGGGGAAAGTTTCACCCCCACTTATAAGGCCTTAACCCAGGACTTTCTTATCCGATGTGGGACTTTACATTCCACCCCCTTGGGGCCAACCCGTCCTTGGGTTGCACATGTGACTAGGCCGGCTCTGATACCAACACACTAACAGAGCTTCCAACGATATTGTCCTGGCCTTATCGGTTCATGGGTCTTCGACCCTGCCTTCCTAGTTTAGTGGGATTTGTCCCTTCCCGCTTAGCTCACGGGAAAAGCATGCCGTTGGTGGGGAAAGCTTCGGCCCCACTTATAAGGCCTTAGCCCAGAACCTTCCTATCCTATATGGGACTTTACACTTATAATTTTAGAAGCCTGAGTAATAACAAATTTGCCTAATTAAATAAGAATATGTTTATCTTGCCACTAAAAAAAAAGATCCTTGAATCTTTTAAATTAATTTTAAGATTAAAATCCTTCATAATAAATATTTTCAACTTATATTTAAGTCTAAATTTTTTATGGAAAAAATAGGGTTATAGCTTTCCATTATAAACATCAATGCATACCAATAAATTAAGTCCATTTAAGATGTAGGGCAATAACCATGATGCATTATAAAATAGTTTACATAAAAATATAAGAAATCAATGAACAGAAATAAATAGTAGCATTGCTTGCGTAGGTGAATCTAAATAAAATAATCTATCAATGTCGAGTTAGTGGAAACATAAGGTATTTGAATCTATTTCAATGAAAGAGTGAAATCTGATTTACAAGATATGATACAGACTAAAATAAATATTTTGAAAGTGATAAGGAAGTTATATATAAAGTATTGCTAGTACATGGGTTTAGTTGTACTGGGGAGCGAAAACTAGTTATGAAAATTGAACTAAAAAATTGATGAATCAATTATGTTTTTTATTCTTGAAATTGATTAAGAAAAAAAAATCAAGAATCAGATAAATTTGTCAAAAAAAGTAACAATGATAAAAATTGGTTAATTTAGCTTTGAACCAGTTAAAAACTAATTATTTTTTTATTTTGTCTTAAACTATTATGGTAGCTTTATAGGCATACTAATGCCCATTTCACCAAGGCTCACAAGACGAAAAAAATATCATAAAACCTTAATAGCAAACAAGAACAACAATCCAAACACCAAACTTCAACTCATGCCAAGGACTATTACCAAGTTGTATCTTCTCCTCAAGAGGGTATGGATGAGTACTAAGGTATTTAGAGCCATCCAGATGTGCAAAACCAGCCAAATTTATATATTGTAACCCCCATAATTATTATCTATTTATTAGTTAATTTTTATGCATCATAGGAGCTAAAATTTTAAATTCATAGTAACTAGGTAAAGGGATTAAACAAATTCATACATAAGCATATAAACTATTCTGATAAACTCTTCCACATATATCTATATTGTCATAATGTTAGTCTAGTCAGGACATCCCATAGCATTTGTTACAATGTCCCATTAGTCAAAATATTATTTCAATTAGATCATGGGTTGTGTAATTTTGTAGCTTTAAGCATGTGCATAACAGAAGGGAAGTACACATCATACGTACTTTTAACACAACCAGGCAGTGCACTTCTATAATCATAGGCCACATTGCAACACACAACTTGTGCAATTTCATCCTCACCTGATTAGGCTATGGGATTTCTAGAAACATATAATCCTTTTGCATACGGCCCCTATATTTGCACATGGTCAGACTTGCAATGGTGGCCTACAACATGAAAAGCATCGTTCATCAACCTAAAACTTAGTTTTCTTCCATTTTGAACAATCACATATGACTATAACATCATTCAAGCATTAAAAACACATAAACAAGCAATGTAAACCAATAAATTCCCACAAAAGAGAGTCAACTATTATTACATTTTAACCCTAAAAACCTAATTTCACATACTTGATGGAGATGAGAAAAAGAAGGTGAAGGAAAGGGAATTGGCTATTTCTCATGTAAGATAAGGGGGAGTGTCTTACCTTTGAAATTGGGTTGAATCCTCTCCTTCTTTTTACTTGCTATCCTTCTCCAAGCTTCTCCCTTCACTTTTTTTTGTAATGTTTCTCTCTCTCTCTCTCTCTCTCTCTCTCTCTCTCTCTCTCTCTCTCTCTCTCTCTCTCTCTCTCTCTCTCTCTCTCTCTCTCTCTCTCTCTCGCTCTCTCTCTCTCTTTCAACAACCTATAGCTTTCACTCTTAGCTTTTTAGAACTCAAGGCATGGGTAAAGGATATAAGGAAAAGGGAAGGCTGAGGGTCATGCCTTATATAAGCTAAATAGGTCAGTTTGTTTCCTTGAGCTTCTCTCTCCTTTTGCTATATGCTTCTTAGAGCCAAGTCTTCAAAACTTGACTTTCTAATCCTTAGAATATTTGACACAAGGTTGTTATTTGTTAGGAAATGGGTATAAAATTGTTCCCAATCTTTAGTGATCCTTCCTAGCCAAAATTCTTTATCAAAATCCAACAAATTTCTCCTGGCAAAAATTGGATTTTAGCTTAAGAAAATTGTATTTTTGATTAACTAAAATTATATTTTAGACCTTTGTTAAAACTATATTTTGGTCTTGGATAAAATTAAGCTTTACACCCTAAACCTTTAATAATTACCTTTTAACCAAAAAATTCACCTATTTTTATTATTCTAATAATTTTCTTATATTTTTAGGGTTCCAAAAATCTAAAGAACTTATAAAAATTCTTTCCCAAGTATTTTCCATCTAATTATCTATTATTTAAATAATTTTTGATAATTCCTATTAAATTCTTAATACTCTAACAAAATTCCATTATATCCCAAAAATTCATAATTTAAGAAAATCCTATGTCATTTATAATTAAACAATCATTCATGTTATCTAATTTATTTTATATTAGGTAGTTAATTTTACAGGGTGTTACGAAGATCCTTACTAAAGTCAAACCAGCCAGTAACATCATTGTTCTAGTATAAGGAGATGACACTCCCAGCTTCACAAGAGTAGTTGACCCTACTGGCTTGTTAGGAGGCGATGCTTTCAACATGAACCTTCCTGACCTTACTGTAGCAGGTACCTCAGCTCAACCCCAAGCTGATAATGCTAAGATTCTTAAGAGGCTCTAACAATAATAGTAACATATGATGGAAATGCAAGAAAAACTAGTGACAACTAGAGAAAGACTTCATGATGATGAAGTTACACAAGCTCAAAAAGGCAAAGTAGTCATTGATGGATGAGTTACACTGAAGGCAAGAGAACGATCTCAAGTTAGTCAAGGCCAATCACCCAAAAGGAAGAGGCAAACACAAAACACCTCCACAGATGAAGACTACATCTCTTTTAAAAAGGACGAAATAGATTAAAGGTCCTCAGAGGAAGAAGAAAGCATAAAACACACTACTTCTAGAAGTCATAGAAATGGGAGAACCAATATCTCCCTACAAGTTGTTGCTCATTTAGAGGCAAGCAAGATAAAAAACCCTCACTTGAGTAACACTCGCTGAGTGCGAACTAAAGCTAGAGAGTATGTGGAATGTAATATCCCCCTTAAAATAATATTTATTTAAATTTAATATAGACTATTTAGGCTAAAATAAAATAAACAAAGTCATTTAAATATTATTATGGGGAAGAATTTTAAGAATTTAGAAGGAAAAAATGAAAGGAAATTTTATTTTAGCCGTTAGGAATTCATTAGCAATGTTTGGAATATTTAGGAATTATTTAATCATTATTCTAAATAGTTTAATAATAAACAATGAGAAAATAAATACTTAGGAAAGAAAAATTTTAGAATCTCTTAAGTCATTAAAGCCTTAAAATTATAAGAAAAGTAATTGGAAAATAAAAATATTTAGATAAAATTTAAAAGTCAAAATATATTAAAAAAAGTTTAAGGGTTAAATTGCAATTTCGATCAATACTAAAATATAGTTTCAGTCAAGGCCAAAAATTTAATTTTCTTAGGGCCAAAATGTAATTTTAACAAATAAAAATTGATGAGCTTAAAACAATTAGATTAGTCCAAAATGGTCATTAAATTCGTATGGTCAACTTCTTTAACTGTCACCTTTGCTAAAACTTAACCTTTATGTAAATATCATGAATCAAAGAACTTGAGACTTTTTGAAATATTATGTATGAAATGATAAAAGAAGAAAACACAAGAAGCTTTCTAATAAACCAACATTCCTCTACCACTTTTTCTATATAAACCCCTTACTCCCTTTCGTCTAACATCCCTTACCTTTTTGAGGTTCAAAAAAGAAGTGAGATAAAGCGGTACAAGCGAGACACGAGAGAGAGAGAGAGAGAGAGAAAGGAAGAAAGTTCAAAGGAAGGAGAATGGAAGTGAAGGAAGAAGGAAAAAAAGTTAAAGAAACTAATAGCCAAGGGGTAAGACACTTCTTTCATTATCTTTTTGAAATATGTTGCTTTCTTCCTCTTTATCTTTTTTTCTCTATCTACGGTGCGAAGAAGCTCCTATTTGTATGCAAAATTGAAGTACAATATGATTTCTTTAAAAGTTGTCTAATGCCAGAAAGTATACAAAGAAGGAGAAAACATGTAGAAATTGATAAAGGATACATTTTCTCTCTCCTTAACTTCTCCTTTCTCCCTTTACAGTATGCTATGAGCGTTGAACATGGGTCATGAATAATGACTCTACTAGTGCAAACATGTTTTAAGAACCTGCTTAAGGCTAGAAACATGAAAAAGAAGAAGGAACTAGGCTTTGGTGGAGTTTGATACAACAAGAATGGAAGTGGATTACAAATAGATGAAGAAAACAATGGGGAAGAAGAGGACACTGCATGTTTTGTCTTGAATAGAATGTGAACCAAAAAATTTTTGGGAAGGATTAAATTTTGAGTTTAGTATAAAATGAGCTTTACATTTTTCTTAGGAATTATATATATATATTGTAAATTCTCTATGTTTCTAAATTAAGTGCATTTTGTTATTTATAAGTTATCCTATTTAATTCTTTTGGAACCTTGGAAATTTAATAAAACAATTTCTTGGCATAAATCCCTATGCAAGAAATATTCCATGGACCCCGGCATAAAAGACTATCTTAAGAATGTTACTTATGCGTGGAAGATCATATCAATTAAAGTACCTCGAACATAATTCTTGTATATGGAAGACTAACCCTTGATAATTTCCATACATAGATGACTGTTATTTTAGAGACCTTATATGAACCATGGACAATTGAGACCTTAAAGACATTAAAAGCTATATTAATAGTAGCAAGGGGTTCTAGTAAATTTATATCGACAACCTATAGCTCAGTTAGTTATTGGAATTTGTGATTGATTATTTAAGTTAGTAGTCATTTATCTATGTTTTATTATTTATACTTATTTGTTGATTTTGGTATGTTTAATGTATGATAACTTTGATATCTATACTTTAGATAAATCATTAGCACAAAGGAGACAAGGTTTTTAATAAGAGATGGTTTCCAAGGAGACTGGGTTCTCAATAAGGAAATAGTCCCTAAGACATAGGGTGCTTAGAAGGAGATGATCTCCCATATTATTGACATAGATCTTGACGGATGAAAATCTTGCAAGAAGATGGTTTTATGATTTCTTTATAAGATAGATTCACATTATGGGATGCTTTAGTATGCAATCTTGCAATCTCGATTATTTCAATATTTATGGTACTAAGGTATTTTCTTTAATGTATATATAAAACATAATTTTTGAATCATGATCAGATGAGTGGTACTGGACTCATTAAGTCCTTCAAGTTACACTAAGATTGATTATGTGCATGCTATACAAATAATATTTTGTTTATTTGTTCTATGTTTAATTTCCTACTTTGTATCCTCAAATAAGACAAGGAAAATTATTTTTTTTTTTGGCATACGTGGTAGTTGAACTATTGCTATTTTTAAAAATTTTATGTTTTATTGAGAATTTCATATTCTTATGTTTAGGGTAATATGTTTAAATAGTGAAGATGCTGATTGTGCAATATATAGTGGAAATTGAGTAGGTGTATGTAGATCTCCTAAGGTTGGGGCAAGTGCAAGTGATTATTGACAAGGAAAAAAAAACACTACTATTACGCCTAGCATTTTATCCCACTTACTCCCCCTAACACTAATATGCTAGACCTGAACAACTAGAGCCATGAATGCTTAGAAAGATGTTGTAGCTATCATAGAGTCTTTCTTGTTGTAATAGAGTACCTCCATGAGAAAGCTCGAATAATATTTTGATGAAAATATTGTATATAAAACTCTCTTAGAACCAGTGGGCTAGTAGGACCCACTCTGACTAACCTTTTGATAACCTATGTGATATATAATATGCTTATGATATGCCTATGTAATTTGTAAAGTCCCACATCGGATAGGAAGGTCCTGGGCTAAGGCATTATAAGTGGGGGCGAAGCTTCCCCCACCAGACGCGCGTTTTCCTTAAGCGAAAGCTGGGTAACCAAGCCCTCGAAACTCGGAAGGTGACAAAACCCTTAGGAAGCCGAGTCAAAGACCTACGAACTAGGGGACAATACGTCTGGTGGCTCTGTAAGTGTGTTGGTATCAGAGCCGGCCTAGCCGCATGTGCAACCCGAGGACGGGTAAGCCCCTAAGGGGGTGGATTGTAAAGTCCCACATCGGATAGGAAGGTCCTGGACTAAGGCCTTATAAGTGGGGGCGAAGCTTCCCCCACCAGACGTGCGTTTTCCTTGAGCAAAAGCTGGGTAACCAAGCCCTTGAAGCTCGGAAGGTGACAAAACCCTTGGGAAGGCCGGGTCAAAGACCCACAAACTAGGGGATAATACGTCTGTTGATAACACACACTTACAGAGCCACCAGACGTATTGTCCCCTAGTTCGTGGGTCTTTGACCCGACCTTCCCCAGGGTTTTGTCACCTTCCAAGCTTCGAGGGCTTAGTTACCCAGCCTTCGCTCAAGGAAAATGCACATCTAGTGGGGAGAGCTTCGCCCCCACTTATAAGGCTTTAGCCCAGGACCTTCTTATCCGATGTGAGACTTTACAATCTACCCCCTTTGGGGGCCAACCCATCCTCGGGTTGCACATGTAGATAGGCCAGATCTGATACCAACACACTTACAGAGCCACCAAACGTATTGTCCCCTAATTCATGGATCTTTGACCCAGCCTTCCCAAGGGTTTTGTGCCTTCCGAGCTTCAAGGGCTTGGTTACCTAGCCTTCGCTCAAGGAAAATGTGGGTCTGGTGGGAGAAGCTTTGCCCCCACTTATAAGGCCTTAGCCTAGGACCTTCCTATCCGATGTGGGACTTTACATAATTCTCTTTACTTTATCATTCAATTCTTCCTATATTTTAACTTCTGCTATTATTAAGTAATTAAAATATTAATATTTAGTCAAATAAATTAAAAATAATAGTAAGGGGGTTTACATGGAAAGAGATAATAAAGTTTTGCAAGAGCTAAGATAGATAATGGAGGAGCAACGATCTCAAAGGAGAAGAAAGCTACAGTGGAAGCTATTTTCAAATAAGGGAATAGAAATACCACTCAAGTAGACTACTTTAAAGATACAAGTCTCTTAGGATTCAATAACTCCTTGTTCACAGATGACATCTAAAGGGTATAACTCCTACGGAGGTGCAAACTTATCACAATTGAGTTATACAATGGAAAAGTTAACCTTGTCCACCATTTGCAAAACTTCTCTACACATATGGGCTTAGCTAGGGTGTTTGACAACTTTAAAAGACAAAGCTAGGATGCAGTCTAATAACCTACCTCATAACTTGATTAACAACTTCGGGCAACTTGTAAAGTGATTTCAAGCTTCGTTTACCATGAGTAAAATCAAAACCTTAAATATGTCTGGACTCTTAGGGATGTACTAGAAAGAGGACAAAACCTTTAAGGAATTTGTAAAATGTTTTAACAAGAAGTTATACACCATTAAAAATCCAAATCCAAGTACAGTTATCACATCTATGATTGTGACCTTGCAATCTCAAAAGTTAAAGTTCTCCTTGAACAAGAAATGCCCAAAAACAATAGCTAAGCTCATGTAGAAAATCTTATAACCTATGCAAGTAAAGAACTACATGAAAGCTAAAAAAGAAAGACAAAAAATGAAGGATAAAGGCCCAGAGAGTAGAAGAAAACTGAGCAACCATAAAGGCCTATGAAAGAAATAACACTTAGAACTTCCATATGTAAAATAATACCATTCTAATAATGTAATCCCTATCTGTTAACTATGAAAGTTAAAATGAACAATCCATATTATAACTCCCACATATATTCTATGTAAAACATAAAATCATCCATGGACATTTAAAAATAAAACTTATTTGAAAATGTAGACAATTCTATTATCCATCACAAGTATCATAATATCTTATTACACTCAGAATCCTACTACAACATTTACTAGACTAATCTAACTAAGGTACTTATTGTGTGGCTTCTCCTTGCCAACTATAGCTCTTTGTCTTGAAAATTCCATTAACAAAATGTGAAATGATATCTCAGTAGCTAGTGAGTTCTAAAATTGCATTCCCTACCATAAATATAATTCTTTTACTTTAAATAAAGATAATTTCTAAATTTAAAATAAATCATGTTAAAAGGATCCTTTTCTGAAATATTCATAAGCTATGTTAATAAACCATTTCCCAAAAAAACCATTTCCATATATCATTAGTAATGGAATAACATTTGATACAAACCAAATTCACAAATAAACATTACTTTAAAAAACCATATGCTTGGCCATACTTATAAGTGGGATTTCACAACAATAACCCCTGCTTTCTATCTAATGATATTCACATTGTGAGCTGATTATACCATTCACTCATCCATCTCATACGAAATAAGCCTGGCCTTAGGCTAACAATGATCACTTGCTGGAGTGGAAGTGTGCATACCTCACTCAGCAACCTAGCCCATTTACCTAATAATCAACAATATCTAATCTAATCTGTAATTATAATCATAGCCATCATGTAAGCATTCATGCTTGCGTTATCAACCACAAGTTTCCATCTTAAAGATAACAAATGAACAGATGTTTTGAAAATATTATATAACAATTTCAAAATCAATTTATCTAAAAAAATCAAGTGAACATAAATCAATTATTCTTCATTTCTAATAATTAGCAATCCCAGTGAAAGAATATTTCAATCTCATAATATAAGAACATAGTTCATCATTTCACAATATAACCTCATCATTTCATAAGAGTCACAACACTATCAAAATAATTTAACTTCCTCAAATAGTTGAAAGATATATCAACTTTGCAATGAAGTAATTTTATAAGATAAAAGAAATGCAACATAATTATATTCATGGACATCAGCTATTTTAACGAAGTCTAAAAGCCTCACTTCCAAGCAAAACTTCCACTAATCAAGTCAATAATCTACAATATATTAATAAAATGCATTTAATAGTATATATCCACAATATAGTATATTCTAATCAATCAAATCCATCTTATTTTATCCATTTATCATCATAGTTACTAGTCCACAAGCATTTAACAAGTCTAACACTTCACATCTTCACTTAGGTTTATACGTAGTCTTCAATTACTCCAACCAAAAGAACACTACTATTAATTTAGATAACTTAACTATATAAATTAGGAATTATAAAGTCCTAAATTTATCTAAAATATACCTTTAGCAAAAGTCAAATTTTCAACTAGGCATTATATCAAACACTTAGAGCCTATTAACTTAACAACTACCAAGTACACAATTTAAACCCAATCTAATCTAGCAATTGACAATGGATAAAGTAGAAGTTTTACCTTAATTAATCAATTTCACTTCAAGCACACAAATCAAACCTCACCATACTTGGTTCAATACTTTATCTTCCACATTTCATACCAACACAATGAATTAAGCTTTCAAATTAATTTAGCAACAATAAATATAAATATAAATAAGATATAACTAATTATAGAATAGTAAACTTACTCAACTTCCACTCTTATAAAAAGTTAACTTTCCCACTTAGGCATTTCATCGAACATTTAGTGTGCAACTATTGAAACTAACAATAATAAACATCTAATCAATATTCTAACCATCCCACCTGCATTACTAAAAGCTTAATTGCACTTTTAATTAACCAATTTCAACATCAATTATTAATTTCTCCAAAATCCCCAGTTGTCAAGCCCTAGGATTTATATTATTTATTTTAAATTCTAATCAAATCAAATTGAAGCTAAGAAGGATTAGAATATTTTTCTCTTCATGTTCCTTGGCTAAATCCTTAAACTAATGCATCAAAGGGAGTTTGTAAGTGAAAAAGATGAAAATGGAGTTCTCCAAGCTATATGTGACATTAGTGTTGATGAGGAGAGTGTGAGAGAGTGTTTTGATTTGATGAACATGGTAACTTTAATGTCATTGGGCATGGGTTTCCATTTTTGGTTTGCGTAATAGTTAATATCTATCCAAATTTACCTAAGGTAATAGTAATCCATTAAAAGAGTTACATTTTGCTATTTAATAAATAAAAATTCTAATGATGGTTTTACTTTCTTAAAAGGGTGGAATTTGTGGCTGACCTCTTGAGCAAAAGAAGAGATTTGAGGAAGCTAGATAAACCACAAGAAACTACAAGTAAAGAACTTTCAAATAAGTTATATGCCAAGACATGTTAATTTTTATTCTTTGGGATCCAAGGGTATGGTGTTTCAACCTAAAGAAAGAAAAGGAGGAGATTTTAGCTTAAAGAAAAATTGATAGAAATAATGTTTAGAAGAATGAGAAGTAAGAATATGCAAAGAAAGTTCTATAAAAAGCCATAAAAAGTAGGATAGGGAACCTAGGGTTTTAAATGAACCATGGAAGTTTCAAAGTCCTAGGAAGATAAATTGAACTCTTTAAAGCCATAATTGAATTAAAGATGAGTTAAGGATATCCTAAACCTTGCAAGATTCCTAGGAAATTGACAAAATTTCATGATAAGGTAAATGATGCATAAGTCTCGCCCAAGGGAGAGATAAAATACCTAGGGAGTTGTTTTATGGACTTTAAAGTTCTAGATGGTCTAAATATGATATATGAATGCCAATGAAACTATTGGAATGAATTTAGGAGTCTTATTTTTATAAGTGAAAAATTAGGGCTTAAAGATGCCTAATTAGGCAATATAAAGCTATGTTGCAACACCTCAAAATTAATTAAAGTATTAATCATGGATTTTAGTTAATTAAAAATAATTAATATGAAAATAATTGAGCAAATTATGGGAATGAGAATTTCTAGAGCAATAAATTATTAATATGGGTTTTGTAATATCCGGTTCTCTGAAAACGAGAGAAAATGTAAGAAATGTAACGTATGGTTTCTCCGTAAACGAACAAAATTCATTGGATACAAAAGGAAGTCCCTCGAAATGAATTAGTTAAGATCCCAAAAAATTTGAAAAGCATTCTAGACTTCTAAAAATGGGAATCCCAAGCTCAGACGGAAAGAAAAATAGAGCTAGAATGAAGAAATGAATTTGAACGAGAGGTTGACAAAGTGTAAGGGCATTTTTGTCATTCTGAGCAAATTTTGGAATTCTCATAGGAGGGCTTTTTAAATTATAGTTTTGAGTTCTCAGTAGTTCTCAGAGGCACTAAAAACTATAGAAAGCCCCGGGATAGCTAAAGCCCCTCCAGTGGACGTTTTCTAACAACAGTGAACCTGAACTTTGACAGATTTATTTGGGAAGGTTTGAGCTTCGATTTAAGTGATTTCAAAGGAATTTTACTAAATTGAAAACCTAAATTTCATAATAGAAAAGACAGTTTTAAAAAAGGAGTTAAAACGAGTTAGAAACAAAAATGCCAAAAATGAAGGGTAAAATGAAAAATTTTGAAAAGTCCTTTTTAAACCTCTCTATATATATGAGGCGCCCCATCTTCCTTTTCATTTAACCACACTTGTTTCTACCCTAGACCAGAAGAAAACCCTAAGGGATGAGATGCACCAAGAGGAGGATGAAGGAAGGAGAAAAACAAAGTAGAAAGGTATGGATTTTCTTAGTTTTTCATGCTTCCTCTTTAGCAAACCTCTTCTCCTCCATTTCCCTTTCTTTTCTATGATTTTATTAAAGTTTATGGATCTATTTTGAGGGCAAAACAAAGGAAAGAATTCAAATTTGAAGAAAGAAGCCCAAGGAAAGTGAGAAACAAGCAAGAAAACTAAGAAAATAAGATAAATTCACATCCCATGGTAGCTACTCCTTCCCCCTCCTTCTCCCGATTTTGCCCCATATATGTAGTTACAAAAGGGCTTGAATTTTGGGCAAAACTAAGGATGAATTCTATGAATTTAAGGGAGGAGAGTAAGAACATATAAAAAAATTCAAGAAAAGGCCATTGATTTTCAAGGTGGCAAACCTAAGGTTTCATGAGTTCGCTTAAAAATCTGATTTGATGTAATTATTCTTAGGACTAAATGAATGTTTAAATGAATTTTTAAGATCCCTAGAAGTCTCCCCATATGCATCTTCTATGTAGAAAACAAAGTAAACTTTCATGGAGGCTAAATGGTGCATAGTCTCGGGCAAAGGGGGTTAAGACACTTAGAGAGAATTTTAAATTTTTCAAACTCATTTTTGAGTCATATATGATGAATGAAAATGAGGGAAAACCTTAAAAAAAATTAGGAAGCCTAAAGAATAAATTGGTGTCTTAGGTTCCATAATATGATCTAAAGAAGCAATATATAGTTAGGCTCTTTGTTTTAATTGTGTGATGACTCCAAGAGATTTAAAAGGAGTCAAAAATTATATATGAAAGGAAAGAATGAAGCCTAGAACTCATTTGATGGATGTTGCTTCATTAGGTGCATTCTTGAAACCATAAAGGGATCAATAGACTAAGTTAGTGTTTAAGGAAAATGTGTGACCTTATAATTAATTCCATGAACCTAATCGGCTCATATAAATTGTGTTTAGGCTAAGAGAAATCAATCCCACACCTTGTGTGTGTGAGGCCGAGGAAGGGAAAGCAAATTCAAGAAGAAAAGTATGTGGTTATATCCAAGGTAGCTCACTCCTCTTTCTCTCATGCATGAATGTATGCTTGACTTGTTTTTGAATATGTATATGTGTGTTTTAAGTTATGAAAAATGCTCTAGCATGAGCTCTTATCCTATGGTACCATGATGATGCATTATATTTTCAATTGATATTTATTATATTTATTTAGGTTTGCTTGAGTGTGGAGAAGCCAAGAACCCTTAAAGTTAGTTGAGACAAAGTAAAGAGTCTTCCAACAGTGAAGTTGACTCCCAAGAGTAAGGTTGAGTCAAAAACCTCTTAAAAAAATAGGTGAAGCAAGTCCAAAATCTCTAAGTGAATGGGTGAGGCTAATCCACTTACTTAGCAAGCCTATAGATGCCTTGTATGACTTACTCATATGCCAAGATTGCTTCTTGAATACTCATATTATTTAATATACCCATGCATGCATTTGTAAGACATGATTTGCATACTCTATGTGTGGTTAAAATAGGAGATGAGCTATTGAGATTCTTTGAATCTGACTCCTTCCTCTCCAATGTTCCAATATGCTAGGTGGAACAAGAGAACAAAATAATGGGAGCCAATAACTTGGGAGATGAAAGTATGATATCAAAGTGCATGAGTTTTACTTCTTTATGGCCATATGAATAGCAAATTAGCTTTGTATGTATTATTGTGGAGATGTAAACTCATGTAGGAATGTAAAATGATGTATGACTCTTGTATAGACTATATGTGGTATGAAACCAATAGAAATGGAAAGTTTGGCTTCTTGATGGCTTAATGTATTAGTGTATTAATGGAAGTGGAATGGCCAAATTGAGATGCATGAGATTTGGAACCACTTAGGTAGTTCATACAAGTCATATTCATGCTTTTAAACTTTCCCAAGAGGTGCCAAACATTAAAGGAGGCCATTTGGACACATTTGGTATCTAATATGGAGCAAAATTGACCATATTGGTAATTTATACCATTTTTTGTCCAAATGAACTCTTCTTGGTCTGAAATTTAGCATGTATCTAAAGTTTGTTGAGAGCTTTTTAAGAAGCTAAAATGTAAAATCTTTAGAGATCTATGAAATATTTGATGAATTTTCAAAATTAGAATTTTTTTTTATTTTGGTTCAGCATACTATTCACTATAATCCAAAATGAAATTCTGTCATTCATGGGGCAAATGATGTCCAATTGCCACAAAATTTTACAAAGAGAAACTAGACATTCCTAATGACTTGTGCTAACTATAAGCACCTCATTTGGATGCCTAGAGAAGGAGATATAAATTTTTAAAATTTCTGTCTAGTATCAGACGTCTAATTAGTTTTTGAAGCCTAGACGTGCCTGGACTGGTCTGAAGTTATTTTTTCTCTCTAGCTAACATTCGTAACTTTCTAGATTGGTAGCATTTACATAGATTGGATTTTTGTGGAATTAATTGGACATTTTTAAATTTCATAACAGAAATCTGTATCAATTCCATTAACTAGTTAGACCTTTATACCTTTTCGAATGTCAAACATTTTCTACTTGATGTTTCATGACCTAACATATTTTTAGCATAAAGTAGATATCTGTAGTTTTCCAGAATGGTAAAAAATGTGTGATTTTAATTTTTCTAGAATTAGTTATGATGTTTCAAATTTTATGACAGAAAGTGAAAAATTCTGGCCAAGGTTGCAAATGTGAATTTTGTGTATTCCCTTACCTTACACGAGTTCTAGACCACTTTTGGTGATGGATCTAAGTTGTATTTATGTAATTAAATATAAGAATGAGTTGAATGAGTCCATATGACCCACAAGATACTGAAAGAAAATTTTTACCCGTAAGGGAATGCATCTTGACTCATGACTTCTTATGCAATTATGTTGCTTCCCATAGAATTAGCATGAGATGAAGCATGGGAATTGCATGAATTTAGTCTTAGAAGTATGGTGTTATAGGTTTAAGGTTCAATTAGGGTAGAAGTTTAATTTAAGCCAAAATTAAATTAAATAGGCATTGGTTAGAGACTATTGGAGGCCCAATAATTATAGGTGCAGACCCAACTTCCTATTGTGAGTCTTGGCCCAAGAGAGACCACCTAGCAATGACCCAATTTGGTTTAAAGAGATAGAGGCCTAAAATTCAATTTACATGAACTCTTATAATTGGCCCAACATCCCTTATGCAGACCTAAATCAAATGAGCTCTTAAAATTTAGCCTAACCCAACTACAATTCTATAGCCCAACTCATGAAACTTAGCCCAACAAAGCTTAAATCTGAAACCACTAGGAATTGGGTCTTTGGGTCAGCCTATAACCCATTTAGGACCCAACTTAAACCTAACTAAACCCTAAACATATGCAGCCCCCTCCATACTCTATTGAAACACAAACACAAGAAGTAAATTCGGAGGTCCAAAGGGGATGCTAGGGTTAGCAGTAAAATTCTATTATTTCTCACTCCTAGAGCAAGATTCAGCCAATGTGAGTGTTATATAACTTAATCCTCACCTCTTTCTCTTCAATTTGACCAAATTAGTTTTTCATTTGAAGCATTTTCACTATACCCAAAATTTGAAATATGTTTGTTTGGTATTTTCTTGGAGGATTTTCGGAGGTAAAGGCTAGGAGGGATATTAGGTAAGTATGAACTTCTCATTTTGATATATTTTCCATAGTTTAGGACCCCTATAGCTGATTTATGATATAGGTATTGTTTTTATGCGAATTAACTCAGAATTTAAAGTGTTGTTCTGAGATTTTTGGGGTATGCTTAACTAAATTCGAATTTAGTTCTTGTGGTAATTGGGTAAGTGTTTCTGAGTAGTCCTTTGTGGTGTAACTCCTTGAATGATGGGCTTGCTAATATAAATGATGATTAGGGTTAATAATGGCTTAATTTTGTGTCTATAGGCTAAAGTAGCATTCAGTTGGCTCTTAAAGAATTAGCTACAAGTGAGGTAATCAGGGATTATATTAAATTTCATGCATATACCTAATTTAATTTTATATCTGTTGTATGATTTATGTTTTTGAAATGCTAATGAATTGGTTGGCTATCTGTTATATTGTGTTTGGACCTTGTGAGTCTATGGCGGAGCCGTGGTGCGGCTATCACCTGTGCATGTGCTTCAATCGGGCACCGAGTTATGATCAGACCCCAGATACACTGAGCCCTAATTGTGCTAATTGGGGAATGGGTGCCTTGGACGGGCCTCTCCTAGTATTATTGGCCTTTAACATGTGGAAATATGATTGCTAGTATAGGATAATAATAATTGATAGCCTAATTATTTTATTTGTTGATATGACTGGTATATTTTTTTATGCTTATTTGAATTCATGTGCATATATTAATTAAATTAGCATATATGAATGGAACTTGCCTTTGGTTACTGGATTAGCATCTCACCTCATTTCATGGAATCATACTTTCAGGTAAAGGCTCTTCAGGTAAGGATAAGGGAAAGCAAGTGGATGAAAATCCATAAGCTCTAATCATGTGTGGGGAAGGCTACACTTGGATTGACCTAAGTAGAGTAGATACTAAATTTTGTATTCCTTCTTGTATAGCATCATCATGTAATCATGATGCCAAGTGTAGGAGCTTGTATTTCAATTACTTAGAATGTAACTATTGAGGAGCTAGGCTTTATATTAGTTTAGTATTTGATGTATGAATTTATAACATCTGCTATGAACTTTGTTGAATTTATGATATGGTCTACTATCTAAAAATGTAATCATGTGATACATTATATGTTGACCTAAACCAATGATACATGGAATCTCTAATAGAATATATAATTGAATGATAATTATTGATAGTTCATGAATTCTTGCTTTCATTACTCTATAAACTTGCTAATATATGATAGTTGGATGAGAAAAAATTATCACTTGAGTCTTGAACTAGTAATGATAGATAAGCTGGGCAAATTAGGTAAATGAAAGCTATTAGAGCCCCACAAATTAAGGTAAAGTGGCCCTAGGATGTCACTAGAGGGAGAGTTAGAGTGTATGAGATAAGATGTTAGAAGTTGTAGGACCAGAAGGTGTTCTGCCACAGCCAAAATAGTCTTAGCTGTGGTCAATAGAGGCAAAGTTGCCTAAGGAAAGTAACAAAGAGTAATTTGCCATGACAAGAAGTGGAATTCACCGCAGAGAAATGTGAGAGGCCAAACTAGAAGTCGTCCAAAGAGTAATTTGCTGCAACGAAATGAGGAATTGGCCACGGCAAATTTTGTGAAAACATGTTAGGTGCTCCAGAGAGGAATTCACCGCCGTGAAAAGAGAAATTGACTGCAACCAATAGTGAGAGGCGAGTGAGGTAGGCTCCAGGAGGTCCTCTTGCCGTGGCAAGCCTAAATCTGTGAAGATGTAAGAAGTGAATCCGAGAGCAATTAACCACAGCACGAAATTATTTAGCCATGGCGAAGGTTCTCAAACTCTCATAATAACCTAAAAATCTTAGTTTTTCCTATAGCAACATTAAGGGATGACTTGGAAACACTGATAGGAGGTTCTCGAGAGTTGAAAATGAATGGGTAATAGATTTATAGGCTTTTAATTAGAGATTTGTTTCACTTATGTACATAAATACTTGTAAATGTTTAGTTAATGATTTTAATAACATTAAGGTTCAAATTTCCTCACTTTTTCTTAAATTAATTAATTTAAATAGTGTTAGACCTTGATTTATGACTATCAATCGCATGTTTAAACTTAATTACCATGATTAGAAGTTAGAGTCATCACATATGCATATTTAAGTTTGTATATGATGGCCTTAATGAGTTGTATTGGAGTCATATAGCTCATACATGGTGAGATTTTAAGACTTAAAGGTTGAATTTTGAAAGTTTCTTCTTAAGGTGTTCATAGAAGACCTAAGTTATATTCTAAGTTCTAATGAGTACATGTAGTGATAGATTAAGTTAGATTAAGTCCTAATAGGTTATTTTATATCTCAAATGATATGGTTAGGCCAAGTTGAAGTAACCACACCCTTGTGTATGTATAGGGCCGAGGGAAGCAAGACAAGAAAGGAAAGACCAAGTGAGCTAGAGAGAAGCCAAGATCTTTAGTTTCAAAAGATAGCTTACTCTTCCTTTCCTTGCATGCAATTGGTAACATTTGAGTTAAGATTCATTGTTTGTATTAGTTGTTTTATGGTTAATTAAGTTTATGATTGAATTGGATTTGGTTACGAATTTTATCTATGTATGAGTTATACTTTGCTCCAAGCAAGAATGGTGAGGAATTGAGCATAATAGTTTTGTCCTAACGTAGATATGAGCCTAACTAGTATATTTTCACACTGTGACTAGATGAGTATAAAAGTTTTATGCCAATTCCATGTTTATGTTGTTTGTATGCATATTACTTTACATGCTTGTATTTCATTCTTGAATTCTCCATTATATACATTAGATTGGATTGAATGTAATTACTAAGATTCTTCTGAGAATCTCATCGCTTTTATCTTACACTAACCATGCTAGGTGGATGTAGTAAGGAGAATGAGCAAGAGAAGAATATAGAGCTTTAGAAATGTATAGTTAGAATACTTATGATATACATATCATTTTAATGTATACTTTGTTAAAGCATGGAAGCAAATCATGATGTATATGGGGATGAAATGCATTAGCAAATCATGTACAAGTATAAGACAATAAATAGATGTTAACTATATATATATATGAAATTAGAAAATGATTTGATTTATGTTATATTTTTAGTTCTATATGCATAAGTACAAGTAAGATGGTGATTTTTAGAAATTAGGCATATTTCATGTATTGATCTCTATGAAAATGATGGATGTATGAATTGAATTTTGTTCAAAGTAAGAGAGTGCATATTAAAGTCCAATTAGACCACTTTGGAACTAATATTTGGTCCAAATGATCTATAAAATGCAACCTTACCATTGATAGCCCAAATAATGTAGTTTGAGACTAAAAATTGGTAAACAATTGAAGGACTTATAGAGCTTTCTAATAAGCTAAAATTTGTATTTTGTTTAGCTCTATACTATATTTGGTTAATTTCCAAAATTAATCCCAAAAAGTTATCATAGCGCAATTAATGTTCACACTGGTACAGTTTTAATTTTCATATTTCTTGATAGGTCAAATGTATTCATCTCAACTTAAAATTTTTATAGTAGATAGTTCAAATCATGAGTTTTCTATGGACACCTAATTTGCATAAATTTGAGTTGTATAATCAAAGTTATGAATTTTTTAAAGTTTAGGGCCATATTATGTGACCATGGCAAAAGTAGGCTATATGGTTCCTTTATGTAAACGGGACTTGTATCATGGTCATGTGGATCAAAGCAAATATGTATATGAAAGTTATGGATTAAAATGGAAAAAAATTTCTACTTTTGGCCATAGGAAGTCCATTTAAGGTATTGAATGGCAAAAATATTGTTGCTACAAGTGTTGTTGTGAATGTTTTCTTACATGTTGCAATTAAATGATATGGAATATAATAAATATAGTAAGTTGTAGTAGTATGCAAGAAGATAATTGAACACTATCTCAGTAAAGTAATGATTGTCGTCAATAATGCCATAGCCTCACCCCAAACATAGTCCAAAGTGATCATTTTTTACAAAGAAGATTCAGATAAAGTAATCAACAATAAAGATGACCTTATAGTGATAACAACTATAATAAGACATTAGATGGTGAAATGCATCTTAGTAGACATAAGAGCAAGAGTTAATGTCTTACAACTCATCACTTTAAGAGACATGAGTCTCTCTAAGTTCGATCTCCACTTAGCGAAAAAGTTCATGTATAGGTTTGGAGGATCTCAATTATAGGTCGAAGGAATTATAGCTCTTGTTATACCTTGGAAAAAGAAAATTGTAGAGTAACATCCCTTAATATGTTTTACATCAAAAGAACATAATCCATTTACAATGTGATCTTAGGGTGAACTAGAATGAACAAGATAAGGGTGGCAATTTGCCCTTACAACATTTCTCTAAAATTAAGCATGCCTAATAGATAAGGCACTATCTAGGGTGATTAAAAAATAGCTTAATGATGCATGGTGAACACCATCAAAATAAATAAATAAAGGAGCATAATTACAAAAACATAAGGCAAAAAAGTGCATATGTTGTGGACAACGATGAAATCTCCAAGAAAGCTAAAAGGTTAGTTAACTTGCATTAAGATTTTGGAGAACTATTAACCATTTTTATATAGAAACAACTATTTGGGAAGCTCACTAAAAAGAGCAAGAAGGAAGAAATGCTAACTGCATAAAACTTGGTTGTCTTGAGCGAATAGAAAGAGCTACAACTATAAGGACAAGATGACCTTGAAAGATTACAAGTTAGCCCAAATCTAAAGAGATGCTTACAACTTGGTAAAGAGTTAATATTGAAGTAGTCCACAAAGTTGAAAACATTTCCTCTTGAGAATGTTAATGTCTTTGCATGGTTAGCATCAAACATCCTATGTATAAACCTTAAGATAATAGTGCATAGGCTAAAAGTGGACCTCGTTAAGAAGCCATTCAAGCAAAATGAAAGAATCTTTGGTGCATCCAAGAAAATTGCCATCAAATAAGAAGTGCATAAACTATTATAGGCTAGCTTCATTAAAGATGTCTAGTACCCTAAGTAGTTAGCTAATCCTGTCATGGTCACGAAAGCAAATGGGAAGTGGTGCATGTGTGTCAATGTCACTAATTTCAACAAAGCTTGCCTAAAAGATAGCTAGCCTCTTCACCATATAGATATATGATAAAGGCTATTTTCATATATTTTAATCCTCCTAATTTGGACATTTTGATAAATAATTATGGCTTATTACATTTAATTAGATGAGTTTTGACTTTATTAGCCATTTATTCACTCCATGAATTAAATTGTAAAATTATTTGTTTTAATGCATAAATTTGTTTAAATAATTTTGTAAAATTTTTTCTACTTAATTTTTTTCATTCTTTTGTGCAAATTTTGATGGACAATGGGAATGTAAAGAATGAAAATTAATTTGGAAAAGAAGTGGCTGGCATGTGGAGGGAGAAGTGAAGGAAGAAGCATCTCACATCACACAATCACACACCCATATGGTCTTTTTCTTTTTTTGCACATAACATGTAGACATCATTTGATTCTTGTATGGAAGCTTTCCTTCACACACACACACACACATACTCAAGTTTCAAGTGAAGAGAAGAACAACACACTCATCGGTTCACACACTCATGTAGGCAGCTCACTCCATAAACTCACACATACATATAGGCACTTCCATCTTCATTTAGCCGAAATCACACCTACAAGCTCTCTCTCTCTCTCTCTCTCTCTCTCTCTCTCTCTCCTAGTCACATGCAGGTCACGGCATTCACTAAAACACACTCCCTCACATTCACTTGTAAGCACTAGAATTATGCAAGTTAGAGGCTCCATGTTTTGGGTTCATTAACTCACCATTCAACCATTAAGATGCAGCCATCCATTTTAGACAAATACCATATCATTCATAGCTCACATAATCATGCACATAGCCACTGCACAAACACATCACAAGAACACTCCCTCACATAAGCTATCCACGTAGCTCCAGGTTAGACACTCCACACTCATGGATTGCCACTAGAACATGCACATATGCAGGGGAGAAGTTAGCTAACAAATACACACAGTAGAACACTTCACTCATTCACGATCCAGTCAACATTAACACACACCAAGATGTGGTTCAAGAAGAAAGCACATGGTTTTTTAAGGAAGCTATACGTAGGAAGAACACGTGATAAAGAGAGCTTAAGAAGTATGTGAGAGGAGCTTCATGAAGACACATGAACAAAAGGAAAAGGAGACTTGAGCAGAAGGTGTATTGTGAAGCTACGAGTTTGGGGACTCTATTAAGGAGGCAGCACACTTAAGCAAATGGAAAGAGGGAACATGTGAGTTTGGCTCGGGTTAGAGGGTCTAGGACGTGAGGAAGGAGAAGAAGCTGACGTGAAAATGATTCAAGAAGCCACAGGTTTATTAGAAAAGAGATTCAGAAGCATGAAGACGTGGAAGCAACAAATGAAGAACCATTTACATACAGCACACGTTGATGAGGTGCGACTAGAATACGTGAAAGAATAAAAAAATAAAGAGCATGTGAGAAGCACCGGGGGGATAAAAGACTCAGGTAGTAGAGGAAGGCAGGTGATTTAATAACACACTCAAGTAGTAGGCATGTTAGGCAGTGTAACATTCAGTCCCTCCGTAAACGTAAGAAACGCGAAACGTGAGAAACACGATGTTCTGTTTCTCCGTAAACGTCAGAAATGGGCTAAATATAAAAGAAAGTTCTTGAAATAGAAGGAATTGGGGTCAACTAAAATTATGATAAAATTTTAAATATTAGAAAATGAGGATTTGAGGTTTGAGACGCCCAAAAACCAAAGCCAGAAGAGCTTAGAAAATATGTCGAAGAAAATAGGGGCATTTTTGTAATTTTTGAAAAATTTTGAAATCTCATAGGAGGGCTTTTTAAATGAAAATTTTAAACTTTTCGAGGTTTTCAGAGGCCCCGAATACCATGGGAACCCCTAGAACAGTTGAAACTCTTCCAGTGAGCGATTTCGGCCTTTGGTTGATCAAAACTTTGGCTAAATAGTTCGGAAAAGGTAAATTTAAAAAATGAGTTGATATGAGCCTAAAATGAGGAAGCCAAGAAAATGGACTGTAAAAAGTTACATAAAGTGACTTTTAGCTTCTTCTTCTTATCCACGTTCTAGCAGCTCCCATTCTACGCTTTGTTTCTGCCCCAAAAACAAAGGAGGAAGCCAGCTCTCTTAGGCGCACAAGGAGAGGAGATTTTGAAGAGAGAAAAAGCAAGGAAAAGGTAGGAAAATTCAAGCTTTTTCTCTTGCAAGTTGCTCTTCCTTCTTCTCCTCTTTATTTCCATGAATTTGATGATGTTTTTGGGTTTGTATGGAGGGCAGAACAGAGGTGAAATTTTCAAATTTGGTGAGGGGAGACTAGCCAAGTGATGAACAAACCAAGAAAACAAAAAAACCAAGGTATTTCTTCTTGTTTTGTTGCTTCTCCTTGCTTGCTTCCTCTATGGAATTTTCGTTCACCTTAAAGTCCATTCTATAGGAGATAAATTCTAACCATATTAGGGTAAAATTAGGGGTTCTATAATGTGAGGATTAGGAAGATACAAGTGGAATTAATTAAGAAGCAAAAGAGAATCAAGAATGAGAAGTTATGGATTCAAAGACATAGGTAAAAATCTAATTTTATCTAAGAGTTTCCAAGCCTATGTGAATGTTTGTATGAGTTCCTAAGACCCCTAGAGAGCTTCCCACATGCACCTTCCGTCCAAGAAGCAAAGAAATTGTAAAAAAAACTAATGAACTCTAAGTAGAAAAAGTGTAGTGCATTTGAAGGGATTGTAAAAATTGATTTGATATATGAGTTTCCTTGCATGTGTGAGTATTTGATTGAGCTCCTAAAACCTCTAAGAAGCCTCCCAAGTGTGTCTCCCATCAAGAAAAAATTAAGAAGGCCATGAACTTTTCTTCCCCCCACAGTCTCGACCTAGGCAAGTTCCTAGAGCTAGGGAGAATTTTAAATTTTTCTAAGGTCATTCTTGAGTCATATGTGATGAGTGAAGATGAGCAGAGGCCTTGGAAAAAATTTAGAACTCAAAGAAAGTGAATTGGTACCATAGGTTCCATATTAGGACCTAAAGAAGCAACATGATGCTAGGCCTTTTGTTTTAATGATGTGATGACTCCAAGAGGCTTAAAAGGAGTCAAAAATCATATTTGAAAGGAAAGGATGAGGCTTAGAAGTCATTTGAGGGGTGTTGCTTCATTAGGTGCCTTTATGGACTATAATGGAGCTTATAGAGCAATCTAGAGTTTAAGCAAATTGTTTAGCCTTAGAATATGTCTCATGAACCTAATTGGCTCCCTTAAATCATGTCTAGGCCAAGAGAAACCATCTCCACTAAATTGTAGGTGTATAGCCGAGGCAAAGGAGGAAAATCCAAGGAGAAAAGTATGTAGATTTACACAAGGTAGCTCTCTTCATTTTCTGTCATGCATGGATTTGTATTTAGCTTGTTTTAGAATGTGTGTATGTATATTTTCAAGTTATGAAAAGTATGCTAGTATGCCTTTACATACCATGATTCTTGATGCCATGTTATGTTTTAAATGACTATATGATATTTGTATGAGTTTGCTTGAGTATGGAGAGGCCAAGAACTCTTCCCTTTAGTGAGGATGAGCCAAGAACCCTTGAGCTTGGTTGAGACAAAACACAGAGTTTCCCAAGAGCAAAGTGGGCTCCCAAGAGTATGGTTGAGTCCAAAGTGCTCAAGACATGGGTGAGATAAGTCCAAAATCCATGAAGAGAAGTGTGAGACCAATCCAAACACTTAGTGAGCTCTTGAATGATTTGTATGAGTTGCTCACATGCCAAGTTTGCTTTTAAAATGTCTATGGCTTTTATTTTCTCCATACATGCATTTGTAAAGCTTGCTTGCACATATTATATATGATTGAACGGAAGATGAGTTATTGGGATTCTTTAAATCTCATCCCCCTCCTCTCTAATGATCTAACATGCTAGGTGGACCAAGTAACTATGGTGAAGGGAGCCAACATCAATGAAGAAGGAAGAATGATAAGTTTATGTCTAGTTTTAACCATTTTGAAACCATAATTGTGTCTCTTGATGTATATGATGTTGTAAATGTGTTATGAACCTTGAGACATGTATAAATATGCAATTATGTGACGTTTATAACTATGGATATGATGTATGAGCTCTAGAATACAATTTAAGTATGTAATGCCAAATTATGCAATTTGGAAGTTTGATGTAAATGTGCATAAGTATGGGTGAGAAGGCTAAATGAGATGTATGAGGTTTGGGACCATTTGGATAGCTCACATAAGTCTTAAATGTACTTTTGCACTTACCCAAAAGGTGCCAAGACCAAGGAAAATCCATTTGGCAACTTCGATACCCTATATGCAGCCAAAATTGACCATTATGGAACCTTAAGTCACTTTTTAGCCAAATGAGTTAGTCTTGATCTGAGATTTGGCATGAAATTAGGTCTCATTGAGATATTTTTGGGAAGCTAAAGAACATAATTTTTGGAGGTCTAGAGAATATTTGATAAATTTTCAAAGTTGGGATTTTCTATTGATTCTGGTATATGCACTGTTCACACTGGCAGATTTGTATTCTGTGTCACCCAATGGGCAAATGGTGTCCAATGCTTGTAAAATTTTATAAGAATAAACCAGAGGTCATAAGCTTTCTGTGGCCACTGAGATCATCTCATTTGGAGGTCTGAGAAAAGAGTTATGCATTTTTGAAGTTGGCTGTCAATAGCAGTGGTGTCCCAAGAGTCCAGTCATTGTTTCATAAATTTCTAATGGCTAAACATATTGGTTTCATTCTAGAATTATTTTTAACATACATTTAACATTTGTAGCTTTCCATAATGGCTGAATTTGTGTGATTTCGATTTTTATAGAATTAGTTACAAATTTTAGAAGTTTGTATCAGTAATCTGAAACAGTAGCCCAGGCAACAGCGACCTCTGGATATTTTTGGATGTCAAACGTCCTCTGTGATGGTTGTTATGATTTGTACATATTTTTTGTGTGAAGTAGACATCCATAACTTCCCATAATAACCAAAATTTCATAATTTCTATTTTTCTAGATTTAGTTATGATTTTTCAAAATGTGGTCAGAAAGTGGAGCAATTCTGCTAAGAATGAAACTCTTTATTCCACACTTCAATTCAGTTTCCATGAGTTGTAAGCATATTTTTGTGATGCAAATGAGTTATAATGATGTAATTAAATATGAGAATGCATAGCATGAGCTCACACGGTCCACATGACACCAATTGCAAAATTTTAAAGTATGACGTAATACAAATAAGCCCACTATTTTCACTCCCTCTTTCATATACTCTCATAAGAATGATGATGTAAAGCCCATGAATGACATAAAATGAGCTAGAATTTATGGTGTTACAGGCAGCATTCATACGCATAATCTCATTCACACAATCTATCTCATTCCATTCACTTTCATATGCGCTCCATTTGTCCATTCATCTATGGCTCATTTCTTCATTTTTCCTCCATCATTCTCCACTTCATGAACCACTAATTCCCTCTTATGGCTAGCTTGGATGAAGAACTTGGATTGAAGCTTGAATCTAAAGAGATTATCAAAGGGATTGGGCTATGTTTTCTATTTTATTTTTCCTCTCTTTCTAACATTTTCTTTATTCATGTATTTGCTTGGTTAAGCTTATAATAAATTAGGATTGGTGTTGTTTATAATTGGTGGCTAGTTAGACATCAATTAGGAGAGTATTTGAATGATTAATAGATTAAACTAAGTGCTGAATTTTTATGTTCCTACAATTGTCTATGTATGTAGTCAAAGTATTTGATGAAATGCATGAGAGAATTTGAGTACTTAAATGTCTAATTTAAGGTCTCCTTAGAGTTTAATTAGTTAATTGAATATTCTAGGGTGATAATTCAAAGGCTAATTTTATTTAGTAATAATTCAATTCAAGTGTTTATTGATCTTAATAATAAGAGTTAATGATTCGATGTAGAGTTAAGGTTTCAATTCAATATTAAATTGCTAATCTCTTGAATCTTGTGTGGTTACTCAAAATAACTTGCTATGAACACAAATAAGAACTCTTAAACCAAAACCAATGATAATTGAATTAGGATAAAGATAATGGATACTAATGGATGAATTCAAAGTTAGTCATATGTCTATCGTTCACTTCTTAGTTCATGTATTTATGTAGTAGTTAGAAATTGTAATTCATTCTAATTTTAGTTAGTTTAATTAAATCAAAATCCCCTTTAATTAGATAGCTTTTAGATTTTCTCTTACACTTAAAAAACTCAATTGAACATTGAAATCCATTTCTAAGGGAAACAATCTAGGTTGTACCCTATATTACAAATCTTACTTAACTTAATTTATTTAAGGTTGCTCGACACAACCATCAATATACTACTAGACAAATCATCAAGCTACTAACTCCTAAGTTTTCTGGATGCTTACTCAAGGTATAACTAGATTAAGATGGCAAAAGACGATGTAGAGAAGACTGCCTTCGTGACCAAATGAGGGACGTACTATTATGAGGCCATACCTTTTGGCCTTAAAAACACAATGGCCACCTACCAAGGGCTATTTAACAAAGTGTTTTGAAAGCAAATAGGAAGGAACATCAAGATATATGTTAATGACATACTGGAAGCTGATCATATAAAAGATATGAAAGAAACGTTTGATACATTATAAGCTTACAATATAAGGCTAAATCCAATCAAATGTGCATTCAAGGTAAAAGTCAAAAAGTTATTAGGTTTTATGATAACCTAAAGAGAAATAGAAGCCAATATGCCAAAAGTGAGAATAGTCCCAAATCCACCTTCACCACAATGTAAGGATGTACAAGTTCTAATAAAGATAGTTGTAGCTCTTTATATCCAAAAAGGCTACCAAATGCCTACTATTTTTCAAGGTCTTACATAGACTTAAAGAGTTTAAATAGACAGAGATGTGAACAAGCATTTTGTGACCTAAAAGAGTAATTAAGCTTATCGTTGCTATTGATCGCTTCCTCATAGAACAAGCTTATATTTACTTTTGGTGTCATAAGAATCCATAGCTTTGGCACTAGTACTAAAAAAAGAAAGTAACCAATACCTTGTGTATTTAATGAGTAAGATTTTAAATACAATGTTATATTTAATCATAATAACTAAAAGATTGCATCTATACTTCTAGGCCTACTCTATCATTGTATTGATAGACTAACTATTGAGACAAACCCTCCATAAAGTAGAGCTAGAAGGCTAGTTAAATGGGCAGTGGAACTATTTGAACTTGATATCTCTTACCTACCATGTGCAATTATCAAAGCCAAGTCTTGTTAGACTTTATTTCTAAAATTTCTATTGTAGGTAGGAAAATTGGCCCTGAGGAGAGCTTTAAATGGATCTTACATGTCAAGAGCTCTTCCAACATCAAATGTAATGGAATGAGTATGAACACCATATTTTGTCCAGACATATTCCAAAAATAACAATAAAATTAAATTAGTAAAATATTAAAAAATAAGAGAAAAAGAAAAGAAATGAAGAAAAAATAAGAGAAAGAAAAATGAGAACAAAGAAAGAAAAACAAATCAATTAAAAAATTAAAAAAAAAAAAAAGAAGAGAGATCAAAATTAAATCACAAGAGAGGAAAAGCCCTAAGGAAAAATGAAAAAAAAAAAGAGAAAAAGAATGAAGAAAAAGAACTGAAAAGATAAAAAATAGAAAAATAAAAAAAAAATCTCAATCTAACTCAATCTGTTAACTCCAACTTCATGTAATCCAACTAGTTTTTTTAGTCTTATTACCTTAAACCCAATTAAAAAAATCAATCAAATAAAAATTTTAAAAAAAATTAATTAAAATTAAAAAATGAAGAAAAGGAAAAGTTAAGGGAGAAAGAAAAAACAAGGGGTAAAAATAAAATTGTTTAAATAAAACACCATCTTTAAGAAAGTAAAAAATCAAAAAAAAAAGAGTAAAAAAAAGAAACAAATGCAAAATCTTCTGGTTACAATTCTTGTGTGGGCCTGTCAACCCAATTTCAAAAGCTCAGGCAACAAAACAAAAAGAGTAAGACTTGTTAGAGAAATAAAAGAGGGTGCCCAATCTGAAGCCCAAAATCATTTTCTCCGGTGGGCTCCATTTTACTATACCCTAGCCCAACTCCAAAAGAAATGGTTTCCACCCCCCCCCCCCCCCCCCCCCCCCCCCCCCCCGCGCGGAGAAAAGGAGGCACGTCCTTTACTATAGAAGGGGAAAAAGGAGAAAAAGCCCGACGGCACGGACAGGTCCTGGCCATCGAGCACACACTGGCAGTCACGAAATGAAATCGCAGAGAGGAGGGAAGAGCAGACAGGCTGTGGCAGCGTGATTTGAGCAGAGGAGTGGAGCAGGAATGGAGATAAAGCAAGATGCGCATGGCCGAAGATAAAAATCACCTTAAAAATCTCTAAATTCGTCTTGGTTCTGGGAAGAGGTTATGGAGAAAGGAGACGAGAGGTGGTTCATCGAGGGAGAGAGGCCGAGAGTGAAAGGGAGCCACGGAAGAGCCGAGAAGGAGAAATGGGGGGTGGAGATGGGAGTCTGAAACGCAGAGCAGACGCACTGGTGACTGAGCAGATTCGAGCTTCACTCCTTCGGGCCTTTATCAATGACAAAACTCTTATGTAGAGACTCTACTGACCATTAGGTAGATGCAAACTTCACAGGTTTCCCCTTCAGCGATGGAAACAGCAGAAGTCCAATAGGATTTAGGGATTGAGATTTCGCTAGCCAAATCGCAAATGCCTTGAAAAGCTACGGTTCATTTGCAGGTGCTTATTTCACTGTCCTTTTATCTTTGAAATTTGATGTATTCTTGTATTCGGTGCGAAATCTAAGCCTGATGCGAGTTCCCTTTTTTTTTGGTTCTAGCATGTCATGAATTATTCTCCTTTGGTTTGCTTTGATTCTGAAATTTAAATACCACTTTGCTGAATCTAAACTTTCCTTCGGTCTCTAATAGTGGAGATTGACATGTTGTGTGAGGATTATCTAATTGGAATGAATGGTACTTGCCCAGATTGATGGAAGCTGCTGGTGTCTTTGGATTAATCAAGTGATTTGGAATAGGTTTAGTGTCTCTGATTTAAGCCAGGAAAGGGGGTTGTTTTTTGGGCTTTTGGATTTTATAGGAGTCTATAGTCTCTACTCTGACAAATTGAAGTGATATGGTTCTATTCCCCGAACGTTTGTCGAAAGTCAATATATTTGATAAATCGTGGTTCGGTGATGATATCTGAGTAATTCTTGAACCCTATTATGACCTATTAATGCTTGGATGTGTTAAACTCTTCTCAGCATTCCTGCTTAGCAAAATATTTGAATTCAAGGATCTGTGTGACCTGCATTCATCTGGTAACATATAGGAATGTGAGTTGAAGCTTTTTTTTTCTAAAGACATGTCTGATATAGAAATTGTATGGCATCCTGTTGTGTGTGTGTGTGTGTGTGTGTTTTGTTTTTTGGAAGTTCGGATTTCAGTTTGCCTTTGATTTTGTCTAATGGATGGTTGCATGATCGCGCAGCTTGTTTTGTCTATAAGGCATGATAATGGGTTTTTCGTTTTCACAATTCTATGGAAATCTTAAGTTTGAAATATGCGTGAAATGATAGAGTTTTTTTTTATGAAAGCGAATTGCCACACTCTTTGATGAATAGACAGATTTCATGAGTTCGGGAGCTTTTAGGAATTCTCTTTCACACACTGTTTTTTGGCATCTGTTGTTTAATGATTTATAAGATTTTCTTTTTTTTTCTTTTTTTTTGTGGTCATGGAAATTAATGTGCATTTTATTTTTTGTGTGAGGACCATGGCGTGTGGCCATGACTCGAAGACGTGATGTGTTAAAGAAGATGCATTAAGCGAAATTTCTTGTCGGGTAAGTTCCGACCCGCACGAAAGGCGTAACAATCTGGGCACTGTCTCAGAGAGAGGCTCGATGAAATAGACATGTCGGTGAAGATGCGGACTACTTGCCCCTGGACAGAAAGACCCTATGAAGCTTCACTATTCCCTGGGATTGGCTTTGAGCCTTTCCTGCGCAGCTTAGGTGGAGGGCGAATAAGGCCTCCTTTCGGGGGCCCGAGCCATCAAGAGTTCAGCTGATGGCCAGGAGAGAAACTTCATCTTTTCTTACATTTTATTTTTATGGATATAGCGTGAAGTATGCTATGAAATTAATTGGATGTACACAAATCACACACATTCACAAGCTAGTGTGTTTGTAAATATTCTTATATTTTATTTTTGTTTTATTGCGTGATCTTTTATAATTATCGTGTGAAATTATTTTTGTCTCCTTAGACACATAAAAATTAATCCAAGGATCATATGTGACAATAAAGTTTTGTTAGTACTTATTAGATTTCGAATTTACATTTTAATAAGTTTTTGAGCTTCAATGGCTCATATCAAATTGATTTTTTTTAAAGAAAATTAAAAAACAAAAAACAAAAAAGGGGATAAAAAAATAAATAATCTTTTCAAAGTTAATTTTAAGTAACAAAGTTTTCATAACTTTTCATTTTTTAAAAAAATATGATAATAAGCAATAACTAATTAAATTCCTTTTTTTTTTTGGAAACTTTAGAGTTTTCCTCTACCTTTCATTTGACAAATCAGAAATTAAAATATATTTTATAAAAATATCAAAAAGGGAGTCTAAAAAAAAAGAAGAATCGAAAAATAAAAAATTATCAAAAAATAAGATATTAAAAATCAGTCAAAAAATAATAAAAATCATTTAAAAAAAGAGGGTAAAGAAGCAAAATGGATTTTGTCTTTTGCAAATTAAAATTTGCTTCGTTTGTAAGATTAAAAAGTAATTTTTACTCTTTCCCTTTTCATCAAAAAGCTAGTTAGATTATAAAAGTTTTATTTTTAAAAAAACTATATTAAAAAAATCAGCAAAATCGAAATACAAAAAAAAAAGAAATGATATAAGAAACAAAAGGATCAAAACAAAAAAAATTAAAAATTAAAGAAATTAATAAATCAAAAAATCAAAAATCAAAACAAAAAAAGGGAAGGAAGTCAAAAATGAAAAGAAAAAGAATGAAAAAAATAATAATAAAAAAAAGAAGAAGAGAAAATTTAAAAATGCAAGAAGGTAAAGAAATAAAATTAATTTTACCTTTAACAAATCAAAATATATCAATTAATTTTAAATTCATTTTATTTGCTAAGGAGAAAAGTAATTTTTATTTTCTTTATCTTTTCACAAAATAAAAATAAAAAACAACACAAAAATGAAAAAATTAAAATTTCAAAGAAACAAAACAAAACAAAAATAAACACATAATAAAAACAAACAAAAACAAAAATAAAAATAAAAAACACAAAAACAAAAACAATGTACCAACTATCAAATTTTTTTTTGAACTATGTGGATTTTGATACCTCCCGAATAATATGTAGGCCCTAGGCTCTCATTATAAGTCAAGTTCACTCTTGTAAATAAGTATTTTTTTAAATTTTATTTTCCTAATTTCTTTCCTTCTATTTTGCTCTTAATTTTATTTCTTTAATTTCTTTTCCTTCTTTTTACTTTTAATTTTATTTCCTTAACTTCTTTTTTTCTTATTTTACATTTGATTTGTTAGGGAGAATTAAAAATAGAACAGAGACTATATTAATTTTGAATAATTGACTTAGGGTATCCATTCAAGGAATGGGTATAGTGGATGCTTAACACCTTCCCCACTTACAGTCAATTCTTGAATTTATTATTTGGTTCATAGACCATTTTTCTTCAAAAAGACTTTTTTAAAATTTTGTCTTTTAAAAAATTAAAAGGTCGTTGTCCACAAAACGCAAGTAAGGAAGGTTGTTGTCATGTTTTTGAATGAATAATAAAAAAACACACATTAATTTTATTTATTAAAAAATTTAATATCAAACATTAAGAAAAGTAAACATTATACTTAAATTTTATAAAAAAATATATATTCTAGAGAACTACTAACCATTTTTATATGAAAACAACTGTTTGTGAAGCTCACTAAAAAGAGCAGAGAGGAAGAAATACTAATTGTGTAAAACTTAGACGTCCTGAGTGAATAGAAAGAGCTATGACTATAAGGACAAGATGACATTGAAAGATTAAAGGTTAGCCCAAATCTAAAGAGATGCTTACAACTTGGTAAAGAGTTAATATCAAAGTAGTCCTTGAAGTTGAAAACATTTCCTCTTAAGAATGTTAATGCCTTTGTGTGGTTAGCATCAAACATCCCATGTATAAACCTTAAGATAATAGTGCATAAGCTGATAGTGGATCTCGTTAAGAAGCCATTCAAGTAGAATGAAAGAATCTTTGGCAAATCCAAAAAAATTGCCATCAAATAAAAAGTGCATAAACTTTTATAGGCTAGCTTCATTAAAGATGCTTGGTACCCTAAGTAGTTAGCTAATCCTGTCATGGTCAAGCAAGCAAATGGAAAAGGGTGCATGTGTGACAATGTCACTAATTTCAACAAAGTCTAACTAAAAGATAGCTAGCCTCTTCACCATATAGATGTACTACTAGATAAATCATCAAGCTACTAATTCCTAAGATTTATAGATGATTACTCAAGATATAACTAGATTAAGATGGCAAAAGAAGATGTAGAGAAGACTACCTTTGTGACTAAATAAAGAACTTACTATTATGAGGTCATACCTTTTGGCCTCAAGAATAGAATGGCCACCCACCAAGGGCTGGTTAACAAAGTGTTTTGAAAGCAAATAAGAAGGAACATCAAGATATATGTTAATGACATGCTGAAAGTTAATCATATAGAAGATATGAAAGAAACCTTTGATACATTATAAGCTTAAAATATAAGGCTAAATCCAATCAAATGTGCATTCAAGGTAAAAGTCAAAAAGTTATTGGGCTTTATGATAACCTAAAGAGAAATAAAATCCAACCTGCAAAAAGTGAGAATAGTCCTAGATCGACCTTCACCACAATGTAAGGATGTACAAGTTCTAATAACAATAGTTGTAGCTTTTTATATCCAAAACAGCTACCAAATGCATACTATTTTTCAAGGTCTTACATAGACTTAAAGAGTTTAAATGGATCGAGATGTGAACAAGCATTCTATGACCTAAAAGAGTACCTAAGCTCATCTTTGCTATTGATCGCTATCTTATAAAACAAACTTATATTTACTTTTGGTGTCATAAGAATCTATAGCTTTGGCACTGGTACTGAAAAAAGAAGGTAACCAATACCTTGTGTATTTAGTGAGTAAGATTTTGTAGGCAACTGAGAACAACTGCATAGTGTTAGAGAAGCTAGCATTATATTTAATCATAATAACTAGAAGATTGCATCTATACTTTTAGGCCTACTCTATCATTATATTGATAGACCAGTTATTGAGACAGACCCTCTACAAACTAGAGCTATTAGGAAGGCTAGTTAAATGGGTAGTGGAACTATTTGAATTTGATATCTCTTACTATGTGCAACCATTAAAGCCAAGTCTTGTTAGACTTTATTTCTAAAATTTCTATTATAGGTAGGAAAATTGGCTCTGAGGAGAGCTTTAAATGGATCATACATGTCAAGTGCTCCTTCAACATCAAATGTAGTCGAATGGGACTAATTCTCAATGACCTATTCAATAAGAGTTTTGAATACTCTTTAAAACTAGAATTTCTAGTGTATATCAATGCTGCAAAGTGCCTATTCAAGGTATGACTTTTAATAAACAAGCCTATCTATTGGCTTGGGCATGTATCCTAATTAGTTTTTCATTGCCTCCACCAATGTATTAGGAAAGAACATTAAGGTTATCAGCTAGTCTCATTCATGGCATAGTTGCCCCTGGTACAGATGATGCTTGGCCAATCGGTTGTTGAATAAGAATAATGCATTGAACACCTAATTAAGGTGCAGAGTATGAGTTCATGGGAATTATTTGCTAGGTCTTCATTTGTTAGATTGGTGTTAGGAATAGTATAGGTTGTAGTGTATTTATTCAAAATTCTTACATATCAACTAGTTATTGATTGGCCAAATTTTGGCACATAGCATTTGCTCTAGATAAATCATACCCATTTCTTTTAGAGAAAAGCCTTGAAGTGGTTACTAAAATGTTTGGTGGTGTAGAAGCAAGTTTCCTAGTGATCTACACTTGCCTATGTTGGAGATTGTTAGCACTTAAGCCTACTGAGCCACAAGCACTACTTTTAAGGAATGAGCCGAAGTATACTAGTGAAGGGCAAAAGAACTAAGGATATTTAGCCAATACTTGAGTTTTTAGGAGGGTGTTGGTTATGGTACTACATATATGCCCCTTTAATCTAGGTTGTTTGCCCCCTAATTTATTTCAAGGCCAATCCCTTCTCATTTACTATGTATCTCATTCACTACCATTGGTTTCAGTATGTCGGCAAAGGTTGTCAACATGGTAGGAATGCATTTTTACATCCCTTCCATTACATGACGCTTCAAGAATAGTACTATGATGGTCATCAATGTAGATGGCTCTAAAATGTTATCCTTCATCAGGGTAGTGTTAGTACCTTCTTGATTGCTGTAGTATGTCATTAAACAATGTCTCCATGTCAACTAGGCTTGAGTAAAGATAACCATAAAAGCTCTTGAAGCTTTTAAACATGCAAAATAAAAAACTTGCATGGATCTCATTGGACATGTCAATTTTTATAAGATGGTGGTAAATTTTTTCAAAAAAAGATAAGTTAACTAGTCAAGATAGCTTAGCCATGGGAATAGTCTTGAAAAATAACCTTCGAGTCTTGTTTTACAAGTGGAATGAGGAGACAGGACAAAACTCTCCTAAAAGAAAGGTTCTCATAGGTCTTAAGCATAACTCAGTATATGATTGAAGTCTCGAATGTGCATAATTAATGAGGGCAAAGAGTTTGTAAATAGAGAATGCTTATTGAATTTGATAATTAAGAATTGTACAAACTCTGAATTGAAAGAAAAATGACAACAAAAATGTTGCAAAAGAATTTGACAACTACTATTTTGTTTGAAATTGATTAAAAATGATAAATAACTAAAAGCAATAAATAAAATAATAAATAAAGTGAATGAATAACTAAAAGTAAAAGAGCTGTTATGTGAGTTTCATAAGAGATTTATGTGTATCTAGCTTGGTAGCCCTTGCTCCCAATTTATAACTTGCTCAATAGCAGCACACATTCCCCGCTTAGTCATTCCCTTCCCGTGTTCTCTCATTCATATCATGGTCTAGCGTTGGACATTGTATGGCCTGATTGTCTTCCAAGGTTGCACATGTTAAATTGGTTTCCATTGCTATCGTGTCTTCTAACCATAACTAATAGCCTTGTATTTTTTTATGCCAACAATACTTAACAACACACTATATTTTGCTAATGATTTGATTTAATTTATTTTATCTAGCCTATTTACCTGATTAATGAATATTATATTTATCTCATAATAATCTATTAATCATCTAACTAATACATATTTATTATGATTTTAATCACATTGCACCATTTATTGGATTTATTAACTCTAATTTACATGATATGTTTTTATTATGATTATGTACTCGAAAAAATATTATATAAAAAATAAAATATCTCATAATTTAAACATATATACTGAAAAATATCCCCACGTTGCATAGGTGAAAAATGTCTTAGGATTCTTTACATTATTGTACATGCAATAAAAGAGAGAATGAAATAAACAAAAAACATATCTATAAGACACATACCCTTTATTTATTTATTTACGGTGAAGACCCAGTTAATAAGTAAATGCTTTGAAAATTCAAGACTGTAGTACCAATTTTCAAGCCGAAGCTGTCATCGTTTCATTTTTTGTGGCTGGACCCTTCGGTTTGATTCGCAGGAGCAACCTTGTCATACTCTTCGCCACAAAAAAAAAAAAAAAAAGAAAACTGTCATACCCAATGAATATTGGGTGACATTTGTAATTATCTCCGCAAAACGCAAGTAAGGAAGGTCGTTGTCATGTTTTCGAAGGAATAATAAGAAACACACATTAATATCATTTCTTGAAAATTTAATAACAAACCCTAAGAAAAATAAACATTGTACTTGAATTTTACTAAAAAATATAGACACTTAATTTGATAACGTATTTAATTACTTCTATCAATTAAAGTTCCATGCTGGTAGGAATGCTCCATTCTAATTTTTTTAATACACAATTAGAAAACACTCATCATTATCGTGAGAGAGACTATGATGCGAGATTCAGAATATCCCAAAAATTACTCATTGAACTTTTGTTATTATTTTTATAGTATAAGCATTTATAATAGTTGGCAAAAAAAAAGCATTTATAATAAACAGCTGCAAAGTATATATTCTATAATTAATATTATAAATTTTCGTTTTCATGTGAACTCTTTAATGGTGTTGAGAAAAAAAATACTCTTTAATAGTAGGATTTGTACGTAAGATTAAAAATGTAAAAATGAGTGAAAAATTGACAACATACTAAATCACACATCATATATAGATAAAATTATGGAGAAATTTAATAATTTAGTCACGAAAGGTTACTTTCTTTTAAATTGATTTTTTAAAGATAAATTTTTTTAATTTTAACTATTAAAAAATTACTTTTCTTTCAATCTGATCTACCAAAAATAAAATTTTTTAATTTAATCCTTGAACATTTTATTTTAATCAAAATGATTTCTCTTCTAGATAAGAACAATATCTTATATTGCCGTCAACTAATGATATAGATTTGTCAAATGTCTTCAAACCCCAAAACATTATTTTTGTATAAAAGCTAGATTTCATTGTATCAAAAAATTACAAATACTTCTCAAAAGAATCATTTTGATTAGCAAAAAAATGTTTGGGAAAAAATTGAGATATTCTATTTTTAAAAGACCAAGTTGAAGAAAGAGTAATCTTCAAGGATAAAATTGAAAAAATTTATTTTTAAATGACTAAATTAAAGGAGTGATATTTCAAAGACTAATCAAAATTAGACAAAATAATTAATTTACTTTAAAATTATATAATAAAAATTAGATGCCATCATTGCCAATAAAAAACATGATAATTGAAAAATTATACACTTATTTAGAAATATTATATATTTATTATATCATAATTAAAAAATCATACATTAAACATATTTTAATTAAAGAACTTAATAATAAATAAAGATATAATTTTTTTTTCATGCTTTATTCAATCTACTATTTATCCAACCATTTGACCTAGCTTCAGACAGCAACACGTTTTCTTTTTTGAAATGATAATTAAGAACAAAATCATGCAAAGGGTAATCACTACAATTAAGACTGCAATAACATAGACAGAAAGTCAAATTAGAGACCCAAACTATAAATCAATCAAGGCGATAATAGAGGCATTTTATGGATTGAGAATCCCGGTGTCCGTGTTCTGTTTGGAGGGAGTTTTTTTTCATATTTTTGGTGTTCTGCATAATATATAGGATAAATTTTATTTTTAATTCTTATACTTTTATTTACTTTTTAATTTAATCTTCATTATTAAAAAAATTAATTTAATCATTATCGTTATACTTTTATTAATATTTTATTAAATTTTATTAATGCGACTAATTATATAATATTTTATCATTTTAAACATGCACATTTCAATCAATATATTCAAATTATTTAACATATTGCATCACTTAAACTATCTATTTTTATTTATGTTATTAACATACATCCAAAGTATCAAAATAAAATATAATTAATTGTATCAATAAAATTTAATAAGTAAAATTTTAATAGTAAAAATTAAATTAAAAATACTTTTAATTTTGAGGATTCAATTATTTTTTAAAATTATTAAAATTAAAATAAAATTATTAAAAATAAAAATTTTTTACCTTATATATATATATATATATATATATATCAGGCCTAAAACAAAGGAAAATAGAAAAAAGAAAAACCGACAAGAATCCAGGCTCCAACGACAGTCCCAGATTCAAGAATTCATTTGGAGCGCCAAATGAAAAGTAAAAACCCTAAGAAAGAAACAAATAGAGGAAGGAGAGAGAGGGTCAAACCAAGGAAGAAGACATCCACTTCATTTTCACACAAGCCCACCTCTGTCACTGTGTCATCTGTCAGATCTGCACCCACAACTCCCTAACACTGTTTGCTTATTATCCATCACCATCTATTCATCATTTTCTTCAAACGCCTTTTGATTTCTGCATCACAAAATGATCTTTGATCTACAATCATCAAGCTGGAATAAATGTGGATATTGTATATAAATAAATGTAAATGGGTCTAATTTTTTTTCCTTTGATTCTGGAGGATTAGCTTGAGCTTCATTCAATAAGGTCCACCCACCCAAGTAAGCAAAAATGTCAGAAATGCGGGTTTCTGATCTCCACTTGAAGAAGGAGCTCACTCAAATTCGCAAAGCTGCTCGTGTATTAAGGGATCCTGGTACTACTTCTTCCTGGAAGTCACCACTTAGTTCGTCGAGATCTGTCGCTGTTGCTTCTGCTTCTGCTTCCGCGTGGAAGAACAATGGCAACTCTCAACTTCATTCTCAGTTATCTCTCCCATGTGGGAACAACAATGGGAAGGAGAAGATGGTGTTCTTGTACAATTGGAAGAATTACAAATCGTCAAGCGAGAAACACAATGGCGATGATAGAGAAGAACAAGAGTATGATGAAGATGGTGGTGGGAATGATGGATCTTCGTCTCTTCTTGGAAGTTTCGAGGATAGCCTTAGTGATGCTCGCAATGGTTGCGATTCGAAGAGCGATACTTACTTGGGGGTTGGTGGAAGTGGGATTCGTTCTTCCATTTTCAGGTGTAAAGATGCAAATCCTGTTTCGTTGGGTGCACCATCGACCAGAAGAGCAATTGGGATTAAGAAAAAGAGTAAGAAAATCGATAATACTCATTTGGATATTCTAAGAAAATATAAGCAAAGAGAAACCAATCTTGGTAAAAATTTGGTAAATCCCAAGCATCATCGATCAATGGCTTATAGCCGGGAGGACTCAGTTGAGCAGTCTGATGATACTGAAGATTACTGCGATTCTGAAGATTTAACACGAAACTCAGGGCCGTCTCCTTTGCTTATGAAGCTTAAGCATAAGAATTGGTCTCGCTCTAACTCGAAGTTATTGAGAAGTAGTAGAAAAGAGGATTCTTCTTATAGTACCCCTGCAATGTCTACTAGTTCTTATAATAGGTATGGTCAACATAATCCCAGTACTGTTGGATCCTGGGATGGCACGACAACCTCGGTGAATGACGTTGATGATGAGGTAGATGATCTTTTGGATTTGCCTGGTCGCCAGGGATGTGGCATTCCTTGCTATTGGTCAAAGAAGACTCCAAAGAATAGAGGGATGTGTGGGAGTTGTTATTCACCTTCGCTCTCAGACACTCTAAGGAGGAAAGGAAGTAGCATGCTCTGTGGAAGTCAAACTATCTATCCTAGACACCGGAGATCCTTGTCAAGCTCCAACAAGCGGAGAATTTCCTCGAGGAGTGCTCAAGGTGTTCTCCCATTGCTCACTAACAGTGATGATGTTAGAGGAGGTTCATCTCTAGGAACTGGCAGGAGTGATGATGAACTTTCTACAAACTTTGGGGAGCTTGATCTTGAGGGTATAAGCAGGTTGGATGGAAGAAGGTGGTCATCAAGTTGTAGAAGTCAAGAAGGATTGGAGATTGTAGCTTTCAATGGAGAAGGGGATGAGGAAGGCACGCCAGAAAATAGTAGGAGTTTCAGTCAGAAGTATAAACCTATGTTCTTTAGTGAATTAATAGGGCAGAATATTGTGGTCCAGTCACTCGTAAATGCTGTTTCAAGGGGTCGAATTGCTCCTGTTTATCTTTTCCAAGGTCCACGTGGGACTGGTAAAACATCAACAGCCAGGATTTTTGCTGGTGCATTGAATTGTATAGCTCCCAATGAAACTAAGCCTTGTGGCTACTGCAGGGAATGCTCTGATTTCATATCTGGCAAGAGCAGGGATCCTTTGGAAGTTGATGGAACCAATAAGAAAGGGATTGATAGAGTTAGACATCTATTGAAAAGATTATCAGTGGGGTCTTCATCAGCCTCCTCACGATACATGGTCTTTGTTATTGACGAGTGTCATTTGTTACCCTCTAAGACATGGCTGGCATTTCTTAAGTATCTGGAAGATCCACCTCAGCGAGTTGTGTTCATATTTATAACAACTGATCTTGACAACGTGCCCCGAACAATACAATCTAGATGCCAGAAGTACCTTTTTAACAAAATTAAAGATGTTGATATTGTAGCACGGCTGAGAAAAATATCTTCTGAGGAGAACCTTGATGTTGAAACAGATGCATTGGATCTTATTGCTATGAATGCAGATGGTTCACTTCGGGATGCAGAAACTATGTTAGAACAGCTGAGTTTGCTAGGAAAAAGAATTACCACTTCTCTTGTCAATGAACTTGTGAGTTTTTCCTGACTATTATCATTTAACCTAATCCGAAAATATAACTATTGCTCTCTGATATTTTGATAATCAATAATGTTTGCTTTAATGAATATTATATGGTCACTTGATATGATTCAAACTTAATGCTGTGGTGCATTACCTGCAACAGGTGGGTGTTGTTTCAGATGAAAAATTACTGGAACTTTTGGAGTTAGCAATGTCATCAGACCCTCCAGAAACAGTGAAAAGGGCCAGAGAATTGATGGACTCTGGAGTTGATCCCATTGTTTTGATGTCTCAACTGGCTAGCCTCATTATGGACATCATTGCCGGATCATATCCTCTCATAGATGACAAACCTAGTGATTCGTTTCTTGGTGGACGAAGTTGTAAGTATAATCCTTGTTCTAATATGGATGTGATTTTGATCTTCGATCTTAAATATTTGTACTGATACTGTGAAAATTCTATAATCACCTACAGACATATACGAGGTGTTATTTACAGTAATACCCTTTCTCACCTTTTCTCAGTCAACTTGGGTGTGAAAGAAAAGTTCATTAATTGTCATCTAAATCAGAGAGGAATTTAGCAAACATGATTGACAAAGTTGTCAATGGAAATATTTTAATCTTTTATCGTTAACTTAGGGCATAATGTTGGCAAATGATACTTTTATGCTATAAGCTTAACGATTCAGTGCATGTTTAGCCCTGCAAAACAAACTAATGCAGCTCTTTTTTTGTGGTGTATACTTGGAAAGCTGGAGTATTGCATGAAAAGATACATTAACAGCTATGTATTATAACTATTCAGAATGCCAAACTTCCTGTTTCTTAATTTTTGATTCTGACCTTAGGCTTTGGTAGATATTCCCAGCACAGTTAATATTCAAATAATGTGATATGTGAATTTGACATTATCAAGTTCGTTGCCACCCTTTCTGGGTGCTATGTATTGCTTCTGACTTTCATTGTGTATTATAATTATGAGAACCCCAAACACCTGATTGATCATTGAGATGCACGCTTGGGTTTCATGCTCAGTGAATGAGTCAGAGTTAGAGAGATTAAAGCATGCTTTGAAGCTTCTCTCAGAGGCTGAGAAACAGTTAAGGACTTCTAGTGAACGCTCGACATGGTTCACAGCTACTCTGTTACAGCTTGGCTCAATGCCTTCACCAGATCTTACTCAGTCCACCAGCAGCAGGAGGCAGAGCTGCAAGACAACTGATGATAACCCATCAAGTGCTTCAAGAGAAGTGACTGCTCACAAGCATAAGTCAGATGTTCAGTGTTTGCCTCGAAAATCAACATCACCTACATCCCTGCAAAAAGCCGTAAATAGTAATCCTGGCCATCAAAGAGAGTTATCATCAAAGTTTGATGGTTTCAGCTTGAATTCAAAGCCGTCAAATAGCCCAGTCATAGATAATGATGCCACACCTATCTCATGTGATGATTATACAGTTAGTAATGTGATGTTTAGCTGCATAGATTCAGGAAAGTTATATGATATCTGGGCACGATGTATTGGGAGGTGTCATTCAAAGACATTGAGGCAGCTGCTACATAGTCATGGAAAACTTGTATCCATATGTGAAGTTGAAGGTAAGCTGATAAGACGTTTGTCCACAATTAAACATATTGCTTGCCAAAGTGAATTTAAGAGCATTTCTGGCAAACCCAGTTGTAGCAACTGAATAAGATGCTTCTTTTAGCCATGGACCATGATGTATAAATTGTGTGAGGTGGCCAATAGTCAAACATTCACTTATGTGTTGTTACTGATGGTTATCATTAGTTCTTTACTAATTGATTGCTCTTGCACCTGCTAATTCAAGATTTTGCTTGATCAGCAGATATGATCTTGTGTGACCATCTTTTCATTTCTGTTGTAATTTCTATTTTTAAAAGACGAAAGTTGACATTTGGGGCATAGCATGGTCAATAAATGTCAACTCGATTTGAATACTTATTGTCAAGAAAATGGATCACATCGCCGGTGCTGGGCTTGTTTTCTTTCATATTGCGCTGCTATCTTCATTCCTTCTTTCTTATTTCTTTGCAGCACTGAGAGAAAATTCTTTCTCTTCATATTCTTCATCTGAATCTACTATTTTGCACCTTACTACTTAAAGTCAACCTCTCTTCTGTCGTGTCCTTTTTCCCCATGTATCTATTGAAGTTCTCTCTTTTTCTCTCCTAATATGGTTTTTCTTGCAGGTCTGCTGGTTGCATATGTTGCATTTGGGGATGGAGATATTAAACTTAGGGCTGAAAGGTTTTTGAGCAGCATTACAAATTCCATGGAAATGGTTCTGAGACAAAATGTAGAGGTCAGAATTATCCACTTGCCTGATGGTGAAGGTGAAGATCGGATCAATCTGCCAGGCCTAAAGCCGGCGGAGTCAATGATAGCAAGTGGGAAGGAACGTAGAGGAGGTCACACAAAAGGAAGAGATGCTTTTTCAGATTTTCCTCCTGTACTGGATGGAAACTTTCAATCTACTAATGATTCATCGGATTTACTGGCTGATGGAAATGGTGTAAGAGAGACAAGATCAGATATTCCAATGCAAAGGATTGAATCCATTATTCGTGAGCAGAGGCTGGAGACTGCCTGGTTACAGGCTGTAGGAAAAGGTTCCCCTGGATCATTAAGTCGTTTGAGACCTGAGAAGAATCAGGTGCTGCCTCAGGAAGGTATCTACTGTAAAGACCCTATGGAGTCCATGGATTCAACAAGGTTTTCCTCTCAGCATAGGGAAGATGACATCAATCATGAAGTCAAAGTTTTGAGAGTTAAAAATGGAAGGGTCCTACAGAAGGATCAGATTGGAAGAAGGGCTGATTGTTATCCCATCTCCCCTAGTTTATTGCATGATAGCAGTTTAGTAACAAATTCCATCAAAGACAATCTGTAAGTCTTCCTTTAAAATTTTCAATTTATTACCATGATTATTTCCAGTGGTCTCTCCTTTATAAATGATTAGATATTGTAGTTGTAAATTGCATGGTTAACTCCTTGTATGAATCTGATTGGATGAAGTAGCTTTCCTAGAAAGAAGATGCATTTTCGAAGCTGAGATTAAATTCTCAGAGCATCAAATATTGTTTATCTTACTGGGGAAAAACAATAAATGTTGAGATTCTTCAGAAACTTATTGAATTGTTAAGGTAGCATATGAATGTTAATCACTAAGAGTGGCAGAATATTTCAATTGTTTTTAATTCTGTGGTCTTAGATATACTTAGCTAAAGGTATTAGGGTTTATAAGTATGCTCGTGATATTTTTAAATGCTGTTGTAGAATCTGTTTCTTGTAGTCAAAGTCTCTTAGGACTATGTACATATCCACACACATGAAACTGCCTCTTGCAACTGTCAGTATTATCAACATTTCTTATTTGGTGAACCAGTATCAACAATTTGTTATTAAGATGTCTCATTAGCCTGGAAATTATTGCACTCATGGCTAAATACCTTATGTAGATGATGTCTCATTAAACCCCAGGAGGATTGATATTTCCTCCATGAAATAGCAAATTTGAGCTTTATTATACTTGTTTCGAAATGATCCTTGTAGTTTCTTGATTACTTTGCCATTTTTGTTAATTTAAATGAAAACTCTTGTAAACTATGACTTAAACTCAATAATGTGGTATAAGTTTCCTGCACCTTGTTAATCACAATTTACTGCCTTTTATATCTTAAGGAAAAGGAAATGCTGAAACTATGACTTAAGCTCAATATTCTGATTACTGGCATGGAGCTTGGTAATCATATGATTGATTTAATGATTGTTTTTCACTTGGGAATGTGCCAAAAGATAATGACTAAATTTACAATTTGGTGCTTGAAAAATATCACTGATTTGAGCTTTGCTTCTTAAAGAACATAATGTACATTTGAGTCCTTAATTTCTTGATTTTGGTGTCAAGTTAGTCCTTTTATGAGTCTACAAAAGGAAGAAATTGAGGACTAAAGTATACATTATTTTTTATTTGGGACAAAACTCAAAATAGTGATATTTTTCAAGGACCAAAATGTGAATTTAGTCCAAGGGAAATGCTACTCACACTTTGTTCTGGGTTCTCTTATAGCTCTCATTTGCACCTTGATATAATATAAAATGTGATAGATGTAAGTGATAGTCATGTAACTGAAGAAGATCGATTAAAGAGGGGTGGAAGTAACATTGCTCATTCCAAACTTATTTCTTATATCTTTTGCTTACTAACTATGCTTTGTTTCTGTAGGGGATATGAATCAGGCCCAGGAGCTAGAGGTTGTAGTGGATTTTTATGTTGGAATCACTCTAACCGTAGAAGGGTAAAGGTACGTTGTGACTGTACTTTCCTCCCTTAGTCCACAAAAAAATTAGTTAGCATACTTGTTAGAGGAAAACTCTATTTTCGCACTTGACAAAATTGGTGAACTTTCAATATATTCCTTTTCAAAAAAAATTTTTTCTTTTCAATTTAATCCCTTATTCCTTAGATTGCTTTCAATGCTGTCATTCTATCCCATCTCCATCCATAAATTAATATAAAAGCTAACACATGGCTGCGTAGGATGTTTTCTACTTAGGTGGCATTAGCTAACTCACACCTGGCACACAATCCGAATAATATTAATTCAGTTCAAGAAATTAGGGTTGGTGGGGAACTTCAGAGATATGGAGCTTTTGAATTTCATGTAATTAGGGTTTCTATTTAGGGTTTTTTATCTGACTAAGCGTATGCAAGTTAACAAGTGTGAGTCAGTGTTATGTTAGGTTGTGTTAATTTATGTATGAAAATGGAACTGAAGGACAATATTGAAAGAATGTATAGGACTTAATTTAAATAAAAGCATTTGTGGAGAACTAAATTGAAAATACATATATTTGTCAAGGACAAAGAATTTTTTACCTCTTAGTAAGATTTACTTTTGACTTGTTTATATATCTATTCATGATGTCATGATTGATTTAGTTTAACTAATTTCTTTTAGATAGAGTCTACATAAGAATTTTTCTTCCTCCACACCGTTTGCTTTCTTAATAAAACGTCTCTTTGGCTCTGAACAAAGCTGTCAAAATTCTTTTGTAAGCAGGTAAAAGGTACCCCAGTTGGAGGCCGTAAAGTTGGACGCCTTTCATTGTTTGGTGAGTGCGGCAAGTCAAAGAAAAAAGAGTTGAGAATCTAAGGACATTTATGCAGATATACTGTCTTTTTCTTCAAAAGTTTTGTCTAGGTTTTTCTTTCTTCATTTGAGCGATTCTTCAAGGATGTGAGTGAAAAATGTAGAGGTTATGTTCACCTTGTGTTCCTTTTGCTCCATCCTTTATTTAAGAAACTAATAAAGAGAGACAATGAATGAACACCTTTACTTCCCTTTCCCCAATTTCGTCATTGTCTGTTAATCTTGGTACTTCACGATTCCTCGTTTCAGTCTTCTATGAGAAAAGTTGACTGCAAATAGTCTCAGAAAAACTGCAGGCTTTTTTTTTTTTTCAAATTACAAAAAGAAAAGGAGACAGATGTACCTTGGATTAACCTGACAAGAAGATTATAAAAGGCTGACATTAAGAGAAACCATAAAAATGATCTCAAATGAGATCCCAAATTTTTTTTTTTTTAAATCACTTGCATTTTGTTGTAACCGAAGTCACTGTAATCTTCCATAAACATCACCCAACCAAACAACTCTATACTTTTCTCTTCCCACCAAAACCTCCGAACACACGTAACAAGAGTAAACAAATAATACCACTTTTAAGATTGTCACTTAGGCTTATAAATTAATTCCACTGTTCGATTTGGAATAATGACCATGTTAACTTTTAATGTTAAATCTATAAAGATCAAATATCTGTAAATAAATAATCGAATAGTTAATAGTTTTTATATTTGAAATATATATTGTAGGTTAATTTTTGATACATTGATAAAGTATTAAACAATTTTAAATTATTGTCAAATTTTATAAGAATGACAATCTTATTATAACGTGAACTTTCTTAAAAAAATTCATCTTATAAAAAATTATTAAATAGTATAAAATTAATTTTGATTGACAGCAATCTCAATTTATGCCTCGTCAAATATAAAATGTAAGTGTAAATTTTGAATGTTTGCTATCAAAATGTTCAATAAAAACATGACCAATAAAAGAAATTTTATAACTTAATATTACGTAATTAAATCTTTTAAAAAAGTTCGTTCATATATTATTCATTAAAAAAAACTTGATAACAGATGCCTAAAAACCTTTACTTAAATCTTCTCACAAATAGCTAAAGAGAAATAATCTTGTAGATCAACTGATAAAGAAAAAGAACTGATAATATTGCAATGGACTTTGGAGTAGTCACGTAGCAAATCCAATAAGAAACTTCTCTCTGATTGTTTACAGTTTCCTTTGATTGAAGCAAAAATTGCAGGACCAGAGCTAAATTTATTCTAGAAAACTTAATAATTGGAACAATTTTTTTTTTCTTTCAAAAGGTGAAATGACCAGGATGGCAAAACCGGAAAATGCTTATGGAGACTCTCCAGAATTCAAATTTAATATTCTCTCTGCCAATAACAAGTCATCAGGAGTAGTGACCTGCAGAACAGTTCCCAGTATGAACTTCATATTGGAATTAAAATTCTTTCTTTGGTAGTCCCTGCAAATTTATCAAGAAAAAAGAAAGTAAAAACACTAGATACAGATGGAGTTTTGATTACCTTGATGTTGCTGTAAGATCCTTCAGTGATATATACGGGATGTTTAAGGTGCTCAACAATGGAAACATCGTCAGTAACTTCTAGACCTCCTCTGTAACAAAGGTTGCACATAAAAGACCAGCTAGGTGTTGAAAGAATTTATATCTTCGCGTGATTGTGATTTGCTCATAATGATCAAATTATATCCGGTGATACAATTTTTAAATATAGGATTTTCCATTATTTATATTTTGTATCTTCGTCATTTACAAATAAATGACTCAAAAAAAAAAAAAAAAAGACCCACCGTTTATGTGAATAAGTGAACCAAGATATCTGTTCCTGCTAGTATATATATTCCTTTATGCACATTCCAACATAATAAAAGGGTGAATCAACTGGTGGCCCACTATTTGTCTACGTAACGGATTTTTCTTGTGTAGGCTCAGCCTATCTCATCATCCATGGACTTCACTTACAAACAAGTAAGAATCAACAATATAAATTACAATTTTAATATGGTGTAGCCCTGTGAATCATGAGGCGACCACAGAGTCTATATCGGCTAAGCATGCATAAGATGCTTTATGCATAACTCCTTGGTTAATGCCTAGTATAATAGTACATTTTTTTTTCTCTATCTAATTTTGTTATTGACAATTATAAGCTACTTCACTAAAGGGTACAACTATTCACAATGAAGTCATGCATAAGAAATAGAAATTACCTATTTACAAGCTCAAAACCTTTTCTCAGCAACTCAGGCTTGATGACCTGTAAACGTTAAAATAGATAAGTAGCTAAATGATTATAGTGAAATAGTTCTCAGTTCTAACCGAGACAAATATAATTATGTTTCGCAGCAGTAACCTGTGGAGTTTGCATCTCCCATAGTGTTTTCCTGTCCAGTGTTTTAACTACAAAGGATTCACTGTTTGCCTGGAGAAAGATTAGTAGACAAATTTCACTATTTTAAGGCTAAAATTTCAAAGTGAATTTAACTGGTGTCAAGGACCTAAGGTCAACAAATGAAAGAAATCGTATTTAACATCAAAATGATAATGTGATGAATTTATTTATTCTATTAATGGACCGATATAATGAATTAAAACTTCTAAGCAGCAAAGGATACGAGGAAGATGTCACAGCGCCCCTTGCACTTAAATTCAGAAGGAAGCTCTTAAAAGCATAAAAGTGCTTAAGCACAAAAAAGATAAGAAGATGTTCTCATTCCCACAACTGTGTTCATAGTTACTATTTACTAATACTTACAAATTTACAACAAAGAAGAAGCTGGGATAAATTTACCATGCCGAATTAAATAAAAAAACTTGTCCATACTGTTACGTAGATCTGGTATAATGCAACTAAGGAGAAAGATAAATGCACAATGGAAAACCAGAATAAGCAGACAAAGACACCTCAGGTTTTTCACTTGAAAGCAGATGAAATAGATTCATTAATTCACATATCCATGCGAAGGATACAGGTATCAATAAGGCAAAAAGGGGGAAAAGACTAGATTTGAAATTAAAGCATAGAAATAAATTGTTGAAAATGGGCCCCAAAAAACAAACTTATTTTAACTGGCGGCTTCTGGTCCTGAAATATATGCTTGTGAGTTAATTTTAGTCAAGTTGAACATCAGCAACTCCAAGGAACCGTGCACCATTAACATGAGTGCAAAACATAGATGACAGCATAAATAAGTTGTGCATCAAATTTGTCTATAAATATTTCTCTAAAGATTGCTTCAGACAGGGACATATTATATTCATCAATCACCTAAAATATTGCAGGGGAAGCGGACATACTAGAGAATAGTACAATACCTCTTTGATTGTGGCCTTCACTGGAACACCAAGAACAGCAGCTCCATTCAACAATCCATCTTTAAGGACCTAAAACAAGAAGGAAAATGACTATTCCTGTAACACTAATAGTGGATAGAAAGAGGTGAAAGAGTATAGAGAAACACATGCCTAGAAGAACATATAACACACCCCAACAAAAATCAGGCAAAGGATGCATTTAAACTCCAACAAATTTATAGACCCGTATCATGTAAACATGTGGATCCAAATATGACTTCCATTCATAATATGGAACCTGTAACTTTTCCTCCCAGGCCAAAAGAATGTAGACTTAGTCAAATGCATTCTTTCTTATTGGAGAGCAATGCAAGTGAAGCCACTGCAGATAACGAGCATCCTCCATAGGTTACCCATATATAGTAGTTAGTAGGGATGGTATCTTGACTCATTTAAGATAGAAAATGTCATAGGAAAGCTCTAATTTAAATTCTATCTTTCACTTAGACTCTCTCTCTTCTCACATATTGCAATTAAATTACACATCAGCACTTCTATCAAGTTGGACTCTGCCTTCAGCGATGGTCAGCCATTTTTAGTTCCCCAAGTAGAATTTTCAAAGAACAGAGCTTCATACACTGGCACAATCCGTAAACTCTAGTCTAACTGGACCAAATACACATCTGTTAGCTCCTTCTTCATATTCAGTGCCTGGATAGACCAAGATTTGCTAGAACTAAAAAAAGATTACAAATATATAATTCACATTTCCTGGAAATAATTAAAGCAGCTTGACAGAACTTTCATATCTCACTTTCACGAAGACAAACGTAACAGTATTATCTTTCCTTTGTGAATATGTATTTACAAAACATCTAAGGCAATGGACTTACTAAGCAATATTGTACAAGGGAAATGTATTTAACCCCACCTTTTTCACATCCCCTGCCAATACCAGAGGTCTAGCAGAATCATGAATACAAACAAGCTCAGAGTTTGGATCGGTAGCCTGTATAAAGAAAAAGCATTTAACAACTTTCCAAGGATTTATGGAATGAAAGGGATATACCAGTAAAAAAATTCTATGACTTAAGTAAAATACAGCCTGAAGCTTTCCAATTTTTGTTTATGCAACTAAAAATCAAATACTATTTTACAGGAATCTCATAACTTTGAACGGCCCAAAATTATGAATTCAACCCTGAAAACTTAAAGGTTAGTCAAAACTTGGGCGAATGACAAATAGAATGCCAGCCTGCCAATATTGCCATCAGATATAAATTAATTAGAGTTTACTTACATAGTACCACAGTTTAATTCACCCAGCATTTTGATTCAAATTACCAAATCAATCTTAGCAAAGTATAGGATGAAAGTTACTCTAGTTATTTTAAAAAGATATTAATGAGACTTAAATTGAAACCTTAATCAGCTGGCAAAATCTTGCTTATGCAAATAAATGTCATGCTGTTCATAACTTAGTAATTATCATGGTTTGGGAAGGAAGAACTAGGAAGTGAAAGAAAAATTGCCATAACTTCGGACAAAGTAATATGTTAGAAGAGCGAAAGAACATTAAAAAGATTATTCATGATTAAGTTATAAAATAAATAAACAACTAGACATTCCTGAAGCCCATTGTAAACCGAATCCTGTCTTTCCTTTCCAGGCAGTGCAAATTTAAGTTCAGTTTGGTTGTTTCCTTTGGCATCTGAGGAAAAAAGGAATATAATGACTGAGACAAATACATGTTTTACAAAGGAAACTAAAGAACTTGCCCACAGAAAGGAGGGGTAGGATGTGGTGTAGAGAGAGAGAGAGGGATAATAGATTATAAAAAAAAAAAACCTTCAAAAACGTCCTTGTATGAAGGATCACAAACAACAACGATTTCTTTCACTTCAACCATGTGAGAGAAAGTGTAGAAACTGCAAGAGATTGGCATATAGTTATATTCCCAAGAAATGAAACATGATAAAAACATGAATAGAAGATACAAGCCAGATAAAGTCAATGAATCAATGAATAACACTGCATTACGTTTCTCTGAGTCAGGATCTTAGCACCAAGAATTGGACAGAGACAAAGTATTTTAAACATTAATCATTGTAGACGCTTATTGTCTTTTCATGATGAACCAATGCCATAGTTAGAGCTTCTTCGCATTCAAAACTAGTAGCTTTTGGAATTGCCTATCTTTTCTGAAGGCAGTTCCAACCACACTGGCTTTGCTATTATTATGAACTCATTACGCACTCTTTGTGATGCTCCAAAGAAAGCATGCATATATTGCAATCTTGCCAAGCTATTTTCCGTTTGATTACAAGAGTGCACCCCATCACACAATTACACAAGCGCATAGTGAGACTCAGATTATTGATAGCTGAGTTGAGTAGTTGTCATTACCTATACAATGCAATTGGTTGACCTAAAAGTGGAAGATACTGCTTTGGCATGCTAGCCTATTTGCACAAACATGATAAACAATAATCTGGCTGGTGAGAAATTTGAATAAACATAGAAACAAAGAAGATTCAGAAACTCATAATAAACTTGCATTGACCTATTAGTTGCCTCCAAAAATAACAGCCATTAAAAACAATCTAATCAATTGGAATGAGGACAAAATTAAAGCAACGTATGCATCTGGGGCTAATTTGCAACAGATGACAAGCAGATGTTCAAAATTTGAATCTCCAAACTTATCATTGTTGAATGTTGAATGAATTTGGAACTTTCATGACAGTGAAAAAATAAATTTTCATTTTAAATGGAAATTTCAACGAGGTAATATCAAAGGATTCAACTAAGTACTGGTAGTATAGAAATAATAATAATAATAATATAGAAATAATACTAATGATGATGATAAAAAGAAAATTCTTTCAAATGCAAATACTCTCTCAAATCAATGATCAATAAAACATAGAAAACTCACTCCCATCCTCTTGCCCTTCCCTCCAGCGAGTAGGACAACAGAGACACTTCTCTCTCTCACAGTATGAGACTCCTGTGTAAGAATATCAGTAAAATTATTAGTATTTATAATACAAGGGTTAAAAGCATGCAGCCTCTTCCTCTTGAAGAATAATGTGAGAAAGAACCGTGTCCAAACACTTACTTCCCTAGCTTCTGCAGAGCATACGGTAACCCTTGATTTTGCAATTCTAGCATTTTTCCGTGAATCGATTTTATGACCTGACAACACTAATTCAAACACCATCACAACAACGATAAAGGTAGCATTGACAAGGACGACAAAGAACAAGTAGTAACAGAAGATATACAAACCAATTAAAGAACATTGCAACAGAGACTGTGAACAAGGAAAAAAAAAGTGTTCAATTATCAGACCACAGTTTCTAGTTTCTTCTCAAGTCAGTATTTTCTCGGAAACCAACAGTATAAATGAAGAAAAGGCATTGACTTGCTTCTATAATGGCATCTGGAATCTGAAGTAACAAACCAATTTAACAACTTTGCAACAAAGACAGTGACCAAGAAATTGTGACCCAGAAGATGAAGTGTCCAATTATCAAACCACAGAATCTAGTTTCTTCTCAAGTCAGAATATTTTTGGAAATCAACCAATGGACCAATCACAAACTTACATAGAAGGAAGAAAAGGCATTGACTTGCCTCTATGATGGAGTCTATAGTCTGGAGAAACAAACCAATTTAACAACTTCGGAACAAAGACAGTGACCCAGAAAATAAAGTGTTCAATTATCAAAGCACAGAATCTAGTTTCTTCTCAAGTGGGTATTTTCTCGGAAACCAAGAGCGGGTCAATCACAAACACACACAAAACAAAGAAAAGGCATTGACTTGCTTCTATAACGAAGTCTGGAATCTGAAAAGCCAATTCGATAACTTTACAACAAAAACAGTGATCCAATAAGGAAAAGTGTTCAATTATCAAACAGAATCTAATGTCTTCCCAACTCAATATTTTCTCGGAAACCAAGCAGTAGGTCTATCACAAACGTAGGAAGAAAAGGCATTGACTTGCCTCTATATTGGAGTGTGGAGTGTGGAATATGAGGCAAGGATTTGTGATAAAGACGGCGATTTCTTGGGAAGATTAAACGAGGATGAGAAGTGGAAGAAGGGAGGCCAATGTCCAGAAATGGAGCTTGAATCACCACCATCGCTTACCCACAAAAACAATATGTGCGTCTCCCACGCAAACATGAACATACACAGGTGATGACTGAGAGAAGCACCTATCAGTCGCCCGTACGAGTCAGACTTTGTCCTAGGAGATTTGCTGCACAATTGAAAAAAGACAAGGAAAAAATAATGTAATGTTGATAATTTAATTCCTTTAAATTGTTAGGATATTTAACTTTAATTTTTGGAAAATAATGAATATATAATTAATTTTTAAAAACAAGAAATTTTTGCAAATAATTTTTTTTGGTATTTTGAAAAAATTAATTTGTTATAACATATAAATCTATTACGATTTTTTGAAACTAATACATCATTTATTAATTTTTGAAAATCAAATTAAATAGGTTTCATAATTATTAATTATTAAAGATAAAAATAGGCTCTTATTTGCAATGTTTTTATTTTAATCAAGATAATTTTAGTCTTGACCACGTGACTCTCAATTTTTTTTCTTGCACTCAATTATTAAATTGTTGTGAATATGTGGTTATAAAATGAAGATATTCAATACTCCGTTCCTCTCGCATCCGAATTTTTTTTAATTTTAAACAGTCCAAAATTCAATGATTGTATAATGTAATGCTTGATTTGATTTGTTAAACTATATAAACTAGGTTTTCAGAAAGATGTCCTGCATGTTGTAATAGAAATATTTTTTTGAATGTTTGACATATTAATTGAATATTTAATTTAGTAAAACAATTTTACCAATTGAATTTCATATATGATAACAATTTTTCTCTCATTAATTTTTAATCATATACATTTTCTTATTATGTATGTATTAAATACCAATATTTTTTTTTTCTTTTGTTGCTTCAATTCTTCATCTATTTTACGTCTCTCACTCATTTTTAACTCATACTTCAAAATAAGATGTCTTCTGGTCAATATTTTCATTTTTTTTAATAGCACATATATTTGACTAATTGAAAGATCAACTTTTTTCCCCCTTTGGGTCCAATTGAATGATGAACATCAACCTTGACTTCCAATTCCGCCACAATAGATTAATTACAGTAAGATCCAAATGTTCTTTATTTTTTATTGGCTAAAATTATTTCTAAACATATGTTTGTTCCACAAATTTAATTTTTTATTATTAATTTTTTAATCAACACATTTTATTATTAAGAATAAATATAAAATTTGATCTATGAAAAGAAAAAACTTTTCACATTTTAATTTTTAAATTTATTCTTTTATATAAATTAACTTTTTAATTTGCTACTCGTTATGTCTATATTAAGCTAATCTTTTAAAGTAAAATAAATATATAATTTAGTTAAACAAAAAAATTAATATATAACAAGTTATAAATTTTGATGAATTAATTTATATTCAAAAATAAATTTAAAGCTAAAAGAGAAAAAAAGAAAAATTTAGGAATCAAATTGTATTTTTTTTAATTACTACTCTATTATTAATTTGACTAGTCAGAATCCGATTTGGGCTGAGCCCATAAATATCCCAAGTTCACCAACAAACAAAAAGCCCAAGTAGCATCATCTGAAGCAACAAGCATCGTGGTGAAGACGACGACGAACGGAGAGAGAAAAGCAGTGGAGAGGAAGACTGGAAAATGGCGAAGGGACACACGGGAGATTTCTTCAGGAGGAGGGACGAATGGAGGAAGCATCCGATGCTGTCGAATCAGTTGCGACACGCCACCCCTGGGCTTGGAATCGCCCTCGTGGCCTTCGGCATCTACCTCGTCGGTGAACAAGTCTACAATAGGACCAAGGCTCCTTCTTCTCAACACTCTCATTCTTCATCTTCGTCTCATGCTTCTCACTGATCATGGGTCGTACACATTGCCCCATTTCGAAGGTGGGTTCATTCTCCAATCTCATCAAAATGTTTCTGTATTTGCGTTCTTTTTCTTCAAAAAGATTAAAAAAAAAGTAATTTAGTTTTGCTTAAAATTGCCGTGAGATATTGTAAAATCTTAATTCCCATACGCATGATGTGGGTCGATGATTTCCTTTGTGTATTGAATTAAAGTACAAATGACGGAAAGAATCATTTTCAATTTTCTGGGGGGTAAATAATCTTTTTTCTTTTTTTTTTTTATCCACAAACATTGACGCTGGAACTCTGAACAGTGAATTGACACCTTGTTGGCTCTTTTCTGTCGGGGTGAGTATGTTTATGTTGTGCATGCCTTCTTCATGGGCCTTCTCTGAGAAGGTAGGTTGTAGACTTCATATGCATCAACACTTAATCATAAAACTTGGAAAGTTTTTGGATATTTCGAGAGGATTGTGCGTTTTTGTCTCAAATTATTTGGAAATTGCCGAAGGGTGGAGTCTTTAAGTTTCAGTTCATAAATTCATCTTTTTCTTTAGGAATTTTTTTTTCATTTATTGAAACAATTCAAGTCATATGCCTCTCTACGTTAACATTGTAGCAATTATTGGGTTAGGGTATAAACTAATTTTTTTGGCTTAGGTGGTTGTTGGTAAATTAGTCCTTCACATAATTGTTAAATTATTTAGCCAAGAGGTGAAGTATATATTTGTATAACTTTTTATTCATTAAATGATGTGAGATTGGTTTCTCTAGCACCAAATTGATATAATATTGCTAACATTAGCTGCAGATGCATGGGCACTTTTCAACTTGTCAAATAAACATTGTCATAGGGTATAAGATGGTTCGTTGCTGCATAATTTGGTTTATTGCTCTCTATTTAAACAGATTGTTACGTTGTTGTTGAGAGTAACCTCAATGTTAGTAAGGACATGATAATTTGTCACACATACTGAATGAATGTACAGATATTGAAAGTATGTTATAGTAGCTATGAGATGAGGATATTCAATCTGACAGTTCAGTACGAGCTTAGACCTATGCTTAGAAATTACTATTATATGCATATGCTACTGTTACAAATTAATTTAGGAATTTGATGCAACATGAGAATGTGGTACAGACTTGTGGAGGGCTGTATTGTTAAAAAAGAAGAAATTTCAAATTGGTGCTCTGTCTGCTCTACGAACCAATATGTTGTGTTTTGAGTTCTGGGGATTACTGATGACTGAGCTAGAAGCAAAGTATTATCGCATTATCCCTGCTTTCCTCTGAAATTTATTCAAAAAGTATTTCATTTCTGCAAATTTCTTACAAGTACATTACTCTGCAGGTGGACTCTTGGAGAACTAAGAATTGTGGGCTCTGGTATCATTTTCCTTATTTCAGTGTCTAATAATAAGCTTTCGTTTGACATTGAATTTGCAGCTTTGAATGTAAAAACTTTATTTGGTTTGTCACTACTTCATCTATGGCTACGTTTTTTGGCTCATTGTTGTGCATGCATTTAGGTCCTTAGATTTTGTCATTCTTGTTTTTGATTGGTTTGCTTGCACTGCTACAAACGACTCTCTCTCTCTCTCTCTCTCTCTCTCTCTCACACACACACACACACTCGCTATCTCTCTCGTGTAAAGTCTTAGATGTTAAAATTTATGAGTGAGACTGAGAGGTACTGGGCAATAAACACGAGTTTCTTTGTGCAAAGGAATGGCTTGTCTTCACTAACACGTTGGAATGGGAGTTTCATGCATTTGTATCTCCCCAAAGCGTGGTTTCGTAGGTGATGAGATATTTGTTAGCAGCTTCTGCAAATTAAATGAATAGGGGAACAACCAGACATTATATAATATAGGCACTCTAATATTTCGCGCATAATTAAGGGTGCTGCTCAGCGTATACCTAGTTTTGTCCTTGGGATAGAATCAGAAACCTTTTTCCATGATCTTCCATTGGATCAACACTAGGTGAAGGGTAGTAAATTTTGCTGTTGAAGTACCATTGAGTAGAAGAAGCCAGAGATCATAACTTGCTTGCGAAAGTTGCCCCAATTTCACCAGGCCTCATGACTTCCATCTGCAAGTGAAGAAAGAGTGCCTGTCCATGCCAAAAGATTTCCATTTAACCAATCAAACTACAAGCTTAGAAATTCTTGGGGATACATAAAGTACTAGCTGGCTATACAATTAGCTGATGAAAATTTACTAAAATGAATATCGTTGGTGGTGGGGTCTATTGGAACATTCACTCTAGTGAATTTTATATTGATTCTCTGCACTATCTAATTGCGCCGGGAGTGAACTCTAGAGTTTCTCCTTCGGTTTTGTAGGAAGAGAAATGATGCATCTGCAAAATGTTGGCGTACGGCTTATCTCAGGAAGTTGTCTTTATCAACAAAGATTGTTGACAACACTTCCATGTCAGCAAAAAAATGTTGACAAAATCTCTTTCACATATTTCTTTGTGAGCAATTCTTACGTACACTTTACACTATGTTATTTATATATTTAATAATTAAAATTTATTTTATATGTAAATTTTATTTGTATTACATATAAACTTTACTTTTATAAATTTAATCATATTTATTAATTTTTTTAAGTACATCATCATGTTCTAGATATACTTAAAAAAATTTCCTTCCATGTTATCAGCAAAATTTGCTGACGTTAACAAGTTTGTGAGAGTTGTGTACGAATCTAGGAGTTAAAAGTGTTGCTCCAGAGAGAGAGGCCACAACTAGATCAGACCTCTTAAAAAGCCAGAAAAAGTTGTCCTTGACAGTGACATGGTTTACTGCTTACTTGCTTACCACGAACCATTGGCACCATTAATAGATAAGAATTCCTCCATTAAAAATAAATAAATAAATGAATATTCACTTGTAATTTATAAAGTTTTATTGAGGTTTTCTTTTAGTTTCAAAAATGTATTTTGGTTTAATATAATTTTCGGAATTTGAAAATGAATTTAATATCATTCTTTTTTCTATCAATAAGAGTCTGGATATTTTAAGGTATTTTATTGTAAAGTTATTGTAGAGTCTGGATATTTTAAGGTATTTTATTGTAAAGTTATTGTAGATTTTAAAGAGAAAACAAAGTGGTGATCACTTTTTAAAAAAAAAAATTTGTAAGAATTTAATAATGAATAACTTCTATAATGGTGAATAATGTTAGCATAATGCCTAAAGGAGAAGTATGCCGAGCCCAAGTGAAGACAACTACCTTAGCAAAGCCGAAGATGAAGCCTTTGCATTTCGCCTACCATAAGTCTGGCCGTTTAGGAGTGTTGAAGGCTACAAGATGAGTTTGGATGATATTAATTAGTGGAACTTTTCCTATGCACGAAAATGAGAGTTTTCGTTTTTCTTCTTATTGTTTCTTCATTTTGTTTTTCTTGCTTCTACTTTTTGGCTACTGTGAATACCTACTGCTACCATATCCTTACACGTATCAATAATAACTCTATTAATGAATATTTGACGGATGGCCCAAGAATATAACTTCCGTTTCTGCTTTGACACCATAATTGTATAGCCTGGCCATCCCAGCCTTTGGACTTATGGGATGGTCTGTAGCTACCTTGCGGGTCTTGTGTATCCCATGAACGGCCTTGTGTGCCTTGTAGCATTGCTCTGTATGAAAGAGGACAGAGTGTACTTTCCATGACCCGATTTAGTTTCGGTCAATCCCTATTCCTAATTCTAAATTACCCATTGAATAGATAGCTGATTTCACTCATTTCAAATATATTCATAAATTCGAGGTTCAATTCGTGTTAATAAAGCCATTATCAGGATATTATATGAAAGCAGTTGGTGCAAATAAGCAGAGATAGCAAATAAAGGAGATAACAGATATGCAGATATTGGAAACAGGGTACTATGACTTAAGCTAAATTATAGAGATTAAGTTTGCCTTTTTCTTTATGTCACTTTCTTGTTTCTTTCTTTTGACTTTGGCTTTCCTGTCTTCGGCTTTTTCTTCTTTTGTTTTTGTCGTGTCAATACTTTGGCGCTACTTCAAAGTTTGAGGATGTTGATACTGGTTGGCGGATTATTTTGAACTTCGGCGGCTCTGTCTTTGTTTTTGCAGTAGATGCATATATGGGAAAGATATTCCGACAGTTGTTGGCATATTCTTTTCTTGGTGTCGTCGGGATTATCCATTTGATTTGTTTTTATGTCTTCATAAAATTCAACAAATAATCGTGGTTTTCTGAGTATTCTTCCCATTGAATAAATGCATGAATATTGGCCTTTAAAGTAGGTCCATTGAAGTTCGTCGCTGGATAGAGTTCTACTCATTTCTGAATAAATGGTTTCCATTTCTTTAGCTCTTATTTTTGAAATAAGGATATTGAATTCTTCGCAGTCAATTGAGGATTCGGATTCCTCAAATTCGAAGGGTTTCTTTGTGGTTCCGAATTTAATAAGACTAATGGGAGGATAAAACTTTTCGGAGGTTATTTCTGCGATTGTTGAATAATATCGCATATACATGGTGTATTGAGTGATAATGTTGTGGTAATGTTTGGCGGCTTCTTGGACGGCTTTTGGGAGCAGAGATAATTTTGTGAGTTCTTTTGAGGGATAAATACAGTGGATTAATCCATAGCAAAATAAAGTGTAAACTAATTGAATGTTAGTGCCAAGATTAATCACAACTTTATTAATAGAATAATGAGAAATATACTTAAGGGTCGGAGAGGTTATATGACACTGGTTAAGTTTTTGGATAATGGCTTGGAAATATTCATATTGCTCATGGAGTCTTCTTTGGGCTTGTTGGGCTTGAGTTAATGGACTTGAGGTCGATGAAGAAGCTATTTGTGGACTAGATTGGGCCTGTTCTTGGACTTGTTTAGTTTCTTGTTCTAGTATGGCTGCAAAAGATGGGGTTGATGGAATGTGAGTCGATGGACTTTGTGGTGTTGACGAAGGAGTTGGTGTGGGTGAAAGACCCATTACTTGTTTTTCTAATGTGATTATTCGTTTTTTCAGCTCACCAATATGGGAACTAAAGTTACCCATAGCTTGAGTGAGATAATTGACAGTATTATTGATATTATTCGTCTGGTTAGTCGTCTGAGACGACAAAATACTGATATTTAATTCGAGAGCATTTATTCATGTAATAAGGTGAGGATAAGAGATTTCCTCTTCTTGTTGATCACTCGTTTCCTTATTTGGCTCGGATTGCTCCATCTCTGGATAAGAATTCAGTAATCAATAAGAAATCATTAATAGTATCAAGATAATCAAGATACTTGTATAATATTTCTCGTCTCATTTTTTAATTTCTTTCCTCTTAATTTTTCGTTTCTTATTTGCGCATATTCTTGCTCTATACTTATCTTTCTTTTTATTCTTTTCTTTTTTCTTCCATCCAGTGCTTCTTCCTTTCTACGTATTTTAAGTTATATCTTCTTTGTTGATAATGAAATTCACAATATTTACTGGTGGAAAATAAAGATTTTAATGGACATCTCCAAACATATGAATTTTTCTTATTATTTGAAACTCTTGAACATCTATAATTATTTTCAGATATTAAATCTTGGGTTTTGTATTCAGCATTTTTATATTGTTCAGTTAGGGCTTTTGGATTTTTTGTCTGTTTTGTCTGTCGTATTATATTCTGTAATTTATTTAAATTTTGTAATTTTCTTGTAGTTGTACTTCTTTTCTTTTTTGGAATTTCTGGGAATACTTTTTCTGGGAGATTTATATTTTCTATTTCTAATTCTTCCCATATTTTTTGAAATTTGTTAAAATCTAATTGAGTAAATTTTTCGAATTCTTCTAATCCTTTTATAATATCTTCGCCTTCTTCAATTTCTAAGTCTTTCTATAATTTATCAAATTCTTCCTGATTCTAGTCTTCTTCTATGGTTTTTTCTTCTTGGTTAATTTCTTGCATCATGTTAATTTCATCTTCTTCAGATATATAATTATAGCTTTTGTTTTCGTCACTAGATGTAGAGTCTTCTTCTGATTCTACAACTAATTTTTCTATTTTATATATTTCTATATCAAAATAGTCTAATTCCTCATTATATAGGTGCTTAACGCGATTGGTTCTAGATCGTATTCTATAGCTATTTCTATAAAATTTAGTTCTCTTTTTCTTCTAGGTTCCTTACAATTTGTTACTATATGTCCTAATTTTCCACAATTATAGCATTGACATTTTGTGGGGTGATTTTGATAATTAAATCTTACTAATATATAATAAAACTTCATTAAATCAATTTTACTTTTTCAAGAATTACTACTTGATGTTCTATATTTATTAAAATTCTATTTTCTTGAATTCTGTATGGTTTTACATATTCTAAGAAATCTTTTCCTAAGATAATTTTATGGGTTTGATCTCTTATATCTGATTCTACATATAATTTTACTTTTATAATGTCTCTTTTTATTGAATCTTAACATGGTTTGTGCAATTGTTTCGTTTTCTTGTATTTCTATGTTATTATCTGTATAGTTTATATGTATCGAACTTTTTGTGACTTCTGGATTTATTAAAGCTAATATTTCTATCCATTTTCCTTCTTGGGTTATTTCTACAAGTATCAAGTTTTTTAAGTCTTTAGTTAAATCTATTTCTGGTATGTTTGGTTGTATTTCAACTAAATTTGATCTTATTGGTATTTCAGCTAAATTATTTGGTTCATAATGACTATGGCTTCTAGTCCTGATTAGGGTTCTTTCTAATGGTCATGATTCTTGTACACTTCTTCGAGGATTTATGGTTATAATTTCTTGAGGAGTATTGATTCTAATACTTCTACTTCTTAATTTATTATTAAATGAAATTCTAGAGGAACTTTCTTCTCCTAATTCTCTTGTATTATCTATTTTTAGTAGTAATTGTCGTGGTATAGTAATTCTATGTCTGTCTAGAGGTAGTTCTTCTAAGACTGGCATAAAGTGTTTATCTATGGTTATATTTCCAATATTTCTTTTATAAATTTTATGTTCATTAGAAAATACTAGTCCTACCATTCTTGTTATACTTATGATTCTACTTCCTGGAGGCATTTTTATTCCTTGTAATTTGTGGTATACTACTAGAGTTCTGTTAATATTTGTTTCAGCTCTAGATATGGCAAAATTAGTATTAATTGTTAATTTTAGTTTTTGATATATCAAATTTTCATTTAAAGCTCCTAAAATACTATTCGGAACATTATCTATAATTCGATTATCAATGATTAGTAGTTCTATAGGTGTGTCTATTCCGGTTTTAAAGTAAGCTTTTATTAGTAATTGTATTCCGGGTATATACATTTCTGTTATTTCATCTTTAATATCTAATTTTTGAATTTCATGTTCTATTAATGTTTTATCAATAATAGGAATTCTAAGAACTCCTTCTGTTAGTGTTGACTTTATAAGAAATTTCTTTTCTATTATTACATAGGCATATTTTTCCTTTTTCTTGGATTTCACAAATTTACTAAGTTGTTTAATAATACTGTTTTGTGTAAGATCCTGGGGTGTTAGATCTAGTTCTTTATCATGAATTTTATTATATTATTTTTTATTAAATAACATTCTTTTTTTGACTATTCCTTCATGTGGATTTCTAATTTCTTGAAATTCTTGGAAGTCTGTTAAATCTATTAGTGGTTGACTATGTTCTTCTTGCATCATATTAATCTCATTTTTTTCAGTTATTAGTATAGTTTCTTCATCATCTTGTTTTGAGTAATTTTCTGATTCTAACTTTTCTTTTGAGAAATTTTGTACTTCTGACTTTTCTTCTAAACTATTTTCTAAATCTCTTATCTTTTCTTGTTCTTGTTTATTTGGTTCTAAGGGTTCAATTGGACTTTCTGTTTTTGTTATAGATTTTGGTTCGAATCTAGTTGCTTCTATTTTTTTGAATGTTTCTAAGGCTTCAAATATATTCACGGTTTCTGGTTTAGGTTTAGCTGGTTCTGTTCTAGGTATAAAAGGTAAGAATTCTTCGAAATCTAAACATGCATATTCAAAATTCATTTTTTCAAGTAATTATTTGATAAGCAAGCAGGTAAGGTAGTAAATAATAGGGCAGAAGAAATAGCAAATATGTAAGCAGGGTACTATGACTTAAGCTAAATTACAGAGATTAAGTTTCATATTTCTTCTTTATCATCCATCCATGATGCTTTGATACCATACTCGGGGGACTTCTCCTTTTAGGAGTGTGGCCAAAGCAGGTCCCTCAGAACCACAAATTGAAATTCCTGGGCCTTCTCACGCATGATTGTGCGAAAGATTGGTCTTGGTAGGCCAACCGATGTAGCGAAGTGTGGCTCTTCGACCAGGAGCGTACAGTGTAGTCCCCGACCGTGTATGGGCACCAGGGGATGCTGTGCGTGCTCTAACAGGTATCATGGTTGGCTACAACTGCGATTCCATCCCATAAGTCCAAAGGCTGGGATGGCTGGGCTATACAATTATGGCATCAGAGCTATTAGCGAGTATGAAGATGGGCGAAAAAGAAATCATGCATCCCAGAGAGCGTTCTCACAGTATGAGACTGTGGCGAAATATTGGCTCTTGGCTCTCAGGGTCCTGGCCGGCTTAGTGCCCACCGGCAATAGGTTGTGTTGTCAAGAGGTAGACAAGTAAAAATAGTTCTGAGGGACCTGCTTTGGCCACACTCCTAAAAGGAGAAGTCCCGAGTATGGTATCAGAGCATCATGGATGGATGATAAAGAAGAAATATGAAACTTAATCTCTGTAATTTAGCTTAAGTCATAGTACCCTGCTTACATATCTGCTATTTCTTCTGCCCCTATTATTTACTGCCTTACATACTTGCTATCTGCCTACTTAGTAATCCTCATAATAATCTTTCATTAAGCTTAGTAAAAAATGGCTTTATTAATAAGAATTGAACCAAGAATTTATGAAATGGATCATAATAGTTTACCACTTAGTAGTTTTATTCCTATTCCAAATGAAACACTAGTCACTGAACCTTTCATGTTAGGTGGTGAAGGTGACAATACATGGAACTTAATTAATTGGACCAATATGTTTTTATTAAAACAATTAGGATACCTAGTTGACCCGAATATATCTTATAGCTATACTTTAAGACATATACCTGAAGAAATAAGAGATATACTAGAAAAGGAAGTAGAACATAAAAGAAATTATAGATTAATTGAGTTAGCTAAACCCTTAGAACAAAAAGTATATGAGATAAAAGAAGAAGTAAAAGGAGTAGGAACAGAAATCCAAGAATTAAGATTAGAGACCTTAGAATTACAAGACATACTAGAAGAAATACGAAATATAAAAATTGAAATTCAGAATATAGGAAACAAAGTGCGCCTATCCAATCAAAAGATAAACAAGATAAGTCAAGTACTAGGAATAAGAAACAGTGTAGACCCAATTATAGAAAAACCAGAAATTAATATGATAAGAATATATAATCAAGAAAAAAATGAAGAAAAAACTGAACCCCAGCTAAAAGTGATTTAATGAAGTTTTATTACATATTAGTAAGATTTAACTACTAAAAATATCAATCACGCAAATACCATGCTATGATTGATATAGGAGCAAATATCACAACAGCAAAACACAACATATTACCCCCTGAATTATGGAAAAAAGATAGACCCATTAGAATGAGTAGTGCTGGAAAAGAAATACATATTATTGAATTATTAAAGAAATTCTAATACAAATAGGAGAATATGAATTAAAAATTTCAATCTTACATCAATATAATGAAACCACTCCTGATATAATTTTAGAAATGGATTTCTTAGGACAGTATATGCCTCTACATTTCACCGAAAAAGTCCTAATACTAATAACTCCCTGTAAACACCAAGCTTAGGCAATTAAAATACAGAATCCATATAATAGAATCGATACAAATTTCAAATCTAAGCAAATAGAAGATGAAATTCAATTTGTCCCTAATAAAAAAGCCATTGATAATATTAAAGTCAAAAAAGCACTAAGAAATATTGAAAAACAAAAAACCATTGAAGAAAGAATACTTGAAAATTATAGTGAAAATCCTTTAATCCATTGGGAAAAATCAAAGCCATATGCCAAAATAGAATTACTTGATTATAGCAAAGAAATCTGTAATAAGCCATATCCATGGACACCCCAAGATAAACAAGAATTTATTATGCACATAAACGAAATGAAAAAATATGATTTAATTAGGAAAAGTAGATCCAATTACTGCGAAATCAGCTAAATTACAGAGATTAAGTTTTATATTTCTTCCTTATCATCCATCCATGATGCTCTGATACCATACTTGGGGGACAGCCTGAAATAAGCGAAATCAACTATCTATTCAATGGGTAATTTAGAATTAAGAATAGGGATTGATCGAAACTAAACCGGGTCATGGAAAATACACTCTGTCCTCTTTCATACAGAGCAATGCTACAAGGCACACAAGGCCGTTCATGGGGTACACAAGACCCGCAAGGTAGCTACAGTACCTTCCTCCTTCAGCTTAGTTCAGCACAGCCTTCCATCGTTTCCTATCGGAGGCGTAACCATTCCTATTTCTAATCTACTATTCAAAAGATATCTAATTCTCATTTCAGTATTGACATAGCGGAATATGATCAATTCAACATATATGGTTGATAAAATGAAATACTACACTTAATCTCTGCTAAGGAGTTTAGCCAGTCATACCTTTAATCTGCACAATAATCTTCTTTATTGATGAATGTTGTATTGTACAAGGAGGGTGCTCGGAATTCTTAGAGAATTTAGAGTAAGAGAGGTATTTAGAGAGAGGGTTCTTCAGCTTGGTTACAAATGAGACTTACAATGCTTTATATAGAGAAGAGGCGAGCAAGAGGCATTCCTCTGCCGCATTATCATAATTAAACTTATTAAAAAAGCTTTAATAAAGTAGATTCCTGGTGATAGATGACAGCTGCTTTTGTCAATTCTTCTTTTCTTTATGTCAGTTGTCGATGGCTTTGGTCGATTCTATCTTTTCCTTCTTTGTCTTCTTGCTGAGTCATCTTTTTGTCTTTTTCTTTATGTCACTTTCTTGTTTCTTTCTTTTGACTTTGGCTTTCCTGTCTTCGGCTTTTTCTTCTTTTGTTTTTGTCGCGTCAATACTTTGGCACTACTTCAGAGTTCGAAGATGTTGACACTGGTTGGCAGATTATTCTGAACTTCGGCGGCTTTGTCTTTGTTTTTGCAGTAGATGCATATATGGGAAGAATATTCTGACAGTTGTTGGCATATTCTTTTCTTGGTGTCGTCGGGATTATCCATTTGATTTGTTTTTATGTCTTCATAAAATTTAGCAAATAATCGTGATTTTCTGAGTATTCTTCCCACTGAATAAATGCATGAATATTGGCCTTTAAAGTAGGTCCATTGAAGTTCGTCGCTGGATAGAGTTCTACTCATTTTTGAATAAATGGTTTCCATTTCTTGAGCTCTTATTTTTGAAATAAGGATACTGATCTTCGCAGTCAATTGAGAATTTTTTGGATTCCTCAAATTCGAAGGGTTTCTTTGTGGTTCCGAATTTAATAAGATTAATGGGAGGATAAAACTTTTCGGAGGTTATTTCTGCAATTGTTGAATAATATCGCATATACATGGTGTATTGAGTGATAATGTTGTGGTAATGTTTGGCGGCTTCTTGGACGGCTTTTGGGAGAAGAGATAATTTTGTGAGTTCTTTCGAGGGATAAATATAGTGAATTAATCCGTAGCAAAATAAAGTGTAAACTAATTGAGGGTTAGTGCCAGGATTAATCATAGCTTTATTAATAGAATAATGAGAAATATACTTAAGGGTCAGAGAGGTTATACGACCACTGGTTAAGTTTTTGGATAATGGCTTGGAAATATTCATATTGCTCATGGAGTCTTCTTTGGGCTTGAGTTAATGGACTTGAGGTCGATGAAGAGGCTATTTGTGGATTGGATTGGGCCTGTTCTTGGGCTTGTTTAGTTTCTTGTTCTAGTATGACTGCAAAAGATGGGATTGATGGAATGTGAGTCGATGGACTTTGTGGTGTTGACGGAGGAGTTGGTATGGGTGAAAGACCAATTACTTATTTTTCTAATGTGATTATTCGTTTTTCCAACTCACCAATATGGGAACTAAAGTTACCCATAACTTGAGTGAGATAATTGACAGTATTACTGATCTTATTCGTCTGGTTAGTCGTTTGAGACGACAAAATACTGATATTTAACTCAAGAGCATTTATTCGTGTAATAAGGTGAGGATAAGAGATTTCCTCTTCTTGTTGATTACTCGTTTCCTTATTTGGCTGAGATTGCTCCATCTCTGGATAAGAAATCAGCAACCAAATTATTAGTTCTTTTGACATATTCAACAGAACAATCATAATAAGATAAATCGGCTTGCCATTTATATAACATTTTATTTGATAATCGATAAGTTCTTATTCCTTTGTCTAACCAAGATTTTACTTAGGTATTATTAGTTCGAATAATGAAATGACTATTGATAATAAATAATTCAAATTTAGTTACAGCCTTTACTATTGCTAAGAATTCTTTCCAAGTTGAGTGATACTTGGTTTGACTTTCGTTGAATTTTTCACTAGCATATTTGGTAATAATTTCCTGTTTTTCTTCCTGACTTGTTTTATAATAAAGGGTAGCGCCCCAATAATTTTCTGATGCATTTGTATAAATAATCCATTGTATATTTTCTTGTGTTGGAATCATTAATTTGGGTAAATTTTTACATAAATTTTTTATTTTCTGAATAAGTTGTTCAGTTTCTTCATTCCATGTCCAAAGAGATTTTTCTCCAGCTAATCTGGTTAATTAAGCAGTATATTTTGATAGGTGCGGAATAAAGTTTCTAACTTGGTTTACTAATCCTAAAAATGATTGCAATTCTTTTTTATTTGTAATTTTGATAAAGTTCCTTGCCTTTTGACTAATATGTTCTTATAACTCGATTCCATTAGAGTTAATATAATGTCCTAAAAAGGTTATTCTCTCATTTCTCAATTCTACTTTTTTAGGTGAAATATTAATTCCTTTTTCTTCTACTATCTTCATAAACTGTTCTAGATGTTTTTCATGTTGCTCCTTATTTTCTGAAAATATTAGTATATCATCTATGTATATTATAGCAAAATCCTTAATGGGTGCTAAAAGCTCTTGTATGTGTTCTTGAAATATACTTGGACTATTGTGAAATCCCATCGGTAATACATTCCATTCGTATAATCCTTCGGAGGTTAAAAAGACAGTGTATTTCTTACTTGGTTCTTCTAGTCTTATTTGGAAGAATCCTGATTTACAGTCAAATTTACTGAAGATTTGTTTTCCTCTTATTAGGTTAAATAAAAGTTCAATCTTAGGGATTGGATATAAGTTTCTAATAGCTAATTTATTTAATTTTTTATAGTTAATAACCATTCTAGATTTATTTCTTCTTATTTCTGATTCGCTTATGACAATCATAGCTGACGAGCAGTAATTGGATCTACTTTCCCTAATTAAATCATATTTTTTTCATTTCGTTTATGTGCATGATAAATTCTTGTTTATCTTGGGGTGTCCATGGATATGGTTTACTACAGATTTCTTGGCTATAATCAAGTAATTCTATTTTGGCATATGGTTTTGATTTTTTCCAATGGATTAAAGGATTTTCACTATAATCTTCAAGTATTCTTTCTTCAATGGTTTTTTGTTTTTCAATATTTCTTAGTGCTTTTTTAACTTTGATATTATCAATGGCTTTTTTATTAGGGACAAATTGGATTTCATCTTCTATTTGTTTAGATTTGAAATTTGTATCGGTTCTATTATATGGATTCTGTATTCTAATTGCCTAAGCTTGGTGTTTACAGGGAGTTGTTAGTATTAGGACTTTTTCGGTGAAATGTAGAGGCATATACTGTCCTAAGAAATCCATTCCTAAAATTATGTTAGGAGTGGTTTCATTATATTGATGTAAGATTGAAATTTTTAATTCATATTCTCCTATTTGTATTAGAATTTCTTTAGCAAATAATTCAATAATATGTATTTCTTTTCCAACACTACTCATTCTAATGGGTCTGTCCTTTTTTCATAATTTAGGGGGTAATATGTTGTGTTTTGCTGTTGTGATATTTGCTCCTGTATCAATCATAGCATGGTATTTGCGTGATTGATATATTTGGTAGTTAAATCTTACTAATATGTAATAAAACTTCATTAAATCACTTTTAGCTGGGGTTCAGTTATTTCTTCATTCTTTTCTTGATTATATATTCTTATCATATTAATTTCTGGTTTTTCTATAATTAGGTTTACACTGTTTCTTATTCCTAATACTTGACTTATCTTGTCTATCTTTTGATTGGATAGGTGCACTTTGTTTCCTATATTTTGAATTTCAATTTTTATCTTATCATTAATTTTGTTTGTCTTTGGGAGAATGATGGAATATTTCTGAATTTTTAAGATTATGTTCGATTCACTTGAATTTCATAACACCTAAATGGTGTAGATTTAAGCGTGAGTGAACCAACTGTAAAGAAAAAGAAAATATTAAATTATTTTTTAAATTATATTGAACCAAAATAAATTGAGATTGAAATAATATCCGAATGAAATTTTCTAAAAGAAAATTAATTTTTACCTAAAATATGTGCCATTAACTCAATGGGCCTTTTATCGAAAGGTTTTTTTTTTTGTTGGGTTCCATAAATGTCTGATTCAAGTAAAAAATAAAAAATAAAAAGGAAGGAAGAAAGAAAGAAAAGAGGAGGGGTTAATTGAACTTTACACGCCAAGTTTAGCAAAAAGAATTATTTTATTTTCTGGGTTACAACTTGCAAGAAAAATCCAATAATCCAGTCACGTGGGGAGTGTAAAAGTTGCGCTTCCTCTCTCAAACTTGAAAGCCTTCCGCCCATCATCATTTCATTTGAGTGCCTGTGATATTGTAAATTGTAATTTGTTGCTCATATGCTGATAATTCTTATGATGTTAATTTTAGATTGGGGTGAGTATAATATTTTATGTTCTATCTCTATCCCTTGTCTTTTTCTCTTTCGCTGGTTATGAACTTCCTATGAATAACCATTTTGCCATGCTCTTGGCTATACAAAAGAAGATCCTGAAGAAATTTTTGCAAATCGATTGATTAAAGTATGCATTGTAATAGCTTAACCCCTCATATTCTTTTTTATTTTCTAGATTGCAATATTTGCAACGTGATGATAAAGGCATGCATATGAATTGATATTTAATTGAGAATAAATGAAGTACCTAATTGCATGAGATAAAGTGTGATTCCCCTTTAAACTATAAACTATACAGAATCACTATTGGTACATTACTCAGGTCTGGTTAGATAGCGTGATGGAAAGAGATATTTTTTTTTGGTTAGTTTCTTTATAATATTTATTATGTTCTTGTTATTATTATTTAACAGTATTTATTTATTTTTATTATTTTTCTTATTTAAATGCATAAGGATTATTTCTCATTTATAAAATAATATTTTTTCATTTTATTTTCCTTTCTATTTATTTTCATTCTGTTTATCAAACAAAACCTTTCATACCTTAGACTATAGAGAGGGAATATCTAATTAGAACAAAGGAGAATATTTAGGCAAAATTAAGAAATAGTTTTTAAAATATTTGTTATTAATTTTTTAATAAAAAATATAATACTTCAATATTTTTGTAACTCAACACTATAAACATTATATGATTAATTTTATAAAAAAATTATTTACTTATTATTTTTATATTTAGAAATAATAGCAAATAATTAAAAAATTGCATAAATAATAATAATAATAATAATAATAATAATAATAATAATAATAATAATAATTATTATTATTATTATTATTATTATTATTATTATAAAATCATATTATAAGATTATAGCATTGAATCAAAATATTACTTCACTGAAAAAAAATAGCCCCAATTTATAAGTCCTATCTACTAGCTAAGAAAGGGATATATTATTACATAAATATTTGCTTAAAATGTTATTATTACTTAGATTCATTAAATAAAATTAAACAATCAAACCATCACCACTCTTACCTATAGTTACAACTGTCTGGTCAGGTTATTAATTTAATAAGAAAAAAATTTTCCTTAAACTTTAAGTCACTTATAAATTATCCCTGAATTTTTAAAGGTGAAGATAAATTCATCAACTTTCATATTTTGAAAAATACATCCTTTTGTTTATTTTACTTTTAATGTCTTGCAATTTAGAGTTTGCATTGTCAATTATGGAGGAACATTAAATGACATATAAAATAACTATATTAAAAATAAAATAGACAAAAGAACCTATTTCCTTGAGTATACAATTGAGGGACTTATTTTGCGATTTTGAAAATTCAAAGGCCATATGCAAACAACCCAATTCAAGAATGATTTTTTATTTTCCCTTTAACTAGTGCAATAATAATGACTTCTCATTATACTGGTAACAGTGTCAAAATATGTTGATGACGATTCATTAATGCATAATCAATGATTAGCAGACATCTTGTGATTGTCAGAACATTAGTGAACTATTATCAAAACATTTCACAAAAAAAAAAAAAAGTTACTAACTGCCGTTACCAGAACTAGGTTCACTAAAGAACGCACCTAGTTCTCAGAGCAAAAGCTTGATAACTTGAGAGCAGGCCTTTGCGAGAAAACCTGGTCATGAAGCAAAGTATTGGAAAAAGGCTAAGAAGGAAGCTATAATGCTAAAGCGAAAACGTTGTTTACCGTATAAAAACATGATATACTGATATATATAACATCATATAATTGTTTTTTGCTAAATATTATGATTTTATTAGAGTAGGCAAATACTAAAGAATTTTATCTAAACTAAATAAAAACCTTCTGATACCCATAATGTAATTTAAGCAAAATCGTTTTAAACCACCCCCCCCCCCCCCCCCAAACCAAAAGAAAAAGCAACATGTTATTTATTTGTCAAAAGACTTAGAAGAGAACCTTATTCCATGCCTAAGCTTTTGGTTTTGCAACCTTCAAAGATTCCTTAAGGCCAAAAAAAAAAAAATGCAGGAAAATCCCCAGGAAATATTCTGACTAAATAATCAAGAAAGTTCCTAATTACAAAGGGGTTAGCGGTAACGGAGGTCCTCTTCTAAGTTCTGCAAAATCAACGTTGATGCATACCTCAAATTCCTACCTTAGTCTAAACACATAACAGAGGCAGAACAATTGAGCTTCTTAACAGAAAGAGTGGAGAAATTATAATATAAAGAACAATATAACTCTATCAAATTACTAACATTTATTCTATAATAAGTTTCCTAACATTTACAAAATGTTAAATCAAACGTACATCAGTTCTTGGCTGGTCTTATTATCTCGAGGTGGAGATGTGTATCCCTAAGGTTAATAATATCCCTAAGTGAAACAAAGCTCAGAATATGTGGAGTGGCTTCAAATTTTGAAGAAATGCCACCAATATCAATGACTTTAAAGCTACCTCTTTTAGGACCATAAGAAACTAGACAATATGGGTCAGAGTCACATTTCAACCACATATCCCCATAGCTTGTAAACCCAATTGGTCTATGCTTGTCCTCAAGCCTCAACCCACAGTAGGATTTGATGTCAATGGTGAATTTTTGAGTCCAAGACTCTTTTATACCATACTCTTTCATCAACCATGCTTCAAACACAGCACCCTCAGAAATATAACACAAACACAAGCAACCTTCTAATACTCCAACATTGATCCACGATATTTTCCTCATATACTCAACATCCAAATGACTTGGTGGTACCACTGGTTTGAACTCATCTGTTTGCAGATCAAATGAGCATATCAATTCAGAATTCTTGGAGCTATCAGTAACCCAATGAAGTGCACCATTCAGTGATGGGTCAAAAGAGCCTTTAGGCTTCGCAGAAGAAACATTATTTTCAATTACACTCCATGATTTCTCCCCTAATTTGTACAATTCAACCATTACCCTATTTGATCTCCACACAAATTGAAGGATTTTATAGAGCTTACTCTTTGGATCAAAACCAAAAGCAGAACCCACATATTCACGAGCAGTACTCGGAGGAGGTGGAACCCTCAAAAACTCGCCCAAAATTGGATTGCAGATATGGTAAATATTTCTACTTAGAAAATCAAAACTGTGCAGGCACAAAAACCCATTACAAGAATTCACCAAATTCATGTAATTCCGAAGTCGAATAAACCTCGAGGTAAATTTCTCTTCAAACACATCACTCTGATGGTCAATCTGATGATAATCAATTCCACTCCTATACGCCGATGAAGAAGATGGTTTCTGCACGGCACCGAGACAGGAGGAGCCATAATTGGAAGAGAGGGTTTCGCCATAGCAATCGATATAGAAGAGACGGAGCTGCTCTGTGACAACAACGAAGGAGGTGGGAGCTCTGGAGATGTAGAGCTGTGCGAAGTAGGGAGTGGAGACGAGTTTTCGGAAGGTTTTGCAAACGCAACGGCAGGTGAAGATGGAGAAAACGGGAAGCTTCAAGAGAATGTCAGAGAGAATCTGAACAGGGAGGTCTAAGATATTGAACCCTAACCCCAACCTGTCATGGCGATTTTCCATGCCCGCTCACCGCTGTTATTGGTTCACCAGAAAACAAGGCACGCGACTTTAGGTTAAGGAGCCAAGCATATGACGGGAGACAAACAGCCGCCGCTCCTTTTTTTTTTTACTTTTGTTTTTTTATTATTTAAAGGTTAAGAGACCAAATAGGTTTTTTACCTATGATTAATTTTTTTTAAAAAAATAAACTAAATTGATTATGAGAAATAATTCTTTAAAAATTAACCTAGTTATTAAACCCAACAATACAAGCTAGGCAAGTGGTTTCTTTTTTGTTTTTTGGGAGGGGGGGGATAGGAGAGATGGTTTCAACTTGCATATTTGGTGATTAGTTAATTATTACATAGAGCGTATGTGATTTTTAAACATTAAAGTTATTATATGTTAATATTTTTATTTTTAATTTTTTTTTCTTTTGAGGGGATGAAATCCTGGCTCAAGTAAGATATGTGATTGGCACTAATGATATGTTTGGTATGATGTTGTAAAGAAAGAGATAATGTAAAAAAATAGATAGATAAAGGTAAGTGAGATAAAAAATTATTTTTATGTCTTTATTTTTAAAAAAATAATTTTATAATTAAAATAATAATTATAAAGATATAATAAATATTATACAAATATGTAAAAAGATTACGTCAGTGTCGTGTGCTACCAAACAAGACATAATACTTTGACCTTGTAAACCTCCAACTAAACAAACATAAAACATGAACACAACTCAAAAAATCTTTTAAAAAATAATTACTATAATTTATTAAAGAATTTGACATAATGTCCTTATAAACTAAGTAAAATCTATGTAACATCTGGTCCCTCCGTAAACGTGAGAAACGTAATGTTTGATTTTTCTGTAAACGTCAGAAATAGATTAAATATAAAAGGAAGTCCTCGAAATAGAAGGAATTGAGGCCAATTAAAATTATGATAAAATTTTAAATATTAGAAAATGAGGATTTGAGGTTTAAGATGCTTAAAAACCAGAGTTAGAAGAGTTTAAAAAATTTATCGAAGGAAGTAGGGGTATTTTTACAAATTCTGAAAAATTTTGAAAACTCACAGTAGGGCTTTTTAAATGAAAAATTTTAGTTTTTCGTGGTTCTCAAAGGCCCTGAATACCATGGGAACCCTTAGAACAATTGAAACCCCTCCGATGAACGATTTCAACCGTCAGTTGACCAAAACTTTGACCGAACGGTTCGGAATGGTTTCAGATCCTTTTTTTGTGATTCCAAAAGCAATTATTTTGATTAAGAGTCTAAGGAATATGATGGAAAGGACGGTTCTTTGAAAGGAGTTGAAATGAGCCCAAACGAACAAAACTATGAAGAGGGACTAAATTACAAATTTTAAAAGTTGCTTAAATGAATCTCTAGGCTTATAAAAACGTCTCACCTCTGGTCAGATCTCCTCACCAACTCTCCCACATGTTAAAACAGAATTAAGAAGGGCTGAGAGTGGCGCACAAGAGGGGAGGCCAAGAAAGGAAGAAAAAGCTTTGAAAAGTGTAAGTTTTAGCCACTTTTTTCCTACTCCTTGCCTTGTTAAATTTCTTTCCCTCTTCTTCCTCTTCCTTCTCATGGTTTTGGCATTTAATTTGATGCTGATATGTGGTTCATTTAGGAGAGGGAAGAGAGGATTTAAGAGAGTTCTTGGTAGCATAAGGAAGCTCCCTTGGAAAGCTTATAAACAAGGTAAGAAAAGTGGGACTTTGTTGCTTCTTCTTGAATTTCTTTTCCTTTATGGTTTTGCTCAGAATAGGGGCTGTATAATAGGGGTCCAATTCTAGTCTAAACATGATAACAAGTGAGGCTTTGAGGCATGAAGGATCCAATAAAGCAATTAGGGATCAAAATGAACCATTAGAATTCAAGATAGCAAAGTTAGGGATTCTTGAACATATGACAAAATCTGATTGGATTCAAGAATTCCCTAACATATACGAGTGTTTGTTTGAGTTCCTAAGACCCCTAGGAAGACTCCCAAGTGGCTCTCCCATCAAGGAAAAATTGAAAACCCCTCGAACCCCAAATCCTTCCATAATGTCGGCCTAGGACAGATGGAGGGGTTAGAGAGTGTTTTAATTTATTCTAACCTTGGTTTGGGACTTCATATGATGGTAGAAGGTGGGAGAAACCCTTGAAAAAAAAATTAGAAGCCATAGATAGTGAGATGGAGGTGTAGGCTCCATAATATAGCATAAAAAAGCAACTCCTAGTTAGGATCCTTAAAATAATTGTGTGATAACTCCAAGAAGTCTAAATAGAGTCAAGAATCATAGATTAAAAGAGAGAAGGGAGCCAAGATTATGAATTTTTGTAATTGCTTCATTAAGTGCCTTATGGAAGCATAATGGAGTCATAAAACAAAGTAGCATCATGTAAAGTGTGTATAATACTAAGGCTTGTTCCTATGAGTAATTCATGTTTCTTTTGGTGTGTCTAGGCCAAGAGACATGATCTCCACCTTCTTGGGTTTATGAGGTCAAGGGAGAGGACTCAAGGCTTAAGGAAAAAGTGTATAATTGCTTTCAAGGTAGTTCTCTCTCTTTTCTCCCATACATGAATGAATGTCTACATTATCTTTGAATGTGTGTATATGTATTTTAAGCTATAAATTATGTTTTGGTATGATGCCTATGTTCCATGGAACCATAGTGTTGCATTATATATTCAATGATGCCTAGAATGTTTGCATTGGTTTGCTTGAATGTGGAGAGGCCAAGAACCTTCCATCTTCGGTGAGGATGAGCCAAGAACCTTTAGAAGTGGTTGAGACCAAGAGAAAGTCTCCCAAGATTAAAGCTTAGTTCAAGGCCATTGAGAAAAAGGGTGAGGCAAGTCCAAGAACCTTGAAGAAAGTGGGTGAGGTTAATCCATTTATTTAGCAAGTCTAAGTATGTTATGTGTACTTTATATAAATGCCAAGAATGTATTTTGCACCATTTTCTATATTGATATGCCATGCATACATCCTTAAGACTTGTATTGCATTCTTTATGCATGATTGAATGGGAGATGAGCTATTAGAATTTTTTGAATCTCATTCCCTCCTCTCCAATATCTTAACATGCTAGGTGGAGCCAATGAACAAGGAAATGGAAGCCACCAAGTGAGGAGATGAAGCCTTGATCATAAAGCTTTTAATTTTGTTTATGTTGTAACCAAAGGAGTGGCATATGATATAATCTTTCGTTAGAATTAATGTACAATGAATGGAACATGTGTAAATATCCTAATAGATAATGTACGTATGAAATTTATGGATAAATGGAATGTATTGCAATTTTTGGATATTGGATGGCCATTTCAAGTGTATATCTCTTAGTACATAGCTTGGGGATGGGAAATGAAATTCTGTGTTTTGAGCCTCCACACCCTTGAGAGAAGTTTAGAGAGTCTTTTTGAGCCATTCCCACGTGCTCAAGTGGCCACAAGAACCATAGGAGCCATTTTGTCCATCCTTGAACCATTAGGAGGCATGAAAATGGCCTAATTGCAACCTTAACCCACTTTTTGCCCAAATGAGCTCTTTTTGATCTAAGATTTAGCATGCAATTAGAGTTTGTTGAGAGATTTTTGGAAAGCTAAAGAACATAATTTTCGAAGGTCTAGAGAATATTTGATGAATTTTCAAAATTGGAATTTTCTATTGATTCTGGTATGTGCACTATTCACATTGGTATATTTGTATTCTATGTCATCTGATAGCCAAATGGTGTTCAATGCTTGTGAAATTTTATAGACATAAACTATAGGTCATAATATTTTTGTGGCCACCAAGTTCACCTCATTTGGAGGTCTGAGCAAAGAGTTATACATTTTTTAAGTTGGTTGTCAGTAGCAGTGGCGCCCCAAGAGTCTAGTTACTATTCCATAGATTTCTAATAGCTAAAAGTATTTTTTTTTTCATTCTGAAATTATTTTTACACAAATTTAACATTTGTAGCTTTCTAGAATGACTGAATGTGTGATTTCGATTTTTATAGAATTAGTTATGAATTTTAGAAGTTTGTATCAGTAATATGAAATAGCAGCCCAGGCAGCAGTGATCTCAGTGAACTTTCGAATGTCAAACATCTTCCCCTTAATGATTCATGTACTAAAATTATTTTTATCATGGGGTAGACATCCAAAGATTTCTAGAATGGTAAAGCTTGTTGGATTTTGATTTTTGTGGATTTAGTTATGAATTTCTGAAATTGTGATAGAAAACTGAAATTCTAACTATGGCAAATCCGTGGGAATTAATGTGTTTCACCCACTTGTATGAGTTCCAAGCCACTCTCTTGAATAGTTTCGAGTTGTAATAGAGTAGTTAAATAGGAGAATATGATACATGAGTTCATATGGTCTACATGACATTAAATGAAATTTTTGTATGCTACGCAATGCAAAGAAATACAATTTTTAATCCCCCTTTTTCTTGCCCTTTCATGGAATCTATGAATGTTAAACATGGGAATGTTGTGAAATGAGCTAGAAAAATATGGTGTTACAATCCATAATAACAGTATGTCCAAAACATATAACAAGAAGTTCTTAGCTCTCTATAGGGCTTAACAAATCTAAATTAATCAAATTCAAACTAAACTAATTTAATCTAATCCAACCAAAATCAACCTAGTAATTGGGATGCATAGGGTAGAATTAATTCAATTGGTTTAGTTATTAGATATCTATCTTAAACATCTAACTTAAACCCTAAATCGACCAAATTACATATTAAATTATGGCATTTTGTAATTGAAAACTTGAAATTCAAAGTTCAATTGAATTTTTATTTAATGATCTTTTTTTGTTTAGTATAAATGTTGACTTATTTGTGGTTGGATTAAATTTAAAGTTGTACTAAGTACTTTTAGTGTGTATTTTGTTGTTGGAAATTGTTGGAATATTTAGGTCATCCATGATGGATTGACCCATAACCTAGTATTTGAGCTTGAGTTGCTAGGTCATGGGTTAACTCATCAACTAATTAATATTTAAGTTAGTTAATTCAAATTTTAAAAAAAGTAGCCAATTTTTATTAAGGAGTGGCTTACAAAAATTAATATATATATATATTGATGTAAAAAAGAGATACAACAAAATTTCTTTTCTCTTTAGAAGAAAAGACAAAATAAAGAACACAAGACTCCTTCTCCATTTCCAATCCCATGTTCATCTCCTTCCACCTAGACTGTGGTTCAATCACCATGAAAAAGAGATCTTGGTTTCTCCAGTGATTATGATCCAAACCACAGGAGATAGAAAGTTTAATGGACTACTTGTGGTAACAAGTACCAAAACCTTTCATTAGTATAAGAGTTAGGTTGGTTGAATTTTTTTGTCCTCGTGTATTTGAACATGTCTATTTTTTTAGTTAATTTTATGAAATTACTCCAAAAATATCAAAAATGCATGAATGTAAAAGTATAAGCTTAGAAACCTTTTTAATTTTGATAGGGACCAAGTTAGGCTATGATTTTCCTAGAATACAAAACGTATATAATAAGGAGTATGTGGTTAAAATTTGGAAGAAAAACTGCAAAATTTAGGTTTTGAAAAACATGATCAAACAACCTAGTTTTGAAGGTTGGCATTTTTTTCACAAGAGACGAAAAGGGTGCAAATTATATATGATTGGAATATTTATTGAAGAAACTTTCTAATGCTTCCAGTTTTGTCTAATTCAATTGAAAAATGAGCGAGATGTAGCCATTAAAAGGTAAGGGGTTTGAAATTGGAATTTTGGAAATTTTTTTTAAAAAATTTAAGTTTAGAGGTTGAAGATGATAGATGAAGCCAACATGTAAGGGTGGCACATTTGGCTCATCTCCACATCCATTTGCCCAAGTGAGGGCACCAACAAAGAGAGAAGCTCAAGAAGAGCCTACTGGTGAAACAACCGTTGCCAGAAATGTAACGAACGTAATTTTTGTAAAACGACGAAATAAGCCATATAAAAGCAAGTCCTCTAAAATGGGTTAGATAATATTCTGAAAAATTCGGGTAGAGTCTTAAACTCCTAAAAATATAATTTTAGACTCAGATGAAAGAAAAATAGAGTTAGGATGGAAAAACAATTTATGATAAAAAACTGACAAAATGTAATGCCATTTTCGTAAATAAGTGTAACTTTTGGAAAAACATATAGGAAGGCTTTTTAAATAAAAGTTTTGAGTTGTTCAGGGTTCTCAGAAGCCCCAAAAACCATGAGAAACCCCAGAACTGGTAAAGCTCCTATGGTGTACGATTTTCAACGTTAGTTGACCCAAACTTTGACAGGTTCATTTGGTAAGGTTTTAGCTCCAATTTGAGTGATTTTAAGAGAATTTTATTAAATTGGGAACCTAAATTTTATAATGGAAAAGACGGTTCTAAAAAAGGAGCTAAAACGAAGCCGAAACAAAATTGCCATTACGGAAGGACAAAATTGAAATTTTTAAAAAAGTGTGTTTCTATAAGCTCCCACACACTTCTCCTTTCTTCTCCCATCTTCTTAAGCACAAAATTTTTTTCCCAAAATACAGAATATGATATACTCTCTTAGGATCACAAGAAGGGGAAGAAAAGGAGGAGAAAAATCAAGGAAAAGATAGGTAAATCCATGGAATTTCATGCTCTTTCTTCCTCCAACCTTGCTCCCCTCCTTCTTTGCTTTCTTTCTATGATTTTCTTGAGATGTTTGGTTCTGTTTTTGGTCCAGAACTTAGAGGGGTAGTTTGAAAATTTTGAGGAGAGACAAACCAAGAAGAGGAAGGCTTGAAAGCACACTTGAATCTAAGGTAATTGCTTATTGTAATTGCTTCTTCTCCTTGCTCCATGGATGTGTATGATTTTAGCCAATAGCATAACCATATAGGGGGAGGTTTTTTTGCCCAAGAGCAAGAGAGAAACAAGGGTTTTAGGACATGGGGAGATGGAATATGGCAAGAAATTCTAAGGAAAACTAATAGAAAACAAGATAGAAAAGTGTAGGCTTCTTTAGGGTTTTGTGAAATCTAATTTTGTGTGAGTAATTTCTTAGCTATTTGAATGTTTCCCTGAGCTCCTAATAGCTCTAGAAACCCTCCCAAGTAGCTCTCCCATCAAGGAAAAATCAAGAAGCTTATGAACTCCTTCCTTGGTGCATATCTCGGACTAGGCTAGTTCATAGAGCTAAGAAGTGTTTTAATTTGTTCTAACCTTGGTTTGGGACTTTATATGATGTTTGAAGATGGGAGAAACTATTGAAAAAAATTTAGGAGCCATGGATTAGAAGATGGAGCAATGGTGTCCATAATGGTGTCTTAAGAAGCAACTTGATTTCCCAATGGTGCAAGTGAATGTGTGAGGGTTTCAAGGGCCTTAAATGAGTCCAAGAAATCTAGAAATAACAAGGGAATGGAACTTAAAAATTGAATTCCAAGAGTTGCTTCATTAGACTAATTATTGAACCATAATGTCAAGTGTGAAACCAAGTGTGTATTTAAGTTTTAGTTTAGTGTCTTGGCTTACTTCAAGTATGTGATTGTGTGTTCTTTGTGATGTCTAGGCCAAGAGAATAACCAACCACCTAAGTGCTCTTGTGAAATCAAAGAGGGGAAGGAATTAGCAAAGTAAGCTTGCATAAATTGAAAAGTAGCTCTTCACCTTATTCTTTATACTTTCTTGTATGTATATGTATGTCATTGTGTACTTGTATGTGTTCTTATGATTTGGTAATATGCCATATGATCTCATGGAATTACATTGGTACCAATGTGTGATCTTGAATGCCTTTGAATGTGAGATTGACTCTTAAGGGTGAGGTGATGCCAAAAGTCCCTTAAAGTGGGTGAGGATGTGCCAAAAGTCTCAAGGCATGGGTGAGACTAGACCAAAAGTCCCTTGGATAGGTGAGGCTAAGTTAAAAGTCCTTAAACTAAGAGTGAGGCAACTCCAAAAGTCTTAGAATTGGGGTGAGGAAAAACCAAAAGTCCCTAGAGCATGAGAATGATCTTGATGTGTAAATGTGGCATGAAATGGTAGCCTTACACACTTTATGTTTCATAATTGTGTCATTGATGTATGTATGCCTTGAATGTATGTAAATGGGTGTGTGTGAGCTATTGGGATTCTTATAATCTCACTCCCCTTCCCCCTTCCATCTTGAAATGTCTAGGTGGCTCTCAAGATACAAGAAAGGCAAGCTAAGAACTCTAACTAGCTACACTTGGGAGATGTTGTAGTTTTCTTTGTATTTAAATATCAAAGTGGTCTTGTATATATTATTTTGGTAATGTAAGACCTTGAGTAATGATAATATGATGTATGAATATTATGTAGACCATGTGTAACATTAAATCAATGCAAATCATGGAAATTGCCTCTTGTGTGGTTATGGTTACATATGTATTATTGGATGTGGAGTGGCCAAATTAAGATGCATGAGGTTTGGGACCACTTGGGCAATTCCTACAAGTCATAATTATGCTTTTAAACTTGCTTGAGAGGTGCCAAACTCAAGAATAGGCCATTTAGACCAAAGTGACTCTTGATAGGGAGCAAAAATGACCATTTCATGAGGCTATATTACTTTTTATTCAAATGATCTCTTCTTGGTCTAAAATTTGTCATGTATCTAGAGCTTATTGAGAGCTTTTTGGGAAGCTAAAGTAGGTAATTTTTGGAAGTTTATGGAATATTTGGCGAATTGTTGAAATTAAAAATTTTTCTGATTTTGGTCATTGGTACTATAGTACTAATCTGAAATTAAAATCTATCACTTATGGGGCAAATGATATCCAATTGCTATGAATTTTATAAAAAGAAACTAGATATTCCTAATGACTTGTGTTAACTGGAAGCACCTAAATGGGATGTCTAGAGAAGGACATATGAATTTTTAAAGATTCTACCCAGTACCAAGCGTTCAGACTAACCTTATACACTGTTTGATTAAGTTTTAAGATCTAGTCGTGCCCAAACTAGTCTGGAGTTATTTTTCCCTTTAGATAACATTTTTAGCTTTATAGATTGGTATCATTTGCATAGATTGAATTTTTGTACAATTAATTGGACATTTTTAAAATTTGCTACAGTAATCTGTGACAGCACCAGTGGATAGTCAGACCTCTGGACCCTTTAGAATGTCAAATACCTTATGTGTTGTGTTTCATGGTCTGAACATACTTTTAGCATAAAGTAGACATATGTAGCTTTCTAGAATGGCTAAGAATGTATGATTTCAATTTTTTTAGAATTAGTTATGATTTTTCAAAATTTATGACAGAAGTGAAGAAATTCTGGCCAAAAATACATATATGTGTTTTATGCTCCTTTTTGATTTCCATGAATTGTAAGCCACTTTTGGTAATGAAAATGAGTTACATCCATGTAATTAAATATGAGAATATGATATATGAGCTCATATGGTCCACGTGACACCGAATAGAATTTTTATATGCAATGTAACGCTAAATAATGTATTATTTTATTATCATTTTTCCTACCCTCTTGCATAATTCATGACTTGAGATATGAAAGTAGCATAGATTGAGCTAGAAAATTATGGTGTTACAAGAAACACCCAAGAAGGTAGTGTGTGGCACGCATTCATCACCTTAATCATGTGTAAGCCATCAAATTTTCCATTTTTGGGTAATTTTTGTAGGAAAAGACTTTAGAAGGTGCATGCCAAGCCTAAAATTTAGGTCATTTTGGTCCCTAAAAATCCTCAAATCATACTCTACATGTTGGTATAAGGTATGGACATGTTTGGACATTATTACATAGAGTTCAAACACATATCAGACACATAAGAAACCATATAATTGATCTAAAGATAAAAGACACTTTTTGTAGGTTTGAGGTTTGATCAACTCACACCTAAATAATGATTATTATACATTAATCAAGAAAGGCCTTAGGGAAAAATTTATAAAAGCCAAAAAAAAAAAAGGCAAGAAGAACTTGTCCTTTAATCAATGTGCATTAAAGATAGAGCTCATATAGAAACATTATGTTATCACATATGTTAAGCAAGCCACTTTGTTTTTTCATTTTACAAATATAAGAAGTGCAAGATTTTTTAGGCATAATGCACATGAAAAGAATATTTACCTTAAACATTGATCAAACATATGATGTATACATTTTCAATGTATGTTAGAATATCCTTTATAATTAGAGGCAAGCCTTTAATGGCCAATGAGAAGATGCTTAAAAAGATGAGATATCTTTGGTTAGAAGTCCCTCTAAAATGTAGTCTTGATGTTATTATAGGAAAATATGAAAGAAAAATATCCTGTTAAATGGAAATTTTTGGATTGGTAGATTAAGGATCATTTAAGAACTACATTTAAACAATATTTATAGATGAAATCAGTAGAAAGATAATGGCCTTCTTAGGATACATGTGATAGAGGTTAAAAAAATGTAGACCTTTAATCATGAACCTAATAGTATCATTATTTGTTTAGTTGAAGTTTATTTCAAGTGTATAACATTGTGAATGTGTAGATATTTTGTGTTATGTCTATAAGGAAGTTTGATTATGATTATGAACACTAAGAATATCATTACTTAGCTTAATAAAATTGATAAGCTAGATGGGGACAATTAAGAAATTTAGCTTTGTAAGGTTCTTACATGCTTGAAAAGTAATATGATATGGAATTATTAAATAATGTCATGTTAGAGCATGAGCATGGAAATACTACTTAGTACAGGAGAGATTTAGAAGCTTTTCAAACTTGGAAAAAGAAATGACAGTATTGCTTACATAACAATGCTAAGTAACATGGCTGATGACTTCTTGTATAAGTAAGAGTCTTATTAGATTGCTCAAACCATATGGATAGCCCTTAAAAATAGGTTTGATGGTGCTTCTACAACCAAACTATAAAGGCTAATAATTAATTATGACACATATAAGCTATAACCAAATAACTCTTTGAAATAGAATTTTTAGAGAAATGTCAAACATGTTAAGAGAATTGAAGCCAATTAAACATCCTTAATAATAAACAACAAATTCAAGTTATCATAAAATCTTTTCTTACTAGCTGGGAGCATATGTGTAACATTTTGTGTCTGCTAACACAAGCCATGTTGGAAGACCTGTAAGCAACACGGCTTAGCCATGTAATTGGGCACAGGTTGTGTCATTTAGCCTGTTTTCTCTGAGATTCACATAATAAAATCACATGGTCCGACTGTGTGCATTCACATAGGCCTTGTGACTTTCTAGGACATGAAAGTAGTGAACTTTAAGTTATTTTTCAAGTTAAGTCATTGTACAATTATGTGATGCTTGTATGAGAATAATGAATAACTTTTTGTAAATTTTCTTGGAACACTATAAATCTTACTTAAGATAATATGTCACTAACTCCTTAAGCAAGGATGTTTTCTTCAGCCCCATGCATAGAAGACTGAATATGGAATGATACTTAATCATGTATGACTATCACCATTGGTCTCCTTTGACTAGAATTTAATTCTTATGCATGGATGACTAAATCCTAGACTATTCCTATGTATAGATGATCTTAAATTTGGAATACCTTGGCACGGACAAAAATTTAGACTCTTGAGACATTGAAGACATATAAAAGACATGCTAATCAGAAAAAAAGTTCCCTGATGATTTATTTAAGTAGATTATTAGCTATTGTCTTGAATTATTTGAAATGTTTTACTTTGATTAACTCATGTTGTTTTTAGCTCTTAGATTTATGTATGCAGATGATAATTACCATATGGACTAATGTGTGATTGGCTTTAATATATAGAATTCTTGTTGTTAGTACAATATTGAGGGTTAGAGTCCTTCAATGGGTTAAAGTCCCAATGAACCTTAGATTACTTATATTATGTGGATCCATACTAAAGGATGCCTTAGTTTGCAATGATGATATGTGTAGCTTTGAATATTGATTATACTAACATATTTTGTGATATGTAAGGGCAAAGAAGGTAGTTATTTAGTCTTAAAAATAATGAAAACTTAGGTTTCATAGTAGCTAGTATGAGATATGTGATGTAACGCCTTTGACTAAAAAAAAAAACCTAGGTTTATGTCCAGTACTATGGCATACTTGATATCGTACCTATGAAACTTTTCCTTTCTAGTTAGCATTTTTAGAACTAATTAACTATGGTTCCTTCAATATTTGCATACTAAATTTGCTTTTCTATATGAGCTGTTTAACATACATAGGATATTGCTATATATTTGTGCTTGTTAAGTAGGTTATCTTGTTAAATATGTGTTAGCAAAGATTGTGCCTATTTTCTATTGTTTGATTGACTTTATTTGATCTTTTAGATAAACAAGGGGTAAAAATAAAAATATTTTCTACATGCATAACAGCTGAACCATTATTTATTTTAAAAATTTCTTATGTCTTGTTGGGAATTTTAAATTCTCACTTATTATGATAATGTGTTCAAATATAAAAGATGTCTATGATTCATTGCATAGTTGAGGTTAAATGGATATATGTGGACATCCTGGGGGTGGGCCAAGTTCAAGTGATAGTTAATATGAAGACTATAACAATTACTGAAGATAACCAGCTAATAACCTCTTTTCCCCCTTCTCTGACCTTGCCTGTATGAATTAGATTTCTAGAGGATGTAGACATCATGAAACTTCTTTTGTGTCACATATATATATATATATATATATATATCAGTATATAGCTCACTGGACTGACATAAATAAAATTTTGTTAACCATGATGTATAATTGAACTTCTTGTGTCAAATAATGGGTTAATAAGACCTACTATAAGAACAATTTTTTGAAAATGCAGTCCAAATAGTATATAACCATGTAGCCTTTATTTATTTATATTCTTACTATTTATTGATTTTTTCTTCTACTACATCATAATAAATGAATCAACATAAATGATCAGGAAATTTAATAAAACAAGTAAGGAAGGGTTACAATATGAAAGTGAATTTGACCTATAATGAGAGCATTACTACTTTTGACTATGTTTCTTGTCATTTGGAGCTTGAGAATAAGCTATTATAAGCTTCTAAATCTTTTGGACATGTATATGTGACTAAGATTGTTCAGACTTTAAAGTGAAAGAAAAAGAAAACAAAACTAGAATAATTCTAGTGAAAGGAGTGGAAGCAAGGTTTTTATAATTTTCTTTGTTTTCTTTTACTTAGAACCTCCTTGTAAATCATATTAGAATCATAAAAGAGGATTAAATGACCTACTTAGTGCCTGATCTAGACCTCAAGGTCAGATCTTCAAGCTCTAAGGTCACAAACACAAGTAACATGAACTTCAAGTCTTCAAACATGATCTTCCTTTTCTGGAAATTTGTGACAACCTTTAAAACTCCACGAAGTAGTGATAAGTCACATTTTTTCCAACCCAAATGATCCTCGAGACTTTCATTTGAATCCAAGAATAGAGTTCTTCATGATTTGCAAAATCAACACAATTATCTCACCTCTAAGTGTATCCACACTAGGGCAAAACTAAGAGAAATACTAAAGATTTAATCTTTTCCTTGAGAGAACTCCTCTTAAGGTTTTTAAGAAAGAAAGTGGCAGTTAGAAAATGCTAGCTCTCTTTGCATTCCTTTCCTTTTACATAAAGTGTAAACTTTAATTTTATTAGGAGTTAGACAAATTATTAATTAGTCATTTTGCACTTTAATCTCTATTGTTTTGCCTTATATTGTGTGTAAACCTTTAGATTTATATTATATTAGTAGTAAGAATGTAACTTTTTATAATTATAATTGAACCTTTTCATTAATTTAATTGATAATTAGAATTCCTTCTAATTGATGAATTATAATTGACTAATTCTTTTCTTCTCATAGATTATGAGTGATGTCTAGCAATATATGACGATCCCTAATATATTGTGACTTTGATATCAAATTAATGAACCTTTCTTGTTAAGGTTTAATGTACAATCCTAATCTATCCTTCTATTACATGATACTTCTCCATGAGCTTGTTTAGGTATGGATAACATGTCAAACCCTAACTTCAAACATGAATGACTTTAGATAATGACTAAGATAAGGAAATTAGAAAAATCATTTTTTTCTAATTTCTCTTCCTCTTACTATGACGATACACTTGGTCTAGTCTCATCCTTATCAAATAGAGTATCTTTTTCTTTCATTGAGAGTAATAAAACCATGACTAGTGCACTTACATATCTTTATGCATGTAATATTATATCCAATAACTACTTTTAGTTTGACACATTACTAGAACCAAAACCCAGAAGTATCAAACTATAATATACAACATTTATAAGATGTCAGTGGTCACTCAACTCAAAAGAGAATTGTACTACACTATTTAAGAATAACTATTGACATATTAGTAAAAAAATCTATTAGCTATTCTCAATAAGTTAATTCAATGTACTTAAACTTGCTATAAGCATTCACATACTAATCTTAGTGTCAACTATACAAATGACCTAAAGATAGGTCATTCTCATTTAAATGAGAAAATCTAATCATATACTAATCTTACTAGATTATAACTATCATACCTAATTTTATTTAGCTCATTTATACTATTTCTATATATCAATAACAAAGACTACATTGTTACTATTCATTTAGTAACGAAAATTGGCTTATTTACATACCAATCAGAGTTACGGGGTTAAAGTTTGAATTTTTCTTTTTCTTCACTCATATTTATTATAAAAAAACTTGCTTTGGTCTATTAGGTTAGAAAATATACATCAAACATCCAAGGGAGTTAAGGATCCCAAATTTGACCATTTGGCATATTATACATCAAATTTTAAAAGTTTATAACTTAAATTACATAACTCCAATACACACAAATTTATTGGTTATAGAAAGTTGAAAATGCCAACTTTATACCTATAAAATTTCATGAGTAATTGACTTCATTTGGCCCCTTAAAAGAACAAAAAATATAACAGCATTAGGTATGAACAGTAATATACCATTTTGCTGAAAATAGTTAGATTCAAAAATTCATAAAATATTCTACAAAACTTCAAAAAAATATAATCTTTGATTTATTAGAAAGCTTTCAATGTCCCCTATGTGTATGCAAAATTTCAACCCCAAACTAAGTCTTTTAGGTTGTCAAAGGTAAAGGTACAATTTAAAACTCTTTAGAACCAAATTTTGGTTCACAAATGACTCAATTGGTTTCCAAATTGCATTCTTTCATTTTGAACAAATTTTAATCATTCTAGGCATGCAATCCATATGGTCTAACATAGGAAATAAGGCTTACATAAAAATATGACCTTTCAAACTCCAAATATGCATATGAACCACCTTGCAACTTATATATACATAATGGTGTAAAAAGCCAACTTTTACCTCAAAATAACATACATTGATGTATTCTAGCTCATACATGTATTCTCATTACAAACATTATTAAAAACATTAAGGTTCATCACACATATATAAAGTTTCCAACTATGTAAGAACACTTTGTACAAATACCACTCTTTCATTACAAAAACCTTGTTACATGGTTTCCTAAAGTCTAATTCTTCTCTATATCCTTCTTTTTGCTTGAAGAGCTTGAAATGGTTAGTGAAAATATATTGGTGAAATTTTGAGAAGAATCTTAGTAGTCAATTTCAACGAAATTAGTACATAAATATATATCTTGTGGTGCAAGAATATGAATGATATATTAAGATTTGGTGATTGATTTGAAGATGTTCCATAGTTGGTTCAGTAGAAAGAAGAGAGGAATGGAAGAAGCTAGAAGCAAAGGAAAGCCACTTGAACAAGGCTTAAAATCAAGGTAAAACATCATGGTTTCTTATGCTTCTCCTTGCTTGTTCTCCTTGTATACTTTTCGGCCAGCTCAAGGCCCATATAAGAGGGAATAATTTCTAGTCTTAGGAAGGTAGAAAGAAGGGTTTTGAACAATGAGAAGTAGGAATATGCAATAAGAAGTAAAAGAAAAGCCTTGAAATGCAAGTTGTTTTACTTATGGATTTTAAGATGCATGTTAAATTTTGAAACTTTCTAAGAGTTGTATAGCCTATTTAAAGGTAGGAATGAGCTCTTAAGACATTTAAGAAGTTGCGTAAGTGGCTAATTCCCTAAGACAACAAACAAAACCCCATGGCTCTAAGATGTGTGTGTGTTTCAACCAAGGAAGAGGAAAAGGACTTAGAGAGAGTTTTTAATTTATTCTAAGGGTAAAAATAGCCTAGATACGAGCTAGAGACACTAAAGAAAGTATTGGTTTGAATTTAGAAGCCATGGTTAATGTGATAGAAGTTTAGGCCCTTTTATGGACATAAAGACGCAACCTAGTATTTGGCTCTTTGAATTGAATTTATGATGACTCTAATGAATCTAAATGGAGTCAAAAGACTTAGATTGCATAAAAAATTGGAGCCAAGATCATAAATTCTAGGGGTTGCTTCATTATACCCTTTTATGGAACTATATTGGTGGCATTAGACAAAGTAAGCATGCATAAGGTTTATGTAAGGCTAGAATTAGTTCTAATGATTGAATTATGTCTTATTTAATGTGCCAAGGCCAACCAAATCAAGGTTCTCCTAAGTGCAAGTGTGTGGCTAAAAAGGGGAAGGAATGAATAAAAGAAAAAGTGTGTGATTCTTGATACAAGGTAGCTCTCTAACCTTTCTTACATGCATTCCTTGGATGTTGCTTGTCATTGGATGCTTATGCATATGTATGAACTATAAGCTATGTTCCTAGCCATTGATTACTTGCTATGGTACTATTATACTTCTTGAAATGTGCTTTTGAATGCAAAGTGGCTTGAATGGGTATGGTTATGTTAAAAATCCCTTCTAATGGGTGAAGATGAGCCAAAAGTCCCTAGAAATGGGTGAGACAAAGCTAAAAGTCTCAAGAAGAGTGAGGCCAAATCAAAAGTCCCTTGAAAGTGGGTGAAACAAATCCAAAAGTTCCAAGAAAATTAGGTGAGGCTAGACTAACACCCTTTAAAGCTTATGTTTGATATGTATGAGTTTACATGATGAAGAAATTAATTTATATATGTTTATGAAAAGTTTTCATGACATGCATGCATTCTTTGACACATAAATGCTTCTTTTATGTATGTTTGAAAGGGTAAAGAGCTATTGGAATTCTTAGAATCACACTCTTCTCCCACATATGTCTAAGCATATCTAGGTGAGCTAAATAGACTAAGAAATGGAGGCCAAGTACCTTGAAGCATGGACTCTTGATAATAGAATAGGAAAATTTTGTATTTTGATGTCAAGTTTTATATCTAGATGATGTACATGTGATGTAAACCATTGAACACAAGAAAATATATGTAAATATGATGTATGAATGGAATTTAGAACCAAATGAATGATTATATGAGTTTTTGACATCCATGTGCCTTGATGTATATGTGTATTTTAACAACTAAGATGGTGTTTTTGAGCTCCATGATGATTTGAACTATTTGGCATATTTCTATAGGTTGTAGTTATACATTTATATCTACTCAAGTAGTTGTGGAAAGATGGGAAAGTCATTTGTTGCATGTTGAACCCTTTATGGACTTTAATTTTGACCATTTTTTGAACTGAACCAAAGTCTAACTAAATGGATATGATTTTGCATGAAATTTGGCCAAAGAATAGGTCTTATCTAGATATTTTCACAGAGCTAAAAAAGCACCTAAATTGAATCTCTAGAGAATTTATTATGATTTTTTAAAGTTGGCCAAATTATGTAGAATTATCAAGAGTACTGTTCATATGGTTAGTTTGCTTTCTTATATCATTCATAGACCAAATGAAGTCCAATGCTTATGAAATTTTGCAAAGATAAATTAGACATCATAAGCTTTTCATGGCCACTGAGAGCACCTCATTTGGAGCTCTGTAGAGGGAGAAATTTTTTTTTGAAATTTCAAGGTCTGTGGTTGTTTGAGAGCATGACCTGATGTACTGTTCTATTATTTTTCATATGCTATTCTCTTGGTCTAGAATTATTTTTATAGTAAGTCAACATTTAGATCTTTCCAAAAATTTATAGCATGCATGATTTTAATTTTTCTAAAATTAGTTATGATTTTTCAAATTTCATATAAGTAAATTGGCCCGACAACTCGAGAGTAAAATTTTGGTTTAGTGAAGTATAGTCCAAACTTTGAGCTTTGTACGTTAAATTATGATATTTTTGATATGAATAGATATGTTATGCATGGATAAGGCTATTGGTAAGTCCACACAGTTCCAAAAGCCAAGAATGAACCAAATGGGCTTTCAATTATAGAATTAATCATTGCTAAAAAGTGTTATTTTCATACAAATGAATATCTTATGCCAATCTTGCCTTGAATTAAGAGCTATATAGATATGGTGTTACAAGGAGACAGGGGGTAAGATTATAGAAAGAATCCTAGTAGCATACTCTACCAATTCCAATATCCACATATGATTACTCAAGTAAGTAAATAGAAGCATGCATGGTCAAAAACATCATAAAACATCATAACGTGTGAAAACTAACTTTTTAATTGAACTGGGACCGATATGTTAATAAAAGAGGACCCTAAAGTAAATTAAATTAAGGCTAAATAGGAATAAAATATTAATCAGCATATCAAGAAATAAGGTTAGGAAATCATACACAAGGAGAAAACAAAGTTAAAATGGATAAACCAAGAAAAATGATATGATAGTGGAAAAATTATAATTTTAAGCAAATTTTAGGAAACTCAAGAAAAAGAGTTCTAAAGCCCAAAATTAAGCTCACTAAGGTTTTTAGTGTAATAAACGATTTTTTAGAAACTGAACTAAAACCAATAAATTAAGATATGATTACTCTAAATTAAGGCTAATTGAGACTAATTAAAATTAAAATATTAATTAGAACATCTAAAAATATGATTAAAAACTTAAGGATAGTCCGAAAATAGAGCCAAAACAACTAAAGAATTAAAGGAATAACACAGTGGCAAAATCATAATTTCAAGTAACTTTTTAAAAACTTAAAAGAGGGAGTTTTAAATAGGAAAATTGAGTTTTCCTAAGTTTTCAAAGGCCCTAAAAATCATAGAAAGCCTTAAAATAATTAAAACCCTTCTAGTGTACGTTCTAGGTCATTAGTTGAGCAAAACTTTTAACCTGATCGTTTAGAGTTGTTCTGAATCCAATTAATGTGAAACAAAAGTTATTTTATGAATTAGAGGACCTAAATTTTATTATGAAAAAGATGGTTCTAAAAAAAGATTTGAAATGAGTTCAAATAGAGGAACCAAAGTTTAAGGGACAAAGTTGAAAATTTTATTTTAAATTGTTATAACTTCTTATATAGCACTCCCTTCTTCTCTTTTCATTTAAACCGATCTAAGTCTACTCCAAAATAGAACCTAGACTTGCTTGAAGTGGCACACAAAAAGAAGAAGAAAAGAGGAAGAAAATCAAGCAAAAAGGGTAAGAATTCAAGCTCTTTTCATGCTCTTCCTTTCTCTAATATTCTTATACTCTTTTTCCTCTATTTTCTCATGGTTTTAAAGTTTTGAATGGTGGTGATTTATGGCTGATTCAATAAAAGGAAGGAAGAATTTGGAAAAAAACCTTGGAAGCTTAAGAAAGCTCATGTGACAAGCTTTAAGAAAAGATATTTTTCTCTTTAGAAAACTTGTTTTTCTTGGTTCTTCCATGGATGCTCCAATTCAGCCAACTTAAGGGGACTATGTAAGGAGTTTGATTTTGGTCTAAACTTGATAGAAAGTAGGATTTTGAAGCATGGAGAATCATATGAAACCAATAGAACTAAAAAAGAAGCATTTGGTACCAATTTAAGAAAATTAAGGTTTTGATTGCACCTAGGAAGATATGAGCCTTTAAAATGGTATTTTAAACTATGTGATAGTATGATTGAGTTAAGAAGAGGCCAAGGAACTCATATAAGTGTTAAATTCCCTAGATGAATGAATGAAATTCCATAGGTGCCAATCCATGTAAGTGTCTCTATCATACCTAGCTTTTACTAACTCATTCATGTGAAATGAGAAGTCTCAAGCAAAATTTATATCCATTAATAAGCTTTCAATACCAAAATTGGGCCATTTATGGATCATTTTGAACTATAGGGATCAAAACATGATTCTTTCTTCTTCTTAATTCATTTTCACCATAACAAGTTTGTTCATCCTTATTTTATCATGTTTAGCTCGTGGAATACATAAAATCTCCATAGGACCCAAAATGATAGTTTTGGGCAAAAATTTATAGTAACTTTAAAATTTCATAACTTGTGCTATAGAACTCTAAATCATGAAAATTAGGTGTCTATGGAAAGCTTGGGATGTGAAATATATGTTTTAAAAATTTCAAGTAAAATTAAGTTCATTTTCGTAACCAAATGCAATGGAACAATAGCATAGGTCAAAATTGGAGGCATGTAATAGACTTAAACTTTGAAATTGCATATCTTGAGCTACACAACTCCAAATTAGGTTCTCTTAATGGCCATATAAAGCTTAAGATGAGACCTAAATGCTGTAAAATTTTAGAGGCATTTGAGCTCATTTGACTCATAAAAGATATTGTATATCAATAGATGCTATAGTACTTAGACATAATCAGACCCCTAAGTTCAAAAATTCATAACTTCTTTCATACAACTCCTTTTTAGGCAAACTCAGTGGCCCTAGAAAGCTTATAATGCCAACTATATACTGATAAAATTTCATGAGCACTAGACTTCATTTAGCTCTTGAAAATCCAAAATATCAAACTTATTCAGTGTGAACAGTACCAAGACCTAATTAAAATTTCTATCCAATTTCAAAAATTTGTGAAATATTTTGTACAACTCCAAAAATTATGGTTCTTAGTTTGAAAAAAAGATCTTGGAGGGGTCTAAGTACATGCCAATCTTAGGCTCAGATTAGATCATTTAGGCCACTTTTGATATAGTTGTTTATGGAAAGTTTAAGACCATTTTAGGTACCAACTCGATCCATTTGGTGTCTAATTGATTTTCTCCCACTTTGAGCACATTTCTTTCAATTTAAATGGCTTTTCTAACCACTTCATATCATTCCAAAATGGGTGGATGAAAATTTGACCCCTTGATATCCACTTATACATATATGCATCATACCATCTTACATACCATTTCCTAACATAATGCACATACATGGTCATAAATAGTCATATATTGATGTTATCATACTTTTATACATGGTTCCATCATTAAACATGAAGTAACATCACCATATACATCATTAGTCTATCATAATACATATAAAGTATTGCATACATACATATATCAAAATTTTAATACAGAATAGAATCCTAATACATTATTTTCTAAGATTTATGGCTTCTCATGATCTTGGACTTGACTTGATGAATCTAAAATGGTTAGTAGGAGTATAAGGGTGAGATTCAGGGAATTTCAGTAGCTAATCTCAACCAAATCAACACATACAAAAATGCCATGAGTACATGCCATGCATGCGGTGCAAGAATGCAATGTTTATGCTTCATATGAGTCAAATGCATCATAAAATATGAAAATTCATTCCTTTCTTAGCCAGGGCTTCATCATAAGCTTGCTAGGCTCAACTTTTCTCAACTCGGAGCTAAGGAAAAGTTACTGTACTCAATTCCATGCCTCAAGGGAGCTTGGAGCTGAAAAACATGTCATATTCATACATAAACCTCATTATGGAACTCATGCTAAATATGTATCATGAATGCATCAAGCAACAATACGTACAAGCTTTCACACTCATTCAAGCACTCAAAGTATGTAAGAAAGGGAGATAAAGCTACTTTGTGGCTTTAAGAACTTGAAGGTACCACAATCACACTTATAAACTTTCTTTTTCTTTACTTTCTTTAGCTTAACACCTACAAATTAGTGAGTTTAGATTAGCCTGACCTACATAGAACAATGATAAGGCAAATTAATCCCATGGAACTTACTCTAGGTTTCAAGATGCTCCCTTAATCTCATTAGGACTCAAGGTGCTAATTAAGATTAGTTTAGATCCATTATGAAGCAACCTTTGGTTCTTGCTTTCTAAACCTCAAACTCTTACTTCTTACAAGTCTTATAACTCTCAAGAACTCATTTGAATCATTACATACTTGGTTAGAATGATTTAGAACCAACTTGCTTTATTAACCTCATTTAACTCCTTAAGATTTCAACTTCCATTATAAAGTTCTTAAATTCAATCCAATACTTCCATAATTCTTTATTCATCATATCTAAAATTTTAAATTCATTAGAACTTAAAGAAACACTCCCTAGGTGCTTCCTTTCTCTTTTGATCGAGACATATATCCTTGGAAGGCTAGATGAAGTTTTGCTTATTTTCCTTGGGAATTTGATACATGCTCTTGTTCTTTGGTTTCTTTAGATTCTAGACATGATTAAATATGGCTTGGGTTATCCTCTTAAAGTTCCAAAACTTTCAAGGTATAATTGAAACCCTAACTTCTATATCTTATTTCCTAATGCTTCTTTCTTGATTCTAATTACATATTCTAATTCTCCATGCTTCCAAACCCTTGGGTTAGCCTTGGTTTTGTTACAAATAATCTCCCTTCATCCTCTCCTAGCCTAGGTTGAACACACACATGAAGAGAGGACCAAAGAGAAACAATCTTTAGCTATGGAAACATACCCTGTTTTAATGTATTTCAAGAGGAAAATTTGATGCTTGTCTTCATTTCTTCAAACTCTCTCCTTACTCCAACAAACCAACCATAGAAATGCTTCTTTCTAAAAACCAAAATCACCAAAAGAAAGAGCTCAAGGAGGAGAACCAAGTTGGTAAGGCAAGAGCATGAAAAAGTAACATTTTCTTACCTTTTCTTGGCCTTCTTTCCTTCTTTTTCCTCTTTTCCTTGGTGCATCTCTCTCCTTTGGTTCAAAAGCTTCTAGTTTTATCTTAAAGTGTTTGGGACATGCTAGCCTTATTTCAAGAAGAAAAGAGGTGAGTTATAACATTTTTCATAATTTCCATTTTGTCCTTCAATTTCATTTTCCCTATTTTTGCTCATTGTATCTCTTTTTTGAAAACTGCCTTTTCTATATGAAACTTTATGTCCTTTATTTCATAAAATATATTTGGTTTCATCCAAATTGTATTTAAAACCTTATCAAATCATCCAGTTAGGGTTTTAGTCAATCGATGATTTAAAATGTACGCCGGAGGGGTTTTAGCCATTCTAGGAGTTTCTATAATTTTTAGAGCCTTTGAGAATCCTGAAAAACTCAATTTTTTCCATTTAAAGCTCCCTCCTTTGATTTTTTAAAAGTTGTCTGAAATTACGAAAATACCACTGCCTTTTCGGTAATTTTATTTAGCCATCCTAACTCTAGTTTTAGGGTATCTTTAGCTTTATATTCTCATTTTTAAATGTCTAGATTATTATTCTAATCTTGTTTAGCAACTAGCCATTTCATTTTGGGGTCCTATTTTGTAATCTCATTAATTTTGGTCAAGTTCTAGAGAGATCAGATATTACAGTCTTAGTCAAGAGTGAGTTCATGTACCTAGGGAGAGTTTTCTCTAATTTTAAGGATAAAAATAATCTAGATATGAATTATAAATACCAAAGGAATGATTGGTTTGAATTTAGAAGCCTTATTTTGTAATATGAAAGTTTAGGATTCCATTATGTATAAAGAAACAACTTGGTGCTAAACTCCTTGAATTGAGTTTATGATGACTCTAATGAGTTTAAGTGGAGTCATATGATTTAGATTGACTGAGAAATTACAACCAAGATGATAAATTATATGAGTTGCTTTCTTATACTTTTAAATGGAGCCATATGGAAGCCTAGAATTGCAAGTAGCTTATATAAGACTTGTGTGAAGCTAGAGATGATTCCATTGATGTTGTTACACCTCAAAAATTAATTTAAATAAGCCATGGGTAAGAATTTATGGAGGTCCAATGATTTTAGGTGTAAGCCCAACTCTTTATCATGAGATTTGGGCCAAGAGAGATCACCTAGTAATAGCCCAATCTGATTTAATGAAATGAAGGCCCAAGACCCAATTTACATGAGCCCTTAAGTTGGCCCAACACATATTATGCAGACCTAAACTAGATTGGCTCTTGAAATTTGGCCTAACCCAACTACAACTCTGAAGCCCAACTCATGAGATTCAACCCAACTTATGAGATAAGGCCCAATAAGCATAAAAATCTAAACCTACAAAGAATTGGGCCATTGGGTCAGCATACTTCACTTAAACTTAAAATGTTCTGCAGCCCACTTTACTAAACAAAGGCCTAATAAGCACACATCTAAACTTAAGTGGATTTTGGGCTTTAGGGTTGACCTAAACCCATTTAAAACCCTAACTTACTTAGCCCCTTACCCTCTATTCTGTAGACCAACTCAATCTTTGGCAAAGGAGAACTCTATTTTCGCATAGGAAGAGAGGATGCTAGGGTTTTTTGCATTCCTCCACCATTTCTCACTTCTAGAGGATGATTTAGCCAAGGTGAGTTATATATATAACTTGACCCTCTCATCCTCCTCTTCATTTTGGTCCGATTAATTTCTGGATTTGAGCATTTTCATCTTCTTCTCAAATCTAAAATTTGGTGTTAGGTGATTCCTTGTAAGATTTTCGGACTTGGAGGTTAGAGGGAAGATTAGGTAAGCTTTTCCCTTCCATTTTGTGTATCACTTTGTTGGAAAATGCCCCTAAGGATGTATTATCATAATGGGTTCTGTTATTGTATAAAATTATAAGGAGATAATGGTGGAAAACCCAATTTTCTGGGCTTGATGATTGAAATGCGAGTTTTGGTGAGTCCATGGTAGATTTTCAGAGGTGAGGCTATGGTTGTTGTTAGGTGAGTATCTTCTTCCCATTTTGATGCATTTTCTGTTAGTTTGAGACCCCTATAGTTGACCTATGATATTATGAGCTTTAGTTTTATGTGAAATTACCCAGAAATTGGAGTGAACTATGGCAATTTTTGGTGTGGAAAAGTTGGAATCCGAAATTAAATTCCTTAGTAATTAGGTGAGTAACCTCTAGTCTGTCATTAATAGTTCAACTCTTTGGATATTTGATTGTGATTAGAAATAATGATAATTATGCTTGTTATAGGCTTGGTGTGCATTTGGATTATTATGGTAGCTAGGGGAAGAGTAATTGGCTTCATTGAGGTAACTGGGGTTAATTTTCCAATTCCATGTGTATGTTCATGCTAATATGATATTGTTTGCACATATATGATTTTGAAATGCTAAATGATTAGTTGACTACTTGAATCGTTATTGCGATTGGACCTTATGAGTCCATGGTAGAGCTGTGGTGTGGCTGCCACCCATGCATGTGCTTCGATCGGGCACCGAGTTGTGATTAGACCCCGATGTACTGAGCCCTGGTTGTGCTCATTATGGAGTAGGTGCCGTGAACGAACCTCTCTCAGTGTTATTGGCCATTAACATGTTATATATGATTATTGGTATGGGACAGTAGTCATTGGTAGTTCAACTAGTTCATTTGCGAATTGAATTGATATTTCTGGTATTGATGACATGAAATTGCATTGGATTGATTGACTTGTACATATATATGGAATCTGCTCTTTTGTTACTGAGATTGTATATCTCACCCCGTTGTGGGCTAACATTTTCAGGGACCGGACCTTTTAGTGGCAAGGAGAAAATTAATAGAAGATCGTTAAATGGTTTGGTAGCACATAGGTTTGGGAGCTTTGACAAAATGTATTGTAACTAAATTGCTAGTTTTGTATCATTGCTGCATTGCATCATGAGTTGCCAAGTATAGGGACTGTATATGTAATTTAATTATCATAGAATTGAACATTATGATTGTAATTGGCTAATAATGGATAAGTGATATGATTTTATATGAGCATTAAGCATGGGCCCCATACACCTTGTGACCAGAATACATTCGCTGTCATTAAATTATGGTTTTGTTGATGTGTGGTATGTAACACCATATATTTTTAGTATGCTTCCGATCATTTCTAAGTCTCACATGATCAATTGAACAAAGGAAATGGAAAATGACATTAAAATAATGCCTTATTTCGCGTCACGTCGCATATAAAAATTCCATTCGGTGTCACACGAACCATATGAGCTCATACAACATGTTCTCATATTTAATTACATACATACAACTCATTTGCATAACCAAAGTTGGCCCACAACTCGTGGAACTCAAAGGGGACCATTAAATTCACACTCTTATTTTCGGCCAGAATTTCAGTTTTTCTGTCACAACTTCGGAAATTCATAACTAAATCCAAAAAATTCGAAATCCAACACAATTTACCATTCCAGAAAGCTCTAGATGTCTACCCCATGATAAAAATAGTTTCAGCTCATGAATCATTAAGGGGAGAACATTTGACATCCGAAAAGCCACTGGGGTTGCTGCTGTCTGGGCCACTGGTTCAGTTTACTGATAGGAAGTTTCAAAATTTGTAACTAATTATAGAAAAATTTAAATCGTTCATTCTTGGCCATTCTGGAAAGATACACATGTCTAATATATTCTAAAAATATTCCCAGGCCATGAAACATAACTCAGAAAACGTTTGACACGCGAAAAGGGGTTAAGGTTCGGACAGCTACTGGTGCTGATACAAGTGTTTGCTATGAACTTTGAAAATATCCAATTAATTCCAAAAAAATCCAATCCATGCAAATAATACCAATTTGGAAAGATATGAACGTTAAATTGATGTTAAAAATAGAGTCAGACCATAGAAAGCACGCTTAGCTACCCAAATTCAATGGAACAATGACTCAGGTCATGCTAAGCTACTGCTACTGTCCCAGAAATTCAAAAATTCATATCTCTCAGCTCAGACCTCCAAATGAGGTGCTTCTAGTTGCTACAAGTCACTGTGAATGCCTAGTTTTCAACTATAAAATTTCGTAGCTATTGGACCACGTTTTCCCCTCAGATGACACAATTTCAAAACTGACCAAATGAACAGTACCAGTGCAAATCCGAAATTCTGATACCAAATTTGAAAAATCATAGAAAATTCCACAGACCTCCAAATGACCTGATCTTTGGCTTCCCAAAAATCTCTAGGCAAGATCTACTTGCATGCAAAATTCCAAGTCAAGAAGAGGTCATTTGGTCAGATTTTGCCATAGCTCAAGTTTATGGCAATTTTGGTCCCAACAAGAGGCAACTTTGGTTCAAATGAGCCATCCATGGTTCCACACACATTTGAGCAACTTAGAAAGCATAAATATAGCATAAATAAGTCCCTCATAAGGTCTGAACTCTCTTGCAACTCAAATTCACCATGCCACTTCCATAAAGATACATACACAAATGGGCTCTGAAGTGGTCAAAATACATAATTCTACTCATTAGACTCTATTCTTGATACATACACTAACTTTACATAGTTTTATACTTGTTCAAAGTGTCATGGCTCAAAAATAACATTTACATATCTACTTTTACATTCTAGTCATCATAGTATATCAAAATATAAAGGTTTGCCAAGAGATGGAGATTTAAGCTCCTTGACTTCCATCCTTTGGGTCTTGAACTCCACCTAGGTCATATGAGATGAGAGAAAGGAGGGGGTGAGATTCATTGAATCTCAATAGCTCATACACCTATTCAATCACATTTTCAAGGCATATAACATGTCAAGGGTACAAGTATGCAACTACTCAATCGATGAAGCATTCAATTTCTACATTTTTATATCACAAACACATGTCAAGAATAAGAATGAGCTCTAGGGACTTTTGGGTTGGCCTCACCCCATTTCTAGGACTTTTGGATTGCCTCACTCTTGGTTCTTGGGACTTTTGACTTAGCCTCACCCATCCAAGGAACTTTTGGCCTTGTCTCACCCATGCCATGAGACTTTTGGCATCTCCTCACCCACATTAAGGGACTTTTGGTACTACCTCACCCTTATGAGCCATTTCCATCACTCAAAGACATTCAAGAAAGCATATTGGTACCAAAATAGCAACATAGCATCAAGTGGCATGTCTTAAACATATAAACATACACACAAGCACACAATGACACTATATGCAACAAGAAAATGCTAGAAGAAAAGGTGGAGAGCTACCTTGGTGCAAATCCAAGCTTTACTTTGCTTGTTTCTTCTCCTTTTCGGTTCCACAAATACAAGAAGGTGGGGTTGGATTTCTTTGGCCTATTCACAATAAACAACACTAAATTATACTCTTGGAACAAATTATGACATCCCACTCACTCTTAAGACTACACTTTGGTCTATTTGTCACAATATGGTTCCATTAAGGACCTAATGAAGCAACTACCATAATTAATATTCTTGGTTCCATTCTCTTGCCATATTTAGACCTCTTGACCTCATTTAAGGTCCTTGAAGCCATCACACACTCACTTTCACAAACCTAGGTCCATGTTGCTTCATAAGGTTACATTATGGAAGCCATTGCCTCATCTCCCAACCTAAGGCTTCTAAGTTTTTTCCAAGGGTTTCTCCTATCTTCTTTTATCATATAAAGTCCCAAATCAAGTTTGGAACCATTTAAAATACTCCCTAGCTATCTCTAAGGGTCTTGACCTAGTTATGCTTCCATTAAGAACCCATGGAGTTTGGGATTTTTCCTTAATGGATGGGGCACTTGGGAGGCTCCCTAGGAGTCTTAGAAACTCAAAAAAATACTCACATATGATGGGGAAGTCTTGAATCAACCCAGATTTTAACTTATGTTCAAGCACCCTACATTTTTCCAACTTGAGTTTTACTAGTTTTTCATGCATTTCTTTGGTATAATCCATCTTCCCATGCCTTAGTTTGATGGATTCTTTTGGATTATAAAACAAAAACTCTTCCCTCTTCATCGTTCTGGTTGAGACATCCTACCATGGAAGAGGAGAAGGAGAAAAAGAAGCAACAAAGGGAGAGAAACTACCTTGCAATCAAGCTTCCTTCAAGAGCCCTTCCTCTTCCCTCTTTCTCCTCCTTAAATTTTGAATTTCCCTCCTCTGATCTGGACCCAAATCAGCACCAAAAAATACATTAAAATCATGGAAAGATGAAGCAAGAAGGGGAGGATAAAGTTTCAAGAGGAAAGAGCATGAAAGCCTTACACTTTCTCACCTTTTCTTTGGCTTTTCTTCCTCCAAAATTTCCTCCCTTTGTGCGCCTAAGACAGCAGCTCCATTTTTGAGTTTTGGGCAGAAGAAAGTCGGTTTAGAGAGGGGGGAGCTGAACGTGGCTTAAAAAGGGAGTTTGGAAGCTTCTTTTGTGCACTTTGTTTCTATTTTTGCCCTTCCATAATGGCATTTCCGGTTTGGCTTCGTTTTAGCTCCTTTTTGAGAACTTTCTTTTCCATCATAAAATTAACATTCCCAATTTAATAAAATTCTTTTGGAATCACTCAAATTAGAGCTAAAACATTCCCGAATGAACCGGTCAAAGTTTAGGTCAACTGACGTCGGAAAGAGTACACCGGAGGAGCTTTACCAGTCCTGGGGCTTCCCATGGTTTTTGGGACCTCTGAGAACCCTGGGCAACTTAAAATTTTCATTTAAAAAGCCCTCCTAGGTGTTTTTCTAAAATTACACTTATTTACGAAAATGCCACTGGCCTTTCGGCAAATTTTTCGAATCACTCCGACCCTAGTTTTTGGGCAACTCAAGGCTCAAATCCTCGTTTTCTATTATTTAAAATTTTATTCAAATTTTATTTGGCCTTGAATCACTCATCTCAGGGGACTTGCTTTTCAAACCGGCCTATTTCAGTGATTGTACAATGTACTGGGCGTTACATGGTAGCTTGGTAAGTAGAAAATAATACTTCAAATCTTGAGATAGATAAGGATAGATTAACTAGGTAAATCAAGTAGATAAATACCATTAGAAGTTCACAAATGGAGGGAGAGTGGTCCTAGAGTGTCTCTAAGATGAGAATTGGAATATAGGGGACGAAATTTAGGTAATGTAGTTACAGGAGGGAGTCGCGCTGTGGCTAAGAGGTCTTCACCGCAGCCAAATGAGAGACAAAATTGAAGGGCGCTGCGGCGCAAGAGAAGAAAATTAGCTTGGGGAGTGACAGTGGCGAGGAGCACCGCGGCCTGATAAATCGCGCCGCGGCGCAAAGTGGGAAAAATCGCCTAGGAGCTGACAGAATGGAAACTCGCCGAGGCGTAAATATATTGCGCCGAGGCAGAGCTGATAGAATGGAAACTCGCTGAGGCGCAAATATATTGCGCCGAGGTAAGAATCGTGAAGGTTGAGAAAAGTAGTTCAAGGAGGCATTTCCGCCGCGACGCCATGAAGGCTGGTCATGGTGCAAGTCCCCAAACTCTTACTTTGAGTCTAGAAACCCCAATTTCTTCAATGGTAATGGTAAGAAATGATATAAGAACACTTGTGAGAGGTTATTGGGTATTGAAACTGATGGACGGATGAATCATAAACCCCTTATGGTAATAGAATTTCTTTTATGCAAATTTTGTTTTGTTTGTGCTGGTATGGTGATGACTCTAATATCAAGGTTCAAATTTCTCCATATTTTCACAATGTGATGAATTGTAACAACTCCAAATCTTGATAATTAATGATTAATCGTATATTTAACTATAGTTACAATGATAGGAAGGTAGGGTTGTCACAGATGTATTTGTGTTTTGTTAGGAAATGTAGCTTTTCATCTATTCTTGTATACTTATCTTGGTTATTTAATTGTCATTGAATGCTTGTATGTGTATTTGAATCATAAAACATGCCATTGCCATTGATTTGATGAATTGATATCATTATATTTCTTGAAATGCACTTGGAATGTGTAATGGCTCTAAAGGGTGAAGTTGTACCAAAAGTCTCTTGTCTTGGGTGGCGTGAAGCCAAAAGTCCTTAATAAGAGTGAGACAAGGCCAAAAGTCACATGAAATGAGTGAGGCTAAGTCAAAAGTCTCTAAAGGGTGAAACTAATCCAAAAGTCCTAAATGATTAGGTGAGACTAGATCAAAAGTCCTTAGAGCTTGATTTTGATATTCATGGATCCATATGAATTCATAAACATGATTATGCTTGTTATTTGGATGCTTATAATGCATGATTCCTTTTTTTGACATGGTAACATGCCATATAAGTATTCTTGAAGGGTGAATTAGCTATTGAAATTCTTGGAATCTCACTCTCCTCCATATTATCTCTATGTCTAGAGAACTCTCAAGGAACAAGGAATGGAGACTAACAACCATGAATTATGCCACTTTCACAATAATTTTGATTTTTATGTAATATATTGTCAATGAGACATTGCATATGATATTGTTGTAATGTGAATACCCCAACATATGTAAAAGCATGAGCTTAATATGTAAATGTCAATTCTAGTTGTGGAAATGCAAAAACATACATTTTGGGTATGTATGTGCTATGGAAAGTATGTGTATATTAGCAAGTGGATGACTGATTTTGAGTTCCATGATATTTGGAATCTAATGGCCATATATGCCGTGTTTCATGTCTTGGACATGCTCAATGATCACAAATTATGTAAAAAAAAAAAAAAGCCATTTTGAACTATTTGGTATCCATAATGCACCATTTTAAGTTATAATTTACCCCTGAACCAAAATTAGACCAAATGAATGAATTTTGGCATGAAATTTGGCACACATCTAGATTTCATTTATAGCTTTTTATAGAATTAAAGAACATAATTTTTAAAGCTTTGTAGAATTTCTTATAATTTTTTAAAATTGGTTGAATTATATAGATTTGCCTGTGCATTGTTCATTTGGCCAGTTTTATTTTTTATGTATTTGTTTGGCTAAATGAACTTCAATTCTCATAAAAGTTTATAGGCATATAGTTAGTACTATAATCTTTCCATAGCCACTAATATCACTCAATTTGGAGTAGTGTAACTCAAGATATGCATGCTCAAAGTTTTAAGTTTGCGTATACACAAAATTTTGATAATGTTACTATTCCATTATATTTTTACGGCTCAAATGAATTTTTTTATCTAAAATTTTTACAACATGTAGTTTATGTCATGGGTTTTCTAGAAAGTCCTTGTTTGTGTGAACCAGAGTTTTCTATCTCAAGATATACATTTTTGAAGTTAGTAACAGAATTATAGGCATGCATGGAATGATACAATTGTACTAGTTCGTGATGCATGGCTTAAGTCCGAATTTCTTACTTCTTTTTATGATGTTTTTGATTGAGCAAATATGTTAAGGATAGATTTTGAGATTGGTAAGATGGAATGGTATATTTAAGCTAAATTAAAAAAGTTGGCCCTTTAATGTCGGTTATTTCTGCTGCTAAAATTAATAATAATGAGAAATTGATGTTATAAGCATGTGGTATTGTAAAACATGGGCTATTTCTTAATGGTATGACATTCAGGGGTCTTGAAAATCATAGGGATAGTCAGAATCAGTTAAGACCCTTACGGTGTTGTAAAAGAGTCAGACAGTATCGAAACTTTAGGTAGAATTATTTTTCATTATTTTAAGCTATCTAAATCCCAAAAATAATGTTTTATGTGAAAAAGTATCCAAAAATTTGTAAGGAGTAGTTAGATTCTAAAAAGCCTAAAAAATGAGTCTAAATAGAATAAATATTAAGCTTGTTAAACCAAACCAGACCGGTCAGTTCGACCAATGAACTAGTAAGTTGGCTGGTCCATATGTCTCAGAAAATCGGTCATAGATAGAACTGGTCAAAACCTGTTAAAATTGGTCAAAAATTGGTGAAATCGGTAAAAATAAGTCAGTTCACAATTTTGACCAGTTCCCATTATATGCCAAATAAAAAAATAAAATCTGATTGGGGAATCAAATTTGAACTAACAGCCACGAAGCTTCCTCATTTAGAGACACGAAAGAAGTAGCCACATTCGAAGCTATGAACAGCGAACCAAAGTTGTGATTTGCCATCGGAGAAACCTGCACTTGAAGACGAAGGTCATTGTCGGCAAATCCCCATTAGAGATCCCGTGAAGTAATCTTAAATTGAAGAATGAGCCCTTACACACTACACTAATTGAAGGAACCCAAGAACAAAAGAGATCTTCACAACATATTGCACCAATCAACAGAATTAAGCTCCTTTACAACTAATGAGCTTTGTTGCACAAAAAATGTGAACAAGCATGGGAAACAAACAACTGGGTCAGGAGGAAGAAGCCATGACTGAGAGCTATAAATCATAGTGCACAAATGAGAATAAAAGTGTAGGGACTTAAGATAAACGATAACCAAAGCTTTAGATTTAATATCATGGTATTGATTCTAGTATTTTGAATGTTGCTAGTTGTTGATAGATAATGGTGGGAGTTTAATATTTTCATGAGCTGAAAATGCATATCATTTGTTCAAAGAAATGCCTCAAAGACTGACTAATGTTGTTACTTGTTATATTGTTACCATCATAATAGAATTCATTGCTTCAATAGCTAAACTTCAACTCTATTAAGTCCTAAATGATGTAAATTTAATTTTTGGAGGTTGAATCTTCTTCTTAGTTGTATATGATTTCAATATTATGTTATCTCATAATGTAAATTTTTCTGTATTATTTTGTATTGCATTTAAAAGGATGGATGCCCTAGATGATTCCACTCCCGACACTAATAGTGATGCATCATCATCAGATAAACAATCCACAGTAACATCTTTTGCATCAAATCGTGGGAAGACTGATCCAGCATGGGAGCATTTTTCTTTTAAGAAAGAAAGGAAAACTGCTATGCATACTTGCCTTCATTTTTTTTAGTATATAAGGGAGTAGGCATAAATAGGATGAAGCAACATCTTGTTGGAATTCTAGGTCAAATAAGCTCTTATAAAAAAGGTTCTCATGATGTTCACCAAAGAATACAAGAGTTATTAAAGCAAGTGCAACAGAAGAACAAGAATGAGGAGCTCAATCAAGCATATGGTAATGAAATTGCATGTGGAGAAGAAGAAGCTCAAGAGGTTCAACCACTTAAGAAGCAGCCATTTGCCTCATGCAAAAGAAAACAATCATAAGAAGTTATTTTGCTTCAAGGACAACTTCTGGTTCCCAACCAAGTTTTAAAAGCATACTATCTAGTAAAGAAGCAATACACAAAGCTAAGATAGCACTAGCTAAATGGATTTATGATACTTGCATTTCATTTAATGCTATTCAGTCTCCCTACTGTTAGCCTGCTATGGATGTAATGATGGTAATTGGGCCCAGGTTTAAAGTCTCATCTTATTATGAATTAAGAGTTAATTTATTGGGAGATTGCAAGAAAGAGTATAAGCTACTTGTTAAAAGTTATAGGGCTAGTTGGAAAGACACTATATGTACAATTGTAACAACCCAAAAATTAATTAAAGTGTTAATCATGGATTTAAGTTAATTAAGAATAATTAATATGGAATAATTAGGTAAGTTATGTGAATGAAAATTTTAGAGTGATAAATTATTAATATGAGTTTGAGATTTAATTGAGTTATAAATCTTATCTAGACCCAAATTAAATTAAGTTGGCCAAGGTTGGGAACTAATGGAAGACTAATAATTTTAGGTGTAGACCTAACTTATATATAAGCCCTTGTAATTAGTCCAATACCCCTTATGCAGACCTCAACTAAGTGGGCTCTTGAAAACTTGACACAACTCTACAAAAGTCTAAATTGTTGAAGTTGGCCCAACAACTTACCACTTCAGCCCAATAACTAGTGGGAGCCCAATAGATCCTTGGGCTGATGGGTTGACCTATAACCTATTTATAACCTAACTTAAAATCCTAAAAATCATTTTAGCCACCCTCATTCTGCAAAAACACAAGAAACAAAAGAAAAATTTGGAGGTCCAAAGGGGAGGCTAAGGTTTTTGATATATTTATACCATTTCCCACTTCTAGAGCAAGATTCAGCCAAGGTAATAGTTGTATAACTTAATCTCCTTCTTTTTCTCTTCATTTTGGCCTAATTAGTTTTTCATTTGAAGCATTTTTACCATACCCAAAATCTGAAATGTGGTTGTTTGAGATTTTCTTGGTGAAATTTCATAAGTTGGGGCTAAAGGTATTATTAGGTAAGTATAAACTCTTCATTTTGATGCATTTTCTACTGGTTTAAAACCCCCATAGTAGACCTATAGTATGGGCCTTAATTTTGTGTGAATTTTCCTATAGTATGGAGTGATATTTTGATGTTTCTAGTCTAGGGAAAACAAAACCCAAAATTAGAGACTCTTGGTGATTAGGTAAGTGTTTCTGAGTAGTTCTATATAGCTTAACTCCTTGAGTAATGGAGTTGCTGATATAAACTGTAATTAGGGATAGTAATGGCTTGATTTTGTATCCATAGGCTGAAGAAGCATTTAATTGGCTCTTAGAGGATTGATTACAAGTAAGGTAATCGGGGTTCATGCTAATTCCATACATATATCTATTTTAATTTTTTATTTACTGTATGATTATGATTGTGATGCTAAATGATTTGGTTAGCTATCCATTATATATAATTGGAGCTTGTGAGTCCATGGTGGAGCTATGGTGAGACTGCTATCTATGCATGTGCTTTGATTAGGCACCGGGTTTTGATCAGACCTAAGATGCACCGAGCCTTGGTTGTGTTCATTAGGGAGTAGGTGCCATGGACAGGACTCTCTCGGTATTATTGGCCTTTAACATATGGAGTTATGATTGCTAGTATGGGATAGTAATCATGGATAGCTTAATTATTTTATTTACTGATATGGTTAGTATATTTTCTGATGTTTATATGAAATCATGCATATGTGTGAACTAAACTAGAATATATGAATGGAATTTGCCTTAGTTACTGAGATTTGCATCTCATCCAGTTTCATGGGATCATACTTTCAAGTAAAGGCTCTTCGGGTAAGGATAAGGGGAAGCAAGTGGATGAAAATCCATGAGCTCTAACCATTTGTGGAGGAGGCTACACTTGGGTTGATTTGAGTAGAATAGATGCAATTTTGTTATTCATTTATATAGCATCATCATGTAATCATGTTTCCAAGTGTAGGCATTTATATCTTGATTAGTTGGAATGTATCTATTAAGGAGTTAAGTCTCATTATAGCTTGGTATTGGATGTATGAACTTATAGTATCTGATGTATAAACTTTGTGAACTCATGATATGGTCTACTATTGGGAATGCCATCATGGGATATATTAGATTATTGATTTGAATCAGTGATGTATAGAATCTCTAATGGAATATGTATTGAATGATAATGGTTGATAGTTCATAAACTCTTACTATTATTACTCTATGGACTTGCTAATATAGGATAGTTAGAGGAGTAGAAATTAACATTTAAGTCTTGAACTAGTAATGATAGATAAGTTGGGTAAATTAAGCTAGTGAAAGCTATTAGAACCCCACAAATTAAGGCAAAGTGGCCCTAGGGTGTCATTAGAAGGAGAATGGAGAGTATGAGACAAGAATTTAGAAGTTGTAAGATCAGAAGGCATTTCGCCATGGCCAAAATATTATTTACCACAGCCAATAGAGGTGAAGTTACCCAGGGAGAGTACCAGAGAGCAATTCATCATAGTGAAAAGTGGAATTAGGCGCTATGAAATGTGAGAGGCCAAACTGGGAGTCATCCAGAGGGTAATTCGCTATAGCTAAATGGGAATTGGCCGCAGTGAACTTTTGTGAAAATGAGTCAGGCGTTCCAGAGAGGAATTGGCAATGAAAGGGAGAATTGGCTGCAGCCAATATCGAGAGGTGAGCGAGGTAAGCTCCATGAGGTTTCCTTGCTGTGACCTCAATGTAGGTTAGCCACGATGAAGTTCCTACTCGTTGCGGTGAAACCTGGGAAGATAAAAGAGTGAACCCAAGAGTAGTTGGCTGTGGTGCAGAGACATTTTAACCGCGGCTAACAGTCCCAAATCTTGGTGTTTCATATGGTGACCTCAAGGGATGACTTAGAAACATTGATAGAAGATTCTTGTAAGTTAGAATTAATGGGTAATAGAATCAAATGCTTATAAATGAGTGTTCCCTTGTGTCCATGAATGCTTGTAATTATTTGGTTAATAACTCTAATAACATTACGGTTCAAATTTCCTTGCATGTTTTAAATATAATTAGTCGTAATGTCTTGTAACCTTGATTTATGGTTATTAATCACGTATTTAACCTTAATTACAATGATTAGAAGTTAGGGTCGTCACAACAATCATGGTTGATGGTTGGATAGACAAAAGGCAAAGAATATTGATAAATGTTTTAGTTTATTCTCCATAAGGCATTATTTTTGTGAAATCTATTGATGCCTCAGATGTGGTGAAAGATGCCAAAACATTGTTTTAAATTTTAGTGAAGTCATTAAGTGGGTTGGGCCTGATAATGTTGTTTGTAATACCTTAATCTTTTAACTATATTACCATGGTCTCATTATCTATCCCAATGCATTTCATATAGATTGGAGCATAATCATATAGAGAAGCAAGCATTTCTCATGAAAAGGCATTATTTTAATGAGATTATTTGCATTATGTAAGATCTTATTTTCTCATTTTATGCTCCATAGACCATGCGAACTTAGCAACATCATTTTCTAGTTATAACAAATCCATACAAGTCATACACATCATAATTGACCTCATTCATTTCGAGTTTAAAGCTACATCACATAAAGCGCATGGTTTGTTCTCGAGTTTCAATTTCAATTTTTCTGATACAAACTTTGAAAATTTATAACTAATTTTAGAAAACTTGAAATCAAACAAACCATACTATTCTAGAAAGCTGTAGATATCTACTTTTAACTAAAAATAAGTCCAGACTAATGTAGTTGCCTTAAGCCATCGAAAATTGATGGAAAAGTAGGTTAGACTGCATTACTAGTACTATCATGCAACTTTAAAAATGCATATCTCCTTCTACAGAAGTTCAAATGAGGTGATCTTGGTGGCTATGGAAAGCTTATGGTGTCTAGTTTATGTTTGCAAAATTTTATGAGCATTAGACTTCATTTGGCCTACATGTGACATAGAGAAGCAAATTGACAAAAAAAAAATAGTAATCATACAATTTCTACATAATTTGGCCAACTTTGAAAAATCATAATAAATTCTCTAAAGCTCCAAATTGAGTGCTCTTTAACTCTATGAAAAGCTCTAGATGATACCTACTTGTTGGAAACTTTTCATGAAAAAAATCATTCATTTAGTTATACTTTGGTTCAGCTCTCTATTTGGTCAATTTTGAAATCTCAAATGGCATCTCAAGACACCAAATGGCCCTTTTGGCTTTCAACAACCACTTGGGCAAGTTTAAAAGTATAAACACCATACATAAAAGCATGCCAAATGATTCAAATCACTATGGAGTTCAATCTCACCTTGCCACATGCATATATACACAAGAACATCAAGTCACGTAATGGCAAAAGAGCAGCAAAATCTCACATTCCCATTCATCTAGCTTCCATATTGATACACACACTATTTATACATACATTAGAACATGCTCAAGGGTTTACTTCATGTATACATCTCATAATTACATAGTTTGACATCAAAATACAATTAAACAAGCCATTTCTCTATCTTGTTGTCACAATCTTGCTTTTCATGCTTGTTGGCTTCCATTTCTTTGCCCACTTTACTTACCTAGACATGGTTAGACATGTGTGGGGGAAGAGTGAGATTCAAAGAATTCCAATAGCTCTTAACTCTTTCAAATATATATAATGGATGCTAAAAAATGTCAAAGAATGCATGCATAATATTCAAACAACTAATGAATATGTATAAGGCATTTTCCTTGTCACATAAACTCATATATAACAAGCATAAGCTCTCAAGGGCATTGATCTAGACTTACCCATATTTCTTAGGGTTTTTGGATTTGTCTCACCCATTTTCAAATGACTTTTGACTAAGCCTTACTCTTTTTGAGACTTTTGGCTTTGTCTCACTCATTTCTAGGGATTTTTGACTTATCCTCACCCTTGGTAAGGAATTTTTGGCATAACTAAACCCAAGCAAGCCATAATGCAATCATAAACATATTTCAAGAAATATAATGGTATCATAACATGTAAGCATGGGCTAGAAACCTTTCTCATAGCTTAAACATACACATAATCACTCAAAGACAAGTAAACATCTAAGCCATGCATGAGAGAAAGGTTAAAGAGCTACCTTGAAGAAAGAACACAACACTTTCTCTTAAAATTCTTCTTCCTCTTTTTCGGCCAAGCCTTGCAATTAGGCGGCCTTTGGTTCTCTTGGCCTAGACACATTAAAGGAGACATAAATCACTCATGGAAACAAGCCTTGGCATCATACACACTCTATATGAAGCTACTTTATTCTATGGCTCAATTATGCTTCCATACAAGACCTTATGAAGCAACTAGGAGAATTTATAGTCTTGGCTCCCATTTCTCATTCATTCTAGGTTTCTTAACTCCCTTTAGACTCCTTGGAGTCATCACACATTCATTTTAAGGAACTTAGCTATAAGTTGCTTTATAATGGCACATTATGGAGCCTACACCTCCATCTCACATTCCATAACTTCTAAATTTTTTTCAAGGCTTCCACTAATGTTCTTCTATCATATCTAATCCCATTCTAGCTTTAGAAAAATTTAAAACTCTCCCTAAGTGCATGAAGAGCTCTTGGCCAAGACTATGCAAGCATATAGCACCCATGGAGTTTACTTGCTTTCTCTTAGGGAATTGGCACTTATGAAACTTCCTAGATATCTTAAGAACTCATATATACCCTTAGACAATTTAAATTACTACTAGGAAGCTTCATCTTAGCCTAGGTGCAACCAAATCCTTAAATTCTATAACTTGCATTCTAAATCTTCCTTTTTAATTCTAGTTATATATTTTTAATCCTCACACTCCATAACTCTTAGTTCCATCAAGAACACATGAAGAAAAACTCTCCTCCTCACTTTCTCTCTCTAGGCCAAAGCTGAAATGGCTTGGAAACACAAGATTTTACAAGTATTTCAGGTAAAGTCTTACCTTAAAATGGAACTCTATTCGCGTAGATTATTTTTCATTGATTGATTTCTTGAAAAAAGTTCCTTTTTGGCTTGGGCCAAACCTAAATCTTTTAAGTTTTTAAGAAAAGAAAACCACCATTAGAGAGCTCTTAGAGAGAGGAATAACTTTCTTAACTAGTGCGGGATGAAATAGGGCTATTTACTTACTTAAATAGAAACTTAAACTGCTTTCTCTCCCCTCTTAATGTCACGCCATGGCTGCTCAAATTTTTGAAAATGGAAGCTTGGAGAAGGTGATGAGGTATAATCTTACTTAAGAAGCCTTTTTTACACTTTTTTAAAATAACTATTTTGCCCCTACGCGCTTGGTTACTTTGTTTAGGCTCATTTTAACTGCTTTTTGAGAACCATCTTTTCCATTATAAAATTTAGGTCCTTTAATTCATAAAATACCTTTGGTTTCATTCAAATTGGATTTAAAACCTTTCCGAATGAATCAATTAAAATTTGAGTCAATTGATACTCAAAAACATAAATTGAAGGGGTTTAAACCATTCTAAGGATTCCTATAGTTTTTAGGGCCTCTAAGAACCTAAAAAAATTTATTTTTTCCATTGAAAAATCCTTCCTATGTGTTTTTCAAAAAATACCTAAAATTACAAAAATGCCACTACATCTTCGTTCAATTTCATCTGATTATTTTAGTTTCATTTTCAGGGTACTTCTGACCTTGGATCCTTATTATTTGAGGTCTAAAATATTTCTAAATGAATCAATTAAAGTTTAAGTCAATTGATACTCTAAAACATAAATTGAATGGGTTTAAACCATTCTATGGGTTCCTATAGTTTTTAGGACCTCTGAGAACTTTGAAAAATTTATTTTTCCCATTAAAAAATTCCTCCTGAGTTTTTCAAAAATTACCCAAAATTACGAAAATGCCACTGCATCTTGGTTTAATTTTGTCTGATTATTTTAGTTTTATTTTCAGGGTACCTCTGACCTTTGGATCCTCATTATTTGAGGTCTAGATTACTACTCTAATTTTATTAAACCTTAAATCATTCTATTTAGGGAACTTCCTTTTATATTCGGTGCATTTCATACGTTTATGGAAAAACCAGACATTATATTTTTCCTGTTTACGGAGCAACCAGATGTTACATTGTTTATGTGGTGACTGATAATGTAGTGAATTATGTGGCAACAGGAAAATTGATACATGAAAAGTATGAGCATATTTTTGGTCACCATGTGCTGCTCACTGTTTGAATCTCCTTTTAAAAGACATTGCTAGCATGCCTAATGTGGCAGACCTTGCATCAAATGCTGCAAAGATAACAATATTTTTGTATAGCTATATGTATATTTTATCTTGGTTAAAGAAAAGAGAAGGCTGGAGAGAAATTGTGCATCCAGGAGTAACTCAGTTTGCTACTACTTTTATTACATTGAAAAGTATTTATAATCCTAAGCATGATTTGCAAGCTTTGGTTGTGGATAAACACTTCATCAATTATAAGTTAGCAAAGAATACAACAGGAAAAATTGTTAGTACTATCATACTAGATGGTAAATTTTGGATTGATTACTTAGTTATTATAAAGGTTGTGGCTCCTCTTATTCGATTGCTAAGAATTGTAGATGTAGATGAAAGACCTTCTTTGGGCTATGTTTATGAAGGCATGTGAAGGGCAAAGAATCCAATAAAAGAATTGTTTAAAAATAGAAAAAAAAACTTGTACAAGCCTTACACAGACATTGTTAAAGCTCGATGGGACAAGCACCTGAAGTGTAATCTTCATACAGCTACTTACTATTTGAATTTTGCTTTCTTTTTTGATGAAAGTGAAAAATTCTATATGAAGAATAGCATCATGCAATCAATGCTTAATTTGTTTAAGATATAAAAATATTATTCTAACATAAATAAAGTAGTTCAAGAGATGCAACTTTATTGTACTCATCAAGGATCTTTTAGCCGATCCTATGCTTTCAATGTAAATGTAACATCCGATTTTCTAAAAATGAGAGAAAATGTGAAAAACATAACGTACAGTTTCTTTGTCAATGAACAAAATTCACCGGATACAAAAGAAAATCCTCCAAAATGAGATAGTTAAGGTCCCAAAAAATTTAGAAAGCATTCTAAACTCCTAAAAATAAAAATCTCAGACTTAGACGGAAAGAAAAACAGAGCTAAAATGAAGAAACAATTTCTTACGAAAAGCTTACGAAACGTAATAACATTTTTGTAATTTTGAACAAACTTTGGAATTCAGATAGGAAGGCTTTTAAAATGAAAATTTTGAATTCCTTGGGGTTCTCAGAGGCCCTAAAAACCATGGGAAGCCCCAGGACAGCTAGAATCCCTCCAGTAGACGTTTTTTCAACTTTAGTGTACCTGAACTTTGATGGATTTATTCGGGAAGGTTTTAGCTTTGATTTGATTGATTCCAAGGGCATTGTATTTAATTGGAAACTTAAATTTTATAATGGAGAAGACGGTTCTTAAAAAGGAGTTAAAAGGAAGGAGAAACGAAAATGCCAAGAATGAAGGGAAAAATAAAAATTTTTGAAAAAATGCTTCTTCCTCCCTTATAAATAGGTGGCGCCTCACACTCTCCCTCACCTAGCTTCTGATTATTCTGCCCCAAATCAGAAGAAGAACCCTAGGAGAGTGGTGCATCAAGGGAAGAAGAAAAGGGAGAGAAAATCCAAGCTTAAGATATGTTTCCATAGTAGTTTTTCATGCTTTTCTTCATCCACACTTCCTCTCCTCCCTTCGCCTTTGTTTCCTTCAATTAAAATAGAGTTTATAAATCTGATTCAAGGGAGAAATTCAAGGGAAAATTCAGATTTGAAGAGAGGAACTCAAAGAACACAAGATTCAAGTGAGAAAAAGCAAGAAAATAAGGTAATTTCTCTTTCTATGGTTGTCATCTTTAATTCCCTTCTCCACCATTTCGCCCCACTTAAGAAAACCCTAGGAGGAGATGATTTTTAGGCAAAACCAAGCATAAATCTAAGGAAAAAAGGTGTGGAGATTAAGAATATGTAAAGGAAATTATCAAAAAATCATTATATTTTAATATGCAAATTCTAGGGTTTTGTGTGCACCTTCCAAAATCCAATTTCATATGATAATTTCTAGGCCTAATTAAGAGTTTAAATGAGCTTCTAAGATCTCTAAAATGCTCCCCATATGCTCCCTCATTTAAGGAAACAAAGAGAATTCCAAGGAGGCCAAAAAGGGGCTATGTCTCAGGAAAGCATGGATGGAGTAGCTAGGGAGAGTTTTAAATTTTTTCAAGCCTATTTTTGTGTCATATATGATGAATAAATATGAGGAAAGGCTTTGAAAAAAATTTAGAACTTATGGAAAGTGAATTGGTGTCTTAGGTTTCATATTATGACTTAAAGAAGCAACATGTAGTTAGGGTCTTTGTTTTAATTATGTGATGACTCCAAGAAGCTTAAAAGGAGTCAAGAATCATATTTGAAAGGAAAGAACGGATTCTAGAATTTATTTGAAGGGTGTTGCTTCATTAGGTGCAATTATGGAACCATAATGGGGTTATAGGCCAAGCTAGTGTCTAAGGAAGTTACATAGCTTTAGAATTGAGTTCATGAACCTAATTGGCTTCCATAAATTGTGTCTAGGCCAAGAGAAATCTCTTCCACACTTTTTGTGGGTGTGTGGCTAAAGCAAGGAAGGGAATTTCAAGAGAAAAAGTGTGTGATTGTGTGCAAAGTAGCTCTTTCCACCTTCTCTCATGCATAGATATATGCTTAGCTTGTCTTAGAATGTGTGTATGTGTATTTTCAAGTCATGAAAAGTGTGATAGCATGATTTCATATATCATAGTTTTATGATGACATATTATATTTCATATGATGTTTTGATGTGTGCTTGGGTTTGCTTAAGTGTGGTGAGGCCAAGAGCTTTTAGCTATGGTGAGGATGAGCCAAGAACCCTTAAGATTGGTTGAGACAAAGCAAAGAGTCTCCCACAAGTAAAGTGGGCTCCCAAGAGCATGGTTGAGTCCAAGAATGCATTAAAGAATGGATGAGGCAAGTTCAATATCCACAAGAAATTGGGTGAGGCCAATCCACTTACTTGGCAAGTCTTTGTATGCTATGTATGATATTCTCAAGTGATGAAAATGCTTCTTGAATGTTTGCACATGTCAACATGACCATACATACATTTATGAGACTTGTTTGCATCCATTATGTATGATTGAATGGGAGATGAGCTATTGAGATTCTTTGAATCTCATTCCCTCCTCTCCAATGATCTAATATGCTAGGTGGACCAAGTGGACAATATAATGGAAGCCAATCACCTTGAAGGAAAGAGTTTGACAACAAAGTGTTTGAGTTTTGTCACTTTAAGGCCATATTTATGTCAAATATTATAATCCAATGATGTATATGGCCTATGACATTTTAGACATGTATAATTATGATTATATGTAATGTATAAATGAATGGACATGTTGTATGAACCCTAGAATGTAATTTGAGTATGGTATGGCATTATAGTCTCATGAATGGCTTTATGGAAATATGTATATGTGCGAATGGAATGGCCAAAATAAGATGCATGAGGTTTGAGACTATTTGGGCAGCTTACACAAGTCTTGATCATGCTTTTAGACTTGCCCAAAAGGTGCTAAACCCTAGGGAAAGTCATTTGGTTACTTTGGCACCTCATATGGAGCTAAAATTGACCATAATGGAACCCTATATTACTTTTTGGCTAAATGACCTCTTCTTGATCTAAGATTTGGCATGCATTTAAAGCTTATTGAGAGCTTTTTGGGAAGCTAAAGATCATAATTTTCAGAGGTTTACAGAATATTTGATGAATTTTCAAAGTTGGTAATTTTTCTGATCTAGGTCTGCTGCACTATTCATTTGGTCTAAATATGAAATCTGTCACACAGGGCTCAAATGATGTCCAATTCCTATGAAATTTTATAGAAAGAAACTAGATATTCATAGTGACTTGTGTCAACTAGAAGAACCTCATTTGGAGTCTAGAGAGGGAGATATGAATTTTTAAAAAATCTGTCCAGTATCAAGAGTTTTGTTCCACTTCAGTTACTGTTCTATTGAATTTCGAGGTCTAGACTATCTGAGCTAGTCTGAAAATATTTTTTCCCTCTAGCAAACATCCACAGCTTTCCATATTAGTATTATTTGCATGGATTGGATTTTTTTTGGAATTAATTGAAAATTTTCAATGTATTCTGCAGAAATTTATGACAGCATTAAAAGGAAGTTTGACCTCTGGACCTTTTCGGATGTCAAAAATCCTCTGTGGTGGATGTTATGGTCTGGGAATATTTTTGTGTCAGGTAGACATCCTTAGCTTTCTAGAATAGCTAAGAATGTATGATTTCAATTTTTCTAGAATTAGTTATAATTTTCCAAATTTAGGTTAGAAAAGAGGCAAAAGCTGGCCGAAAATAATTGTTTATGTTTTGTGCTTCATTTCAGTTTTCTTGAGATGTGAGCCACATTTTATGATGCAAATGAGTTGTATCCATGTAATTAAATATAAAAAAGTATGGAATGAGCTCACACGGTCCACGTGATACCGAATAAAATTTTTATACATGATGCAATATAAGAAATTATATTATTTTAACTCCTTTTCTTTCTCCTTCATGGAGATTATGAATGTGAGACATATAAATGTTGTGATATGAGTTAGAAATATATGGTGTTACATCAAAGACAACACAGCCTAATAATCACTAATTTATACTTTAATAATTGTGACTATCTTTTTTTAAATTTTTAATACTTTAATTATAGTTGATTACATAATGTACTTTAATCTTTATGTAAATAATTGGTGGCACTTGTTTGGGGCTAGTACTCTAATTTTACAAAAGATGTCAATACGTCTTCTTAGCCAAATGGCTTCTTCTTTGGGATGTGAACGAAATTGGAGTTTATTTGAGTGCATCCACACAAAAAGAAGAAATAGACTAGAACATCAAAGATTAAGTGATCATGTGTTTGTTACTTATAACTTGTGGTTGAGGAATAGGTACATAAATATACTTAAAATGTCATCTTCATTTATTCATTTTAGCATTATTAAATCTCTATTTGATATTTTAATGCTTTTATTTTAGGTTGCAAAACAAAAAGAGAAGTTATGATCCTGTTAATTATGAGTCCATTAATAAAGTTGAGTTTTGGATTATTGAAGAAGAAGCATCTCCTGAGCTTAGAAGTGAAGAGATTGAGAATGAGAATTTTATTTATGAAGAAAGTGCAATCTCAGTAGTTGGAAATAAAGAAGTGGACATTGTAGATGAACCAGTTATGGAATCACTTGATGATTTAGATGTTAGACTTGATGATGATAGTGGTCCTAGTGTAGATGCTAATACATTGGCACATGATGGATTTGACATTAATGAATTTTATGATTGAGAATGATTACTTGTTAGTTGATTACTTTATATTGTGATTGTGGATGTTGTAATGGATATTGAATGTTTAGTTTGTTGATTACTTTATCTTGTAATGGATATTGACTTGTTTGGATTTGAATATTTAGTTTGTTTGGATTTTAGTATTATATCTTTTGAATATTGTATCATGCTATTTATTTTATATGAGATTTTTTTATACATAAAATTATCATTGGTTGGACCACGATTCAACCACTAATACGTGAATCAATATATTGACCGATTCAATAGTCGATCTGGTTTTAAAACCTTGGCAAATATGCAAGTAGGGGCAAAATGGTAACTTTAAAAAATTATAAAATGAAGCTTCTTATGAAAGCCACATCTCACCATCTTCTCTAAACTTCCATTTTCAGATTTTAAGACCTTTAATGATGTCACACTTAAGGGAGGAAAGAAGAGGATTTAAAGCTTCTATTTAGGTAAGTAAATGGCCTCATTTCACCTTGCGCTAGTTAGGAAAGTTCTTTCTCTCTCTATGAGCTTTCTAATGATGGCTTTCTTTTTATGAAAACTTGAAGTTTAGATCTGATCCAAGGCAAAAAGGAGTTCTTTTCAAGAAACCAATTTGTAAAAATTAGTTTATGTGGAGAGTATTTTGCAGTGAGGTAAGTTTCTACTCGAAACACTTATAAAAATTTGTGTTTCTAGGCCTTGTAAGTTTTAGCCAAGAGATAGAGTGTGAGAAGGAGAGTTTTTCTTCATGAGTTCTTAATGGAACCAAGGCTTTTAGCATGGAAGGATTTCAAATTAGTAAGTTTAGATGTTTTATGATGAATGAGTAACCATGTTATTTTCAAATCCTAATTAGTATGTTTGGATGTTTTATGATGCAAGGAACAAGAATCTAATCTTATAATTGATTGAAGACTTAAAATCTCTAAGTTAGGGTTTTATGGTACCCTTTTAGGCCAAGTAGAAATTCAAGGGGATAAGAAGTTGTTCAATGGATTCTTAGGTTATGGATTGTCTTAAAGTGATATGAGAACAATTATAGAAGCATTAAATTGAATTTAGAAGCTAGATTTTGAAAATTGAAAATTTAGGATTCAAGAAAGGGTAATATGGAACTAGTTCGCATTAAAACTTGCAATGCTTCTAATAGATCTTAATATAGCTTTCTAGATCATATATATTGAGATTTTGAAATCTAGAAGTTGAATTTTAGAAGTTACCTCTTGAAGCTTAAGATTACATAATGAGTTCCATTGCTTGAAAAAGTGAAAATACCAAATGAATAGTACCAATGATCAAATGAATAGTAAATGTGAAATTTGTGGCTTGAATTATGAATTTTAAAAGCACAAGTTGGCCTAGGATTTTAATTTAGTGAAATCCCTAACCTAAAGTTTAAGTGAAGAACCAATTATAAAGAGCTAAAATCCAAAGGGAATTTCATAAATTTAGGCTTTTAAAGATGGTAGAATTTGAGCATTATAGATAGTATATTTGTCACCCAATAAGCATGTATCTTGAAAGTATGGAAAAAGAGGGTTTTTAAGTATACCTTAAGTGACCTAATATATAGATAGAAGTTATAGAGATTTAAGAGAGGTTGTTATAAGGTTTAGATGTTGATGATATATTTATATGATATTTATAAGACAAGCTAGTGAGGCTCTATCCTATTGTAGGTGTAGAGCCAAGAAAGAGAAGGAAATGAAGCTAGAAACAAAGTGAAAAAGTTAAAGGTTTTATTGGTTTCTTATCACCTATACAAGGTAACTTACTCTTCCCTATCTAGTTGCATGTATACTTGTTTGAGCTTAATATACATTATATTGTAATGGTTGTCTCTCATAGTGTATGTTATATTACATTGCATCAGTTATATGTCATGTTTTGCATGCTATTTTTAATGAGATGAGACTATGAGATAAAGAGGGGCAATAGGAATGTATGCAATAATTCTCCCAAGCCAAAGAGAAAAGCCTAAGAAAATATAAGATTCATGGCCTTGACAGAGTATGTAACAAACATGAAAGGCATTTATGTTAGTTTTATGACCATGCATACTTACATTATTCTTTCTTAATTATCTCATGCTTATTTTTGGGTAATTTGAGTATAGCTACTGAGATTCTCCTGAATCTCACCCCCATCTTTATTTTCCCTTTAACATGTACCAGGTGGAAGCTCTAGTGCCAACAAAGGAAGAGAGAAATAATGATGTTTGAATTAGCAAAATCATATGAATGTTTTGTGACAAATTTTGTTGCAATATTACAATGAATGTATATATTAAGTTTTACTTCTTTAGTAATGTATTTATGTGCACTAATATATGGTTAACAGTGATATAACTCCAGTTTAAGTTACTCAATACTAGATGATGATATATATCCAAATTACGTTATTTGATACTATTATTACTTGTATTTTTCCATGTCTATGAGTTTAGGTTGAAACGTGATCATTTGATTGGTCTAAATGCTTAATTTTATAAGGGGAAACTCTGTCAAATTTTGTTTAGAATATTATGTAAGTTTTACTTCTATGGTAAAAATTGGATGGATATGGAAATTATAAAGAAGGCAAATGCTTGTAATTTTGAAAAAATTGGATTTAGTATTTTTGGTTATTAGTAAATGGACTTATTATTGATCCATAGTAATTAAATAAGAGCTAGATAGTTAAGGTGTTACATAATGTATCATAACATAACTTCAAATATAGCCATATCATACATGCAATCTGGCTTACGCTCTTCCTTTGGGTTAAAGGAGAACTATTGTGCTCAATCCTTCTGTCACAAACATTTTCTTTAGGTTAAAGGAGAACTACTATGCTCAATCCTTTTGTCACATTTCCTTGAAACCATAAGCCTATAAAACATAATATTGAAAACATAAAAACATAACCAACTCAAAATATCTTAAAAACATATATTATAAAACATAACCTCAGAAGCAACCAATACATACAGTGTAATCCAAATTAAGAAAATCAACATGCATATAAGGAAAGGAAGAGTAAGCTACCTGATACAAATTAAAAAATCTATTGTCCATAATATTTATCTCACTTATTCTTCCTCTTCACTCTTCTAAGTTCTACAGACACAAAGGTGTGATAATACTAACTTGGCCTAAACATGATAAATTAGACATAGAAAGGTAAACTATTATAAGATAACTCATTTTACTGCGTTCTATAGCTTAACAAAGGCTATTATGAATTTTAGGCATATTTTAAGTTATAACTCCTAATTTAGTTCAATATTTGAAAAATCATAACTTGAACTAGTGATCTCCAAATTTAGCAAAATTTATCTCATTGTAAAGCTCTATTTTTTTACTTTTTATTTTAAAAATTTAGATTAAAAAGATCTCATTTGGTCCCTAAAATTGCTCAAAAACAGAACCAAAATCATGGAAAAAAATTGGCAGTGAAATCTTTTTTGGGCCAATTTAAAAAATTTATAAAATATTTTATAAAGCTCCAAAAATTACAATCTTGGACTCAAATGAAACCTCTAAAAATGTCTTTTAAATGCTACCATGTTTTAGCCTAAAACTTAACCTTTAAAACCATCAAGGACAAACATACATTTCAATGCGCATTATAGTTTTGTTTTGCCATTTTAAATGCCCAAACTATTAATTGTATTTAATTATTCATTATGACCAAATTTCATCCCAAGCAACTAACTTGCTGACCTAATTCATTACACAAAATTAGCCATATATCTCAAATTGACCATCTCATTTGCAAAATGGCTAAACTTGACCATAAATTGGGCTAGAAATTTCAACTTATGGAATCTAAACATATCATCTTTATAATTCATATCTAAGTTACTTAAAGTATGCAATTCATGAAACAAGTCTCCTAGATGCTCTTATTTAATTGAGGCCAAAACTATACACTTATGAACTTCCAAACCCTTTTTCTCAATTTTCAAGCTAGTTTTAAGCAATTATCATGCCATATTCATACTTTTCATTAACACCAATATAAAATAGAATCAAGGAAATCTCATCTCATCTCTCTCTCTCTCTCTCTCTCTCTGTAAACAGAATTAGGAGGTCTAAGGTTTGCAAACTATCAATTTTCCTAGCTAGTAACATATGATAAATGAAAGCACTCTTAACAAGGAATCTTTTACATTGATTAAAATTCCAAAACAAGCTACTTGATCTAGGGTAGCAACCAGCAAGCTCCATCTTTCAAAATGATTTTTAGCTCATTAGATTGTTCTCATGGAGTAGAACAAGTTTGATAACTATAGAGAGATAAAAAGAGCTGATTTTCTTACTTAAAATTCCACTTGAATCGTTGCTTTTTTCTCCCTTTACATCATGCCATGGATGAGCTCTAAATGGCTATTATTGAGTCACTTCCATAAGGAAGAAGAAAAAGAAGAAGATGAAATTATATAATTAAAAAGTTGTTATAGGTATAATATTCTCAAAATGATCATTTTACCCTTTATATGCATCTTTCCTCCATTTCAACTTATTTCTTAATGTTCTCTAAATTTGATTGCGCCATGTAAAATTTTAAATGCTCTTTTACATGAAAAGTAAAATTTCATAATTTTTAAAGTTTTAAAATAGCTTAGTGCAGTTAAAACTATATCTGTCTCATTTTTCTTATTTTCCACACCATTAGTATTTTATACCATAAAGACATTTTTGGTTGAAGTACTCATCCTTTACTTTCATGTTCTAATACAAAAAACCAGTTTCTCAACTATATTTCAAGCTATATATATCCCCAATTTTTCTCGTCTACAGGGCTAAATTAACTCTTTTACTCCTATAGCCATTTTTAATCTATTTTATCTTTTTAATGCTGCTTTTCTAGACCACTCTACTCTATACATCATTTAACTTTCTTTTGTATTCAAAAAGTAAAAATTTAGGATCCACAATGGCTTAAAATAGCTTAACCTACACCTATATAGCTAGTTACCTCAATTTGCATGCAATAAGTGATTTGACTAATTTTATTAGCCATAGTTGATCTGGTTACTTAGTCATATAATAATGGAAAATAACTTAATTTCTTAATATGATGCTTGTCATATCATATCTAGAGGCTACTTAATATGCATGTCAAAGGGGTCAAAGAGTCCATTTTAATAAAATTTACATTTTAGGTAGTGGAAATAATCGACACGGAAAGCCAAAATAAATCATTATTTGTCAAATGGGCCATATGAGCTTACCATATTTATTTTCATCCTTAACACATGTGCTCAACCAAAACTTACTCAACTTAAGGCCCCAAAAGTCGGATCTATGCCATGCAACACGAAATGGCATATGGCTTTGCATTTTCCCTAGTTTTCCATATCCTGATATGCATTTTGAAAAATCATAATTAATTATAGAAAAATTGAAATCATGCAAACTATACCATTCTAGAAAGCTTAGGATGTTCTCTAATTATCACAAAAATTTTAGATAAAAAAACTAGGTTTTCCCCACAAAATTTAATGAAATAATACATTAGGTCACTGATACATCCTGCAATTGACTCCCAACTTTAAATATTCATATCTCCCTTTACAAAGCTTCAAATGAGGTGCTCTTATGATGTCTAGTTTATGCCTATAAAATTTCATAAGCATTGGAGTTTATTTGACCCACGATTACACAGGAATGCAAACTGACCATATGAACAGTAACCTTAACGATTCTACATAATTTAATCAACTTTGAAAATTCATAATAAATTTTTTAGAACTCCAAATTGGGTGCTATTTCACTATGTAGAAAGCTCTCAATAAGACCTATAATCATGCCAAATTTAATGCACAAAATTATCCATTTGGTTAGTTTGTGATTCAACTCAAAATTATGTCACTTTTAGAATCATAAAGGGGTCAAAATTGCATCAAATGGTCTTCTAATCATTCCACAACCTTTTGAGCACATCCAAAAGCATAAACACAACCTATGAGAGTATTCGAAATGGTCAAAACCATCATACATCTCAAAACCAACTTCCTACTTGAATCTATACACATATACGTAAGGGCTCTATGATGTCAAAAATCTACATAACCATTCATTTGACTTTAAAATTGATACATATATCATAGTTACATATATTTAAACATACTTAAAGATTTACATCACATATACATCATATAATTACAAACTTTGATATCAAAATGCAAAATTTCCTAAACTATTGCCAAAGTTCTAGTCTTCAAGGTGCTTGGCTTCCATTTCTTACTCTACTTGGTTCACCTAGACATGGTTAGACATATGTGGAGAAGAATGAGATTCAAAGAACCCTAATAGCTCTTTTACCTTTTTAAATATACATATATGATATATTTTTATGTCAAAGAATGCAAGCATGCTAAGAAAGCTTTTAATAAACATACATAAGTATAATTCCATGTCACATTCATACAAGTTAAACATAGGTTCTAAAGAATATTAGTCTAGCCTCACCAATTTTTCTTAGGACTTTTGTACTGTCTCACACACTTTTAGGGACTTTTGATTTAGCCTCACTTTTTCTTGAAACTTTTGGTTTTGTCTCATCCATTCTTAGGGACTTTTGACTTATCATCACATATTTTAAGGGACTTTTGGCATAACTACATCCATTCAAACCATCTTGCACTCAAATTGCATTTCAAGAAACATAATGGTACCAAGACATTCAATCAATAGCTAGAGACATGTTTCACGCTTTAAACATACACACAAGCATCCCAAGACAATCAAACATCCAAGAAATGCACGCAAGGAAGATTAGAGAGCTACCTTGAGTCAAGTATTACACACTTTTTCCTTTGCTCTTTCCTTCCCCTCTTTGGCCACACACCTATACTTAGGAGAATCTTGATTTGCTTGGCCTAAGCACATTAAATGAGACACAATTTAATCATTGGAACCAATTTTAGCCTCACACAAACTCTATACATGCTTACTTTCTCTAATGCCATTAATATGGTTTCATAAAAGGGTATAATGAAGAACCCCTAGAATTCATGATTTTAGCTCCAATTTCTCATTCAATATAAGTCATATGGCTCCAATTAGACTCATTAGAGTCATCTTTAACTCATTTCAAGAAGCTTAGGCCCAAGTTGCTTCTTTATACCTTAAAATGGAGCCTAAACTTTTATCTCATAAACCATGGCTTTGAAATTCAAACTTATGGTTTCCTTAGTATTTACTAATTATATCTAGGCTATTCCACCCTTAGAATCAAAGAAAAATTTCCTTAGGTGCTCACTCTCTCTTTGGCCGAGACATACCCACACACTTAGGCCATGGAGTTATCTTTTTTTTTTTTTAGGAAATTAGCACTTATGAAGCTTCCTAGATGTCTTATAAACTCATACATACTCTTACATAAGGTAGAAATCCTTAGAAAGCTTCAAGAATGACTAGGTGCAACAAAATCCCTAGGCATCACAACTTGAATTTTAAGGCTTTTCATTTAGTTTTACTTGCATAATCTTAATTCTCATACTCTAAAACCCTTGTTCCTATCTTGGGTTAGCTAGAAATCATCTCCTCCTAGATGGTCTAGGTTTGGCCGAAACTATACATAGAAGGAGACAAGATGATGCGATCCATCAAAGGGAGCAAGCTGTCTCAAATACTTGGAATGATCCTCTACAAATTCCAAGTGGCCCAATGACTAGAGCACGAGCTAAAAGAATGAGAGAAGCCTTAAGTGGACTTGTTCAAGAGACCTGGACTAAGCAACTAGCAATTGAAGCAACAAAAGTCAAGCGAGATCCAAAAATTTCTAATGTGGACGTCCTCAACATCATATGGGCTAAAGATGGAGTTGCTGAGGCTAAATTGGGCCAAACATTATAAATTGAAGTACTTGAACTATGGACCATCCATTGGTGGGCTCATTTAGGGCTAAATAATGCCATTTTGGGCTTAATGAGCTGATTTGTAGAACCTTAATGTATTTGGACGAATTTAGCTTATTTAGGGGGATTTATTTCCTTTTCAGTCTTTAAGAGAATTTGACTTTTATAATTCTGATTGCATAGGTCATTAATTAGGATAATTGCCATTAATTTCCCTAGTTTTCCTTTTCTATGAGCATTGAAGGCAGATTTGACTTACACACTATATAATTGTACTCTGCCTCCCATTGTAATCAGATTTTGAATTAATAAAATTGTATTTTCTGGAAATCCCAGACTTGAGAGGAGTGCTCTCTAGGGTTCTTCATTGAACTTGTAGACTTATCAAGGCTTGATCAACCTTGTGGCGTCTTCCAACACTCGGGGTCCTTGTCTCTTCGTATTCAAGGGTTCCAAGTGGATCATTCAGACTTGATTTAGCTTTCTTGGGGTGTGTATATTTGAGATCGGTTGTGGGTTCAAGGAGACTTGACTCCTAGTGGGTTCGCACCATCTTGGTATCAGAGCTTCGGTCCCTAAATCAGGTCATATCCGTTTGTCTTTGTAATTTTCCAGATTGGGTTTCTGTTTCCTTTTTTGAAATTCTATTGTCTTCCATTCTTATGGACATGCTGAATGTAATCCTTTGTTTGTCATGTTCTTCGTTGAGTTTCTGAACGTGTAGTAGGTCTTTCTTATACCCCAGATTCTCTTCTTTCATATCGCTTTAAAATCATCTCATTTGGAGTTCTCTAACTTGAGATATTGTTGTTTAAATTCAGACATGTTTTCAGGGCTTTCCTGATTGAATCTGCTATTTCTGCTCTGTTTATTCAAATTTCGTTTTTGTTCTTCATATTCCAGAAAAAAAAAAAGCAAGGCAAAAAAAAAATATATAGAGAAAAAAAATTGCTGAAAAGAAAAGGCAAAAAAAAAAAATTGTGCTGTTCTGGAAGTAGTATTGGTCTGAGCTAAGCTTTTACAAAATTCTACATCCTTAACTTTCATTCCCTGATTTCTCTACTATAGTACCCACTTACTACTCATTATCTCCAAGTGTTGGGTTGAATCTTACAAGAATTGTGATAGCTTTGTATAGTCTGATTAGTTTCTTTAAAGAGCCTATAGAGAGACTAAGAGTGGAAAAAGGCAAGAGTATGAATCCATTATTTGAAAAAGCCTTTAAAGTGTGAAACACGAGTGAAGAGTGACATCTTTGAGGGTAAACACGTGAGGAAAATTTGTGAGGATCTTTATTTTCTCTAATCAATTTTCTTGCAGCTTATAATGTCTAATAGGGAGGAAACATCTGAAGGAGGTAGTGCACAGAACATGGACCTCATTGTAAAGGCCATGCAGCAACAATTTGAACGTCTTAATGTGGTGCTTGGAGGGATAAGAGACCGGATGGATAAGTAAGACACAATGATTGCAAACTTGCAGAGAAGACCACCTACTGTAAGTCCTAATCCTAGAAGATATGAGAGGTGTAGAGATAATTCTAGGGATGATTTTGAGTCTGAAAATGAAGTAGGAGGTGGTAGTGAGGAAGATTATGAATCTGAATTTAATTTGGGTAGAAATAGGCCTAGGGAAGTTAGGCATGAAAGGAGACGTGGTAGAGATGTTCCAAGGGGTAGAAATAGGGTGGATGGAAACCTTGGGAGTATTAAGATGAAGATACCTTCTTTCCAAGGTAGAAATGATCCTGAAGCTTATTTGGAGTGGGAGAAGAAAATTGAGTTCATTTTTGAGTGCCATAATTATTCTGAAGCAAAAAAGGTGAAATTGGCAGTCATTGAATTTACGGATTATGCATTAATTTGGTGGGATAAATTGGTCTTAGAGAGGAGGAGGAATGGTGAGAGACCCATAGAAACATGGAGGGAGATGAAGGCTCTCATGAGGAAGAGGTTTATACCTAATCATTACTATAGAGATCTCTTTCAAAAATTGCAGTCCCTTACACAAGGCTCTAAGAGTGTAGAGGAATACCACAAGGAGATGGAAGTGGCTATGATTAGAGCAAATGTGAAGGAGGATAGGGAAGCAACAATGGCTCGATTTTTGAATGGGTTGAATAAAGAAATTGCTAATACTGTGGAGTTGCAGCATTATGTGGAGTTAGAAGACATGTTGCACATGGCAATGAAGGTTGAAAGGCAACTTAAACAAAAAGGAGTAGCAAGGTACCTTTCAGGCTCTAGTTCTTCAATGAGACCAAAATGGAAGAAGGAAGAAAAAGATGTTCAAAGAGAAGTCTCAAAAGGCAAAGAGGAAGCTTCATTTAAGAACAAAGGTAAATCTGATTCCCAATCATCTAGAAATAGAGATATTAAATGTTTCAAGTGTTTGGGAACAGGTCATATAGCTTCACAATGCCCCAACAAGAGAGTAATGATCATGAAGGGCCGTGAAGTGGTGACTGAAAGTGAAAGTGATGATTCCATGCCGTCACTTGAAGATGCTAGTGATGATGGGTTTGAGTATGCTGTAGAAGGAGAAGCACTTGTGACTAGAAGAGCTTTAAATTCTCAAGTAAAGGAAGATGACATGGAGCAACAAAGAGAAAACATCTTTCATACTCGCTGTCTCATAAGCAATAAGGTATGCAATATGATTATTGATGGTGGGAGTTGTACCAATGTTGCTAGTACCACTTTAGTTGAGAAATTAAATTTGTCTACCATTAAACACCCTAGACCATACAAGTTGCAGTGGCTGAATGAATGTGGGGAGATTAAGGTTGATAGACAAGTTCTTGTTTCATTCTCAATTGGAAGATATTGTGATGAGATTTTATGTGATGTTGTTCCTATGCATGCTGGACATATACTTTTAGGTAGACCTTGGGAATTTGATAGGAAGGCGACAAAGGATGGGTTTACCAATAGATATTCATTTGTAATCAATGACAGACCCGTCACTCTTGTACCATTAACACCCAAGCAAGTGTATGAAGATCAGCTCAAAATGAAACAAGAGAGAGATAAAAGAGAGGGTGATAAGAAAAATAGAGAAGAGAGATCAAAAAGAAATGAGAGTGAGAAAGAAAGAAAATCCGAGAGCTCAAAAAAAGAGATTCAGAAGAAAGAAAAGAAAGTGGAGAGAAAAGAAAGAGAAAAAATGAGTTTCTATGCAAAAGAAAGTGAGGTGAGGAGTGCATATCTTGCTGAACAGCCTTTACTTGTACTTGTTTACAAGGAGGCCTTTTTAGGCACTAATGACCTTGACTCTTCATTTCCAAGTGTTGTTAGTTCTTTGTTGCAGGAATTTGATGATATATTTCCAGAAGATATCCCTAGTGGATTGCCACCCATAAGAGGCATTGAGCATCAAATTGACTTCATTCCTGGAGTAACAATTCCTAACCGGCCAGCTTATAGAACTAACCCTGAGGAGACAAAAGAGCTTCAAAAGCAAGTTGAAGAGCTCATGATAAAAGGATATGTTCGAGAAAGCTTGAGTCCATGTGTCGTACCAGTCCTCTTAGTACCAAAGAAAGATGGATCTTGGAGGATGTGCATTGATTGTAGAGCTGTCAACAATATCACTGTAAAGTATCGCCATCCCATTCCAAGATTAGATGATATGCTTGATGAATTGCATGGGTCTATTATTTTCTCAAAAATTGATTTAAAATCTGGATATCATCAAATTAGGATGAGGGAAGGAGATGAGTGGAAAACTGCTTTCAAAACAAAGCATGGGCTGTATGAATGGTTAGTCATGCCATTTGGGCTAACAAATGCACCTAGTACTTTTATGAGGTTGATGAATCATATTTTGCGTGCCTATATTGGAAAATTTGTTGTAGTTTATTTTGATGATATTCTGATTTTTAGTAAGAGTCTTGATGAGCATTTGAATCATTTGCGCTGTGTGCTTGATGTTTTGAGAAAAGAAAAGTTGTATGCTAACCTGAAAAAGTGTAGCTTTGGCATGGAAAAAGTTGTTTTCCTTGGATTTGTGGTGAGTGCTGAGGGAGTACAAGCTGATGAAGAGAAGGTAAGGGCTATTAAAGAATGGCCAACACCAACAAATGTAACTGAGGTTAGAAGTTTTCATGGGTTGGCTAGCTTTTATAGGAGGTTTGTGAAAGATTTTAGCACAATTGCTGCACCACTCACTGAAGTAATTAAGAAATCAGTTGGCTTTAGATGGGAAAAAGCACAAGATCATGCATTTAATGTTCTTAAAGAAAAATTGTGTTCTGCACCTATTTTAGCTTTACCTGATTTTAACAAAACTTTTGAGATTGAGTGTGATGCCTCAGGAGTAGGGATAGGAGCTGTTCTGATGCAGGAAGGGCGGCCAATTGCTTATTTCAGTGAAAAGCTGAACGGTGCCACCTTGAATTACCCAACTTATGACAAGGAGCTTTATGCACTGGTGAGAGCATTGGAGACTTGGCAACACTACCTTTGGCCTAAACAATTTGTGATCCATACAGATCATCAATCTTTGAAGTACATTAAAGGTCAAGGTAAGCTGAACAAAAGACACGCTAGATGGATGGAGTTCATTGAGCCTTTTCCATATGTGATCAAATACAAGAAAGGTAAAGAGAATGTGGTTGCAGATGCATTATCTAGAAGGTATATTCTTCTCACTTCTCTTAATGCAAGATTGCTTGGTTTTGAATATGTCAAGGATTTGTATGCCAATGATAGTGATTTTGCTGAAATAATTGTTGCTTGTGAAAAAGGAGCTTTTGGAAAATTCTATAAGCTTGATGGATTTTTGTTCAGAGAAAATAAATTATGTGTGCCTCAATGTTCTATGCGTGAATTGCTTGTGAGGGAAGCACATGGGGGAGGACTAATGGGACATTTTGGTGTGAAAAAGACATTAGATGTTTTGCATGAACATTTCTTTTGGCCTAAAATGAAGCGTGATGTGGAAAGGATTTGTGGTAGATGCATAACATGTAAAAGGGCTAAGTCTAGAGTCTTACCATATGGTTTGTATACTCCATTACCTGTACCTAGTGAACCTTGGGTAGACATTTCAATGGATTTTATTTTGGGATTACCTAGGTCAAAAAGAGGAATGGATTCAATATTTGTGGTTGTTGATAGATTTTCAAAAATGGCACATTTTATTGCATGCCATAAAACTGATGATGCTACTTATATTGCTGATTTGTTCTTTAAAGAAATTGTGAGGCTTCATGGTGTTCCTAAAAGTATTGTCTCAGATAGGGATGCAAAATTTCTGAGTCATTTTTGGAGAGTTTTATGGGGAAAGCTTGGAACCAAGTTATTATTTTCTACAGCTCGTCATCCACAAACTGATGGTCAAACTGAAGTTGTTAACAGAACCTTAACTCAATTGCTTAGGACCATCATCCAAACGAATTTGAAAAATTGGGAGGATTGCTTGTCATTCATTGAATTTGCATATAATAGAAGTGTGCATTCATCTACTGATTATTCTCCTTTTGAAGTTGTTTATGGTTTTAATCCACTAACCCCTTTGGATTTGTTACCATTGCCCATTAATGAGAGAGCAAGCCTTGATGGCAAAAAGAAAGCTGAGGTGGTTAAGCAACTTCATGCAAAGATTAAATTGCAAATTGAAAAGAAGAATGAGCAATATGCATCCAAGGCAAACAAAGGGAGAAGGAGTGTCACTTTTGAACCTGGTGATTGGGTATGGGTGCATATGAGAAAAGAGAGGTTTCCGGCACAAAGGAAATCTAAATTAGCTCCAAGAGGGGATGGACCATTTCAAGTCCTTGAGAAAATCAATGATAATGCATATAAGATTGATCTACCAGGTGAGTATAATGTTAGTGCTACGTTTAATGTTGCTGATTTATCTCCTTATGCTGTAGGTGATGATTCGAGGACGAATCCTTTTGAGGAGAGAGGGGATGATGCGATCCATCAAAGGGAGCAAGCTGTCTCAAATACTTGGAATGATCCTCTACAAATTCCAAGTGGCCCAATGACTAGAGCACGAGCTAAAAGAATGAGAGAAGCCTTAAGTGGACTTGTTCAAGAGACCTGGACTAAGCAACTAGCAATTGAAGCAACAAAAGTCAAGCGAGATCCAAACATTTCTAATGTGGACGTCCTCAACATCATATGGGCTAAAGATGGAGTTGCTGAGGCTAAATTGGGTTAAACATTATAAATTGAAGTACTTGAACCATGGACCATCCATTGGTGGGCTCATTTAGGGCTAAATAATGCCATTTTGGGCTTAATGAGCTGATTTGTAGAACCTTAATGTATTTGGACGAATTTAGCTTATTTAGGGGGATTTATTTCCTTTTCAGTCTTTAAGAGAATTTGACTTTTATAATTCTGATTGCATAGGTCATTAATTAGGATAATTGCCATTAATTTCCCTAGTTTTCCTTTTCTATGAGCATTGAAGGCAGATTTGACTTACACACTATATAATTGTACTCTGCCTCCCATTGTAATCAGATTTTGAATTAATAAAATTGTATTTTCTGGAAATCCCAGACTTGAGAGGAGTGCTCTTTAGGGTTCTTCATTGAACTTGTAGACTTATCAAGGCTTGATCAACCTTGTGGCGTCTTCCAACACTCGGGGTCCTTGTCTCTTCGTATTCAAGGGTTCCAAGTGGATCATTCAGACTTGATTTAGCTTTCTTGGGGTGTGTATATTTGAGATCGGTTGTGGGTTCAAGGAGACTTGACTCCTAGTGGGTTCGCACCACAAGAAAAAGCAACCAAATCCATGGAAATTTACCTTGTTTGCAAGCTTTCCCAAGGTGCTTTCCAAAGCTTCTAATCTCTCTTTTAAACTCTCCCTTCTTCTTGCTGAACCAACCACAGAACAGCGCTAAATAAATGAATAAAACCATAAGAGAAGAGAGGAGAAGGAGGAGAATAAGGTTAGTAAAGAAAGGAGTATGAGAAAGTGTTGATTTCTCACCTTTTCAAAGCTTCTTCTTCCTCCTTTTGCTTCCCCTCCCCCCTTGTGTGCCTATTAGAGTAGCTCTTTAATCTATTTTGGAGTGAAGTGAGTCAATCAAGAGATAGGGCAGAAAAGGGATGTTTTTAAGAAGCCCATAAGTCCATTTATGTAACTTTTAAAAATTATGATTTAGTCCTTCTTCTTACTTTCTTCCATTTGGGCTCCTTTTAAATCCGTTTTGAGAATCGTTTTTTCCATCATAAAATTTAGGTTTTCTAATTTATAAAATGCCTTTGGTTTCACCCAAATTAGATTAAAAACCTTCTCGAGTGAATCAGTAAAAATTTTGGTCAACCGATAACCAAGAACATAAACTAGTGGGGTTTTGACCATTCTAGATGTTTCTATAGATTTTAAGGATTCTGAGAACCCCAAGATATTTAATTTTTTTATTTAAAAATTTCTCCTTTAAAATTTTAAAAATTGTCCGAAATTATAAAAATGTCATTGCTTACTTCCCAATTTTTCTTAACTATTCTTGCTCAAGTTTTTAGATATCTTAAGCTTTATATTCTCATTTTTAGCGGTTTAGATTATGACTCTAATTTTACTTGGCCTCTAATCATTCAATTTGGAGGACTTCCTTTTATAATCTCCATAGTTTATAACGTTTTCGCTAACCAGGTATTACACTACTAAATATTTAAAATTTTGATGTTTCCCTATTACACTGAAAACTCTTTTTAGTCACCCTTGAATTAGATTTTAACCATTTTTTAATCTCTTTTCTTATCTAATTAGGCTTTTACTTCCTCTCATTACTTCTGATGACCATATCTCAGTTTAGTCCAGTATAAAAATGCTAGATCTTACATGAGTACTTTAGATATTATATAAACATGGTTGAGAATAAAATGGATAGAAAATTTAAAACTTTGATTTCTAACTGTGGACACAAATATTTGTCAAAATAATCTAAAAGGCTCTATAAAAAGAATGAAATCTTGAGACAATTTATGATTCCTAACACTTCATAGTAAAATAGAGTTGAAGGGAAGAATAAAATCTTACCCCTTGTTTGGTTGGAGGGATTTGGGAGGGAGGGGAGGGGAGCCCTTCCCCTTGTTTGGGTATGTAAAAATTGGGGGGAATATTGCCTCCCCTCCCCTCTCCTCCCCTCCAAAAGTGGAGGGTTTTGGAGGGGAGAGAAATATTTTGGGTGAATTTGACCAAATTGCCCCTTGAATTATTTTTACTTCAAATATAATATAAATCTTATTTTTTTAATAAGATTTAAAATATTTTTTATAAAAGTAAAAAATATTTTTGAATAAAAATAAACAAATTATTTTTTATAATAAAAAGTAAAAAAAGATTTTTTTTATAAAAATATGTTAAAAACAAAAAAAAAATTTATTAAGGGTATAATTGTCCATTAATCCCTTCCCTCCCCTCCCCTCCCCTCCATTAAAATCCCTCCCTTCCATTGAACCAAACACTCCCTTACTTAAAATGGCTAGGTCAATGAGAGCTCAAGAAAATTTGCCTACTTTTTATTAGGGTGATGTGTTATTAACTGTTACTTTCATATTTAACCAAGTGCCCTCTAAATTAGTTACTTTCATACCTTATGAATTGTGCACAAATTATAAGCCAAATTCAAGCATCCTGAGACCATAAAGGTTGGCTATTTATGTCCATAGTGCTTCACTTAAATATGGAAAGTTAGGTGTAAGAGATCATAAATATATCTTTGTTAGTCCTTTAAAACAATTAAAGCGTTACACTTTTATTAGTGGAAATGAAGATGGAAGTATAACTAATATTAAGGTAAGAGATACCATATTTTTATAGAATGGATTTCCTAGTAAGGGAGATATTAACAGAAATATATCTTTTTAAGATACGCATGATCAAATAGAGAGGAACCAATAATTATGCCATGGCCTGGGGAAACAAGTGATAGCTATAATGTTAATTTTTTAAATTGAGTCCCTGAAGTTAGTGGTCTATCAATGAATGTTACTAAGCACTTACGTGCCAAACGAATTATCCGCAGGGCAGATACACAATTGCCAGATAATAAACACATGTAGAATTAAGTTCATATAGTTTCATTGAAAATTTAAATAAATACTTATATAACAAAAATTCGCAATTGGGTTGTTATTATTATTATTATTGATTCTTTCATTTACCATATTTAGATAACATTTCTTCCTTAATAATTATGACGAAAAGAACTAAGAAAAATGATATTCTATATTTAGTTAAGTTTCTATTAGATAAATTAATATATTAGTGAGATGGCATTTGTTCTTGTCTTTTTTTGTTTCTTAATGGTTTATAATTGTTAAAGAATAGAAATTATTTTAACAAATTAAAGTAGGAAAACAACAAAAATTCAGGAACTTTTTCTCTTCTTTGAAAGATGTTAAAATTACATGATTTTCTGCTTTATTTAAAAAAAAAGTATGCTTCCTTTCTCTGAAATCAAAGAGGTTCTCTCCTCCGGCAAAAGACAAGCTACAATTGTAGATATTTTGACTAACATATTATTATATTTATGATTTATATAATATAACAAGTATACATATATTAATATGAAATACTTATTTATAAATTTAGGATAAATTAAGTTTATTATTTTGTAATTAAAGAAATTAATATTATTCTGAAAGATATTTAGTCATGATTTGGATTTTAAAAAAGTTTGTATATGTTTTTAAAATATAAAAAAATTGTAACATTTTTTAACAGAAGAAGAAAGAATAATTCGCTTAAAATTTAGAAAATAATTTTTTTTGAAAAAATCATATTAAGAATTCTTTAAAAGAAAATATAAGAATCAAATTGTACATTTAGCTCACGGTGGCAACCAAGTATTCACAATACTCGATAAAGGTGCCGTAGCGAATATTGTAAAGACTTCATTTAAAAATTAAAACAAGAAGAGTTCAGTCATAATTTTTCTAGAGATGTAGACTTATTTAAACTTTTGATAAAATTATAAAAGTCTTGACGATATTAATCATTAAAATAATAAAAAATAGTTTTGCAAAGTTGAGAAAAAATTTAATTTGCCAAGGACCTCTTGAAAATAAAAAATTAATCTACACATTTGGTTGCTTATAAAAAACCTTTCCAAAATTACGTGTAATATCTATTTTATCATTATAATAATTATTTAATAATTTTTATATTTTAATTACATAATTAAAGTAACATTTACCATTTTTTAAAATCTAGTTGTAGTTGCTTCTTCAATTTTTTTTTTCAGTTGTGTTGCTCTTCAAATTCAAACATATTTTTAGCCCTTGGAATGGATTGCACTTCTTAAATACCAAAATAATTTCTTGAGAATTATCTAAATTTTATGGCTAGTTATCTCATTTAAAAATATACAGAGATCTTTAAAATAAAAAATAATTAAAATATCTTTAAGAATAATATTGATTTCTTCTTGTTAAAAATATAAATTATTAAAAAATTTATTTTTAAACTTTCATTTTAATATTATTTATTTTTTGTTGAAAATCATAAATTTAATTTATTCTAAAATTTTATTACATATATCTTTGTTAAAACTTTATTCTTGAAATTAAATTATTATTTTAAAATTGGCTAATCTTTAAAAAAAATTTAGAAATATGTTTCTATTTTAATAGTTATATGTCTTTTTATCAAATGTTTTCATGATTTGCTAAATTTAAGAAATTAATTTTTTTATATTGTTCAAGTATGTATTTAATAATTTTATATTATATAAATAATATACATAAGAGAATCATGAATAAAATAAATATAATTATAAATGATCTTTTATTATAGGAGAAATAAATATAACATATTTTTATTTTTAGAAAAAAGGGAGTATAGGTTTTTGGAAACAAAGAAAAAGAATTTGTAATTTGAATATTTCTCAAAGATATATATATATATATATATCTCTAATTTACCTTGTAAAAATTATGTTGAGTCCCATTTTTTTTTTATAAGGGTGAATTGTTTTCTTAAAGACTGCGTAGAGGCAAAAAAAGGCACCACCAAGCCCATGTTTTAGAGATGGACACCCTCAGAGTGGTGAATGGCTTCTCTCCGGTTAGCATGAGAATAAGATTATTCAGTCTGTATATCTTGTATATATATTTTTTTCTTCTTTTAACTTATGAAAAAATACAAACAAAGAATCCAAAATACTTGAATGGTCTATCATGTTTCCACCTTCAGGCGAAGAGAGGCCAAGCTTCTTAGAGTGGATCAAAGAAAGAGATATTTGATTTCAACTTAAAAGGAGCATTTTGATCTTTTATTTAAAGTTTTAAATTAATTTTTAACTTAAAATATGCTCAAATAATTTACTATTTTAATTTAAATTATGTTAAGATAATTTTTTTAATTATTTTACTCCATAAATATTTTGTATCGTTAAGATTATTAACTCAATCACTTAAGAAATGCTTCTAATTATATTTAGGGGACATATCAGATAATTATCATTTGAGCAACAATTGATTTGATAATTTAAATTATTTATAAGGTAAAATAAAAAATAATTAATTATTTTAAAATTTTTTAAATTTAAAAATTAATTTAAACTTTAGTTAAAATACTAATTAAAAAAATTATGATTAAAATTTTTAAATTAAAAAGACTTATATTAAAAATATTAAATTTTATAATTAATCTAAAAGATCCAAAAAGAAAAAATTTTAACTTAATATCTTTAAATTTTTTGTTATTAAATTTTTTAAGATAATTTTTAAATTTAAAATTTTTTAATATAAATATATTTAATTAAAAATGTTTAACTATAATTTTCTTATCCTAATTTAGCCTCCATTTGTGATTTTCCGGAACATTCCGAGACCGAAACTCCGGACCTGCGTGCAGCTTCTCTCTCTAGACGGTCCTAGATGTCTCTCCTTCTCTCTTGTTCTCAGAAAATCTCAAGAAAATTCTAGGGACCCAAACACCCATCGACCCACTGTCTGCTATATAAGAACCCCTTCTTCCTCCTATCTGCACTACCATTCTTTCAGTGAAAATCAGCAACAATCTATTCTCTTTTCCTCAACACTGAAACTCGTGTGTTCTTGCGCGAAACCAAATGGCTTCCAAAACCCTGATTTCCGTTCTCTTGGTAATCGCATCAATGTCCCTTCTCTCCCATACAACCGACGCCCTAATCCCCTACACAAGAAACCTCTGGGATACAATGCTCCCATCGGACGACCCATTCAGAATCCTCGAGCAAACTCCGCTCAACATTCCCAGAAACATCGAGACTCCTCTCGCTCTGGCACGTGCCAATTGGAAGGAAACCCGCTCGAAACATCTGATATCTGTGGACATTCCGGGGCTGAAGAAGGAGGATGTGAAGATCGAGGTTGAAGAGAACAGAGTGTTGAGGATAAGCGGAGAGAGGAAGGAAGAGAAAGAGGTGGAGGGAGAGAAATGGCACAGAGTGGAGAGGACGAATGGGAAATTCTGGAGGCAGTTCAGGCTGCCTGGGAATGCGGATTTGGATCAGATCAAGGCGAGGATTGAAGATGGGGTTCTGAGGATTGTGGTGCCCAAGCTGGGAGAGGAGAAGAGGAGGCAGCCTAAGGTGATTAACATTGCTGAGGAAGCAGGATCTTCTGGGGAGGATGTTAAGGCTACTAAGGCTGCAGCGTAAATCAGGATTTTGACGCATGTTGAGTAACAAGTTTGTTCCTTCTGTTGTTGAGGTTACAAGGATAAAATTATCATAGGGCTTATGGTTCTGGATGAGTGTAAATTGATCATCTGTTTGTAGTTGTATCATTAAGCATTTACCTTATTTCCCTTGAGAGTTTCAGACTTTTGAATTTGCAGTATTATATGTTTAATATAAATTTTATTATATATATATATATATATATATGATATTTTGTATTTAATATGAATAACTTCATTTGAAGTTATTTAGGAGGATTCAGTAGAATTAATATTTTGTGTTTAATATTAATAATTTCATTTGAAGTTGCTTAGTAGGGATTTAAATTTGAATTCCAATACTTTTTTTTTTGGTAGGTGACAATTTATTTTTGTCATTAAAATACTTGAGGTTAATATTTCTTACTGTCTGAAAGAGGGAATAGACGTGGCACTTATATGAGCATCGGATTAGTTTCATTTGTTGTCTTTCTTTTTTTTCACATGACAGACGAGAAAAATGTTGGAATAATTTCGTTAATTGTTATTTTATATTTATGGATTAGCATTAATTGATTATTTGATAAGTAACATTTTTTTTATTATTTAAATAGTTAAGTCACAAATTATTAAGTTAAGACAAATTGGGCTTAATATATACTTATGTGATCTATGATGGGTGGGTCACATATGTTAGCCCATCTGGCTAGAAGCCCAACTCACAGCCTTTTGGATGTCCGTAAGTTTCCTATCACATAACTGACATATATATTATTATTCACTAAGATAATTTTGACACTTGATTACTCTCTGTGAATTCTGATTATTAACTCAAGAACTCCAAAAGGCAAAGTGGGTTGTAACTCGATCAGACAAATTCTTAGCAATTACATATGGGATCATCAGGTACGCACAAATTAATATTATAATCCTTCTTAATCTTGAATTCAATTATTGATCTTTTATGATTAAGATTTAGCAAATGGTATCAGAGCAATGCTAAAGATAATCATTAGTATATATTGCAACCTTAGATGATTTCTATTAAGATGTTCGATCTATCCCAATGCCCTAGAACAAATCATATACTGAAAAAAGGCCAAGGTTCAGATCGAATAATTAATACATTATCTGAATAGAAATTTTGATTATGGTTCATCGCTATGCTTAAAATCCCTCGAGTTGCCTGAAAGTTGGTACCTCTAGAGTAGATTAATACATTGCTAAATTCGAATTCACAGAGAGAATGCGATTCTGGAAATCGTGGTTCTGATTCTTCATATTATATGGATTTTTATTTTATTTTTTGTCTTCCTTGTGATTGCCGTTTCAATCATCGACAATCGGTTGAGCTCAGTCGCTTCTTCACCTTCTTCTCCGGCATGAAAGAGGCCCGAAAAATGCTGGTTTTTCTGGTGTTTCAGGAGTCGGGTCGCGCGCCGGGTCGACGCCGGGTTTTAGGGATCCGACGGAGGTTGAAGACGCGATCCTGACCGTCGGTTTGCGATTCAATCTGAGCCGTTAAATCCTTTTTTAAATGAAACGCAGTGTTTCATTTAATATGATAATGTAATCGGGGCCGTTCATTCTTGAGGTGCAATCTGATCCGTCCAATTCCTTTAAGTGAAACGCTGCGTTTCACTTAATTAGAGAGACGCGATCTGGACCGTTGATTTGATCAAGTAAATCTGGTCCGTCAATTACACGATATAATCCTGACCGTTGAACGAAATAATAAGATCTGAGCCGTTGGATCTAAAGTTTCTATAAATTACGCTTCAATTCTTCGGTATAATTGTATTTTGGCCCCAATATTTCGATATAATTATATATTGACCCCAATTTTTTTATATAATTATATTTTGGCCCAATATTTATCTATAATTACATTTTGGCCTCGATATTTATCTGTAATTACATTTTGGCCCCAATATTTCACCATATTTACATTTTAGCCCCAAAAAAAAATTTTTTTTACTATAATGAACATTATATTAATAATTGATGTACCCCATAGGTACAATATTGTTAATATAATTTTAAGATTTGGACTTTTAGTGATAAGTATGTAGTGTAATGTTTTTTAATATTTCTTGTACCCTATAGGTATGGTTATATTGAATACATTTATGGATCTTGAGCTGAATCTTTGGTGTGCATATGAGTCTTCTTTAAATATTTTGATGTTACATAGTTGCATAACTGAAATTATATTGGAAATTTTGCATATAATTATGTTGTGCACGCATAATTAATATTTCCAATTTTGTTGTCTAAATTTCGGTTTCAGCTTTCCAGCAACTATCACTTGTGAAGACTCTTAATGGGACCAATTATGATGACTGGAAGGAGTCCCTAAATATGTACCTTACAATTTCAGAAAAAGATTTGGCTCTTGTAGAACCCAAACCAGCGGATCTCACTTCACAATCCAATGATACTGAGAAAGCTTATCATAAGCAATGGTCTGATTCTAATCGGTTTTGTCTAGCAACCATCAGGTTTACAATTGAGAAAGGAATTAGGGAAAGTATTCCTGATAAAAATACTGCAGTTGAGTATTTGAAAGCCATTAGTGAAAAGTACAAAAAGCTTGATAAGACTCAAAAGAATTATTATTTGTCTTTACTTCACAGCACGCGATATGATGGAGTGTCTGGAGTAAGGGAGCATATTCTAAAACTTATCCAATATTATAACAAACTGAAGACATATGGGATTGATATTGGAGAAAGTGCTCTAGTCTTCCATGTTCTTGAATCATTACCAGCTGAGTATAACTTTTTGCGAACCTCCTACAATTCACAAGAAGCTGAGTGGTCTGTGGACCAAATGATTTCTATTGTGACCCAAGAGGAAGAAGCAATAAAGAAGCATAAATCGCAATCTGTGAATTATTTGTCTCAAGGCTCAAGCAGCAAATCAAGTGGTCGCGAGAAAAGGAAGGGAAAGAAGCATGAGATACAGAAGGCTGGGAAATCAAATTTCAAGAAAAATAGTGAAAAGGGGAATACTCAACAAAAGAAGTTCTTCAAGGGCAAGTGCAGTTATTGTAAGAAAATGGGGCATAAGATAGCCGATTGCTATAAGTTGAAGAATAAGCAGGAAAAGGAAGGTACATTTTATGTATATACCCCTCTGGCTCTAGTTTGCTTTGAATCCAATAGTCTTGAAACCTCATCTGACTCTTGGTTCTTGGATTGTGGTGCCACTGTCCATGTTGTAAATTCTTTGCAGGGGCTCAGAAACCAGAGGATACCAAGTGAGGAAGAGAAGTCTGTTTTGGGGATTGCAGGCAGGGTTGCAGTGGATTGCATAGGATCAATTTCTCTTAGATTATCATCTGGACATATTTTGAATTTGAATAATGTTGTTTACATACCTTCTGCTAGAAGGAATTTGATTTCAACTTCTGAGTTAGACAGATGTAGTTATTTATTTATTCAAGGAAATGGAAAGATTGATGTCTTTTATGATTCACAACATGTTGGCACTGCATTTATGTTGAATGGTTTATATCGTTTGAATAATTGCACAATTGAATATTCCAATATTCATGTGAATGTTGTTGTTGGGCAAAAACGTCAGAGACCTAGTGAGGACTCTTCAATGTTGTGGCATCGACGACTAGGTCACATTTCTAGAGAGAGATTAGAAAGAATTGTTAGTCAAGGAGTGTTGCAAAATCTTGATTTTACGGATTTTGAGGCATGTGTTGATTGCATTAAGGGAAAATTTCCTGCTAGAGTTAGGAGTAAAGGGGTAAAAAGGTCTAAGAGCATCTTAGATCTCATTCATACTGACATATGCGGACCCATTGCACCTACAGCTATGGGTGGTTTCAAATATTTTATCACCTTCATAGATGATTATTCGAGATATGGTTGGATTGAACTTCTGCATGAAAAGGCAGAATCATTGAGAGCCTTCAGGGATTTCAAGGCAGCTGTTGAGTTAAAATCTGGTAAGACCATCAAATGCGTGAGATCTGATAGAGGTGGAGAATATTATGGAAGATATACTGAGGTTGATAGAAATCCAGGTCCGTTTGCTCTATTTCTACAAGAACATGGTATTGAGGCCCAGTATACAATGCCTGGCACCCCGCAGCAAAATGGGGTTGCAGAAAGACGAAATCGTACTCTCATGGACATGGTTAGAAGCATGATGAGTCACTCCTCCCTACCAGAGTTTTTATGGGGTGAGGCACTGAGAACAGCTGCTTATATTTTGAATCAAGTTCCGTCTAAGTCAGTACCGAAGACCCCATATGAACTTTATTTTGGCAAAGTGCCTACCTTGAAACACTTAAGAGTTTGGGGTTGTAAGGCACAAGTAAAAGCTTATAAACCTCAACCGTCGAAACTTGATTCTAAAACTGTAACTGGTTTCTTCATTGGATATTGCATTGGATCACGTGGGTACAGATTTTATTGTCCGGATCTCACCACGAGGGTCATTGAGCCTGATAGAGCATATTTCTTTGAAGATGCCCTAGAAGGTGGGAGAACTGTTCCTAGAGAAATCCTTATACGTGATGAAAGCATTCTGTTACCGATACCATCGCCTTCAGTTAGATCAGATAATATCACGGATCTAGAAGAAGGTGAAGAAGAAGCACCTTTGGAAGACAATGAAGAACCAATTGTAGAGTTGAGAAGATCTCAGAGAACTCGTAGACCTGCAATTTCTGGTGATTATATGGTGTATTTGCAGGAATTTGACTCAGATGCTGTTGATGGTGTGGACCCCATGTCCTATAAGGAGGCAATGTCCAGTTATCATTCTTCTAAATGGTTAGAGGCAATGAATGAAGAAATTGTCTCAATGCATCGTAATCATGTATGGGAGCTCTCAGAATTACCAACTGGGTTCAAGACAGTTGGTTGTAAATGGGTTTTCAAGACCAAACGCGGAGTCACTGGTGAAGTTGAGAGGTATAAAGCCAGACTTGTAGCTAAAGGTTATAATCAAAAGGAAGGTATTGATTATATAGAGACCTTCTCTCCTGTTTCGACAAAAGATGCTTTTAGAGTAGTCATGGCTCTTGTTGCTCATTATAACCTTGAACTTCATCAAATGGATGTCAAGACTGCTTTTTTGAATGGAGATTTGTATGAGGAAGTATATATGACTCAACCAGATGGTTTTGTTGAACATGGTAAAGAGCATCTGGTGTGCAAATTGAAAAGGTCTATTTATGGGTTAAAGCAAGCCTCCAGGCAGTGGTATCTAAAATTTGATGAAGTTATTAGTTCTCTAGGATTTGTTGAAAATGTTTCAGATCATTGTATCTATCAGAAATTTGAAGGAAGCAACTTTGTGATTCTTGTTCTTTATGTGGATGATATATTGTTAGCCAGTAACTCGGTGAATTTTCTCAATGATACAAAACATTTATTGTCATCTCATTTTGATATGAAGGATCTGGGTGAAGCTACTTTTGTTCTTGGGATACAGATTCATCGTGATAGATCACGCAGCATTCTTGGCTTATCCCAAGCTACCTATATTGAGCGAGTACTTAAGAAGTTTGGAATGAACTCATGTTCTTCCACTGCTGCTCCTGTTCAGAAAGGAAAAAGTTTGACCAGATCGCAATGTCCTAGTACCGAAGAAGGGAAAGCCGAAATGGCTAAGATACCTTACGCTTCTGCTGTGGGCAGCCTTATGTATGTGCAAGTATGCACTCGTCCAGATATAGCTTTTGCTATTAGTGTACTCGGAAGGTACTTGAGTAATCCGGGTAAAGAACACTGGACTGCTGCTAAGAAAGTAATGAGATACCTTCAAGGTACCAAGGACTTTATGTTGACTTATAGTAGGTCAGATTCTCTTGAAGTTGTTGGCTATTCAGATTCAGATTATGGCTCTTGTTTGGATGACCGTAAGTCCACGTCTGGATATATATTCATGATGTCAGGAGGAGCTGTTGCATGGAAAAGTGTGAAACAAACACTAACAGCTACTTCAACTATGGAAGCAGAGTACATTGCTTGTTATGAAGCCACATGTCAGGCTATATGGTTGAGGAAGCTGATATCTGGCATGCGCTTAGTTGAATCTATATCGCGCCCTCTAACCATTTACTGTGATAATTCATCTGCAGTTTACTTCTCTCAGAATCATAAGAATTCAAGCAGGACAAAGCATTTCGATGTTAAACTCCTGTTTATTAGAGAGAAGATTGCTGAATCTCAGACTCAAATAGTTCACATTCCTAGTGATCACATGCTTGCAGATCCATTGACTAAGGGATTACCCGTGAGAATATTTAAGAATCATGTAACTCACATGGGTGTTGTTAAGTCATTTGAGGTTGCCAAGGTTTAGTGGGAGTATAAAACATATATATTCCATAATTTTCAATGTTTATGAGTACTCAATTCATTATAAAGTGCTTTGAATATCATTTGTTTCCCATAAGAATCAATGATCTTATATCATTCATGCACCTATTATTTGTTTCCCTATAGGAATCAATAATATTATGCAATTTTCTTATGAACTGAAACTGATGATATGAAATTTCTTATCTATTTGATATCACTTGTTTTCCCCATAGGATCCAGTGATTATGAGTAATTTCACTATCTGTATTTGTCTTAACTTAATAATTACCAATGACTTTTATTGTTGTAGAATCAAATTCCTGATTAATGCTATCCAAGTGGGAGATTGTTGGAATAATTTCGTTAATTGTTATTTTATATTTATGGATTAGCATTAATTGATTATTTGATAAGCAACATTTTTTTTATTATTTAAATGGTTAAGTCACAAATTATTAAGTTAAGACAAATTGGGCTTAATATATACTTATGTGATCTATGATGGGTGGGTCACATATGTTAGCCCATCTGGCTAGAAGCCCAACTCACAGTCTTTTGGATGTCAGTAAGTTTCCTATCACATAACTGACATATATATTATTATTCACTAAGATAATTTTGACACTTGATTACTCTCTGTGAATTCTGATTATTAACTCAAGAACTCCAAAAGGCAAAGTGGGTTGTAACTCGGTCAGACAAATTCTTAGCAATTACATATGGGATCATCAGGTACGCACAAATTAATATTATAATCCTTCTTAATCTTGAATTCAATTATTGATCTTTTATGATTAAGATTTAGCAAAAAACGGAACATATTTTAATGGAGCTTTCTCGTCTTATGTTAACCAGAAATGAATATAATGCGTTTACTGGTTTGGATCGTGGATATGTGAAAATTATTTGACACCATAAACTTGTACTTTAGTTTGGTTATTTTGAGTAAGCAATCGGTTCATCTTTAGATAGGGTTAAATCAAGAGGACAATATTAAAACAGAGTAAATTAAGGACAAAATTAACTATATTTGATGATTGAGAATTGACAAAAAAGGAATTTTTTTGTCACAACTGGCATCAATGTCAGAATTAAGTGGCGTTATCCTGTCCTTAAAAAAAATCTGATAATTGAGAAATATTAAAGCAGCTTTTTAAGGTTTTGTATTATAAATATAATTTTTTTACATAAATATTTTTTATATTTCTATATTTATTATTTTATTTATTAAATTATCTTTTTTAAAATAAAAATAAAATAATTATTTTTTATTTTACTTATTTCTACTTACTTATATTTTATATTTTTTTTATTGTTACTTCTTTCAAACAAATATATTTTAACTATATTTTTGTTTTTTGACCAGTACAAATTGTTAAAAGTATAATAATATCATTTACTCTTTCCGGAGTTTGAATTTTTTTTTTTAATAAATCCTCTGTCAATAGAATAGAGGAATACCACCGAACTGCACAAATTTTGATTGATTTAGTTGAACCGAGAAGAGATTTTTTTTTTTTTAATTTACCATGTATATGTTATTGGGTTAAAGTGAGTTTTTGTTTTGGGTACTTTCTAAGAGGAGTACGACTCAAATTATTGAGCATCCATGATTCGTTATATCTTTTGTCATCTATATTATATTTATTTTATTTTAAATACTTAAATTATTTTCAAACACTATTTAAATTATTTAGAAACTTTTAAAATTAAAATTGATAAACTAAGATATAAATTTTATTAATTAAAATATATCAAATGTATGATTTAATTAAAAAATCATATAATTATTTTACAAATATATATTTATTATATTTTAATTAGAAGATTATATATTTAATATATTTTAATTGAAATATATAATAATAAGAATATTAAAAGTGCATATAAATTTTTTTATTTTATAATCCAAAATGGAGAACGGTTGTTAAGTCTAACTAATGACAGGTTGGTATTGGATCTTCAAATCTGGTTCCAGGCCCAATAACTACAATTGACCATAGAAATTGGCCTAAAAACATACGTTATCGGGGCCTCAACTGGTTTTGTGGGTCTTTAGAAACCTTTTTTTTTTTTGGTCTTGTTCTATCACCAAAATATTACGTCTCATTAGATTATTCGACCCAAAAAAGCAAAAATAATCAGATTAGCAAGTACAAAGACTTGAGGATAAAAAAGTCTTGACACTATATAAGATCAAACCTCTTAACAGAAAATGCTCGCATATAAAGCTAGCTAAAAAAAGTATTAAGAAGCAACACATCATCACCATATATAACAAAACCTCTAAACAAAATTACAAGAAAATCAGTAACTTTCTTAATATATAATTTTATAAAAAGGCACAAGAAGAATATTTGAAAGATATTTACAAAGAAGTAACCACACTTTCTATCCTTGTCCAAGCAAGGTATAATCTAAGAATGAGTACAAAACTAGATAGCAAAAAACCAAAACTCTTGAAAGAAAAGAAGAGAAACATCTAAGAATGAGTGGAAGTTGAGAAGCCCTTTGTAGAATCCAAGTTCAAAGATAGACTTGTTTCGCCATTTCAAAGATAACTTGAAGTTGGTGGCCCAAAGTTGGGTTATCATTTATACTAAGTGTTAAAATTGAATAATTGATTTATTAACTCATATAAAATCTTTATAAAGTTTTGGAGAATTATATTATTATGTGCACTTATTTAAGGATTAATTACAATTTTAATATATCAACTTTAAAATGTTTTATAACCCAAAAGTTTAGTGACAACTTTTGTATAATAGTTTTAAAGTGTAACAAAACACTATCTATTGTAAATAATATATTTATGTGAATGTTTATAACCCCTAAAAATAATCTTTTATGATCTCCTTTTGTGTTTTAATGACATATAACTTCCTAAAAAAATTATATTGTACGATTATGTAGAGGTTGGGAGGATGAACAATATAGTGCTGATCTAGGCCTCCGTGGCATTACCTTGTTGCATTCTTGGTCTTCGATTTGAGTTGCTTCTTTCGATTCAATGCCCAGTGGTTGGGTGTAGAGTGCTCCATCATCGAGGTTGCCAATCTTGTCCATTCTTTAGGTTTCAACCTTTTCTTTTTCTTTGCTCTTTGTTGTTATGTTTAATTTTTGAATTTGTTGTTTATGTTTGTATGTGTGGAATGTGTGTTTGTTTACTTTACTTGTGTGTGTTGTTACTTCTTTGTATACAATTGGTTGATTATGGAGTTTCAGTTTCCATTAATCAACTATTTCTTTGGTTTTTGATTAGTCAGCCACATTTAAGTGCCTCTTGTTATATTTGCTCAACAATAACAAGAACAAAGAACTAGAAATAAGGTTTAAGAACTAAAACCTTCTCAAAGCCATAGGGCCTTTTCTATTGCCATTGCCTTTTTTTTCTTGTTTATTAAATTCAATCATGAAGACTCACAAGATAAGGGTAGGAAGAAGCTAATAATTACAATTACTATCATTATACTTACTATTTTTGTCACTAATTTAATTTTTTTTATTTATATTATATTTTTTTAAAATTTAGCTTTAATATTACTTTGCTTCCTATCGAATAAGGTACATTAAAAGCATGATAAATGAAAGCTCATTGAAAATAATGCTATTATTCATTAAATAATAAAATCAGAGGCTAAATGTGTCTTCGTATCTAATAAAATAAAATAACACAAGAATATTTAATAAAAAGTAACAAATAGATTAAAATGATATTCAGTTAAATATTTCTAAAACAAATTATAACAATCCTAAACTTAAAACACATAACCTAAAATAACATGAAGAGAAATAAAATCATATTTATAGAGGAGGACAATCATCAAGTCCTGTCTTCTTAATTGTTGATTCTTCTAGTACAGGATCTGATGTGGCACGAGATAATCATGATTCGTGTGCTTGCAATCTATTAAGTGTTTGCTATTGCTGGTCTAGTAAAGACAAGATTCGTTGATTCTGCTCTTTAAGCTTTTTATTCTCTTGTCTCAAAGGTGTTGTCTCTGTGGCAATCCTCCTACGTAATTCCTTTTCAAAATCTGAATAGAGTCCTGAGTTATGAATGGAAGAAGAGGTCTCACGAGAATAGATAGCATCAATATCATGTGCCTCAGATCCTACCCCAAAGATGTGACCTTTCTTATTCTTACCACCTACAACTTCTAACCATAAGGCTACTTCATTATCATCTTTTACATCATTTGATGCTATGCCGGTTGAGTCATGAGTATAAGTTTTAGCATTCTTAAGCCTTAAATAATTAGCCTATTAAAGGAAGACAATTTTAGAATAAAGAAAACAATGACAATTTATCCAAAATCAAAAGTATGCACATGTTTAAACATTTTTTATGTCATATAGTATGAACATGAAATGTGATCATATAAGAAAGACTAAGTATATTGAAATTACAAATATATTCAGCCATTACAATCCAAGCTATCAAATATTGAAATTAAATGATTAGGTATATGAAAAGAATATATAATGATATTGATAGCCATAAAGGAATTAAATAAAAAATCAAACAATTCTAGTGATAAAAACAAAAAAATGAAGACTCACACTATAGTTCGTTAGGCCTTTGCTCATTAGCACAAGTTCAATAACAATGAAAACCAAAAATTAAGACTCATAGACCTTTGACCATCAACACAATTCTAATGATAATCAAAACCAAAAATAAAAACTCATACTACAACTAGTCAAGCCTCCTACTATTAGTACAAGTCTAGTGATAATGAAAACTAAAAATAAAGATTCACATTATAGCTAGGTAGGCCTCCGACTATCAACACAAGTCTAATGACAATCAAAATAAAGAATAAAAACTTATACTATAGCTAGTTAGGCATCCTGCCATCAGTACAAGTCTAATGACAATTAAAATCAAAAATAAAAACTCACACTACAGTTAGTCAGGCCTGTGTCCATCAACATATGTCCAGTTACAATCAAAACCAAAAAATAAAGACTTACACTACATCTAATCAGGTATCATGTCGTTAGTATAAGTCCAGTGACAATCAAAACAAAAAATAAAGATTCACACTATAGTTAGTCAGGCCTTTGGCAGTCAGTATAAGTCTAATTATAATCAAAACAAAAAATAGAGACTCACACTACAACTAGTCAAACCTTCGACCGTCAGCATAATCCCAATAAGAAAGGAAAAGTTAAGCATATACATACATAAATTTCAGCTGTCCTATGGTCCACAAATTGACCAGTTGCCTCATCATAGTGCGTGTACTTGAACAATTCAAACATTGTAGATGATCTTCCAAGCACTGAAGTATGTAGTTATTTATTAATATTAGTTATCTCATGTATTAAATAAATAATTATTATATTTGAATTTAAATACTTACCAGCCTCCTCTTATACTCAATTGAAGGAATGCTGCCCTTTTTATGTTGCATGCCTCTTGTGATTGATGCCCGATTAGTTTTAATTGTCTAGCACAGAGCCTTGTATTCATCTGACCCCAATAGTGTTTTAATTGGTCCATTACATCATCTGAGATCCAATCAGGTGTGATCCCCTTTTCCAAATCTAATTGGACTCTATGCATCGCATTTCGTAAGATATCCCCACACTTTTTGTTCCAATTGCGTCTAATTACTTGGTCATATTATGGCAGCCATTTATACTTCTTCTGCATAAACAATAGAAAAATCAAAACTAAGATAAAATGAGAAAAAAAAAATCATTACATGATATACATATAGATATAATGGGATAAGATATATACCACCCATTCATCAAACCATAGTTGCCTGACCTCGAGAGGTATAACTCTCCAACAGTGATATAGATGTTCAAATTTTGCTTGAATTATTGGGAGAATATCACAAACAACAATGACAACAGGATTAAACCTAATCATTTGACATTAATAATTTTAAGTGTTACAATGGCACTAAATTGTTAACTAAATAATAAATAAAAAATATAAATTTTACGACTTACATATACTTATCAGGGTACAACCATGTTCGACCATCTGTGGGGTCACGACCAAAAGGTTAGATAGATGGCATGGGTGTAGAACTAGTGGAAGGACCTTAAGGAGTAGGATGTGAGTATTCCGAGCAAGGTGATGGTAGTGGTGGAGATGATACAAGTGATATTGAGGGTCTCTTAGATAATTTAAGCATGATTGGAGCTGATGGAGGTGCAATGGATGCATCTGACGCTATAAGAGCTAAGGTAGGTGCTAAAGTTGAAGGATAAGGAAATGGTAAAGGGTGCGGATGTGGTGGTGCAGAGGTATTCCATTGGGCACAAACTCACCTAGAGTCACGACCAGACATTTACATATGTAATAACAAACCTTGAGTTAGTATAAATGGGCAAAAAAATTAAATAAAATATGTAAATAAGATATACACAACTCAATTAAAATAGCAAAATACATTATCAAAACAAATTCAAACTCAAAATTAAATCAAACTTAACCCTAATTTATGCATCATCATCTTGTTGATCATCTTCATCATGATCATCTGTATTTTCATCATCATAATTATTGTTATCATCGTCATCGTCTTCATTGCCATCATCATCTTCTTTTTTTCTTAATAAACTATGTTAGCGGTTGACATATCTATCTCCTCAAAGGAAGCTTCAGTGTCTCTTAGGTTATGGAATTCATCATTCGGGACAATTGCAGGTAGTATGACTTCTAATCTATCCACCTGAAATGGCCCTATGTTTGTTTCAGATATAGGAGCATCAATTATGCTATAGGCTTTAACCTTGATAACGGCCAACCAATTAACCTTCTGATGGCAACTAGGATAATGCGTGTAATACACCTACGTCACTTATTGTGCAAATATGAGTAGATCAAACTTCTTATACCTCCTTAATTCATGAACTTCAACAATCTCATATTGTTTGTGAACTTTTGTATCACGATTTGGTGAAGGATCATACCATTAACAATTGAACAACACTAATCACTTCATAGGAACCTCTGTATATTCAATCTCCACAATCTTTTCTACAATGCCATAAAAGTCGTATTCTGATTATGCAAAGTTAGTTTCCTTAATGCATACACCACTATTTATTGTTGATTTTTGATAGCTCAATGAATGTATGTGAAATTATACCCATTAACAAAGTAAATAGGCTAAGTTCTAATGCTTTTCTTTGGTCCTCGAGTGATGTCATGTAAGAATGAATCCAAGACATTGTTGGCTGGGTTTTGAACCTGTGTGGCATTTTTTAATATTTTATGTGAGTTAACACTTTGTTTTAAGATAATTAATCTCATGCTATATTACTACTTACATGTTCTCGAAACCAAGATGGAAAATTTGCTTCAGTCTGAGCATTTATCTCAGCATCCGCAATTTGATGATTGGATAAAGTTAACTCATGAACAAATAAACTGCATAAAAACAAAATGTGTTAGGACCATATACAAATAAGTGATGTGTAAACAATATCACTTATTTGATATAAGGTTGTACTTCATCACAATTCATTAGAATATATTTTGTGGCGCTTCTACTTCTTGATCATTCAAGAAACGAGACTTGCATTCTCTAGAAAGTCTTTCAAGATAGTTAAAAATGGAAATTGCAGGTAGGTTCGATTCTCCGCCATCGTCATTTCTTGGAGGTCTCATTATTTTTAATGGCACATCATGCTCAAAGTAATGTGAATAGAATGTTGTGATCTTCTTAATGATATAAGCTTTACATATAGATCTTTCCACTTGAGCTTTGTTCTTAACTTTTTACTTCAAGGTATGGAGGAACCTATAAAAAGAGTAATTGAACATGTTCCATTACCTTTTAAGCATATATTCATTCCAAGCATATAATAATAGGCTTTATCACCTTTCAAATGGATACATCCATTGATATTGAACGGGTCCCCCAACCTTGGCTTTGCAGGGAAGGTGGCCAGGTAGATGCTCCATTGAGTCAAAGAATCCAAGGGGAAAGACCTTTTCTAACTTACACAATGTCACTACAATGTTTTGCTCTAATAACTCTAATCGAGCTACCATCAAGGTAGTGGAACAAAGTTCTCTAAAGAACTAACTAAGCTCGATTATAGGATTCCATATAGCTCAGGCAGAGCACCAAAGGCAAAGGGAAGCAAGCATTACAGAAATACATGACAATCATGACTCTTCATTCCATACAACATTGCTTCCTTCATGTCAACACATTAGGCTAAATTAGATGCCTACCTATTAGGGAGTCTCAAGTTCTTTACCTATTGACAAATCGCTCGTTTTTGTTCTATATTTAAAGTATAATGTGCTTTAGGCTTTAGAACTTTCCATCCACTATTGATAAGTTCTAACTCTTTTCATAGGCAATATTCTTTCACATCTAATCGAGCTTGTGTATTATCCTTAGTCTTCCCTTTTGTGTCCATAACGGTGTAAAATACATTGTCAAACACATTTTTCTCAACGTGCATAACATCAAGATTATGTCGAATAAAATTAGTTTTCTAATAAGACAATTCCCAAAATATACTCTATTTCATCCAATGGTAAATAAACTTATACCCTTTGGTCGGCACAAGGTCTCCCCACTCGGTTACTTTTGGAAGATTACATGTAATGTCTAGTTTTTGTTAAATGACAAAAACTGGTGCATTTTCAAAGCAAGTCTCCTGAAATGAATTAGTTAAGGTCTCAAAAAATTTGAATAACATTCTAGACTCCTAAAAATGAGAATTCTAGGCTCAGACGAAAAGAAAAACAGAACTAGAATGAAGAAATCAAATTTAACGAAAGACTTATGAAACGTAATAGCGTTTTTGTAATTTTGAGTAAATTTTGGAATTCACACAGGAGGGTTTTTTAAATGAAAGTTTTGAGTTCTCCGTGGTTCTCAAAGGCCTTGAAAACTATGAGAAGACCTAAGACAGTAAAAACTATTCCGATAGATGCTTTTCAATGTTAGTGTACCCAAACTTTGATGGATTCATTCAACAAAGTTTTAGCTTCGATTTGAGTGATTTCAAAGGCATTTTACTAAATTGGGAACCTAAATTTTATAATGAAAAGGACGGTTCTAAAAAGGGAGCTAAAACGAATTAGAAACGAAAATGCCAAGAATGGAGAGCAAAATGAGAATTTTTAAAAAGTCTTTTTTCCTCCCACCTATATATATAGGACGCCCCACTTCTCCATTCACTTAGCCACATATGTTTCTGCCTTAAACTAGAGAAAAACCTTACTTAGTGTTTGGTTAGAGGGGTTTTGGGGGGGAGGGGAACTCTTCCCCTTATTTGGTATGGAAAAATTGGAGGGGAGGGGAGGGAAAGAAATATTTTGCTTCCCCTCCCCTCCAAACCCTCCCCTCCAAAAGTAGAGAGTTTTGAAAGGGAGAGAAATTTTTTAGTTTTGTTTGATCAAATTGCCCCTATTTTGTTTTTACTTTAAATATAATATAAATCTTATTTTTTTAATATAATTTAAAATATTTTTTTATAAAAATAAAAAATATTTTTGACTAAAAATAAAAAAATTATTTTTTATAATAAAAAGTAAGAAAAAGCTTTTTTTTAATAAAAATATCTTTAAAACAAAAAAAAATTAATTAAGGATATAATTGTTCATTAATCCCTTCCCTTCCCTCCCCTTTTCTCTAAATCAACCAAACAACATATCATTAAAACCCCTCCCCTCCCCTTCATTGAACTAAACACTCCCTTAAGGAGAGAGGCACATAAGAGGGAGAGGAAAAGAAAGAGAAATCAAAGGCAAAAGGTATGGATTTTTGGTTATTTTTCATGTTCTTTCTTTAGCAAACCTCTTTTCCTCCATTTTCCTTTCTTTCCTATGATTATATTGAAGTTTATAGATCTGTTTTAAGGGAAGAACAAAGGAAAAAATTCGAATTTGAAGAGAGGAGGCCAAAGAAAGAACGGTTCAAGTAAGAAAACAAGAAAAAATAAGGTAATTCTTCCTTCCATGATAGCTACCCCTTGCTCCTCTTCTATCCTTGGGTCACCCCACTCAAGAAGCTATGAGAGGGCTTGAATTTTGGGTAGAACTAAGGGTGAATCTTAGAAAAAGGAGTGTAGAAAATAAGAATATGCAAAAAAAATTAACAAATAACAATGAAAATTCAAGATAGCAAATCTAGGGTTTTATATATTTCTTATAAAATCTGACTTGATACCTTAATTTATATCCCTAAATGAAAGTTTAAATGAGCTCCTAAGATCCCTAGAATTCTCCCCATATACATCTTCCATGTAGAAAACAAAGCAAAGTCCATTGATGCTTAATTGCTTCCTAGTCTTGGCCTAAAAGGGTTAGGACACCTAGAGAGAGTTTTAAATTTTTCTAAGCCCATTTTTGAGGCATATATGATGAGTAAAGATGAAAGGAAGTCTTGGAAAAAAATTAAAAACCATAGAAAGTGAGTTGGCCTTGTATGTTTCATAATATGACTTAAAGAAGTAATATATAGTTAGGCTCTCTATTTTAATTATGTGATGACTCCAAGAGGCTTAAAAGGAGTCAAGAATCATATATGAGAAGAAAGAATAGAACCTAGAACTTATTTGATGGGTGTTGTGTAACAGCCAAGGAAAAGAAAAGAAAAAGAAAATAGAAAGAAATGAGAAAAGAAAAGGAAAAGAGAAAGCTGGAAAATTTTTGAAGAGCTGAGAATTTTCTAAATCTTCTCGCCATAGCGAGAAATGGCCTCGCCATAGCGAGAATGCCCTCTCGCCGTAGCGAAAATGTTCCTAGCTATAGCGAGTGCGGGCATTCCATACAGAAACTAGAGAGTTGCTCGCCGTAGCGACGTCATAGCGAAGGCAGAGGTCTGGAACAGACACGATCTCGCCATAGCGAAGGTTTGGAATAGACACGATCTCGCCGTAGTGACGCCATAGCGAAGGCAGAGGTCTAGAACAGACACGAGCTCGCCATAGCGAGGGTAATGACTCGCTATAGCGAGAGCGGTCCAGAAAAGCGAGAAAAAGAGAATTTGACTTTTTAAAAGCTTCCAAATCCCTTCTTTCTTCTTCTAACCGACTCAAGCTCACTTTAGGAGAGAGAAAAGGGAAGAGGAGAGAGAGAGAAGCTGAGGAGAAGAAGAAAGGACAAGAAAGGTAAGGATTCTCATAGCTTTCTCTTTACATGTTGCCCTTCTCCCCTTCCCCTCTCTTTCCACGGTTTAGATAGCAAAAATGGTTAGCTCTTGAGGTTGGTTTAGAAGAGAGAGAGTGGGAAATCACTCTTGAGAGAGGTTGAAGTATATAGTCTTCTCTTTCTTGCTTTCCCCCTTTCTTAAAAGCTTAAGAGTTGAGAAAAGAGAGAGAATAGCTAATGGACTCTAGTGAGAGGAAGAAACCTAGGTTGAGAAGCTCAGTAGAGTTGATTAGAAGTGATCCCTAGCTTAAGAATCAAGTATTAAGGTATTAATTCCATGCTTTTGTGTGGTTAGGCTCAAGAGAAGCTCTCCCATCTAGAAGTGGTAGTGAAATCCACAAGGGAGGAGTCAAGTGAAAGAGGAAGTAGTGAATAGCTAACAAGGTAGTTCTCTCCACTTTCTCTCATGCATAATTGTGTGTTTACATTGTCTTGCTTGTGTGTATGAATGATATGAGCTATGAGAAGTGTGTTAGCATGATGATATGTTATGAATTGAAATGATGATTTATGTGATTTGTTTTGGTTTGCTTGAGGAAATGGAAAAGCCAATAACCCTATAGCCAAGGTGAGGATGAGCCAAACCCCTAAGTTGGTTGAGACAAGAGTAAAAGGTCTCCCAAAAGTGAGGTTGACTCCCAAAGAGTAAGGGTTGAGTCTAAGGACCTCTAAAGAATGGGTAAGGCAAATCCAAAAGCTACAAGGGAATGGGTGAGGCTAATCCAAGTACTTAGCAAGCTCCTAAATGTTATGTGTGGCTTACTCACATGTTGAGAATGTTTTCCTTATGCATGGCCAATTCATATATTTTAAATGTTTTCATCATGGTTTTATATGCTAACATGCCATACATGCATAATGAGACTTGTTGCATGTGATATATGTATGATTGAATGAGAGTTGAACTACTGATATTCTCTGAATCTCATCCCCCCTCTCCACCATCCAACCATGCCAGGTGAACCAAATGAGGCTAGAGACGGGAACCACCACCAAGCATGAGGTTAGGGAAACTAAGGGAGAATTGTAAAAAGGGACTTTTTGTAATACGTTATATATGAGAGTTATAAATGTAAATTGATAATGTTTATGATGTAGTCCCTAAGAGTATTTGTAAGATAATGTATGTATGAATGATGAATGTATGAGAATGAAGTCTATGATGAATGAAGAGGCATGTTTTAATGTGAGATGCTTAACTTTAGCATAGGCTATATGGGTGCATAAGTGGGCATAGGATAGTGAGTTTTTCCAATCTAAGTTACTAGACAATTGAGACATGATTGATGGCTCCTAGAGATGCTTTCTCATGTGCTCAAAGAGTCATAGAAGTAGAAAAACCAAGATTGGACCCTATGAACCCCACTTTTGGCCAAGAAAGGGCCTTCTTGCACATGTTATCATAGATTAGCCATATGACCTCTTCTTGTTATGAGATTTGACATGTAGCTAGATTATGTTTAGAGCTTTCTGGGAAGCTAGAGTTCATGTCATTTAGAGGTCTATAGTATTTTCTATGATTTTTCAAAGTTGACATCAGAAATTCGGAATTTGGAAATCATTGTTCATTTGGTCAGTTTAGAAATCATGTCATTCGAGGGGCAAACATAGTCCAATGGCTACGAAATTTTATACACAGAAACTAGATGGTCACAGTGACTTGTAAGAACTAGAAGAACCTCATTTAGAGGTCTAGAAAGGAAGTTATGCAATTTAGAAGTTCTTGCCCAGAATCAGACACCCAACCAGACCCGAAGTACTGTTTCATGAGCATTGGATTTTTGTGGAATTAGTTAGACATTTTCAAATTCCATATCAGTAAACTGTGACAGCAAAGAAGGCCCCTCTGACCAGTGAATGATTTTGATGTCAAACGTAGAGTATGTGAGATATTGAGACTTCTAAGTATTTTTAGCATGAAGTATACGTCTCAAGCTTTCTAGAATAACCTAGATCATGCAGTTACGATTTTTCCACATTTAGTTATGGATTTTCAAACTTAGCCCAGAAATGAAGCAAAATCTGCCAAGAACGAAAATGCATGCCTCCAATCCCTTTTTGCTTCCCATGAGTTCAAAGCATATAGATGGGATTGAAATAAGTCTCAATAGTGCAATTGAGCATGAGGATGCCTAGAGAGAGCTCAACCAGTCCATGTTACTTCTAAGTGGATCTCTACCCATACAATATGCCTTAGAGAAAGAGCCCCAAGGTAGAGAAATCATCTCCCTTGTAAGTTTAGCATGAGTATATGAATATGTGGGCATGATGGGTATGAGCTAGAGGTTAAGGTGTTATATGTTGCTTCATTAGGTGCCTTCTTGGAACCATAAAAGGGTTAATAGACCAAGTTTATGTTTAAGAAAGATGTGTGGCCTTAGAATTAATTTCATGAACCTAATTGGCTTCCATAAATTATGTTTAGGCCAAGAGAAACCAATCCCACACCTTTGTGTGTGTGAGGCTAAGGAAGGGAAAGCAAATCCAAGGAAAAAAGTGTGAAGTTGCATCCAAGGTAGCTTACTCCTCCTTTTCTCATGCATGAATGTATACTTGGCTTGTCTTTGAATGTGTGTATGTATGTTTTAAGTTATGAAAAGTGTTTTAGCATGAGCTCTTATTCCATGATACCATGATGATGCTTTATGCTTTCAAATGATGCCAAACATGTTTGTTTGGGTTTGCTTGAGTATGGTGAAGTCAAGAATCCTTAGCCATGGTGAGGATGAACTAAGAACCCTTAAAATTAGTTGAGACAAAGTAAAGAGTCTCCCAAGAGTGAGGTTGACTCTCAAGAGTAAAGTCGAGTTAAAAACCTCTTAAAGAAATGGGTGAGGCAAGTTCAAAATCTACAAGTGAATGGGTGAGGTTAATCCACTTACTTGGTAAGCCTATGTATGCTATGTATGACTTGCTTAAATGCCAAGAATGTTTCTTGAATGCTTACATATTTTAATATATCTATGTATGCATTTTCAAGACTTGTTTTGCATCTTTTATGTGTGATTGAAAAGGAGATGAGTTATTAGGATTCTTTGAATCTCATTCCCTTCTCTTCAATATTCTAACATGTTAGGTGAATTAAGTGGACAAGATAATGGGAGCTCACACCTTGGAAGATGAGATTATGACAACAAAGTGTATGAATTTTACTTCTTTATAGCCATATGAATGGCAAAGTGGCTTTGTATATATTATTTTTGAGATGTAAGCTCATGTATAAATGTAAAATGATGTATGACTCTTGTATAGACCATATGTGATGTGAAATCAATAGGAATAGAAAGTTTAGCTTCTTGATGGCTTGATGTATTAATGTAATAATGGAAGTGGAAATGGCCAAGTTGAGATGCATGAGATTTGGAACCACTTGGGTAATTCATACAAGTCATATTCATGCTTTTAAACTTGACCAAGAGGTGCCAAATATTAAAGGAGGCTATTTGAACACATTTGGTATCTCATATGGAGCAAAATTGACTATATTGGTGAGTTGTACCTCTTTTTGTTCAAATGAGCTCTTCTTGGTCTAAAATTTGGCATGCATCTATAGCTTGTTAAGAGATTTTTGGAAAGCTAAAGTGTAAAATTTTTGGAGGTTTATGGAATGTTTGATGAATTTTTAAAGTTGAAAATTTTTCTGATTTTAGTTCAATATACTGTTCATTCTGGTATGAAATTAAACTCCATCACTCATGGGGCAAATGATGTCTAATTGCTATGAAATTATAAGAAAAGACTAGACCTTCCTAGTGACTTGTGACAATTGGAAGCACCTCATTTGGAAGTTTAGAGAGGAAAATATAAATTTTTGAAATTTCTGTCCAGTATTAGGCGTCCAGTTAGACGTATGTTACTATTTGATTGATTTTCGAGGCTTGGACGTGCCTAGACTGGTATGAAATCATTTTTTCCCTTTAGTTAATATCTGTAACTTTCCAAATTGGTATCATTTGCATGAATTATATTTTTTTAAAATTAATTAGACATTTTTAAAATTCATAGTAGAAATCTATATCAGTACCAGTAGCCAGTTAGACCTTTGCATCTTTTTAAATGTCAAACGTCTTCTACTTGATGTTTCATGACCTAGACATATTTTTAATATAAATCAAACATTTGTAGCTTTTCAGAATGGTAAAGAATGTATGATTTCAATTTTTCTAGAATTATTTATGATTTTTCAAAATTAGTGACAGAAAGTGAGAAATTCTGACTGAGGCTGCAATTATGAATTTTGTGTATTTCCTCCCCTTGCACGAGTTTTAGGCCACTTTTGATGATGTAATTGAGTAGTATCTATATAATTAAATATGAAAATGTAATATATAAGCTCACATGGTCCACGAGACATCGAATAGAAATTTCACCCCTTACGTAACGCAAAAATATTCACTTTTTATATGTCATTTTCTTGTGTTGTTGAGAAATACATAACATGAGACTTAGAAATAGTATAAGGCAAAGCTAGAAAATTATGGTATTATATTACACACTCTTTGCCAAACTTTCTCTCCATCTAACTGCGGCGGAGGTATAGATTTCTCAACTTTGTTATTATAAAAAAAAAGCATTTATTTCTCCAGTATGCATAATCTAATGGAAGAAATTGTCGATGACAGTCAAAGAAAGATGTTTTCCTCTCATGCTTCAATTGGAATGACTTTGAGTTCTTTATACATATAGGGCATGATAATCTCCCTGCTGTCATCCAACCCGACAACATGTCATATGCTAGGAAGTCATTAATTGTCCATAATAGTGTAACATGCATCTAGAAGTTTTGTCTTAATAAGGTATCATATATTAATACACCCTTAGTCTATAATAATTTTAGTTCATCTATCAACGGTTGCAAATAAATATATATTTTTCCTTTAGGTTGTTAGGACCAGGAATAATTTGTGTTAAGAACATATACTCTTGTCTTATACATATTGCTGGTGGTAGATTATACAAAGTGACGATAATTGGCCAACAGGAACACTTTCTCCCATATTGGCCAAATGGCGTAAAGCCGTCATCACACAACCCAAACTGAACATTTTATAGATCAGATGCAAAGTCAGGGTATGTTCTATCAAATACCTTCCATGCTTCTCCATCAGATGGGTGAGTAAGGACATCATGTGCTTGATGGTTCTCATTATGCCACCTCATTTCCTGTGTTATTTTTCCAGAAGCAAATAATCTCTAAAGTCTAGGAATTAATGGTAGGTACCATAACTGCTTGGTTGCAATTTTCTTTTTCTTCCATGACACTTTCTAGTGGCATATCGTGGTTCACCGCAAAACTTACACTAGGTTGCATTCGCATCAACTTTATAATACAACATACACCCAGTCACACAACAAACGATCTTCATATAACCAAGCCCTAATTTTGACATCAGCTTCTTTGTTTGATACAAGTCTATAGGCATACGAGTGTCTTTGGGTTGTGTCCTTTGCATAAGTCGTGACACTAAATTGTAGCCTTATTGTGACATGTTGGTCTCTACCTTTACACTTAGTAACTGCACAGCAGCTGAAAGTTCAGATTCCTCTTCACAACTTTCCCATAAGGGCTGTTGTGCATCATGCAGTATGTCGTAAAATGTCCTTGCACCTGGATTTGGCATCTTTTCAGTACTTTCATTGTTGTTACCCCTAAAACTTGGCCCGACTGCATCTATCACCATGGTCTCATATTGTGTCAACTGGTTCCTAAGTAGCCCATGTGAGATATGTTGGATGCTTGGCATTGGACACACAAGCGAATGATACTTAGCTAGTGTTTCGCCATGACTAGTCTATAAATAATAGTTTGACTTGATTCCATGTCTATAAATATGCACCTTCACTTCGTCAAGACATAGATGGTTTTTGCATTTACATTAAGCACATAGACACCTAATCTTCTTTGAATGCAAAAAAAAAAAGGCAATCTGCATGCATGGACAAGAAACTCTTTTAACACCTTGTTTGAACTTTATTGTAAAATGTCAATGACTCAAATCTAGTCTATTATATATCCATCTTTGATTTTCTAGTACCTCCATTCTATCTCCAAATCAATCAAAACAAAAGAGCCTACAATTAATATCTCTCAATTAAAGCATATGTAATTATTTTATTTGAGTTAGAAAACTAACACAAAGTACATTAGAAGGCAGCATATGTGAAAGTAAAAAACGATGACCTCGCCATATGGATTGAGAAATACATATTATATTGATTGAAAGTCAAAGCACTTCTTCCCTTAAAACTTTGAAGTTGAGTCTATGGATTGAGAAAGATTTTTATATTTATTGACTCTAGATGCAATATCAATAGTTTAACTTAAAAGAAGAGAAATGTATATTTTATTTCCTAAACTATAACCTTAATTAAAATTAAATCATGGTTTTTTCTAGTTTATAGGGTATAAGTCTAATGCACAGCTTCAAACAGAAATTTACATGGTTTTTCAACTAGGCTTAAGTAGGGGTTCAATGGGAAATATAGTTGATAAAGGATAGCTTAAAAGGCACAAATGCATTTAATTAATGCCCAAATCATTTTTCAAAATCAAGTAAAGTCATTAAATCGTCTCAAGGAATTCCAAAGATGGTTCTAGAGTTTTGAAATTAAGAAAGAACATATACACCAATTTACCACAATCTTTCCAAGCAAGAGCTTTCAAATAATTCCCAAACTTTTGTGTACAAAAATTTTGCCTTAAAAATATCATAAAATAATGCATTATTCTATGACTCAAGTATTAACAAACACTCCCAAAATTCCCTGTCAAGCATATAATCTAAGCAATCCACAATCACTGGACCTAAACAATCCAATCAAAGGATACTTCAGCAACCTAACACAAAAATTAAGTAGCTTACAAATAAAAGTCTAAGTGACAAAATTTAAAAACATGCCAAATTAGCAATAAAAAAAATGTGCACCTTCACCCTTAAACTTAAAATGCACAGTGTCCTCATTGACATAGGAGGAAAAAGAAGGTCAACTCTCATACAACTATCACCCAATAAAAAGGGAGTTGCAAAAGAGAACACAGCACTGCACTGACCAAAACAACAGTAGCTGATAACAAAATATAAACAAGATAAGCACCAATCAAAAACTAAACTTAACTGACAATAATGAAAAGAGGTTGAAATCCAACTATATACAACATTGATAAGAATACTGCAACTAACCAGATAACCACCAATTCACTGGGGCCATAGTACCTGTAAAGTCACAAGGAACTAGCCAAGCTAACTACCACAGAACAAACAAAGAAAAAACAAGAAGGGCAAACACCAACAGATAAAGTGTTCCCAAATAAAACTACCTAACCAGAAATAATAAGTAAAAGAAAGGACACTATCCCACAAATAAACCATTTGTGAGAATACAGTTGAGTAAGACCAAGGACACCTTAATTGACTATTAGATTCGAACAAATTAATCTAAATGATATAAAACAAATTAATCTAAATGATCATCAACTAGCTACCCTACTACAATGCCCAGACAATAACCATAAAATTCTAAATTGGTTGATAAATCCTACAAAATTAGATAATGAATTTTATTGATCAACCCTAATTATTATCCCTACATTGTTATCCTCACTTCAAATTCACCACGGCTTCATCAAAATGTCAACACAAATGAATTTCAAGTTTGCACAAAACCATACCCAAGTCCCTAGCTAATTGCATAACAATCTCAAAGCAATGATTCATAATTTTAAATTCCTATTTATCCCAACCCAATACAATACTCCAGCACCTCTATGTACAAGATGCTTAACAAATAGAGCAATACAACCATAGCATAACAACATAAATTAGAGCAACAAGATGTTTCCAATTTTTGCAAATGCCTAACTCAACAACAATATTAACCATTTAGTCTAACCGAAGGCTAAAACTTGAAAAACAAAGCTTGCAGAACACAGCATAAGAGAAGCAACAACAGGATAAACCTTCCAACTACAATGCAAGGAGAGAAGGAGAAGAACAGAAAGCTTACCAAGGAGGAAGAAAATCATATAACAGAGGAAGAAGAGAAGGAGGCTACACTAAACCTCGAACCTGGGCTAATGGAGAACAAAGAACTCAGAGAGGAGGAGAAGAAATCAGACATAGGAAGGGATAGGGAAAAGAGCAGTGGAGAGGAATTAAAAGAAGGTTGCGACGTGGGGAGAATAAGGAAGAGGTTGCATGAGATGTCAAGGGGCAAGAAGAATGGTAATGGCAAAATGAGAGTAAGGGGAAACAGCTAAGGGAGGTGGAGACGTTGGGGAATTTAGATGGGGAAGATTAGGGTTGAGTTAAGGGAAAGTTGGGTAATTCATATGGGGGGTTTAAAATGACCTAATGAATCTAAATAGAAATTGGGTGAAAATTCATTAAGGAAGCATGGGAATTCAGTGAGAGTTTTGAGGGAAAGTGGGAAGTAAAGCAAAAAATTTTCGGGTATCAGCTGATGTTTGGTCGTGATCAAATAGTTACTCGCCGCGGCCAATATGCTTCTCTTACTTTCCAGAAGGGACCTGAACACACTTTTGTCACAGCCAATTAGCCTTTGTTTCACATATCACTATTTTCACTGTGGCCAATTATCCTTGGGTTGCCTTCAGTAGCAACCACTTATACTAATTTGCTGTAGCCAATCGATTTTCTTAATCGCGGCCAATTGTCCTCTGGTTTGGCTGGGGAGTTCCAGAACATATTTCGCAGCGGCCAAACAATCTGTTGGCCATAGTTAACATGGCATAAAGACATTTTTAGACACCAATATAGTAGTTGCTCACTCACACAGCAAAATGAAAATAAGAGGAGCATATATCCCATTCTCAAACAATGTTCTACTTATTCCCACATATATAATCCTCAATAGTGCTCAAAATCAGCTCAAGTATGTATGACTTTTGCAACAATCCTCCGAGTTCAATATGGGATTTAAGCATCAAACATGAACTTGGGAAGGAAACATCCAAGACAACCACTAGGTTTGAGTTATCACCAATTTGCACTTATGTTAATAAGGGTTCATGCACACTATAAAGTAAATAGCAAGAAAAAGTATACTTCCCTGAAAATTTTTGTCTAGAAATGATCCTTGAATTAAATATGTAACACCATCATTTCTAACTCATATCCATCATCCCTTACATGCTCATATGAGATATAGTAAGAATAAAGTGAGAAATTCCATTGAATTCATACACTTTCTTGCGTTGCGTCATGGTTAAAAATTCATTTCGGTGCCACATGAACCGTGTGAGCTCATGTTATGCATCCTCATATTTAATTACACCATTACAACTCATTTACTTCATAAAAACATGCTTTCAACCCATGGAAACCAAAAAGAGACATGGGACATGACTATTCATTCTCGGCCAGACTTGGCCCCATTTCTTGGCAAAGTTTGGAAAATCATAACTAAATCTAAAAAAATAAAAAATATGTAATCTCGGTCATTCTGGAAATCTTGGGATGTCTAATTCATACTAAAAATATGTACAAGTCATAATATCCCACACACAGGACGTTTGACACGCAAATTGGTCTAGAGGTCATACTGGGTCTTGATGCTATCACAGTTTACTGATATGAATTTCAAAAATTTCTAACTAATTCCAAAAAAATCCAATACATGCAAATGATACTAATATGAAAATATATTGATGTTGACTAGAGAGAAAAATATTTCCAGATCAGTTCATCAAGCCAAGCTCTCAGAAATTGATGGAAAAGTACTTCTGGTCAGGCAAGATGACTGATACTGGGCAGAAACTTCTAAAATTCATATCTTCCCCTCTAGACCTCCAAATGAGGTGGTTCTAGTTGCTACAAGTCACTGTCAATGTCTAGTTTCTTTCTATAAAATTTAGTAGCCATTGGACCACGTTTGCACCTTGGATGACACAATTACACAACTGACTAAATGAACAGTGTTGGTGCAAATCTGAAATTCTGATACCAACTTTGAAAAACTATAGAAAATTCCACAGACCTCCAAATGACCTGATCTTTAGCTTTCCAAAAAGCTCTAGGCAAGATCTAATCATATGCCAAATTTCAAGGCAAGAAGACATCATTTGGTCAGACTTTGACATAAGGGGGCAAAGTGTCACTTTCTTTGTTAAAAGAGGGTTCCAAGGATTCAAATTTGCTTCTCCTACTCCTAACACTCTATGAGCGTGTTGGAAAGTATCAACATAGGTTATCAAACATGGCTCAAATGTCTAACAACCCAGATTTGTAAAGATCACTCTCCCACACCAAAACATACACCATGCACATAATGCCAAGATCTTGCTATTCATACCAAAAACTTGCTACATCATGCACTATAGTTCTAATTCTCATACATATATAATAAGTACATCTATTTACAAGTATTCATAAGTACACACACCATATAGATCATTTGATTACATCTCTTAACAACAAAATAGTAACAAAATGGTAACAAAATGGCTATTTCATAAATCCTTTGTCGATTTTCCTATCTTCAAGCTTGGTGGCTCCCATGTCTTTGTTCACTTGGTCCACCTAGCATGTGAGGATAGTGGAGAGGAGGGGATGAGATTCAAAAAATCCCAATAGCTCATCTCTCATTCAATCATACATAATATGTGCAAAGTAAGTTTTTCAAATGCATGTATGAAAAAGTAGAAGTCATGGATATTTTAAAAGCAACCTTGGCATGTGAATCAAGCATACAAGACATTCAAGGGTTCACCAAGTGTTTGGATTGGCCTCACACTTCTTCACATGGATTTTGGACTTGCCTCACCCACTCTTGAGCACTTTAGACTCAACCATACTCTTGGGAGTCCACATTTCTTTTGGGAGACCCTTTGCTTTGTCTTAACCAAGCTCGAGGGTTCTCGGCTCATCCTCACCCAAAGGAAGAGTTCTTGGCCTTTCCACACTCAAGAAAACTCATACAAATATCATGTATTCATTTAACACATAATATAGCATCAATGATCATGACATATAAAGGCATGCTAACATACTTTTCATAGCTTGAAAATACACATACACACATTCTAAAACAAGCTAAACACACATCCATGCATAAGAGAAGGTGGAGAGAGCTACCTTATAGGCTAACACAAGCCTTCCCTTTCAATTTGTCTTTTCCCTTCTTGATTTCACAATCACAACTAGATAGAAGTGTTTTTCTTAAGCCTAGACACACAAAGAGCATGAAATTACTCTCTCATAACTCAACACTTATTCACAAAGCTAGGGGTTTCTTCATAGCAAACCCTACCAAGCATATAAGAACTAGGGGTTCTTTCTCTCTCTAGAAGTTCACCAATTATCCTTCCTCTCTCAAGCTCTCAAGAAAGGAAAGCAAGGAAGAAGAAGTAAAGATACATGAGTTTCTTGCTCATTTTTTACTAGAACAAAGCTTTCTTATTCAACAACCCATGGAAAGGAAACTTAGAAGGAAAAGAATAAAATCAAGAATAAGTATAAAGAGCTTTAAAGGTTCTTACCTTTCTTCCTTAGCTTCTCTTATTTCTCTCTTAGTTTCTCCTACTTTCCCTCTCTCTCTCAAGCCATTTTTCTATGCTTAGACGAAGCTTAGATCGATTAAAGGAGAAAGGATGGATCTGGACGTTTTAAGAGGTCAAATTCTATTTTTTTACATTTTTCCGGACTAACCCTCGCTATAGCGAAGTATAATCCTTGCTACGGCGAACACATATCAGTCCCAGACCCCTATTTTCACTACGACCCGTGTTACGGCGAGTAACTCCCTGATTTTTGTATGGGATGCCCACACTCGCTATAGCTAGAAGTATTTTTGCTATAGCAAAAAGGCACTCTTGCTATAGCTAGATCTTTTTTGCTATAGCGAACAAGTACATTCACTATAACTAACCCATTTCTCGCTATAGCTAGTAGACTTAGAAAATTTCATAACTTCAAAAATTTTTCAGCTTTTTCTTTTCTTCTTCTTTCTTTTCCTCTTTTGTTGGTTGTTATAAAATGCCCTTAGTAATATTGCTCCGATTTAATGTTAGCATCAACTAAAAAGTTCACCTACACAATAAAAGAAGACACACATAACTTCACCACAAGCTAAAGTCTACTAAAACAAAACAAAAGATAAGGTAAAGAACTCGGGTTGCCTCTCAAGAAGCGTTTGCTTTGCAGTCCTCAGCCGGACTCGTTAGTTGTTCAACTTAAATCGGCAAAGTGAAAAGTGAATGTTTGATGATCCATGTGTCTGCCCTAATAATGCTTTAACTATTGGCCATTCACCTTGAACCGCTCACTTGAGTTACCAACTAACTCAACTGCTCCATGGCGAAAAACTTCAGCCACTGTGAAAGGGTCTGACCATCTTAATTTCAACCTCTCGGGAAAGAGTCTAAGATGAGAATTGTACAATAGAGCATGTTGTCCTGGCTCAAATACTTTAGGAGTGATTCTTCTATCATGAAGTCACTTGGTCCTTTCTTTATACACTCTAAAGCTTTCATAGGCATACATCCTAAATTCATCAAGCTCATTGAGTTAAAGGAGCCTCTTCTCACCAGCAACCTTGAAATCAAGGTTCAACTTCTTGATAGCCCAATAAGTACCGTGCTCTAACTCAACCAGCAAATGACAAGCTTTCCTAAAAATCAACTTATATGGTGACATACCAATAGGGGTTTTAAAGGCAGTCCGATAAGCCCACAATGCATCATCAAGTATTATGGACTAATCTTTTCGAGACACCCCCATTGTTTTTTCAAGAATGGTTTATATTTCTCGATTGGAGATCTCGGCTTGCCCATTGGTTTGGGGTGATAGGCCAGAGCCACTTTATGTTTCACCCCATACTTCATTAAGAGGGTTTAAAATTGACTATTGCAAAAATGTGATCCCCCATCACTGATAATGGCTTTCGATGCTTTAAATCGGGTGAAAATATGTTTTTTCAAGAATTTATATACCATTTTTGCATTGTTGGTAGGGCTAGTAATAGTTTCCACCCACTTAGATACATAATTCACCACCACCAATGTATTGATTGCTAAATGAGTTGGGAAAAGGTCCTATGAAGTCAATACCCCATACATCAAATAATTCTACCTTTAACATGTTTATGAGTGGCATTTCATTACTCTTTGATATATTTCCCTCCCCCCGCTGGCATCGATCACACTAAAGCACAAAAGCATAAGCATCTTTAAATAAGGTAGGCCTATAAAAACTACTTTGTAGAACCTTGGCTGCTGTCTTCTTTCCTCCAAAATGGCCTTCATAATTTGAAGAGTGACAACTCTGTAAGATCACCTCTCGTTGTTCTTCTGGTATGCACCTCCTAAGAATGTGATCAGTACACTATTGAAACAAGTATGGCTCATCCCAGAAATAATGTTTCGTATCATGAAAGAACCTCTTTAATTGATGCATTTTCATATCAAGGGAAACTACTCCACATACTAGATAATTAATAATATCCGCATACCAAGGATCTATAGTATGCTAAACATTCAATAGTTGTTCATAAGGGAATGCCTCTTTAATGTTTTGTGCAAATTTTGGTTGAGCTTCAGCATTTAATCAAGAAAGATGATTAACCACTTGATTTTCGCATCCTTTTCTATCCACAATCTCTAAATTAAACTCTTGCAGCAAAAGCACCCATCTATTTTCATCCATGTACATTGGGGTCCTCATTATAATTGCCACCAAACAATCCATTCATCTGTAACATTTGAAGTATAACTTGCTTAACCTTAAAGTTTTTAGCTTGAATATCTGGCATCTAAATATTGAAGTGATAACTCTGTGCCTCTCGATTGAGGAAATCATCCAATGTGTAGAGATCATTTTCATCCATGTCAACTATAATAGGTTGTGGGGGGGCACTTCTAGCTCTGGATTTGTTCTTTCAAAAATATCTTCTATATTCAAAAGGATTTCAAAACCATCTAAATGTAGCCCTTGCATGTGCGAGGAAGGTACCTACAAAGGAAACACTCCAAGCAAGTATCAAACTAATAACAGAAAATTAAAAATGCAAATTAACATCTTAAAACAATCTATAATTTTAGATACACGCTCAAGCATAGTGTACTAACACTAATTTAATGATAAACCAGAGAAATTTTAACTTTCAATTCCCTACAACGGCACCAAAAACTTATTCACCAATCGGCTTACACCACAAGTGCATGGGCCCTGACAAAGTAGTGTGAAAAGATTATCATTCCCACGAGAATTAGAGTTAAATTTAGTCAGTCATTAAACTTATGTTTTAAACTAGGTTGAGTAGAATGATTGATTATGAAAATTGAGTGTAAAAATGTAAAAATTACTTTTATAAATTAATTTATAAAAGAGGCTAAGAGATCCTTTTGATTTCAAGTATACAGGGGACCTAGGATTATTTCTCCCCATTGTATTTCATGGCATAAGAGCAACCTCCTCTCACAAAAGTGACCAACAACTGTATGTACTAGTCTGGAGATCAAATATTACTTGAAAAAGCTTTTTCAAGTCAAGAACAAGTGTTTAATTCTATTAGTTGTTCAATCTCTCTTACAACTAATAAAATCTCAATTTTAAGTTCAAACCCAAATGTGACTATACAAGGTCAGTGAGTGTATCTTTATCTCATCAACAAAACCATCCATTCAATACATAAATTTCAAGTTTTTACACAATTTAACTTAAGTTCAATACTCAAACTAGCTCTCTCAAGCATCATTCAAGCCAACAAATAACTAATTGGTGGCCAATCAACCAGAAGTATTAAGAATGGAGTGAAATCAACACATATATGTCATTAATCATGGAAATGGAGAAGAATCAAGTGTCAATCCATACAAGGGTTCAAAATAATCCTAGAACAAATGTCTAGCTATTCATAATCAGCATATGCTTACAAAACACCAAGAAATTGAAGCCATAGCAGAATACAAGAGAAAGAGAAGGAAAGGATCAGAAAAACCAATGGAAAGAGCTTTAAATCTCTCTAAAACTTCAATCCTTGACTCCAACCACTTCCCAAATCTCCAAACCCTAGCACACAAGCTCCCCCAGCTACCTAGAAGATAGAGGATGCTCCTTTTGGTTGAAAGTGTGGGATATATGAAACCCTAGGGTCTATCAAGTCTCTAAACATAGTGTTTTAGTAAACTGTAGTTCGTCACGGCTAACATGTGATTCGCCACAATGAAATAGCCTCAAGTTCTCTCCAGCATCTCTATTCAGGAATTGGTCGTGACTAACATGTTAATTGGGCGTGGCGAAATGCTTTCTGTTTTTCTCTCCTTCATACAATAATTGGCCGCAGTGAATTAAATTCTCATAGACAAAACTTCCAGCAAGTATATTAACTTCAAGGGACTTATCTTATGACATCTGCAAAAGTATAAAACTATGAATGTATCAAAAATATCCTAAAATAAGATTAAAATTTGTGTAATTAATCTAAAAGTAAGTCATTTAAGCTTAGCTATCAAAAAGGAACATTTTTCTATTTTAAGTATGATTTATATACAAAAATACACTAAAAGGTATGCATAACTCAAAGAAAATGTACTGAAAAAGCATGAATCTAGAGAAATTATCAAAACGCAACATAAACTTTAACTTATTGATATTGAATTTGTCTTAAAGGTGAAAAAAAAATTCAAAATTGATTTCTAAAACCTTTTAACTAACCCAATGCTCATAAATTTTTTTCCTTAATTTGAATAGAATAAACTCTCATAATGTAATAGGTACATAATGTACTTTTCTTAATATTGTAATATTTTAATATATTTTTCATAGCCTTTTTTTTTTAATTTGTTTTCTATTAAAATAGTTAAAAATTTTATACAATATCAAATCATAATTTTGTTCTCAATATGACAATAGAAATAATTGAATTGATGTCAAGTTTTAACGTAGAATTATAATTTTATTTTTAATATAATAATAGTTAAACAATTTTATTTTTTAAAATAAATATATATTATGCAACAAATAATTTCATTGGCAAAAAATATATTAAAATGAAGTTAACGTACTTTTTTTGAAAATATATTAAGTATAATTTAATCCAATTAAAATTTCTAAGTTAGAATCTCATCCAATTTAAAAAGTTTCAATTTTGGCAATAAGAGTAAGGATTTTTTTTTATTATATTATTATTCAAGTTGAGCAATAATTTGGATTCTTAGTTTATTTTTCAATCTTAACTATTTTTTATTTTAATATTTTTTATTTAAACAAATAAAATGTAATATAAAATTATTTTTCATTTTCTATTTAATAAAAATGAAATTAAAAATAAAAATAATGAAAATAACAATTATTATTTGCTCTTTTTCATTATTGACGCAATTTTTCCCCTCAGTTTGACTTCCAATTTACAAGAGAAAAGTAAAGGCCATAATTTTCCTTAATTATATATTCCTTAAATATTGGAATTTTTCTTGGCCAAAAAAAAGTTTCCTTTTACTATAATATTAAATGTGTAATGCATGTAATATCTTGTATAAATTCATAAAAACATATTTGTGAGGTGAAAATAATAGTAGAAGTTGTAGGTTAAGCAAACTCAAAATAAATGTACATTTGGATTGAAAAGAAAAATTAAAGATTTGATTTATATCTCAATGAAAGTATAGAGTTAAATCAACTGCATACATACATATATATATATTGGTATTCTTTCTTATTATTCGTTATTGAGACATACGTTAAAACATAGATAATGAAACCATGTCTATTGTGAAAAATACTAGTTTTGTTTTCTTCATATAAGGGTGAAAAATAGTAGTAGCCCTGTACGCTTGAGATATTTTATATTTAAAAATAAGTATAGACAATCCACTTGACTTTAAAAATTTAGGTAATTGACAAAGAACAAGATGTTATGTTGGACCATCTAAATTCAAAATAGGTGAGCTTTAAGCTGATCTAGTTCTAAATTTGTTTTGTAACCCAAAAATTTTGTATAGGCTATTTGCATATATATATATATATATATATTAAAGAGTTAGTAGTTAAGGAATTAAAGTTAAACTTCCCACGTAAAGGATTCCTAGTTTATGTGACACAATGGAAAATAATCTACCTATAGGCCATACTAAATGATAGTAATGAGATTACATAATTTGGTGGATGTAGCTTTGAAAGAGAAGCGAGTTGTTGTTGTCGCTATTACCTTTGTGAGGAAGAGTAGGACAATAGTGCAAGATATTTCTCATCTTAACTAATGTTTTTCTTCTTTCTCTTTATGTTGATTTCTATATTTATGAATAAGATAGTTCATTGACATACCAAAACCTTGTTTGGTAGGCTAAGAAGTGAAATAAAAAGGGATTCCAACCTCTTATAGCATTTGGTATCCAAATTTTGGAGAAGAAATGGAAACTAACTTCATTGTACACCTTGAAAGATGCATGCTACAATTCAAATGCTTTGAAGTCAAAAGAAGAGATAATGGGTTTGCCTTCTCCATGAATTTTCCCTTCTGTATTATCAATGGATCGATGACTCTCTCTAAAAAAGAGGGATATTGATAATATTTTATATTATATTTTGAATATTTTAAATTTTTATTTTTTATTTTGTTTAAAGATAATTCTATAAGAATTTTTCTTTATTTATTTTTAAGGTGGCTTTCTTTATTAAATAAAAATACTTCAAATGATCCCTTCAATAACAAAGATGCATAATAAATATGCACAAATACTAAAAAAGATTTGTTTTTGTAAAATGTTTAGAAGAAATTTAAAAACCAATATCATTCAAGTCTTAAAATTTAAAAGATAACTCATGCATAGATGAAATCTTGAATAAAATATTTGAATCTTGACTTATAGGGTAAGGGTTAGGGTTGTAGTTCATTATCTTCTTAAAGAATCATGTATATAAGATAAAGGAGTTCATCAATAGAGCTACATTCATTTGACATTTAATATTTATAAAATCTTGGGAAAGAGACATATTATTACATTTTTTTTATATTATTTATCTTTTGTATTTTTTAATGAAACATTTATTTGACTTTTATTTATTTTTTTATATTTTTAATTTAGTCATTCCTCATATACTTTTATTTAAATTATGATTTTAAATTTCAAATATTTTTTACTTTTTTAATTAATTATATATATTCTATATTTATATTAATATTTCTAAATAAATTGTAAATTATTCTAAATTTTGAATACAAATAGAGACTTTTTATTGACCATATATAGAATAATTAAATACATTAGCACTTATGTATAAATTTTTACTATTTTGATACTGAAATTATAAAATTATTAATTTATAATTTAAATTATAATATATAAATTATTAAATCATTAAATTTTAATATATATATCATATTAATAATATTTAAATCATTATATTATAAAAATTATTAAAAAATTCATTAGTGACGACTTTTGCAATGGATTAGTGACGCAAAATCAATGACGAAACCTTTTGACATAAAACTCTGTCACAGAATTAGGATTGGCTATTCTATTGTTTAACGATGGAATTTTCTATCACTGATTTTTGTCGCTAATTTAATTAGCGACAGATTAGTGACAAAAATATTTGTAATGGTAAACTCCTTCACTAATTCTGTCGCTAATTTTAATGACGAAATTAGTGATAGATTAACAATGGCCAAAAAATCCATCGCAAATTTGTTGGTTTTTTTGTAGTGTATCTTATGAATCCTTGCACTCGCTCAACCAAATTTGACTTCTTGATTATCTGCTAGGTTGGAAATTTGATGGTTGGTATTAAAAAAATTGAAGAGTTGTACACTTTTTGTTTTTGACATAAGAATAAAGGCTTGTCTTTCATTTATTTCCTTATTTTTATTTGAAAATTTTTTTCATAATTATTAGTTCCCATTAGATAGCACTATTATTAGGTGCATATATATATATATATAATATTATTGACCTAGTATAATATCATAATGATATAAGTTGTTCTTTCGATCTTACTCATTGAATCCAAAAGTATGGGATATTGTAATTTGTTTAGAAATTAAAGCTTGTTGGTTTTAAAAAGGATTAGGTAACAGAGAAATAGGAAATGGGTGGTGGTGGTGCCTATTGTGATACTTCTAGGCTTGATGCTTCTATAGGTAACTTAGTTTCAATTTCCAAATATGACTCAAGTTGCAACACCATTTTTGCATTTTAATGAGTAAGTATGAAAGTATAACTTGACATTTTCTTGAAAATTATGGCATCTTGACTTTGGTCAGAGACTCCTTCCTACTCCCTGGACCTCTAAAAATTAATAAGTATTATGTAGTTTGTCCTTTGTTGTATGTTTATTCGATTCGCAATATGGGTTTGCAATTTTTGTTGAATATTTCATATTACATATTACAGTAGTTGTTTTATAGTTGACTATACAAATTTTCATATATTGCTTGCCATTTAATACATAGGGAGAGGTGTAATATATATGGATATAAAAGATGTTTAATTTTATATGTGAGGCTTTAAGATAAGCATATTAGCTTTCATTAATTTTGAATGTGAATAAGCTAATATTTCATTAATTTCCACATGACTGCCTTCTTTAAGTGTTAAATCATTGAATGTTGAACTTGGTGAAATAATTGCTTAAAAGGGGCTAGAAAAACTACAAAACTCAAAATAGGTGTCACCACCTTCTCTGAGATGCTAATTAACTTTCTTGTATGGTATTTGCAGAGTGGGGCGGAGAAGTTATGGTCCTTGCAAAAAATGATTAAGAGCTTAGTCTTTGGATGTGCTCTTTTCTCATTGATCTTTCAGGGAACTTAGTTTTCTTTTTTAGGGAGAATTAGAGTTAAAGACTTAAAGATAAAAATATTTATTCTCAAGGACCTATTACCATTAGGTTTAGGATAGATTACCATTAACTTTAAGCAAAATTCCTAAACTCAGTGGTAATTAGTCCTTGAAAGTAAATATTCTCATCTCTAGGTTCTCAACTCTAATTCTCCCTTTTTTTTAATTCTTATTATCACTGTATTTGGACTTTACACATTATTCTCATGCATTCTTTGGGAAGATTAAAAGAGCATATCTTGTATTTAAGAGGATTGATTCTATATGCCATTATTGTTAGTTTATCTCTCTTTCACTTTTTTCTACCCTATTCATTTATTGTTGTTGGAGTAATACTATCCCAAGTTTATACAATTTTTGTTGGATATTTTGAGGATAGAACTTGTATTTAAAAATATTAATCCTATGATAAACTAAAAAGAGGATTTAACAACAGTCAAAATCACTACCTCAGAAAAAAAAAATTAGCCACAATTTAAATTATGATATAGCCACAGTTACAAATATTGTGGATTTAGCCATAATTTTTTTTAAGGTAGTTTACAAAAATTGTGGCTAGACCAACCATGGCTAGATTATGGTCTAGCCATGGTTTTACTAATGGTTTGTAAAAACTATAGTTAAAACCTTCATAATGAATGGTTCAACAATGGAAATAAAAACTATCTCTAAAGGGCTTAACAATGGTTAAAACTATCCTAAAGCCAATAATAGCTATGGCTAAAGCCATGATTTTTTATAGTGATTAATTTTCCTATTCATGTTATTATAGATTTTAGGTTAATCTTTATAGTTATAGACCTACAAATAGAGGCAATGTGCTAAGCATATTAGATCTCAAGTGAATGAGAACTATCTTTTTCTTTCTCCTCTCAATTTTAATTTCTCTTTTGTTCTTGTTAGATTTCTTATATTTCCATTGATTTTATAACATATTATTAGCATGATTCTCTTTCAAATTAGTGTAAGAAATCCTTAAAATTTCTTGTTCTTCACTTTAAAGTATAAGAAACTTTTGTTTTTAATTCATATTATCTATAAATTTAATACTTTATACTATCTATAAACTCAAGGCAATTCATATTTATAATATGATTATCAATTTGATATTGACAAATGTCTTAGAAACCAAAATGCTAAATATAATTAGATAGCTTGTAGTCACATTATTTTTAGTTTTGGTTATTTTATAACTAATGACTTTATTATCTAAATGAATAACATATATATATATATATATTAAAAATTAGTAGCATATTTTGATGAATTAATGGTCATAAATAGTATGTTATTATAATGTTAAAGGCTAATAGTTTATACACTTCATACCACTAAAAAGTTTTAGAAACTCTCCAAATTCAACATGTTTATGAGCAAAATAATGACCACTTGTGCACAAATTAACTGTGAAGAGTCAATAATGACTAGTCATGATTATTGAAATAAATTATAAGTAATGGCAATAATATGGCTAAATGTCATAAAGACAAATAGCCATAAATTCTTTAAACTTGAAATTGCCAAAAGTGACCATGAAGCCTAAAAGATCATGAGATATTAAATGATCATAAAGTAATAGTAATTTGTTTTATTACAACAATTTATGTGCAAATTTAAAGATTCTAAGTGAGAATATTAATTGCAATTTTTGCCTATATATGACTATTAACATTCATTATGATAGACTACAAAAAAAAAGTATATTTATTTTATACTTTAATTTTTAATCTCCATGCACCTAGAATTAAAATTTTTATATGTATTACCTGATATATATATATATATATATATCTCTCTCTCTCTCTCTTATATACATGTAACAAATAAATTAAAAAATGATGCATTTTCATGAACTTATTATGCTTAATTTCTTTATGAGAAAAATATTTATTATAAGTATTTCATGTTGAATTCATTCTATTATCAATTTGAAAAATACTATAAATGAAGAAAATCAAACATTATTACAAAATGTATAAAGTGCTTATCTTTATTTTCAGACAATTTATGAACATTTGGACATAGAATATCCTATTAACAAACCCACAATTTTTGGAATAATTTGACGGAAAAATGCATGCACTAGAAATGATTTTTTCCAAAGGAGAAAAATTATGAAAATATGCGCAAGAGAAATTTAATTACTACACATTTCATATTTTGGATGTGCTCATACTATTATTGAAGTATACTATTAATGAGTAGTAAAAATGTATAATGATAATATATATACATATATGAATATAATATGTGTTAGTTCTTGAAGAACTACACATAATAAAATATCATTTAATTTTTAAAGAACTAATATGGAGTTTTCCTAATCTTTGGTTAGTCACAAGATCCATAATGAACACATATATCTTGTAGATAGTATTTAAAGATGAAAGATATTTTTCTCATTTAATAGTGAATGATGCTAACAGCAATATAATATCACATAGTATAAAACTAATTGTAAGCTTTGGAAAAGCTATTATAGTGTTTCTCAGTGGGACAAAGTTTATTATTAATGATGCATTACTTTTTACTAAGTTTCAAAGGAATTTGTTAAGCTTTAAAGATATCTATTGCAATGAATATCATATTGAAACCATGAATGAGAAAATTATTGAATATATACAAATCACATCTTTTGTAATGGGAAAGAAATGTATTTTAGAAAAATTATCAACCTTGTCTTCTAGTTTATAATATACAATTATTAGCATTACTGAAACATATGTTATAGTGAACCAAAAGTGTACTAATCTAAATATATTTATTGTTTGACATCTTGATTGGTTAAACCATCACAAATTAATTATGATACAAAAAATTATTAAGAATTAATACGAACATCCATTGAAGAATTAGAAGATTCTTTAATTCAAAGAATTCTCATATTTTACTTATTCTCAGGGAAAATTGAATGCTAGACCAACATTGGATAAAGTTGGGACTAAATCCTTGACATTTTTGGAACAAATTTAAGGTGATATATGTGGGCCCATTCATTCACCATGTAGACCGTTCAAATATCATATTATTTTGATAAATGCATTTACAAAGATAATCACATGTATGTTCATTATAAACTTGCAACCTAACATTTATGAGATTAATTGCTCAAATAATTTGATTCTAGATTATGCACTTAAGATAATTCATCTTAATAATGCTGGTGAGTTTATATCTCAAGTTTTCAATGACCATTATATGTCCATTGAAATAATAGTATAAAAGCCTATTACTCATGGTCATATACAAAATGGTCTAACAGAATCATTCATTAAGTACCTCTAATTAATAGATAGACCAATGCTTGTAAGAACAAAATTTCCCATTTCAACATGAGATATGTAATGTTAAATGCAGTAAAACTTATAAGCATCAAGTTAATAAGTTATTATAAGTTCTCCCAATTACAATTAGCTTTCGGTCAAACACCAAATATTTAATATATTAGAATTTTTGGATTGCAATATATGTTCCAATTACTCCACCACAACACATAAAGAAAATTTCCTAAAGAAGGTTAGGAATATATGTTAGTTATGAATATTTTCTATAATTAAATATCTTAAACCATTAACTGGCATAATTTGTCTATTGTTATTTTGATGACATACTATTTCCAACATTAGGGAGAAATAACAAACAGATAGAAAAAGAAATTACACAGAATGTATTGTGATTATCTCATCTAAATACTTGTACAAAGAAATGTGAATTAGAAATTTAAAAAATAATTCATTTGCAAACATTGCAAATCAACTGTCAAATGTATTTACTAACCTAAATAGAGTTGTTAAATCTCATACACTAGTTAAAAATACTCCAATATAAATTGATATCCTAATAGGACAATTAGTTAGTGAAAATGAAATTAAGCCATGCCTAAAGTATGGTAGACCAATCAATTTCAAAGATAAAAATATTCAAAAAGAGAAAAGAAAGAAACAAATAATCAAGATTGTCATATTAAGGAAGTGGGTTTTCTAAAAGAGACCCATGATAGAACTAATAAAAAAACCCCAAAAGAGGTTTAAGTGTGACACCTTAACCTCTAGCTCATACCCAGCGTGCCCTCTTACTCATATACATATGCGGAACTCACAAGGGAGATAAACTCTCTACCTTATGCTTGCTTTTTCTATGGCACTATGTGTGGGTAGAGATCCACTTAGAAGTAACATGGACCGGTTGAGCTCTCTCTATGCTTCCTCATGCTCGATTACACTCTTGAGACTTAATTCAATCCCCACAATATGCTTTGAACTCATGGAAAGCAAAAAGGGATTGGAGACATGCATTTTCGCTATGGGCAGATTTTGCTTCTGTTCTGGGCTAACTTTGCTAATTCATAACTAAATGCAGAAAAATCGTATCTGCATGATCTGGGTCATTCTAGAAAGTTTGAGACGTCTACTTCATGCTAAAAATACTTAGAAGTCTCAATCTCTCACTCATTCTGCGTTTGACATCGAAATAGTTCACTGGTCAGAGGGGGCTTCTTTGCTGTCACAGTTTACTGATATGGACTTTGAAAATGTCTAACTAATTCCACAAAAATCCAATGCTCATAACTCTATCTCTATGGAAAGATGTGGATGTTAGCTAGAGGAGAAAAATATCTCCAGATCAGTCCACCTAGCCAATTTCCCGGAAACCGATGAAACAGTACTTCGGGTCTGGTTGGGGGTCTGATTCTGGGCAGGAATTTCGAAATTGCATAACTCACTCTCTGGACCTCTAAATGAGGTGCTTCCAGTTCCTACAAGTCACTGTGACCATCTAGTTTCTGTGTATAAAATTTCGTAGCCATTGGACTACGTTTGCCCCTCGGATGACATGATTTCAAAACTGACCAAATGAACAGTGATTTTCTGAAATCCGAATTTCTGATGTCAACTTTGATGGATCATAGAAAATGCTATAGACCTCTAAATGACATGAACTCTAGCTTCCCAGAAAGCTCTAATAATAATCTAGCTACATGTCAAATCTCATAGCAAGAAGAGGTCATATGGCTATTCTATAACATCATGTGCAAAATGGCCCTTTCTTGGCCAAAAGTGTGGCTAATGGGGTCCAATCTTAAGTTTTCTACTTCTATGACTCTTTGAGCACATGAGAAAGCATCTTTAGGAGCTATCAATCATGCCTCAAGTGTCTCATAACTTAGATTGGGGAAACTCACTAATCCATGCCCACTTATGCACCCATATAAACTATACTACTTTGAGCATTTCATATCAAAAGTTACTTTCTCATTCTTCATAAACCTCATTCTCATACATTCATCATTCATATATACATTATCTTGCAACATTTGTACATGCTACATCATATACATCATTTACATCTCATGTACAAGTTACATATACAATGTAGTACAAAACTATACACTTTTCTTCATCTCTATCCCTAGCCTCATGCTTGTTGGTGGTTGCTCCCATCTCTTATCTCACTTGGGCCACCTGGCATGGTTGGATGGTGGAGAGGGGGGTGAGATTCGGAGAATCTCAGTAGTTCAACTCTCATTCAAACATACATATATTGCATGCAACAAGTCTCATTATGCATGTATGGCATGTTAGCATATAAAACATGATGAAAAACATTTAAAACATATGAAATGGCCATGGATAACATTCATGAGCTTGCTGAGTACTTGGATCGGCCTCACCCCTTCCCTTATGGCTTTTGGATTTGCCTTCCCATACTTTAGAGGTATTTAGACTCACCCTTACTCTTTGGGAGTCAACCTCACTTTTGGGAGACATGGCTCAACCAACTTAGGGCTTCGGCTCATCCTCACCTTGGCTTCAGGGTTATTGGCTTTTCCATTTCCTCAAGCAAACCAATCAAGCATTTAAAACATCATCTCAATCATATCACATAATCATGCTAACACACTTCTCATAGCTCATCTCATTCATACACACAAGCAAGACAATGTAAACACACAATTATGCATGAGAGAAAGTGGAGAGAACTACCTTTGCTAGCTATTCTCAATTTGCTCTGACACTTGACTCCTCCCTTGTTGGTTTTCGCAACAACTTCTAGATGGGAGAGTTTCCTCTTGAGCCTAACCACACAAAAGCATGGAATTAATACCTTATACTCAATTCTTAAGCTAGGGATCTCTTCTAATTGGCTCTACTGAGCTTCTCATTCTAGGTCTTTCCTCACTCTAAGGCCCATGAGCTATCCCTCTCTTTTCTCAACTCTTAAGAAAGGGGAAAAGCAAGAAAGAGAAGACTATCTACTTCTAATCTCTCTCAAGAATGGTTTCCCACTCTCTCTCCTCTGAACCAGACTCAACCCTAACCATTTTCTACCATTTAAACCGTGAAAAGGAGGGAAAAAGGGGAGAAGGCAACTTACTAAGAGGAAGCTATGAAAATTCATACCTTTCTTATGCTTTCCTCTTCTCTTCAGTTTCTCACTCTCTCCTCCGCCCTTTTCTCTCTCCTAAGACGAGTTAGAGTCAGTTAGAAGAAGAAAGAAGAGATTTGGAAGCTTTTAAAAAGTCGAATTCTCTTTTTCTCGCTTTTCTGGACCGCTCTCGCTATAGCGAGTTAGTGACCTCGCTACGGCGAGCTCGTGTCTGTTCCAGACCTCTGCCTTCGCTATGGCGTCGCTACGGCGAGATCGTGTTTGTTCCAGACCTCTGCCTTCGCTATAGCGCCGCTATGGCGAGCAACTCCCTGGTCTCTATATGGAATGCCATACTCGCTATAGCTAGGAACAATTTCGCTACGGCCAGCAACTCACTGGTCTCTATATGGAATGCCGCACTCGCTATAGCTAGGAACATATTCGCTACGGCGAAGAGGCATTCTCGCTATGGCGATTCCATATCTCGCTATGGCGAGAAGACTTAGAAAATTCTCAGCTCTTCGAAAATTTTCCAGCTTCTCTTTCCCTTCCTTTTTCTCACTTCTTTTTCTCTTTTCTTTTTCTGGGTTATTACATTAAGCACCTAAAAAATAATGACAATAATGATAATGAAGAGATTTTAATTAGTTATGACACTATAAGAAAAAGAATGAGAAACATACAGTTATCAACAACAATTTTTTTCTCATTTAACATTGTTGTTAAAATAATAAAATAAAATGAGAATTTTCAACCTAAATTTGTCGAAGAATGTCAACATATAAATGATTGGCTAAAATAGAAAAACACCATTCGAGTAAAATTAAATTCACTTTCAAAATGTAAACTTTTTAGAATCATAATCCAAATATCTAAAGGTGTAAGGCCAATAGGATACAAATGGAAATATATACAAAAATGGAATGAGAAAAATAAACTTTTCAGATATAAAGTACAACTTGTAGTACAAGGGTTTTCATGAAAACCTAGCATTGATTATAAAAAATATATATTCTCTTGTTGTGGATGGAATTACTTTTGGAAATCTTATTAATCTAGCAGTGTATATATATATATATATATAGAAAACTTGATATGAATATAATAGATGTTGTTACATCTTAATTGTATAACTTACTAAATAGTGAAATTTATTTGAAAATCCCTTAGGAATTCAAAATGGCAAAAGCATGCAAAGATTCTTGGAAAAATTATTCGATACATTTGCATAAATCTTTATATGCATTAAAACAATTTAGGCATATATGGTATAATTATCTCAGTAAATATTTATTGAAAGAAGGCTATAAAGATGATCTAATTTACCCATATAATTTTTATTAAAAAAAGATATGGATCAAAATTCACCAAAATTGTTGTGTACGTTGATGATTTAAAATTATTAAAACTCTTAAAAATTTTTAAAAAATAGTTGATTATTTAAAGAAAAAATTTGAAATAAAAGATCTTATAAAAACAAAGTTGTTTCAACTTGCATATCGAATACTTAACAAGTGAAAATTTTCTTCATCAATCCACTTATAGTGAAATGATTCTAAATCAACTCTATATGGATAAAATACATTCACTAAGTATCCCAATAGTTATAAGATCACTATATGTGAATAAAGGCCATTTTCATCCTCGAGAGAATGATGAAAAGCTCCTTAGTCATAAAATACCATACTTTAGTGCTACAAAAGCATTAATGTATCTTGTTAACTTAATGCAACTTGATGTTTCATTTTCCATAAGTTTATTAGTAAGATTTAGTTTTCTCCAACCAAAAAAAGAATTGAATGGAGTTAAGCATCTATTGCGATATTTTTAATGAACCATTGATATGGGATTATTTCATTCAACTATCATTGTATCACGATTGATTTGCTATGCGAAATACTTATCCAAATTGCATAAATCTCAATCTCAAACTTGTTATATATTTACATGTGGAGTACAGTGATATCATAGTGTTCCACAAACAAACTTTAGCTACTACATCACCAAATTGTGCAAAAATAATTATAGTGCATGAGGCCAATTGAGAATATATTTGACTAAGGTTAATAACCCAATATATCCAAAAGGTATGTGGTTTACCTTTAGTACAAAAGATCCCAACAATATTATACAAAGATAATGCAACTTCTATAGCTCAAATAAAAAGAGGAATTGAATAAAATATATTTTACTAAAATCCTTTTCACTTATGGTCTTTAAAAAATGATGATATGGATATTTAACAAATTTATTTATATGATAATCTAACATATTGTTTACTAAAAAATTACCAACTATCACATTTGAGGAGTTGGTATAAGGTATTGGAATGTGCCAATTCAAAGATATAAAAGTGACATTGTCATTAAGGAAAATAAATGATACATTGTACTTTTTTCCCTTAATGAAAGTTTTGTGTCTTTGAGTTTTTCTAATAATATTTTGAATGACACTATTTATCATTGATATATAAATTTCATGTACTTTTTTTTTTTTTACTAGATTTTTGTCCCACTAGATTTTTCTTAATAATGTTGTAATAAAGCACATCATTTAATAATATCATCTAAGCAGGAATGTTGTAAATAATATATTTATGTATATATCTATTGTAATATCCTATGATTTACAAATTCATAATATTTCTTAGAGAGTAGAATGAATTACCTACAAGGTCACAGGCTTAGTGAAGCCTAGTATAAATTACAAAAAACTAAAATCAGAATTGTTTAATTAAGAAATGAGGACCTCAAAGTAAAGTAAATTGAGGCTAATTGGAATTAAGATGTTAATTAGAACATCTAAAAATGTGGACTAGAATTTAAGGTTAGTCTGGAACTAGAGCCAAAACAGTCAAACGGAAAGTTACAGAAGCCAGTGGTATTTTCATAATTTTGAGTAACTTTTAAAAAACTCAAAGGAGGGATTTTTAAAAGAGAAAATTGAGTTTTTTAGCATTCTCAAAAGCTCTAAAAACTATAAGAACTCCTAGAATAGTTAAAACCTCTCTGGTTTGTATTTTAGAATGTCAAGTGATTGAAACTTCGACAAAATTATTCAGTAAGGTTTTAAATTTAATTTAGGTGAAACCAAAGTCATTTTATGAATTAGAGGACTTAAATTTTATGGTAGAAAAGACAGTGCTAAAAAAAGAATTAAAACAAAATCAAACGAGGCAATCAAAGTATAGTGGCAAAAGTGTAATTATGAGAAAATGATAAAATATCTTCTCTACCTTTTTATTCTGACCCAGCCATGTCTTCTCCATCTCAAATAGACATAGAGACCTCTGAATTCAGTAGCTATGGTATCCAAGAGAAAGGAGGAGAGAGAGAAGAAAAAGGAGCCAAAAGGGTAAGAAAATATAGAAAATTTCATGTTCTTTTAGTTATAAACATTGCTCTCCTTTTCTTGCTCTTTTTAATGCTGGTCTTGGCTTCTTAAAAGGATGATTTTGATGGTTGAACACTTGAGGGAAAAAAGGAGTTTGAAGAAACTAATTGCACAACAAAAATCCCCATTTGACAAGGATTCAAACTAGGTATGGTTTATGCTAGAAGGCTTCCTTTTCCTTTGAGCTTTTCTCTTCTTCATGTTTAGCCTAGAGAGAGTGTGTGAGAAGGAAGCTTTTGTTTAATGAAACAATGATAGAATTAGGGGTTTTGAAAGGTAAAGATTAAGATTAAGATTAACAAAAAGGCTAAAGAATGGTTTATAGCTCACTTAGAGTTTAGATGGACCTTAAGAAGATTCAAGACTTTAAGAGAGTTAATCAAGCTCTCTAATATCATAACTAAATAAGATATGAATATGTTAGAGACTTGGAATTTCCTAAGAAAAAGCCAAAATTCCATGGACTCCCATTATGTGCTAAGTCTCGACCTAAAGGGGAAAGTGACACTTAGGGAGATTTTTCTTTAATTCCAAGAATAGAATTGGCCTAGATATGATTAATAAACACCAAGGGAAGCATTGGGTTGAACCTAGAAGTCATGGTTTATGAGATGAAAGTTTAGGTTCCTTTTTAAGACATAAATAAGCAACTTGAGTTAGGAACCTTGAATTGAATTGGTGATGACTCTAATGAGTTCTAATGAAGTCATATGACTTAGATTGAGTGAGAAATTGAAATCAATATCTTGAATTATATGAGTTGCTTTATTATGCCTTGTATGGAACCATAATGGTTACATAAGTTAGATGTACCTTGTGTAATATTTATGTAATGCTAGAGTTAGTTCCAATGATGTAATTGTGTCTTGTTTGATGTATCTAGGCCAAGCAAACCAAGTTCCTCCTAGATGTGGATGTCAGGTCGAGCCAAGGAGATAAGAAAGTAAAGACAAATTTGTGCATCTTGAACCAATATAGCTCTCCACTCTTTCTTGTGTGCATTTCTTGGTTGTATAATCGTCATTGAATGCTTATATGTGTGTTTGAATCATGAGACATGCCATTTGTTATTAGTTTGTTGCTATGGTACTATTATACTTCTTGATTTGCTTTTGAAATGTGAAATTTGCTCTTTATGGGTGAGGTTATGCCAAAAGTCTCGTGAAATGAGTAAGGTGAAGCCATAAGTCTCAAGGATGAGTGAGGCTAAGTCAAAAGTTCCTAGAAAGTAGGTGAGGCTAATCTAAAAGTTCCAAGGATGAGGCTAGACCAAAAGTCTCTAAAACTTGTCCTTGGCTTTGACATATTTGTGTGACATGAAAATTATAATTTGAATGATTCTTGAAAGTGTTTATGGCATGCTTGTATTCTTTGACATGAATATATGCTTTGTTTGCTTACTTGAAAAGGTGAAAGAGCTACGGAGATTCTTTGAATCTCACTCTCCCGCACTTTCTTTCTAACATTGTCTAGGTGAATCTCAAGGAACCAAGAATGGAAGCCAAGGAGCATGATTTGTAATACTTTAATAATAGAATAGTTTTTGTGTACTTTAATGTTGAAGTATGTATGTATGGATCATTTTTTAGATGTAAACCCTTGATCAATTGTAAAACCATGTAAATATGTTGTATGAACCAAATGTGGAGCTAAATGAATGAGATTGTATATTTTTGACATCATTGAACCATAATATTTATAGGTATTTATGCAAGTGGAATGGTGGATTTAAGTTCTATGATGATTTGAATTATTTAGGATGCTTCTATATGTTGTGTTTACGCTATGGGACGTGCTCAAATGGTCATGAGAGGTGTGGAAGAACCATATAAATATGTTGTATGAACCAAATGTGGAGCTAAATGAATGAGATTGTATATTTTTGACATCATTGAACCATAATATTTATAGGTATTTGTGCAAGTGGAATGGTGGATTTGAGTTCTATGATGATTTGAATCATTTGGGATGCTTCTATATGTTGTGTTTATGTTATGGGACATGCTCAAATGGTCATGAGAGGTGTGGAAGACCGTTTATGCAATTTGACCCTATTATGATATTAAGAATTGCCATAATCTTAAACTGAACCACAAACTGACCAAATGGGCGATGTCAGGCATGAAATTTGGCATAAATATAGGTCTCATCTAGAGTTTTCAAGGAGTTAAAGAGCACTATTTTTTGAGTTCTAGAGAATTTATTATAAATTTTTAAAAGTGGCCAAATTATGCAGAATCTGTCACTATCATTATTCATATGGTCAGTTTTCTATTCTATATCATTTGTGGGCCACATGAAATCCAATGCTTATGAAATTTTACAGACATATCGTAGGTATCCTAAGTTTTCTATAGCCACCAAGAGCACCCCATTTGAACTTATGTAAAGGGAAATATGAATTTTTGAAATTCTAGTTTAGCTACAGGATACCACCCAGACCTAATATATTGTTTCATTGAATTTCTTAGGTCAAATGTGGTTATTTTGAACTGAAAATTTTATGGTAGTTAGGGGACATCCTAAGCTTTCTAAAATGGTATAATTGGTATGATTTCAATTTTTTTAAAATTAGTTATGAACTTTTGAATTTCACATCAGAATATGGAATCTAGAAAAATTGCAACTTGGAATTTGAAATCTTGATGCTTGGCTTAAACCCGAATTGCAAGTTTGAAATTGTGGTGTTTTTGGTCTATTAAGTATATTATGGATGGAAGAAAATGTTGGTCAAGCCAAATGGTCCATATGATTAAAATTGAATAATTTTGGCTTATGATAACGGATAATTCCACAGCTAAAAGTGGTAATTTGATAAAATTAAAACTTTTATGCCACTTGTGATATAGTTGGATGATATCTTGATATGATGTAACATCTATAACTCTTTAAAATAACCTTTTGAGATCCCTTTTTTTGTTTTAATAGTATACCCTATAACCTTCCAAAGAATTATATTGTATAATTATGTAAATTAAATTTTTATTTATATCATTATAATTCTTAAGTTTATTTTTATTGTTGAAAGTTTATAAATGGGGACCATGTACTAAATATTAATCAAGTGAACAAGGATTATTTTCTCCTTTCTACTCTCAAATTTTTCTCTTGCTCTTTACAAGTTTTTTATATTTCCATTAGTTTTATATCACTATCTATTTAAAAAAGAATAGCTGAAAATATTACCTCTTGGTCACATAGAATGTTAAAAAGACTATAAGGCCTCTTGTTTTTGTAATTTCTCGTGTATTCCCTTAAGTTGGCTTATGAAAAAAGGATTCAAACTCTGATTCCCCAAACCCTTGAGGTCAATCAAGCCAAAATATTGGAAAAACAAACATCCCAACAATATTCAACAATACGCATTTAATTTTTCCTCTCTTTCTTTGATGAGCTTGCAATCTTCGGCCCCTTCTATCTTCAAACGACTTTAATCTCAGTCACAATCTTGCTTCCTTCTATTCTTTGGGGAAATTAGGTCAAAATAATGACATGAAAATAGGAGGAAAATGATGAGGTTTTGGGCAGCTAAGATGGTGCAGTGGGAAGTTACATTTAGTTGCACTTGTTTCTCAGGTATCTTCCAAGCTAAATAAGATTAAAAGTCAACATTTATTATTATTATTATAGGAACAAATAAGAAGGAAGAGAATTTGAAACGCTAGAAATTCCGAGCAGCGTTGGTTGTTCACGTTAAAGTTAGCAGCTGTACACCCCTCACTCAACGTAATTTCTAGACTTCTCCTATTCCTTCAAGGATGATTCTGGGCTTTTGAGATCCCATGGCCCTGTGAGGAACAATATGGAAAAGAGATTACTCTATGAAAGAACTTCTGTAATCTCAATAAGGTGAGATTTCTAGTATCTTATTTTTGGATTATTCTCAATAAGGTGAAAGAAAATATTTATTTATTCTAACACGTGACTGACTGTTAACACACTTGAAAACTTCTTAAATCTGCCAAACTCTTCTTCTAAAGAAGAAAGGAAAAGAGAAAGACGACACATAAGAGTCACCACACAAACACATAATATTGAGATACATGACCAACCTGGGGGTATATATATGTGAGGTATACTTGGCAAGCTGGCATGAAATAATAAACTTCTTTTGCAATTGTGTACTGTTCACTTTGAACTATATATTTTGGCTTGCCAAAAGTCTGCTAGTGCTACCTAACCCAACAGAAACCCACTAGAGAACTGTATATCTGCAGTGCTGGTTGACACAGAATGGCTTAGAGAGATAACTTTTTGATGTTAATGCTAACTATGCATATCGTGTTGTGTGAAATCAGATATTGTCAGCTTCTTCAGTTTCTTTTGTTTAGCCAGCCATGCCCCTCACACTACTGCTCATCAGAGAGAGAGAGAGAGTGAGAAAAGCCACGTTATACACAATATTCATTAATGCGCAAAAGTGCCTGCAAATTTTGCAGGTAATGTCCTTTGTTGTCACGCTCATTTTTCTGGGAAGGTTTTCTTACACGCTACATCTGCGTTACAGAGACAGTACTCCTCATATTTATTTTTTCAAAGTCCCTTTGCTTTAAGCAAATGATTGCATATATTTGAGATATACCTGACGAGAAATTCTTGTATAATGGGTAAAGTTTGTTGAAAAAGTATAAGTAAAAATCTTAAAATAAATCTATGATTGGGGGACTTATGTATTGCCAGAGGTTCGAACTCACTTAAAAACACTCATGGACCTCTATTTTTGTACGCGCTGTTTGTTACTTTTATCTTAGCATTTAATTTTTCCTTTCTTTTTTTTTCAGTTATTCGTATTCTTGTTTTTTGGATTCTTTGATGGAGAGTATTAACTTTATGTACTACTTTTTTGTTAATTTAAATTTTTTGGTTTATGGAAAAAATCTATGATAAAAAATTAACAGCTTCCCAAAAAGTCGAGATCTCTGTAAAACTTATCCTTTATAATGTTCCAAATGGATATACAATGAATTACAGAAAGCTTTATAATTGTGTCACATTTATTTTGATAAACTTTTATTAGCTTCTTACACTACTCTTGGCCTTTTATAATAATGATAATGTCATGCTTATTTCAGCCTCTTGTGCTATGCTAAACCCTTTTGGCTTATTTAATGTAGACACGCTACTGCTTTTCCTCCCATTGAAATTGAGGGGTGTGTTTTCTTAATCATCACACGGAGAGAGAGAGAGAGAGAGAGAGAGGTCTTATGGAGAATTGGGTTTTGTTTATAATTATTAATGAAGAACTGATCATGCAAAAGTACCGTAATAAACCTGCAAAACTACTGCACATGCAGAAGCAGAAACATGTATGAATATAGGAATCAGCAGTAACACAAAGAAGAAAGTCAGCCTTGATTTTTAGTGCTGAAGCAGGAGGAAGCTATAGCTTGGCATTTCATTATTATGGGCCAGCAGATCTTGTGGGATGCTACTTATTGCTCTATCCCAAAAAATCTTGTCACCTTATAGTTTTGGTCGTTACTGTGCTTCCCTAGTTACTGAAACTAGTAATCATCTATATAAATATCTCATCACTAACAACTACATATGGGTATAGTGAAGTAATGGGAATTGTTTAGTGTATGACGGTCACTATTGCAAACTAGCTACTTTTCCTTTTCAAAAAAAAAAATGTTTACTTGCTAAGGAGTCAATTGTTCAAATGAGACATGGGTTGAGTCATTGGCTTATAATTAAGAGCAAGCGCAATTAATTTTTTTTTAAATAGGCTTAATCATCCAAGTTCTATATCAAAGAGTTCAAAAGAGCTAGCATACAACAACTAAAGATAATCATTTAAATTCTGCTTAAAGAATTACAAAATATATATGTTGTTCTCATGGTGCAAGATTATAAAATACTATAGGTTAATATGGCAATAGATAATATTTTAAAATGTTCTTGTACTATTAAATCTGATCGTCTTGTATCAGAAATAAATACATCCATGCTGAACTAAGTCATATATAATTAACTACGATCACAGGTCACAAAGAGTAGACATATCAACAAAAACAAGAATTACATTTAGTTTGTTAAGTACCTGTTACCAAATTGTTAATACAAATATAAAAAGGATTAATTGCTTAGTCGAAATCTGTGTGGGAGATTATATATATATATATGAGCTGAAATTCCTTTTATTTAGCATAATAAATACGCCGTAATTGAAAAAAGATTAACAATGAAGCCTACATATTGAAAGTTGCTCCTAATTAACAAGTTCTATCTTTTTTTTTCCTTTAATTGTACCCATGCAGCATTAAAAATCTTCTCTCTCTCTCTCTCTCTCTCTCTCTCTCTCCGTGATGGATTTGGTTGAGGAAGACAAGTTGATGGGGGCCCACCAATAGCAAAATGCAAAACTTGAAGGAAAAGGTAATTACAGAGAGACAAGCTTTTCACTGTTTGGATCATGCGGAGTTTGGGTTTAGCATGCGCGCGTACTCTCTCTCTCCATCTTTTCCTCTTAGTAAATTCTCTTGGATCGCACTCCCGCTTCTCCCCATTACCAAAATTTTCATGCCCATGCACATTATTCTCTGTAATTACAAAACCGCTGTTTAATCATCATCTTTTCACATTTACAATTTACAATTTTTTTAAAAATATTTATTAGTAAATTATTTTTTAAAAAATTTAATTATATGACATTATATTATAAAAAAAAAATCTATTTATCATGTTTTATTGATAAAAACTTTATGTAGCTGAATTTTGTCTTTTTCATAGACCTATCATTCTAATCATTCTAAAATTACTAATCTAAACTTTTATTGATGGAAGAGAAGAGACGTTGGTGTATTTAAATTTAAAACTTTATGATATTTTTGAGAAGCTGATATTATTATGAGGTTTTGTAGTTTCTAGTTTGAGTTTTTTATTACAAAATATCTTAATCGAGAAGCTATAGTTAATTGATTATAATTTACAAATTAAAATAGTAAAATTTTTTTGTGTGAATTGTGGACACAAACAACTTGTAAATACTTACTTTTATGAGTTATCTAATGTAATTTATTTATTTGTTTGGTTCGGAGAAGATTTTTTTAAATATATTTGTTGTGATGTATTTACAAGTAAGGCTCACGCGTTTTACGCAAAGTAATAATTCTGTATGGGAATTAAAGAACAAGGAAATCTGTGACAACCCCAATTGAAAAACAACTTTGGTGCATAAGTGTACGTAATGAGTTTTCATGTTTGTCAGCAGTTTTAATATTCAGCTTCAATGACACGGTTAGGAAATCACCAGACAAGAAATCTTTCGATTGTACCATATTTCATCTTTTAAATGAATCAAAAGAATAATGAAATATTAAGTTGTTACATTTCGTATGTGTTGCTTATACTATCCTAGATTATATAAGGTTTTAATGCTTAGGATATGTTTGACAAGGGAAAACTTCAAGAATTATCATTATTGTACGAAAAATTTTAATTTTTAAGAGACTGAACTTTTTTTTTTTTGTTAACCCTTACACACATTTCAAAATTTTCACTTTAATATTTAATGAATTATGAAAATATTAAATCTAATTAATATGGTGCAAACTCCTTCCTTTGATACGTCGAGTTTTTTTTTTCTTAATAAAATTGTTCCATTAAAAATTATAGATATATAAAGAATGAATGCATATGTTATGAATTTATATCATATTATCAACATATTTTCTCTCTTTATTATTCTTTTTATTCTTTATTTCTCAGCCGTTCACAGACTTCACGTGCTCAGGTTATTAGGATTTTTAGACTAAAACATATACAATGACACATCCAATTAGTTTTAAAACATAATAAATTTCGAATACAGAGACTTAAATTTAAAATTGAGAAAATTTAGTAAGTCTTTTAATTAAATAAGAAAAATAATATAAATTGCCCAAGAAAACCCTAATAAATTAAGAAAATTACTAAAACAGCCTTAAAGCGTCCTTAAACAATGGGTTTCAAGTTTGAAATCAACCTCAACCGGATAAACTTAAGTTACAAAAATGATGGGTTCAAAAAGAGCTTTCCATTGATATTTTATTAGCTCCACAACTTTACCCAGATAAAAAATTATTGCTTTTAAAGTTAATATGCTTATCGATGATTGATGTACTTTTCATTTGGACGTCTAGCGTTTAATTCGCTCTAAAAAAGCCATTTGCTTGACGTTATATGATACAACAAAAGGATATGAAGAGATGGGGAAATGAGAGAGTGAGAGAGAATTTGAGATCATCACGTAAAGAAAGTGATCATGTTCACTAGTTGATTGTTAATAAATGACTTCATATGTATTTATAAAACTTGTCATGTTTTTTCTTCACTGGGCATAAATGCAAAGAGTAATGAGATTATTCAAAAGTATTGGTTTGTGAGCTGTTTTTATATATGGTCCCCAACTGAATCAACACGAACAGGCTCAGTGTCTTATAACCCATCACCCTCTCTCTCATGCATGACTCATGCTTATCATTAAATCTAGATAAGATAATTCTGTCAACTTTTTCCCTCCTTCTATACATGCATATTCAAGAACAATCCAATGAAGCTAAGAATTGAAAACTCACCATGTTCATTTTTATCCATTACATACAACTGGCTTTCTGTTCGTGATTTGACTCTTGCAAAATCTGGATTTAACTATCAGTAAATTATATGATATATGCTAATTCTGCCAACGATAATTAGCTCTATTGGAAAAATTGAACTATTTCAATAATGTTATTCTTGTTAATTATTTTTTTATTGATATACCTATGTGTCTCATAAATTTTTCTGTAATAAAAAAAATATGGTATTCTTATTACCCTAATAAAGTCATTCACTAACAACAAATTATAACCATTTAGTATAAATTCTGGATTTTCGTTATATCTTTAAGAGTAATATATATAATATGATAGTCAAAATACAATGTCCAAAAATAGCCATACTACATGGTTGATTCATGAAATAGTTGGCTTCGTTAGAATCTAATGTTGTGCCACCTTTCTTATTATTTTTCGAATATATATATATATATATATATCTCCTTATAACCAAGATAAAGCATTATCTTAGAGACCATTTAGTAAACAGCATTGTTAAATATAAAATAAAAAAAGAATGAGATTGAAAAAAAGTAATAAAAAAAATATAGATACTGTTCAATCATGATAATAAGAGTATCATGGACATTACATAAATTAAATATTCTTGCATTTTGTATTTTCCTTCTCTGTTTTCCTTTCCTCTGGGCAACTAAATATCCCCTTAGAAAACTACATAGCAGAAAAGTGTACTTCAAATTTAATTTAGTTGTGGATAAATTAATCTCTCTTTCTTTTACAGACATTTAAAATAAATGATTTTTCTATCTATTTCAAAAATTTATATTCCCTTCATCTAGAGTTAAAAGATGTGTTACATTTATTTTTTCTTAGAAAAAAAGAAGTTAAACTACAATTAGACATATTTTGACTAAAATACTTTTAAATCTGTTACTTATAAAATATAATAAATTTTAAATATATATTTGACTAATAAAAATAGTTATATTTCTAAATTCATCAGATTATAAAATCATTTGACAAAAAACATAAATAATTGTTAAAAATATGGGAACATATTCAGATTTGTTTTAAAAAAATTAACCAATTTAAAGATAATTATTTAATTTTAAAAATAAATTTTTATTAAATATATATTAATAAAAATAGTCATTGCCATAAATTTAATAAAAATTTAGAATAAACTAGATTTAAGATTTTCAACACAAAATACATGACACTGAGATAAAATTTTAAGAAATAAATTCTTCTAATAATCTATGTTCTTAATGAAAAATAATATTATTCTTAAAAGTATTTTGGTTATCTTTTAATTTTAAAAGAGTTTGCATATTTTTTAAAATAGAAGAGAATGCCGTACAGTAAGTAACTCTCAAGAGAGTAGATTAATTTACCGTTTAAATTTTTGAAGGAAATAACTTCCCATTATGTAAAATATTAACATATTTGTGTAAAAATGGAATATCCATGAGCAAGAAGAATTATACCAACATGGATTCCATCTTTGCTTCCCCAAATTCTCGTTTCTTCAATTCCACTTAGTTACCCCATTCTGAGTTACGTTAAGTAACAATGCAATCGCAATTCTAAAAGTATAGTGTAAGAAATTAGGGGAAGGGATGCTAAGGAATTGTGAATAAGAAAAGACAGTTTTTCTTTTCTTTTCTTTTCTTTTCCTTTTCCTTTTTTTTTTTCCTTTTATTTGGGGGGTTTTCATTGGCCATGCTTTGAATCTCATGCCTTGCCACATGATATGGTTATGGAGAATAATGTTGGGTTGGTGGCCTTTTGCCCCTTTGTGTGGTCTACGGGTCTTTACTTGAGACAAAAATTAAAAGCAGTGGGAATGTTCCCAACGGCTAGTCCTTGCTTTTTAGTCTGTTTTTGAAAAACTTAAAAGAAACACATTCTGATTCTATCATAAGCAAGAGGGCCCCAAAACGACAGAAAGCACAGCCTACCCTGAGTCGAAATCAATGAGTCGTTTGTACATGAAAGAGACTTGGCTTACCTTGAAAACAACTGCCCGATTTTATTTTCTTTTCAATGCAGTGTGAGGCTATAATTCTGCTTTTATTCACTTGTTTTTGGTGCTTAATTTGTTCAAGCTTCTGTATTTATCACATTAATATCAAATTTATTAGGGCTTGGTTTGATATCTTATACATCAACTGTTATGTCAAATATTATATTATACTATATATATATAGTAAGATATAAAATTATGATCTTTAAGATTATGGAAGTTTGTTTCACAATTGAAATCTTCCGAAGAAATAATATATATAATTGGTATTTTGTAAAAGTTAAAAATTCAAGAATATGAGATTCCCTTATAACTATTTGGCGATATATATTTCAAAAAATTGTGATATGGTCTATGAGGCATTCTGAATATTAGTGTACTTTGAATAATGTTTAAGATGCTTCCTAATATCTTTAGGATAAAGAGGAAACTGTACTAAATGAACTTCAGGGAGTTTTAGCTAAGAAAAAAGTGAGAGGGAAGAAAAGTTGGAAAGATGGGAAGAGAGAGAGAGAAGAATATGAAAAGTGTCTCAACATAATGAGTAGAGAGTGAGCTAAAATGATAGTCCACACTGGCTGTTTTCTGATCCATAACAATGTAAGGAAGGAAAATGGGTATTCTCTGAACATTTCAAGCTTAAGGAACCGAACCCATTGAAGGGAGGATGCTGCTTATGCTTTTGGAAGAATGAAAAATGATCCCTTCTTAGGGAGAAAGAGAGCTAAAAAGTTATTGCCCCATGTGAGTATGAAGTTATTAGCAAGAATGATACCAATACATTTGGTGGTGGTCACCCTGCACGCAGTGCTCTGCAAAAACGTTTGATATCTCTTGCAGAAACACACATTGTTGAGTGCTTAGCAAATAAAGTTCACAGCTTCAGTTTGCCTCCAGTTTTGTTAAGAACCCTTTTTCTTAACGAGACATTCTTGTATAGGTTTAATCTACATAGACTCCTTAATCAATATCTGTCACATATGATTTGATATATTTTATACCAGGCAACAATTAAGACTTAAGATGTTAAGCCTTCAGACACTCTTATTAATAGTTAATCTTTAGTGATGTGTCTTCCTCGTATATAGTTCCAGTTGCATAAATCGATATATATTTAGCATCTTCACAAATGTTCCGAGGGATTTCATTACATTAAATTTGAATTGTTTTCTTATCGATTCTCAATCATCTATGAGTGGGGTTTATAAATGACATGATAAGCTAACTCCAAACCCCTTAAAAAAATAAAGAAGAAAAAAACTATAAAAAATGGAAGTGGAAAAAAAAAAAGAACCTAAAGCGAGCAAAGCCTAGTATGATTTATAACCCATTTGTTGCTAGCTTTAAAAGGAAAATAATGATTTTACTAGTTGTCTTGATGATGACAAGCATGTCCAAAGGAAATGACCTAAAGAGAGAAGGAAGAAAAGACGCCAAACTAAGTAATTTGATTCGTTAATGGAAAATGATTGGCATAACAAAGGTGGCCTTGGTTTCCTAAGACAAGGCATCAAAGAAAAGGGGATAATATGGTGAGTGAGATTATTAGAAGAAAGTCCATGACCTTGAAAAGCAGGAATTCAATAACATCCTGCTGATCATTATAATAATGAGGATAAAATCTAGTTGACCCAAAAACAATTTGCTTTTCAATTTTGCAACCCAAAAAATAAAAATCAAAAGAGAGAGAGAGAGAGAGAGAGAGAGAGAGAGAGAGAATAGTTTGCTTTTCTTTGCTTATTTTTGGTCATTGAATAATTTGCTTTTTAATGCAAGCGGAAAAAGTTTGAACTTTTCCTTGGGAACATCTACTCTTTATGTAATATTCCTTTAATTCCTTGTCCTCTTGCTAAAGGGAAAAGAGGGAGCTAGTAAACAACACTTAACCTTTGAATCTTGAAATGATGTAACAAATACATAATATAATAATTTATGGATTTTCCAAATTCCATTCAACTCCTATTTAATTTTCCACTTTTGTATATTTGTGTCTGAAAGTTCCCCGTTTTCTTGCAATAGGAGCTCAAATTGAATCCCATTCATTTCAGTTGCATAATTAATTTGAACACTATATCTAACTGCAATAACAAAAATTAAACAAATAATTATTTTAAATCTGAAATAATATTGAGTTACTACATTAATAAAAATTAGTTTTGTTTTGTTGTTGGATCTGATATTCAAACTGTTTGGGTCAATTCATTGGCTATTCAGTCTTCAAAATATGTCAAGAAACCATGAGCATATTATCATGTATATTGCCAATTAATTTTAGACTTATATATAGTTTAAGTGATAAAACCTTAGTAAGTTAAAGGGGTAGGTTTTTAATTCAAACTAACATAAACTAAAGAAGAAAAAAAGGATCGAGAAACTCATAACATATTCAACAAGAAATCCAAAAATAAAAAGACTTTGCTTCACTAAATATAGTTTAAATTTATCCTTGCTTGCTTACTGCCTTTAATTCACAAAAACTTGTATGTTATTAGACCTCATATGATGGGACAAATTTTAATTGTGTTTTTTTCTAATTCTTAAAAACTACAAATTCGTAATCTAACAATTTTATATAAAAAATTCAATATATTAATAAAAATAGTAAAACTTTATTTTAGCCTTTCAAAAATGTTCATTTGATGTTTTCTTTTCTGGCTTACCCAACCTCACCTAAAGTATTAATTGCCTCCCTCCAAAATTCTTTATATTATTTTAATATTCAAAATTTTGATTTATTTTAATCCCATTAAATATTTTATTTTCTTAGAAAATTATATAGTGTCATTTTATTATATATAAAAAGATGAAATTAGGACAAAATAAAAAATTTGAGTAGTAAAATAATATAATTTTTTTTAAAGAAGCCAAATAATATTAAAACCATCTTTATAAAAGATGATCAAAAATAGGAAAAAAAATATGCCTTTTTTATTGTAATATGAGAAGGCAGTAATACCTAGTGGGAAATGAGAAGAAGACAATGTTGCCACTATTTATCCGCAGTGCATACTACTATTTATATTAAATCAGTGATGCGTGTGAGAGTGTAAGATTCATCAATCAAAGCAATAATAGTGCAGCGAATTTAGGGTTGGCAGTGATTCTTATGGCCGTATCCATGTGTTTTCCCCAAAAGAAAGAGTGAAAAAAAAATTAATTTAATTTGAGGGTTCTGAAGCATTTTGAAAATTGTGATCAAGGGTTTGTCATGTGTCATCAACAGTATTTATTCATGTGGACCCTTCATCCCAGCAACCCAGGACCATTATTAAAATATATATAGATATTCTTTTTTTCTTTGTGAAACAACATTAATAAATTGGAAATTACTAAACATAGCTGGATTATGGTACTAAATAAATATATAATATATGCATTTTTCCATAATTATCATTTTGGATTGTTTAGTGGGTTTTAGCTAGAAAAGAAACTAGAATTAATCCATGATAGAAATATCAGTATCAATATATATATTTATATCCAAGAACAAATCAAGGATATGCATTTAATGGATAGTCACCTCCCCTAAAAAATTTTTTATCTACATTATGTATTTATATAATATTATTTTTTAAAACTTTTAAATTTGTCCCTGTAAAATTTTTTATTTGCCTCTTTTAATATTTTAAAGTCTTAAATATATGTTTTTAAAGATATAGCTACTTCTTATATTAATTATAAAAGTAAATTTTATAAAAAAAATAAAATATAACAAAATATATTAAAACTTCTCTATGAAGTTTTATCTTCATTCTTTAAGAATGATTAATAATATATTCTTTACACTTGAATTCTTATTCTTTCACATTTTTTTATTTCTTTAATTATACTCTTTACTCATGATAAAAATAAAATTTGTAATAAATTGAAAGATAATTTTTTTGCAAATAATTTAAGTGTTTATATTGAGAAAGAAATTACAAAGAATTTCATTATAAAGGAAATTATAGATGAATTATATTCAATTAAAAAAATCAAAAAGTATAATCTTAATGACTAATATATATTATATCACTTCTGATATATACTTTCTTTGTATTAAGGTTGATATATTTATTTTAATTTTATTATATTTCTCTGATTTATTATTATTATTATATGTCTCTATTTTTTAATTTTAGTCAATTTTATTAATATATTAATTCAATAGTAATTAAAATTGCATTTTTAATAATTATTACTACTCTTATTAAGTATAATTTTCTTCTTCTACCATTTGTTTTTCTAATTCTGTCCCTACATATATCCAAAAGAATTAACTTAGTTAATAAAAAATGTGTTCAATTCCTTTAAGAAATATTTTAAAAGAAAAACCTTAAATGCATCAGGGTTATATAGGAGAGTACATCTTTAAAATCGTCTAAGAAAGAAACTCATCCCAAGCAATACTTGAGTATACTCTTAATATCCAATAAATAAATAAATTATCATAATTTATTTTCATAGTGCTAATGCTGATGGCTCGATCATGTAATATTTTAAGATATTAATTGCAATGATTTTGATAAATATGCTTGAATTCGATCCCTAACTTGCTCATTTTTCACTTCGGATGAACCTTTTATGGGAAAAAAGCGAAATTTGTATTATAAGATGTGTTATCAGTGGATCATGGTTATTAAGTTTTGCATATGGTCGGAATATACACTACAGATTCTAAGCTAATCATCCCTTGAATTTGAAATATACTCCAGATCTTTTTTTTTTAAAACTAGTTAAGAGACTTTCAACTATGTTGATTATTTGATCGGTAAAAAGAGTATGTTACTAACCTTTAAGTACCCCATACGTTTTGAGAAATTCTAAATAATTAGCAAAAAGAGAAAAGAAGTAGAGAATAATTTTGTCTAAGACAAAAAGAAGAAAGAAAAGCAACAAAGGAAAAGTAATATAGCCATGCAGAATTACTGGAAGAAGAGACAACATAGATAAAAACAAGAAACGCAAAGATGGATAAAGTTTTTAAATGTGGTGTAGAGAGTGGAATAAAGGCATAGATAATAAAAGAATAAAGTGATTTGGATAAAAATTACAAACAAATTTTATTAAAGGGAATCCTTTTCCTCCTTCCCAGTGGCATATGAAAAGAACAGCTTTACAGAGCAACCGTGATGTTCTGGCAATTTTTGTACAACAAATGTAAAAGTATTTTTTAGCTGATTTATATAATTAAATATGCACTTCACCATCAAAATTGCAATTATATTTTAAGGATAGATTGAATGTTCTGTTATTTTATACTATTTTATTATTAATTATTAATAGCTTAAATAAACGATCATGAACTTGTCTATAAAACTAAAATTTGTTCTTGATGTATAAAACTAAAATATATCTACTAATCTTAGAATTAATTTAAGTTAACCCAGTAAATATAAAACGTATACGAGACTTCCTTCTTCAGTTTCATGCGTGTGTATGTGTATATATATTTATATATATATATATATCTTATTTCCATGGGTGAAGATTGCAGTGGACTGTGTGGATAAAATAGTAAGTGGACAGGCCTAGATTCATATTATCACATCTTGTCAAGCATTCGTGGTTTTAGTATATATTGTACTGAAGACGCGTTGGTTATTTGATTATCAAAACTTTAATATTGGAAAGATAAAAATGAAACATCCTTAACTATACAACCTCTCTCTCTCTCTCTCTCTCTCTCTCTCATGTGATAAACCTGAACGAAATTCAATCACAGTTTGTATTCCATGAAGACATCATTGACACGTTGAGTGAACTATTTCTTGACACAACACCACAAACAAATGTATACATAACGAAATGATGATTTTCTCATATCTCAGAATCTCACTATACATTAACTGAAGGGCCTCTTTTTCCTTTAAGTGAAAAACAGTTTATTGAGTACATTTTAATGAGTTATTTTTTAATATAACTATTAAATATTATTAAATAATTCAACATTTTTAAAATTACAGGACTATTGGATAATTTTTATTTAGTTTTATACAATGAATTGATGTCTAATACATTACTTTTATTTCTCTCAGCAGTAATGCTGCGCGTGAAGGAAGAATCCCACTAACAAGTTGTCTATAAATAGCCAAAGACCTAATTATCACCACTGTTGGTACTATGTTTAACTTTTCTTTTCATTCTTTTTATCTCTCACTTTAATTACTACACCAGTTCCTCCTTTCAGTTGATGGAAGAACTTTTGCATGGTTAAGTTATTAATCAAAAATTTAGAATAAAAGATACAATAAGTACTTTTTCACTGATGAATATGGAAGGAAAGAATAATAAGTAAGCTCTTGAGAAGCCATATTAAATTAACAGCGGGAGGAAGCAATTTAAAATCAGAGAAAAAAAAAGGATCCAGAAATTGCATGTTATTAATGACTTTTGCCTCTTAAATGGCACCAATTTCGTAAATTCTTCCCTTCAACTGTAAGAATGGGAGTACACATAGAATAATAGGTTAAATGTGGTATATACTTGATGAACATCCAATTCTAAGAAAAATAAAGAGAAAGAAACGTGTTCTCTTTTTCTTCTTTTAATTGTTGGGTATAAATATGGAATGCGTGGTTATATATTCACTTACAAGTTTTAGTCATTGAGTGAATCACTTTATTCCATTCTTAAAAATTATATATATATATATATATATATATATGAGATAAAACATTTTGTTTCTTTTTTTTTTTTCCCTCTTCAAAGTCCATATTAAGTTGGTTTTTAATTTTGGGAATAAACGATTGGTTCCATAATAACTAAACTCGAGTGTTAATAGTCATTTTTGCCTCTAATTTTGATCTTTCCCCGTTAATTTTATCATCTATTCAACTTAAGTAGACCAGTGGGTTTGCTTATTAATAAAAGAAACCTTTGTTTATTTCTTGTGAACTACGTTTCTTTTCGTGTACTAATAAAATTTTATTTTCATCTTTCGAAGGTCTCGCATCAATTTTTTTTATAAATATAGTATTTAAAATTTTATTTTATTTTAATTTCATAAATTATTTATTCTTCAAAAAATTGTAAATTATTATTTAAGTACTTCTAAAAAAATAAAATTAAAACAAAATTAGACTTTCAAGATAGTTTGATATTCAAATTATTTTAAATAAACTAATTTACTCTTTTGTTAATTCTGTTCAAGGAAAATGGCTCTCTCTCCCTCTCTATCTCTCCATGCCTTTCTTTTGTGCCCTCCACTGTCTGACACACTATGCTGCTCTCTCTCTATATGGCGTAAACTTGATGGCTGATAGTGCAAGCAAAGCAAGCGCCCCACTTTTTTATTTTATTTTTAAATTTGTGTGTTCCTTCTTTCTAATCTCCCTCTCCTAAAACTCCACGGTGCATACCTCTTCGCCTGTAAAAATCTGCTTTTCTCTCTCTCATCTTTCCTTTCTTTTTTGCCCCTCACTACTTCTATAAGCTCTTGCTTATTAGTGCTTATTTCACTACCAAAACCCACCTCCCAAAACTACTCTCTAACTTGTCTTCCTTTCTGTCCTCTCCTTCAACTCTCCCCCATCTTCCTCAAGTTTACCCTAATTCTATATTCTCTCTCTCTCTCTCTCTCTCTCTCTCTCTCTCTCTATGTTCTTTGTAAGCCAAACTCAAGTTGTGTTTTTATACTTTTAAGTTGCAATTGAAGGTGTTTAAGCCCATGATCAAGCCTACTACTCTCCAAGGTGCAACTGATGCTGGTATGTTGTTTTCAATTTCAAATGCTCTTAATTCATCCTAGTCAATGAAATCAGAACCAAGAGAGAAGGTCTCCACTTCCAGTATCTAGGCAAGCCATCTTCATTCATTCATTCATTATTTTCCCACTTTAATTAGCTAGCTAGAGAGACTGTTTGTTTGTCTGTTGACTCTCTCTCTCACTTTCTCTCTCCTTTTCATGAGATAGCTTGGCTAGAAAATGCCCATAGAGGGAAAGTGTTTTGCTTGCTTATCAAAAAGGAAAAAAAAAAGTAGTTCTCTTCTCAAGCCCTTAATAGTTTCTGAGACTTTGCTACTGGATTCTTCCTCTTAATTACTTTCTATTCCTAAATTCGCCAATATTTTCCCATCTTCTTCCAGCTAGCCTCTTTCCTTTTGGATTGAAAAGAAAATATTGACCATTCGATTACTCTCCTTCCTAGCTAGCTGGCTAGCTAGCTCACGTTCAAGTTGGTCACCACACTAAAAGCAAGAAAAAGCCCTAGATTTCACTTGTTTCTCTTGTTCCCTTGCTGAAACTGCTAATTCCAAGAATCTAAAAGAGTTGATAATTGTGAAGATAGCAAGCTCCCTCCTTCTTCAAGTGCGAGGACTCTTCAATTTCAAGCAGGTAGGTGTGCACAACACTTTGAATTTACAATCATTTGGGTCTCTCCTAAATTCTCTCTTGTGGTTTCTCTTTTGGTCTCCAAACAAGCAAACAAGAGTGAAATAATAACCCCCAGAAAGAAAGAAAGAGAGAAAAAGAGAGGGAATAAGAGAACTAGGAATGGAACTTTCCAGTGAGGAAGGAGAGATCCCAATCCCAATAAACACCAGTACTACTTATGGCGGTGGTGGTGGGGGACATGGGAGTAATGGGCATGGGCATGGCCACATCATCCATCATGACCCTCCAATCCAGAGCCACATGATCTCTAATTCCTCAGTAGTACCACCAACCCATAACCCTTTAAATGGAGGAGGCCTGGAGGAGCATGGGTCCTACAACAACAGTAAGAAAGTAGTGGTGAAGTACAGAGAGTGCCTGAAGAACCATGCAGCCTCCATGGGAGGGAATGCCACAGATGGGTGTGGAGAGTTCATGCCTAGTGGAGAAGAAGGAACCCTTGAAGCGCTCACGTGCTCTGCCTGCCATTGCCACAGAAACTTCCACAGAAAAGAAGTTGAAGGTCATGACCATGATCATCATCTTCACAATCACCCCTACAGGTTGGGGGGCAGGAAGTTCCTTCTACCTCCCCCTCCTCATCCTCATACCCCTGAAACTCTGGGGTATCCTACCCCAGCTGCAGCAGGTAACATCCTACCTTCTAGAATGATCATGCCCTACAATGTCATGGGGCCCCACCACTCCCAATATCACTCCCTCCCTTCAGAATTATCTGATGAGCAAGAAGATCAGGGAAGGCTACCTCATCATCAGAAGAAGAGGTTCAGAACAAAGTTCACGCAGGAGCAGAAGGAGAAGATGCTGAGTTTTGCTGAGAGAGTTGGGTGGAAGATTCAGAAGCAGGAGGAGTCTGTGGTGCAACAGTTCTGCCAAGAGATTGGGGTCAAGAGAAGAGTGCTTAAGGTTTGGATGCACAACAATAAGCACAACCTAGCCAAAAAGATCAATCCCCCCAATACTACTCCTACGGCTACACCTCCTTGATTAAAAGTACAACTATTTAATAATAATATATTACTATTACTTAACGCTTATTTAATTATTAGCTAGCTAAAAGCGTTGACTTTCTTCTTCCCGTTTAGTATCTTTCTAATCATTTATCTCTGTGGGTCTGTTTGAGTTCTCTTGCTATAGAATAATATATCTCTGTATTGTGGTTTAGTTTCGGAATTATTACTATTGGGTGAAGTTTCAGTTCTGAGTGATGATGATGTTTCTCTTAAACCATTTTATTTAGTGAAGACATGGATGCAGCACTGAGTCTGAGCTAGTACTATATTATGTATGAATTAATAGAATTACAGGGTTAGTCTATACTATTTGCTCTCTTAATTACTTTAGAGAGAATTTTCTTCTGGTTTTTTTTTTTTTGAGATCTCTTATATATAATTAAGCTTCTGATATTATCATCATCGTTATTATTATTCTAACAGCCCAAAATAAAAAAATAAAAGGAACTGATTTGTAGGTGTGTTTTGGCTACTTCAAAAGTATTGGCTACACTATTGCACTTCAACTCACTCATCTGTTATTCACTTTTTTATTTTAATATTTTTTTAAAAATCGCAATAGCAAAACTTTAAATGGGTTTAGTGAAGAAAACTCCAAACAATAAGTGGTGCAAGTGTAATTTGCTCAAAATTTCCCGAAGTTTCCATTATTGTAAATAAGTTCATTTGAAAGAAAATATATTAGATACTGATTATCAGAAAAAGTTAAACAAGTTATGTTGGATTATTTTGTCCTTACATCCAAAGCTTTGGATTCTATTTCCAGCGCAGCGTACTTGTGTCATAGGTTACCTGTGGTAACTGTCGCAAAAGCAAGCTATTTAATACCTACTTTCATTATAAAAATAAAATTGACCAAATTGCTATTGTAATTTTTGAAACATATAATATAATATGGTCCCCTCATTTTTTTGTTGAGTCTTTATTAACTTTCAACAATTTAATATTTCGGTCAATTTATAAATTCCATTTTTAATTAAATTATTTACACGACTTTTTGCTGTTAACACTTCATCTAATAGATGTGTATATTTTGTTTACTCTGGTAATAAAAATAAATAATAAATTACTTTACATAAGCTAATTAAAGATGAGACAGCAATTTGAGAAATTGTACATGTGAACCAAATGATTAATTAATTCTAAACAACTTTCATTTTTATAACGGTATGTTATATATGTTTTAGTTGTGACTGCTCCAGAGTACCTTATTATTATTTTTCGTGGTAATAAGATTCCCTAATTATTTTTCTCCAGACTTTGTGAGAGAATAAAAGGTAAAAATTTCAAGCATGCTCGACATCGATGGGATCATTACCCTCTATATATATATATATATATATCTCTCTCTCTCTCTCTCTCTCTCTCTCTCTCTCTCTCTCTCTCTCTCTCTCTCTCTCCTTTTGTTTGAACCCTTCATATCTCTTTATGTTATAATTCATTTGCTAATTATTGATTAAATAGTCAAAATCGGGAAGATGGAATTACAGTGTGGATAACAGTCATCTCTTATTATTCTTTAATCACTCAGTGTAATTAAAGGAATATTTTATATCGCCCAATTATCCTTGGGATGACAAAGCTTTTGATAATTTTACCTTTGGCCTGAAAGCTATTGATATTAGGTGTGTTGGTATAAAGTCATATGTTAGCACATAAATAAAATAGAATATATATATATATATATATACTATAATATAACAAGAAAAATTAAAATGCATGTGAGCGGGTGAGAAGTTAGATAATTTTTTACTAATGTTTTTTATTATTTTTAAATTATGAAAATTATTATAATTTAATTGTATATCCAAAAAATTATTTAAAAATAAATTAAAGAATAAATTGACATGCACTTTAATTTATACCAAGCCACTAGTAATCTTATAATCTGTTTTTTCAATCTTTCAATTATAAGCGCATTGTTGCTATTTGTATAATATTTCTCAAATCATTATTTTCAGCAAAATGCGAGTTAAAAGAAATAGTTTGTTGTGAATTATATTTTGATTAATATTATCATTTTATAAATCTTGTTAAAAATAAGATCAAATTTTGGGTTCAAAACTATTTTGATTGTTTGGAATTTATAATTAAAAGAAAAGTAATATAATAATATTACCTTATGTATATAATAAAGGAATCATCAACAATAATGCGACTGCATACATCTGAGTAATAGTGCAATTCATCAGCCGAATTGAAAACCGCAATATTGGAAGTTTGAATATTTTCTTTTTGTGGGTCAATCCCGAAAGCTATATTGGTGTAACAGGAGCTTCAACAAATAAATAGAAAAGTGAATGCGTGAGGTACGTTTTTGTTTAACCTAGTTACATTGATAACATAGAAAATGTGTTGTATTGATCACACACACACACACACACATATATGTATGTATGTATTACTCAATTACCAACTTTATTGATTATTGAATTTTGTATATAACTATTTATAATATGATTAGATAAAATATCAGTACATTTCAAATAACAAAAATTTAATGGGACAACATATATTCCCCCATTTACCTACTTTTAGTTTCATATTCAGAAACATCAATATATTTATCAACAACTAAATTAAAAGTTTGTCCATGGATTTTCAAACAAAGCTATGTTGATTGCACTGCATGCCAACATATTAGTTCGTTGTGTTTGTCACCAATATAATTATTTGGTTAGTTGTCAATGATTGTGAAGTGATATCACTGTCTTTGAAATTTAACGGTAATAGTATTTTTGCACTTATTAACATTATGATAACTGTATATTTAGTGGAAAATTAATTAAATAAATTCAACTTAAATATAAATACTTATATACAAGTCATATATGAAGTCATAAATGGCATATAAATAAGAGAATGTACTTTGGTATTTCTTAAGTTTAAAATTAAACATGTAAATCTTTCTCTCTTTTTTTCCCTTGACTTTGAAAGTATATATATTTTATATTATTTTAAAATGCACCATCATTTAGTTCTTTTTGTAAGTTTTTTTAGTGGCTCACGTGATTTTACAAATATATATTATTTGTTAATTGCATAAAATATAATTATAATTATATTAATTATCAAATGCTAAAGTTCAACTAATAAGAGAAAGGGATAAGGAATCAAGTTTAGCAAAAGTTCCTTATAATATTTGGTGGACTGAATCTAATTATACTACTCATGTTTCACATACAACATAGAAATTCTTTAACAATCCAAACCATAAATCCAAATAAAAGTTTGATTTTAAATACTAGATATCATTTAGATCCTCTTCAAACTTTTTAGGTTCCTTCTATTTCTTGAAATTTAATGTCCTTAGCTAAACTTGATAGAGCTAGATACTCTTTAAAGTTTAAAAATGGATGTTTTAGTTGTTTAAGCATAATCATTTTGTTGGTTCCAATGTTCTTTGTCAACATTGCATCATAATGTTGGTCAAAACTTGGTTTAGCATATCAAAGTCCAACTTACTTGTGGCATAAACGTTTGGATCATATTTTCAAAGAAAGAATATAAAGATTGGTGAAGAATGAAATCCTTTATAATTTGAATCTATTGATCTTGGTATTTGTATTAAGGGAAAACACACAAAACACACAGTTAATAAAGCAGCCAAGCACATAGTTCTTTGAAATTGTGCACATTGACTTATGTGGACTTTTTTATATTCCATCTTTTGATAGAGGAAAGCATTTTATCGCCTTTATGAATGATTTTTTTATGTTATGGCTATGTCTATTTGTTGCAAGAAAATTTTCATTCAATAGACACCTTAGAGGTGTTTATCAATGAAGTTGAAAGACCATTAGATAGAAACGTAAAAATTATTGGATTTGATAGAGGTGATGAATATTATGAAAAAAATGACGAAATTGGACAATGTTTTCATCCATTCAATGAATTTCTTGGAAATCACAACATATGTACTTAATAATAACGTCAGGTACATCACAACCAGAAAGTGTAATCATACCTTAATGAATATGGTTGGGAGTATGTTAAGTTATTCTTCTTTACCCTTATAATTGCATATTGATGCATGCTTGAAAACCACCATGTATTTGCTAAAAAGGGCTCCTAGTATGGCAATTTCAAAAATTCCTTTTGGGCAATGGATGAAAAGCAAACCCAATTTACGGCATTTGCATGTTTAGAGATGCTCGATGGAAGTGGAAGTAAGAATATAATCCACATAAAAAAAATTGAACTCAAGAACAACCAATTGTTTCTTTATTTGTCATCCATAAAATCTAAAAAGGCATAAGTTTTATTGTCTTAGACATAGCACTAGAATTGTTAAAACTTGAAATACTACCCAACACCCCATGATTAAATTGCCACTAATGAAATTATGGTGGATGAACCATAAGAAGGGGAATTAAGAAGGTCTTAAAAACAAATGATATTTGCTATTTCTGATGAATATGTGGTTTATCTACAAGAGTCATAATTTAACTTTGGAATTGATGAAGATCTAGTTTTATTTTCACAACCCATAGAAAGTGCTAATTCTACTAAATGGTTAGATGCCATGAAAGAAGAGTTGAACTCAATGGATCATTGTAAAGTTTTGGATTATTGAATTGCCTAAAGGATGTAAAAGAGTTGAGTATAAATGGGTCTTTAAGGCCAAACACAGCTCAAATGGCAATAATGAAAGATATAAGGTTAAATTTATTGTCAAGGGTTTTTATTTAAGAGGAGGGGTTGACTACAAAGAAACCTTTCATTTGGTTTCTAAATATGACTCTTTAGAATTATTGTGCCAATAGGAGCTTATTATGATATAGTGCTACTACAAATAGAAGTGAAAATCACTTTTTTAAATGGAAATTTAGAGAAAAGGTTATATGGACCAACTTGAGGACTTTTCAATTGAAAGGAAGGAACACATGATGTGTAAACTCAAAAGATCAATATACAGACTTAAACAAGCTTCCTAACAATAATATCTTAAGTTTAATAACACTATTACTTCCTATGGATTTATGCAAAACATTATTGATCAGTGTATATATCTGAAGGTTGATTGGAGCAAATTTATATTTCTAATTTTGTATATTGATGATATCTTAGCTTACTATAAATGATCTTGGCTTATTACATGAGACTCAGAAATTTCTCTCTAAAAACTTTGAAATGAAAGATATAGATGAAGCATCCTATGTCATTGGAATTAAAATATTTTGTGATAAGTCACAATAATTGTTAGGATTGTCTCAAAAAGCATATATTAATAAAGTTTTAGAGAAATTTAAGATGGAAAAGTGAAGCAATTTGTCATTGGCGCATCCACTATGAAAATTAAGTTTTATGGCTATGGAGCTTTATTTCTAGATTTGGAATTGTTGACTATATTACCAAGCTATTGAAAATTTATTGTAATAATGTTGCATCAGTCTTCTTTTCTAAAACATAACATGTATTCAAAATGTACTAAAGACATGGAATTGAAATACTTCCTTATTAAAGAAATTTAAAAATAAAAAGTGTCAATTGAACACATTAGCACCACTTTTGAGGTTGTGGATTCGTAAACTAAAGAATTGCCACCAAAGACATTTAATGAACATATAAAAGAATGGGCTTTCTTGAAAACCATTATTGATATTATGTTGACGTTCCTTATAAGTTTTTGGTTAGTGATTTATAATTTGATCAATTTACTAAAGGATTTGGCTTGTAATTGCACATTATGTTTTATTATTAACTCAGGAAGTTTAATAATGTCACATGGGCCAAGTGGAAGAAATGTAAGTTTTTTTAGTGGCTCACATGATTTTATAAATGTATATATTATTTATTAATTATTTAAAATATAATTTGTTACACTCCCGAAAAATAGGCATAACCGGCATGGTTTACAAGTCAAAACTTGTACCCATAAACCTTTTTAACAACTAGGACCATATACATAAAAGGTGCATTGATAAAGTAGAACAAATATTTGGATACTTAAAAAGGCTTTTCTTTACTAAAAGATTTATACAATATTACAAAAAAATTATTTCAAAAGAATTTATTTCACTTTTTATAGAAAATTTCGGCAAAGTTTCCCCTATATATAGGACTACCCAAAATTTTTACAAATAGCCAAACAACCATCCAAAAATAACAAGAGGGCTCCGCTCTCAATCTAAAGTACTAAACAGTAATAAAAAAGAATGGGGGACCCTGCCTATGTATAAGTGGAGCTACAACTAAAAAAAAGAAGTAATATACCTAGATATAAATTCAAAAGTTCATAAAAAAAGCCCTAGCAAAACCACGCAGGGCTCAATATTTTGAAACAGTCATTCTTATGCCGGTTATATACCTACATCACTATCTGTAATGAAAAGAGATTAAAAGGATGAGTTTGAAACTCAGTGAGTGGATAATACTAACTATGACCAAAATGTAAATCATAATGAATGGTCTACCTGAAATCTCTAATTTATATCGAAAATGAAAGCATATATAGTATCTAATAAAATTCATTTCTTCACATTTATTATAGATAAATTTGATAATGTACATAAACTAAACATTTAAAAACTCATACGTAGTAATAATTGACATATTTAAACAGAACCAAATCAAATGAATGCCAAACATATCATTTATGAGGAAATGGTAATACCGAGGTAACTTATGCTTAACTATTTCAACAGATCTACGAGTGGTGACCGACACATGGGGCTAGCAACACCCTTGCTAGCTGGGATTCAGATCAATGTGTACTAAGGCTAACAACTACTACTATTAGCTGCAGGGTTCTGTATTAAACTACTCTTTTTTTAAAAAAATGGCTAAAATAATTAATTAATTAGGTAATTATCCAAGTATATTGAATTAATTAATCAACAATTAAGATCTTTTCATAACATCATTTAATACTTTCCTTTTTATTCACACATAATGAAGTCAAGTTTAACATTCCAATATTTTACAATGAACAAGTAGTATAAGTTTCCATAGCAAGTATTATCCACTCACCGCACACGACGACACTGTAAATTTCTTTAAGCCTTAATTTGAAGAAGCACCTGATATGGGGTTATCTCCGAAACCTCCTAAATTTTCCATAAACAATTTTGGTTACTAACTAACACATAAATTTGCATAAGTTCAAGCTACTCTTATTCATTATTATTTTAATCTAGGTCATAAGCCAACATACAAGCTAGGGAAAAATTTTAAATTTTCAATTAGCACTTTAAGTTACCATCTAAAGAGAACATCTTTATCCTAAGCCTTTCTTATATAGCCATCAGAATAACATAGAACACTTCCATACTACTTGAAGCAAATAAATAAATAAAAACAAGGAAATGGAACTAATACTAATATAAGAATGCCTTAAATTTCTAATAATAATTTTTTTTTCAAAGCTTAGCTGAACCTATTCCCTAATTAGCCATAAAATTAGGCAAATATGAAGATTAAATTCCCTTGAATCAAATTCTGGACTTCAGCTACCAAAAATGAGAAAAAGAAGTGATTCTTACCAAGAAATCAAAGGAGGAATGAAGTGGGTAGAAAGCAATTTCTTGAAGCTTAAAACCTTACCCTAACACCACTCCAAAGCTGCTGCCGCAGTGATGAACAGAGCACACACTGTAGCTGGAGGAAGGGCTGATTTCATAGTGGATATGGTGGGTAGAAGGAAGAACAATGGGGAGGGAAAGAAGAAAGAACAAAAAAAGAATAGAGATTGGAAGAACGGAAAAGACAGAAAGAAGCAAAACACGAAAAGAAGAAACAAAAAAGACGAAAAGAGAAAAGGAGAAAGGACAAAGCACCTGGACATACTGCATAGAAGAAAGAAAAAGTGGAGAAAGTGGGGAGGTTGGGATTTTTTAATATATTTTGGATAAAAATAGATTTTAGCCTCTAAAAATTTCAAAATGCCTTAAAGTAGTCCCTATGTCACTTTTTTTTTTAAGTTGTCACATAATTATGGTTTAATAATTGTCAAATGCCAAAAATCCTATTGATTAGATAAGGAGATAAAGATAGGTGGTTTTAAAATTACTACACATTGATAGAGTGGGCTTAATATTAAAACAAAAGCCTAATTTTCTCTCATTAGAAAGTCTATCAATCCTAAAAAGGGTCAAGAGAGAAACCAAGTTTCTAAAAAATTTCTTATCTACAATTAAATTTCTCTAAAGTAAATCATTATAGATAAAGGAATGTTTTTCATGATTTTATAGAATTGTGAAATCATCTTATATTCAAATATATTGGGTATTATGATTTATGCAAAAATTAAAATTTAATTTGCATAATGAAGAATTCCTAACAATTTTTTAAAATAATCCTTAACAGAACCATACATTAACGAAAACATAAAAAAAATTAATGAAAAGGTATGATACATGGGAACGGATTGTATCTAATTGCGATGGGAAAATGACATTGTCGTTTTAGACAAATCCTAGCTGTCTAATGCATCAACGTGCTTAGCACATACCATGTCATCCAAATAGCTAAAGTTGACTAAAATCTCAACTGTTTACACCTCCAACTGCCTAGATCTTGCCATGTCACCTCTAGCCTCCTTGTTAATGTGAAGTTAGCCATTGAAAGTAGCCATTGCATCTTATCGTGAAGTAATGAAGTTAGTCATTGCTAATGTGAAGGTAGCCCTTACATATTCTCTATGCCATTTTTAGAAATGAAAAGAAGGAGTAGAACTAAGGCTAAATTATCCTGAGTGACTTCAAATAAAAAATCATTGCCTTCCAGAAGATGTTGCACTTGGTATACTCTACAAGAACATAGCCCCATGTAGTAGAATTAGTTACAAAGTAAAGTTGAAATGCCCCCCCCCCCCAGAAATCATATAAGTATGACTTGCCTCTACAACCACTATCACATCTCTCAAGTCTTCAATTGACCAAAAAAATAAAAAGCTAAAATCCTAAGTCTTCTCAGGAAAAAGAAAAAAGAAACTTCTAGCTAATCTAAGAATGCAAATTTGAGTAGCTTAAATCCTAAGTCTTCAATTAGCCCAAAAAAAAAAATCACAAAGCCTCACCAAAACGTAGATTGTAGAGCTTCACCACCTAAATTCATTTATGAAATCTCACAAATAAAGAACCCAAATCCATTTTTAGAATATGCCCAAGTCTTCAATCCATTTTAAAATACGCGCTTCATTCATACTTGGGTAGCCTGAGCCTTTAATTTGGGTGGCCTCAACATTTGATTCTTATAATGCAACAGATTTGGTTCAATTTTAGCATTTTGAAGGAGGCAAGAGGTGACGTGGCAAGATCTGGGTGGTTGGAGGTGTGAACGATTGAGATTTCGGTGAACTTTAGCTATTTGAATGATGTGGTGTGCATTGAGGATGTTGATGCATTGGATGGCTAGGATTCATCCGAAATGGCAATGTTATTCTCTCGCCATGACTAGAGAAAATCTATTCCCACAATATATTCATTTGTTGTATATTTAAACATTATTTTTGTCTATTTAGATATTAAAAAAGTAAAATTGTATATATTTTTATATTTGAAAATAATTTTTAAAATTTCAAATATTATTAAGTAAGAATACTTTAAACATTTGACAATTGTGGTCTTTCGGCTCAATGTTAGTAACAATTTTAAAAAGAAATAGATAATTATATATTCTAAAGACATAAGAAATTTTGTGTATACTTTAAAGTTAGACAACATGTTCATATACTTAACCTTAAATTTGCAAATATCAAACATTCAACTCTGTTAATAAACTTTGAATAATTGTAAGATCATCATGCAAGCATGCTATATATATATATATATATATTAATAGAAAGAAACATAAAGAAAACAACGGGAAAAATTAATGAAGGTAAAAGAAAAACTAAAGCTGGGCAATTTACTTTTGTCTTTGGATGCATATTCTTTCATGCAGAATGTGTTTTTTTGGTAAAGAAAAGAAAAAATTATAATTAAAAACCTTATATCAAATATATTTTTATTAAAAAATTTTAAATTTTAAAATTATTCTAAAATATTTTAAAATTAAAATTTTAAAGAGCATATAAAATTACAGTTTATGATCATAAATTAAAATTTTCAGTTCTAAAGTCTTTGAAAATAATTTTAAATTTTAAAATTTATAAATAAAAATATCTTTAATTTGGGGTCTTAAATAGTAATTTTTTCTAAAGAAAAAGCAACAAAAATAGTAGAAGGTGGACGCAGAGAATTTACAGCTCGACCAAGTGAAGTAGAAATTGAGATCTTTCATATACTTTCTTTCAATCCCAATCTATTATATATATATATATATATACAATTTTAAAAAAGTAAAATATAAAATGAAGACAATCTTTTAATTTTTATTAAATAATTTTTTTTGTTTTGTATTTTACTTTTTCTAAAAAATAAAAATAAAAATTTAAGAATCTTAACTATGAATATTTGAACAGCAATTTTTATTAAAGAACAAGCAACGAAAACAATAAAATGTGGACACAAATTTTTTATTACTCAGCTTGAGCAAAACGCATCAGAGAATCCATTAACTTGAGGCAATTTTTAAAAGAGTCGTGTTATAGAGAGTTTCAGCTGTGGATTGCTTGATCTTGATATATTGTCTTAAAGTTTATAAAAATAATATTTTAACACAATCAAATAATTAAAAATTTTAAATTCTCGAAAGCTCGAACTTTCCCAATCATCACTCTTGTCAAAACTTTCATCAGTACAATCCTAAAGGCATATTAAAAGCTGCAATATGAAATAATTGTATGACTCGATTCCTTCCCTTTCTACTCCCAAATTTCTCCACATGCTGAATGACAGTGTTTATCCGCAAATGTTGAATTACACAGGCATCAGCCGCTTCATCATTTATTATTATTAAATTAATTATTTGTAAATAAACTTGACATAAATTAATATTTTTTAGAAATAAAATAAATTATTAAATATGAATAATAATATCATCATCCAAGATCAAAATATCAACTCCTGAATACAATTAGGATATGTTTAGTATCAAATTAAAAAATTAAATTAAATTAAAAATTTTTTAGTAATATTTATTATGTACTATAATCATTATTCATTAATATTTATTTCTTTTTTTTATCTTTTTAAAATAAAAATATGATAATTATTTTAATATATAAAATTATTTTTTTATTTTTAACTTTTTACATATCAATTTTTTTATTTGGTATGCAGAAAGATAATAATAGAAAAGAAAAAAATAATTTTATAATTAAAAAATATTCATAATATTTTTATTTTTAATAATTAAATAATTATTATTTAAAAATATTAAATAATAATGATAAGGAAACAAATGAGATTTTTATTTTTTTTTTCTTCACTTTCTCTCCGCTTTTCGTGCCTACAACATGCGCTATTAAATGTAGTTGAGCTATCATATGTAAGCGTTCCTCGGGCCGAAAGGACCCCATATGGCTATATCTTAACAATTGAGTTGTATTTTTTATTTATTTTGTATGGTCGAATTTAAACTACATTTATATTTTCAACGTAATATTTCATACTAAAAATATTTACATATTTATTTATATAATTAAAAAAACCATTATTCCTTCATCATTCCTTCCTTTCTTTTTTCTTCCATTTTTTGCATTTGAATAGGAGATTTTGGTCATAAAGTTAAAAAAAACATAAAAAAATTTTAGTTAATACTTTTAAATTAAAAATATTTTTATTAAATAATCTTAAATTTTAAAATTATTTTAAAAAATTCAATGACTAAAAATTTAAATTGTATAAAAAATTATAATTTTAAATTTTAAATTAAAAAATTTTATTTTAAATAATTTTAAAATTTAAAATTTGTTAATATAACTATCTTACTGTATTTTAAAAGGAATACAACCCTGACACATTTTTGGAGGCATAATAAATTTGGTAACCAATAAGGCATGATCTTCTGAGCCATATTTAATACGGCAGACAATGAAATGACATGCATGAGTATCATGGCATAAAGTGTGTTACAGCCCGGTGTCCTGATATTCTATCATGTTTTGCATAGCATAATTGCCCATCTAGTCGTAGAAGTCACTGATACGTAACGTAATTTCAATGAAGACAAAAACCCATATTAAAACATTAATTTGTTAGAAAGGAGGATTTTCAAATTTTATTTACCTTTTGATTGTTGTTTAATATACAACATATCAAACTATATAATCGAATTAGTGCCTTTTTATTTTTAATGAAATTCTAGTGCCTCTTTTAGTAGTTTGTCCTTTGCAGTGAATAAATAAAATTTTGCAAAAATTATTGTGAGATTACAAAAAAATTTTCAATTTGCAGCATTTTCGTAAAGAAATTCTGCAAGAATACTATAAATTTTTGTTATATATATTTCATTTAGCTTATGAAAAATCTATAGAAAAATAGGTATGGATAGTTGTTTAAAAGAAATTCTTTATTTCCACTCCCATCACTACAAAACACTTTGAATATGGTTTAAACCCTGTAAGAACTTACTCATAACTACACATTAACTCTTGCAACCTCAAAATAAAATTTTCACATTGAACATCTTACTTTTACACTATGATACCTATGATAGTAAAATTAAAAAATTTTACACACTTTAAAACTATAAATTGAACTTAAATATCATCATTTTTCATAGTTTAAAATTAGGACTTGTACGTACTATCTTAAATACTTAACTTTACAATTAGAGCTCATAAGCCGTATTAAAATTCAACCAAAAGACTCCCTACCCACTATGATAGCAATAACAACAAATTTTAAATAACTAATTAAGTATGTTAACCATTTCCAAACACATAGTTTAGCCATGTAATAGCTATGAGAATATCGATGAAAAGCCAAAAGAAAAGCATAACAACCCTATAAGAAAAATTCTACTTCCAAAATAGTAAAAAGTGAAAATTTCACTTTCCCAACTCATCAAGATTAAGGCCCAAACTTCCCCTTTCTTCCACTAACTACTCCTACTAATAATCTCAAACTACCAAATTACCCAAAACTCTAAGCAAAACAATCCCTAAAATGTAGCAATTACCTTATGACAGCAAATTCACTTCTAAAAGTCACCAAGTGGTAAATCAAAATTCAATATACACCTCCTAAATTCTTCTAAATACCTTAAGCAAGTTTCAAATGCATATTTAAGGTTGCCTAAACATTCAAACCTTTATAAAAATAGATGGAACATAAATAAATGCACACAACATAGTCCATAAATAGTTAAATGCTAAAAATCAACTTGATTAGAAAATAGTCACATAACCACAGGACCAAGATGGCCACTAGTTAGTAGTATTTTTACTTGACCTTCGTAAGTCTTTGTCACCATTAACCACCTGCCAAGGCCATTACTAGTATCACATCCTTAATAACACATTGCTTTTCATTCATAGCTATTGGCTTAAAGGGGTCAAGGTACCGCACAACAACCTTTTTTAGTCATGATTGTTATAGTTATAACTTTTACTACAACTAGATTCAATCCAGTGTTCCTTCTAATACTCTACAAAGTATTAATACTCCAATTTTATAGGTATATGATCTTATATTGTACTCATATCACAGTGTTTGGCTATCCAATACATAATAGTTTAATTTTGTTTTAAAAACAAATTTCTAATAATCCATACCATCTTTTATGAACACATGAAAAACTTGAGTCTAATCTTTTACAAATACATAAGTGTACAAAAACAATAGTTCAGAATAGTTCACTATAACCAAACTAGTTGTGTGATACCTTGACCTCTTAGCTATTTTACCATGGTCTCATTATCCATCTCAATGCATTTCATATGGATTAGAGCATAATCATATAAAGAAGCTAACATTTCCCATGGAAAAGGCATTAAATTAATGGAATTAATTGTGTTACGTAAGATCCCAATTCTTCATTTTATGCTCCATGAACCATATAAACTCATCAACATCAATTTCTAGTCATAATATAGCCATACAAGTCATACACATCATAATTGACCTCATTCATTTCAGGTTTAAAGCTACATCACACAAAACTTATGGTTTGCTCTTGGGTTCTAATTTCAATTTTCTGATACAAATTTTGGAAATTCATAACTAATTTTAGAAAAATTAAAATTAAGCAAATCATACCATTATGGAAAGTTGTGGATGTCTACTTTGGAATAAAAATAATTTCAGACCAATACAGTACCTTAAGCCATTGAAAATCAATGGAACAATAACCCAAGTCAGGTTGCATTACTAGTACTGTCATGCAACTTCAAAAATTCATTTCCCTCTTTATAGAACTCTAAATAAGGTGATCTCAGTGGATATGAAAAGCTTATGGTGTCTCATTTATGCCTGTAAAATTTTATGAGTATTAAACTTCATTTGACCCATATGTGACACAGAAGCAAATTGACCAAATGAATAGTAACCATACCATTTTTGTATAGTTTGGTCAATTTTAAAAAATCATAATAAATTCTCTAGAGCTCCAAATTGAGTAATCTTTGTCTATGTGAAAAGTTCTAGATGAGACTATTTGTTGACCAAATTTTATGAAAAAAATCATTCATTTGTTCATACTTTGGTTTAGTTCTCCATTTGGTCAATTTTGAAGTATCAAATGACATCTCAAGGCACCAAATAGCTCTTTTTGCTTTCCATAACCACTTGGACAAGTTTAAAAGCATAAACACCATACATAAAAGCTTGCCAAATGATTCAAATCATCATGGACCTCAATCTCACCTTGTCACATCCATATATACACAAGAACATCAAGTCACATAATGGCAAAGGAGTGGCAAAATCTCACATTCTCATTCATCTATCTTCTACATGGATACATACACTATTTGCACATATATTAGAACATGCTTAAGGGTCTATATCATAGATACATCTTATGGTTACATAGTTTGACATTAAAATACAAACAAAAAACTCATTTCTCTATTCATTTGGCCAGATCTTGCTATTCATGCTTGTTGGCTTCCATTTCCTTATCTACTTGGCTCACCTAGACATGGTTAGACATGTGTAGGAAAAGAGTGAGATTTAAATAATCTCAATAGCTCTTAACCTTTTCAAACATACATAATGGATGCTAAAATATGTCAAAGAATGCAAGTATGATATTCAAGTAACTAATGAACATATATAAAGCATTTTCCTTGTCACATAAACTCATACATAACAAACATAAGCTCTCAAAGGTATTGGTTTAGCCTCACCCATCTTTCTTAGCACTTTTGGATTTGCCTCACTCACTTTCAAGGGGCTTTTGACTAAGTCTCACTCTTCTTGAGACTTTTGACTTTATCTCACCTATTTCTAAGGACTTTTGGCTCATTCTCACTCTTGCTAAGGGATTTTTGGCACAACCAAACCCATGCAAGCCATTATGCAACCATAATCACATTTCAAGAAATATAATAGTATTATAACATGTAAGCAAAGGCTAAAAACACTTCTCATAGCTCAAACACACATACAAGCACTCAAGGACAAGCAAACATCCAAGCCATGCATGAAAGAGCTACCTTGAAGTAATAACACAACACTTTCTCTTAAAATTCTTCTTTGCCTTTTTCCGCTAAGCTTTGCAATTAGGTGGCCCTTGGTTCTCTTGGCCTAGACATATTAAAAGAGACATAAATCACTTATGGAAATAAGCCTTGGCATCATACACACTCTATATGAAGTTACTTTGTTTTATGGCTCCAATATGCTTTCATACAAGACCTTATGAAGCAACTAGGAGAATTCATGGTCTTGGCTCCTATTTCTCATTCATTCTAGGTCTCTTGACTCCCTTTAGACTCCTTGGACTAATCACACATTCATTTTAAGGAGCCTAACTATAAGTTGCTTTATAATGTCATATTATGGAGCCTACACCTCCATCTCACATTCTATAACTTTTAAATTTTTTTCAAGGCTTCCACTAATGTTCTTCTCTCATATTTAGTCCCATTCTAGGCTTAGAACAAATTAAAACACTCCCTAGATGCATGAAGTGTGTTAGGCAGAGACTATAGAGGCTTAGAGCATTCATGGAGTTTGCTTCATTTCATTTAGGGAAATGGCATATGTGAGGCTTCCTAGGTGTCTTGAAAACTCATTCATACTCTTAAACAATTTAAATTATTATTAGGAAGCTTCATATTTGCCAATGTGCTACTAAATCCTAAAATTCTATAACTTGCATTCTAAAGCTTCATTTTCAATTCTAGTTGTATATTCTTAATCCTCACACTTTACAACTCTTAGTTCCATCAAGAATACATAAAGGAAAACTCTCCTTCTCACTTTCTCTCTCTAGACTAAAACTTAAATAGCTTGAAAACATAAGATTTTGCAAGTGTTTCAAGTAAAGTCTTATCTTAAAAATAAAGTTTTCTTCGTGTAGATTATTTTTTACTAATTAGTTTTTTAAAAAGAGTTCCTTTTTGGCTTGGGTCAAACCTAAATCTTTAGGTTTTTTAAAAAAAGAAAATCATCATTAGAGAGCTCTGAGAAAGAGGAACAAATTTTCTAATTGGCACGGGATGAAACGAGGTCGCTCATTTACCTAAACGAAAGTTTAAACTTCTTCTCTCTCTCTCATCTTAGTGTCACGCCGTAGCTCTCTAAAAATTTGAAAATGGAAGCTTGGAGAAGATGATGAAGATAATGAGGTGTAATCTTACTTAAGAAGTCTTTTTATAATTTTTCAAAATGACCATTTTTTCCTATGTACCTGTTTGCTTCGTTTAGGCTCATTTTAACTCTTTTTTTAGAATAATCTTTTTCATCATAAAATTTAGGTCCTCTAATTCATAAAATGCTTTAGTTTCATCCAAATTAGATTAAAAACCTTCACAAATGAACCGGTTAAAGTTTAGGTCAACTGATACTCTAAAATATAAATTGGAAGGGTTTAAACCATTCTAAGGGTTTTTATAGTTTTTATGGCTTCTGAGAATCTCAAAAGAAATTAATTTTTCCCATTTAAAAATCCCTCCTTTAAATTTTCTAAAAAGTGCTCAAAATTACAAAAATGTCACTGTATTTTTGTTAAATTTCGTTTGATTATTCTGGCTCCATTTTTAAGGCACTTCTAATCTTAGATCCTTATTATTTAAGATCTAGATTATTACTCTAATTTTATTAGATCTCAAATCATTCTATCTGGGAGACTTCCTTTTATATTCGCTGTGTTTCATACGTTTACAGAGAAACTAGACATTACGTTTCTCATATTTACAGAGGAATTGAATGTTACAAGTTGCAAAGTTGGTTAGCTTTTAACTACTATGTGAGTCCTGCTACTAGCTTTTTTTAAAATTAAAATTTTAGTTTTAAAAAGATTTCAATTATTGAGGAAGAATTTAAGAAGGTAAACAATTTTTCTCTCTTTATTAACTCTTTCTAGTTTTCTTGATACTCATCAAGTGAGAAAACTTAGTTAGTGCACATCCTAATTATCTAAATCTTTGGACTAAGATATTTGAGAATGAGATATAAGATAAACTTAAGATACTTAATTTAGATTACATCATACCAAATATTAGGATTCTGAATGTTCCACACAAATTATACCTAAATTGACAAACCTTAAATATGATTATCAACAAGTCTAGGCCTTAAATATCTTATTCCAATGCAACAAACCTATCTCCTAAAGGCAATTTTAGGTGTGCAAGCTTATAAGAAATTTCTCTACAAGTCTACATTACTTTTAGCTGCCATAAGTTTAACCTTTCTCATCCACCAATTATCATATTTTTGTAACTTAACTAAGGTTGACGAACAAAAATGAAATAACCTATAATACAGGTATAATAATAAGAAGAAACACTACCAAATTACAAGAATTAAGCAATATAGACAAATGAAATGAAAACCCATAAAGTCTTTAATTCTATCAAACCCTACCAAAAAAATTGCATAATAAACAAAATTTGTGTTAAAATACTCAAATACTTAATGACACTTATCTAAAAATTGTTAACTAAGTAGTGAACATGACCATTGGACTAGGATAGAAGATGATTGACAATGAAGCACAAGAAAGACAAAAATAGGGGGAAAAAAGAGAGATGGAGCTCACTATGGCGAGAAGACACCGAAAACTCAAAATAACATCTAGAATGAGCTATCAATAACGATGCATGGACGAAAGAGCTTGGACGCATGGCTAGACGGAGCACCACAAGAAGTAGCATTTTGGATGAAGAAGAGAGACACACAATGATGGGAATAGTAGAGCCTCGAGTGGGAGAGAAGAAAAGAAAAAAAAAAAGAAGAGAAAAAGGAAAAGGAAAAAAAAATTGTAATTTTTTAATTCTCAACGTACCTTATTATGAGGTTAAGAAATTATAATTTATTTATTCATGGTAAAAATCATGATAGTTAAAAGATATTTTTTCTTTTAAATTTTACAAAAATCTTTGAAATTCTCAAGTTAATTTATCATAAGAATAAAAAAATTTTCATTTTTTAATATTTTTCTCAATATTCATAATAAAATTTCATGAGAATAAAAAATTATAATTTTTCTAATTCTTATGGTAAATTAAAACACAATTTTCATCTTAAATTTCATAAGTTTGTTTTAATTCTTATAATAAATTACTATGAGAATGGAAAATTTTCAATTTTTTTATTTTTATTAATTTTTGCAATAAAATTTTATGATTCTCATAGTATTTTACCATGAGAATTAAAACACATTTTTCATCTTAAATTTTTCAAATGTTTTTCTCAATTCTCATAGTAAAATTCTATAAGAATAAAAAAATTGTAATTTATGGCAAAATATTCCTATGGAAAAATTTTATGGGAATTAAAACACATTTTCTATCTTAAGAAACTTCTTTACTATTCTCATCATAAAATATCATAAGAATAGAAAAGGTTCTAATTTTTTTCTTTTCTTATGGCATTGTATTGTGTAAATGGTCAAAAAAAAAGTTTAGGGTTTATTTCTTTATATATTTCTCACGATATTTTTTCACAAAAATTTAAAAATATTTGTTAATTTTTTTTCCTAAACAAATTCTACGAGAATTGTTGGCACCTCATTCCTACCATATTGTAGCACTTTTGTCACAATATTTCTTTTGAAATCCTCTCAAAAAATTCTCACGAAAAAAAAAACTATGAGAATTTATTGTAAAATTTGTGAAAAACTTATAAATTGTGACAAAGTCCGTGAGAAATGTTGCGAGAATCTCTAACTAAACAAATTCCATAAGAAATTTTTGTGAAAAAAGCCTTAACTTCTTGTAGTGGATAACCCAATGCTATAATTATTGCATCAGCAACAACATTATGGACTTGTGTAAGTGTTTGTTAACCTTGCATGAGAAAATACAATAGAATGGCAGGATAGAAATACGGCAAGAAAGAAATAATGCCAAGCAGTCGCTGGCTAGACAAGCTAGAAAAGGAAGAAAAAGAAGAATAATAAGATGGGCAGATGAGGAGAAAAACCTCAATCTAGAATATGTCCTATACAAGGATTCAAAATATGTCTTGTCTGAAGGTTTAAATACCAAAACCAACTCTTAAATAGTAGAACAAGGAGATAACGTGGATATGTTTCTCAAAAGGAGATGGTGAGTGAAGGTTGTCCATAATACCAAGCGCTCTTGCCGAAGTGATTGCCCACAGAGGATGATTCCAAAGAGGAAAAATGATGAACTTGCTATAAGGTCTGTAAAGATGGAGCAGACACATGATGCCATAAGGAGAAATGAGAAGGACCCAACAAGGGATGTTAACTCCACCATATCACCTTTTACCATGGAGATCTTAAAAGCTTAGCCTCCAAAGAAGTACAAATAAACAACATTAGGACTTATATGATGGGAAAGTTGAGCCTACTCATGATTTGTGGAATATTATAGTCCCAATGGATTTAGCTCATGTTTTGGTTGAATACTGGCGCAAGCTATTCCTAAAAACCTTAAAGGTCAAATTAGAATGTGAACTAATAACTTACCCTAAAACTCAAAAAAAGCTTTAAAAGACTTAATAATTGCTTCCTTGCCTAGTTCATGCTCAGTAGGATACAAACCCAAAATGCATTCATGCTCTTTAGGATGTATCAAAAGAAAGACGAGGATTTAAATGACTACATCAAGTGCCTTAATGAAAAATTATACATAATAAGAAACCTGGATTAAGGTACAGTGCATTAATAATATGACTAAAATCAAGAAAGTTGAAGTATTCCTTGGTCAAGAATTGATTTGAGATTGTAGTCAGACTAAAAAAGAAAAATATCCAAACAAGTTTAGTATAAAAACTATCGCAAGGCTAATGAAGAAAAAAATTTTGCAATAGAAAAAAGGAAAATAAGCACTAAAGAAGTCATCTAAAGCAAGAATGGCTGGGAGATTTGATCTCCATAGAGACTTTTGAAAAATTTAGAAGTAAGATTATTACACCTCATTGATGGTATGTTAAGTGGAGGTATGAATGAATGTTGAAAAGGAGCAATTCTATAAAAATACCATCTTTAATGAGACTACTAAAAGAGCATAAGGACTAGGGTAAATACTACCATTAGCACCATAATGTAAGGCATGACATTACAAACTGTAGAGACTTTGAGGATGCTATAGAGGAGCGCATATAGCAAGTTTACCTTAGGAGATCTATGACTGATAAAAGGACAAAGAAACAATAATCCTTTGAGAAAGGGAGTAGAAGAAGTTACGAAGAGAGAACCCCAATAGCAATAGAAGGACTTGGAATGAAACACCTGACCTTTTACCGAATTGGCAAGGTAATCAATATGATCTTAGCATAACCTGCATGAGGCAAAAGAAAATGAGTGACTACCTAAAGGAGGTCATGACCATCAATGAAACCCTTATATCACCTCCCAAAGTAGAGGTTATCATAATTTGTAGGGATGACACAAAATATTCATAATACTGAAGATGAACCCACTATTATTGCAATCTTATTAGGTCACTATGAGGTAAAAAGAATTCTGGTAGGCACTGAGGTTGCAGGGAACATCTTGCACTATAATGCCTTGAGAGGAGTAAGCCTATTTAAGCATAATCTATGACTTGCAAATAAGGGCAAGTATGGATTTAGATGGCCACAACTTTGTATGGAAAGAATGATAATGCTTTCTATTACTTTTGGCAAAGAGAGACGTAAGACCACAATCTTCACCAACTTTTTTTTCATGCAGACAAACTCCATTAATGTAACATCCAGAAAAAGAAAAGAAAAGGAATGAGAGAAAATGAGAAAAGAGGAAGCTGGGAAATTTTCGGAGAGCTGAAAATTTTCTAAGTCTTCTCGCCATAGCGAGAAATAGAGTCGCCATAGCGAGAATGCCTCCTCGCAATAGCTAAGATGTTCCTAGCTGTAGCGAGTGCGACATTCCATACAGAAACTAGGGAGTTACTCGCCGTAGCGATGCTATAGCGAAGGCAGAGGTCTGGAACAGGCCGAGCTCGCCGTAGCGACGCCATAGCGAAGGCAAAAGTCTGGAACTTGCACGAACTCGCCGTAGCGAGGATGATGACTCGCTATAGCGAGAGCGGTCCAGAAAAAGCGTAAAAGAGAGATTTTGACTTTTTAAAGAGTCTAAACTTTTCCTTTCTCTGAGAACCGACCTGAGCTTCGACCAAAGAGAGAGAAGAGAGCGGTGGAGAGAGAGAGAGAGGCCAAGAAGCAAGGAGATCAAGCAAAGAGGTGAGTAATTTGTAGATTTCCCTAGCTTTTCTCCTTAGCATGTGGTCTCCTCCTTTTGCTTTCTCTTTCTACGGTTTTAGAAGCTGAGTTAGGTTAGGTTCAGAAGAGGGAAGTAGGAAAACTACTCTAGAAGGAGGGTAGAACTCATTTATCCTCAATTCTTCTTCCTTGCTTTCTTCTTGGAGAGCTTGAGAGGGGAAGGAAAGTGAGTAGGGTTCTAGAGAGAGAATCCCTAAAATCTGTGAGGGTTTAATTTGATGAAGAATTATTTAAGCTATGAGAGAATGATTTGATGCTCTTGTTATGCTTAGGCTCAAAGGAAGAAACTCCACCTTGTTGTGAGTGTGAAATCAAGAAGGGAGAGGAGAAATTGAAAGGGAAGGCTTGTAATCCGAGAAGGTAGCTCTCTACTCTGTTCTTGTTGCATTCTTGGATGTGTAATAGTCATTGTATGTTGTATATGTGCTTGTATGATGAGATATGCCATGATTTTGCCTTGATGCATCGGTACCGATATGCTTAGAATGTGATTTGTGGAAATTGCTCGGGTGAGGTGGTGCCGAAAGTCCCTTGAGACGGGTGAGGAGGAGCCAAAAGTCCCTAAACCAAGGGTGAGGCCGATCCAAAAGTCCTAAAGCTCGGGTGAGGCTAGACCGAAAGTCCCTAGAGCTTCGTCTTGGCATTGGTTGATTTCATAGCATGAAACACATATGTTGTGTTATGATGATTTATTTGCATGTTTGACTAGTATATGCCTTGATTGCATCTTGAATGAGTATGAGCTATTGAGATTCTCCCGAATCTCACCCCCTTCCCCTCCCATCCTATTATTCAGGTGGTGTTCAGGGAGAGGCGAGTACACCTCACGGAGCCTAGAAGAGCATAGTTAGAAGAATGTGTAGTTTCTTTTGGTCATTTTGATGTATAAGGTGCCAAAATGAAGATGCACCTCTTATTTTTGAGTTGTAACTATATGATCATATGTAAATGTATGTACAAATGATGTATGGATAGTGTAAAAGGTTAAAGTAATGAGAATGTATAAAGTTGGCCATTTGAGGCTCACATGAATTGGGGCATTTGATTCCATAGCATAGTGAATTTGGAATGTATGATGATTTGGATTACTTAGATAATTCATATATGCTATGTTGGTACTTTAAAATCTGCCCAATAGGGGTTAGAGCATGTGGGAGGTCATTTAGACCCGTTTTGAACCCCATGTGGTGCTAAAATTGCCATTTGGGTGAGCTCCGTCAAAGTATGACCGGATGAGCTCTTCTTGGTATGGAACTTGGCATGCCTCTAGAGTCTATTGAGAGCTTCTTGGGAAGCTAGAGTGGGTAATATTCGGAGGTCTAGAGAATATTCGGTGAATTGTTGAAATTGGGAATTTGCAATGTTTTGGTCATGGTACTGTTCATTGAGTCCGAAAATGAAACCATGCCACTCGTAGACCAAATGATGTCCAAATGTCATGAAACTTTAGGAGCATAAAATAGATATCCACAGTGATCTATACCAACTGGAAGCACCTTAATCGGAGGTCTGTAGAGAGAGAAACGACTTACCGAAGTTCTGTATCAGCATCAGGGAAGTTTCTGACCTTCGTTACTGTTTTATCGGATTTCGAGGTCTTAGAACTCCTGAACTGACCTGGACTTATTTTTCTCCTCTATTTAACATCTGTAGCTTTCCAAATTGGTATAGATTGCTCTGATTGGATTTTTGTGGAATTAATTACGAATTTCCGAAGTTCATGACAGTAAACTGTGTCAGTAACAGGGGCAGCCGGATGTCTGTTCCCATTTCGATGTCATTGAGGGTCTAAACATGGATATTGAAGTTGGGAGTTATTTTTAGGGTGAAGTTAACATCCCAAGCTTTCCAGAGAACTATGATTTGATTGATTCCCATTTTACTGGAATTTATTGTGATTTTCCAAAGTTGGAGCCAGAATTATGAATTTTGGGCCCGTTTGAGAAATGGTGTTTTCTTGGTTTTTGGCTCCATATCCGTGGATTGTAAGATGTTTGAGACTATGTACAGGTCTTATAAATGGTGTTTGAGTAAAGAGTGTGAATGATGGGTTCACAGGACCCACGGGGCAAAGTATGACCGGTTAGACCCCGATTTTAAATAGTGAAATACCACGGTTTCGGTCATTTTCCGGGAAATCATAGGGAATCAAGCCTAGAGGAAGTTGAATTGGAGTTAAGTCAGTAAGGTGTTACAATTAACAATGCTATCCTTCGTTGAATAGTACTACATATGTTAGGAGTAGTAGTTTGTCTTTACAGTCTCTCCTTTAAATTTATACCTTAAATAATAAGGAATAGTATAGGGAGACCAAAGATCATGTGCAAATTGTAATATCCATCTTTTCTCACCTTAAACTGCATAGTTCAATCATTCTTATCATGTTTTAGAAAAGGAAGAAGCCAAAGGAAAGCAAAGAGATAAGAAAAAGCTATAAAAAAAATTAAGATAAATTCAATAAGGTAATCTCTTAATCATACTTTGGACTTTTTTATTAATTAGTCAATCTTAATTAGCATGTAAACACTTATCACTGTTAAGATAATCTATTAATTCAAATTAACAACCTTTAACAAGCCTATTTATCCTAATTACCACTTTGTGTTATCTTTACAATACCAAGAGACCCATCAATTTGTTCCATGCTACACTTTAGTTCTTTTTGGTTTTAGGTTATATGAGAGAAGAAAGTAAATGTGAGAATGAGACTTAAAGCATTTTCATTAAGTGAGGTTGACCAAGGTAATGCATCCCTTGACTTTCTCTTCCTAACTCTATTATCTCTTATTAACCTATTCTAATTGATCCAGGCATTTCCATTGTTCTTATTAAGTAGCCATAAGATATAGATAGATTGAGAGTTAAAGGGATCCATTGCATTACATGACATATAAGCAATTTTAATGCAAGGTGCCTTATGATAAGTAATTTGACAATTTAGCACTTAGATTTCACTAACACCTTACACTTAATTAAGCTTTCTCTAGTATGCTTCCATTTCCTTCCCCATTCTCACAATTCATTCTATCTTTCCTTGCATGACTGGAGTTAGAGAGAAGGAGACAAATCCTTTATAGTAGAAAGTTTGGTGAGAAGAGAGAAGAAATTTAATGCTTGCATTTGAATTTTATTAGAGGATTTAAAAAGCCTTGGATGAAAGAAGAAGTATAATAAGGGCTTTTTAAGTTTTGAGGTTGTGGATTTCCTACTATTTGGTTGAGAATTTGGGGGCTAAAGTTGAATGATTATATAGCTCAAGAAGTTAGTTTATGATTGTTATGGTAAAAATCTAACTAAAGGTATGAATTCCCTTAGATAAGTAAAAAGAAACCCTTTTAAGAAGAAGATTGAGTTGCTTGGGAAGAGGAAGCATTTGGCAAATTAATGAGGTAGTTAGTAATTTGCAACATGAGTTGAATGTTTTAATTCTTATCAATGGCAAATCCAATGTGCTTTATGATATGTTTATTACTAGCTTGAATTTAGTTATGATTACTTTTCAAATGAGTTAATGATATGAATTATATTTACTTGCTATGTATGATTGAAATTGATTTATTATTGTTTGGTATGGCATGTGTTGTTATGAGGAAAGAATGTGACTCAAGATCTTTTCCCTTCACATGGATTGTTGATTGGCCATAAACTAAAACAAGAAAGACCCTTTTACAAGTATAGGATTGCATTTGGGAAAACAAATTCAAGTTACCCATTTTGTAGGTATTGAATTGCATTTAGGAGAACCAATTCAAATCAATGAGTGATTGGTAACATAGTATGTGTTATCAAATTCAATACTAACTAAATGTTTTTAGCACTACATTTTGGTTTTTATTTTTTCTAAGCATAAGTCTGAAATTGGTTTTATGTTTTTATGAATTGTACTAACTATTAAGGTTTTTTTTGTCTGACCATGATTTGATAGTGTTTTTTTTAAATCTTTCAACTGTAAGGGCAAAGCGTCCAAATGATGGAAATCAAGCTTAGTATGGACCACAATGTGAATTATGATGTAATATATGTGTATATAGTTGCAAGCTCCTCCTTTGGCTATGTAAATATGTATGTGTGTGTGTGCATTTATACATACATATATATATATATATATATATGACCTAATGTAAGCTAGTTAGTATCATGGGTAGAATAAATATATTTTGTGATGTATATGAATTTACTAATTAGAATGGTGAATGTTATATTAGTGTTGAACAAGTTTTTGAATTGATAGTCTATGATAGTTTACATTAGTTATTTGTGGTTGCTAATTTTATGGTAAGATGTCAACATGTGTAAGATTATGTATACTAAATTTCATGGCAAAATGTTAAGTGTAGATAGGGTAATAAATTCAATAAAGTGATGGAACAGAACATGGTTATAAAACAAGACAATTTTAAATGTTATAGCATTTTGGGTGTAGTTAGAGCATCACATGAAACCTTTTTCATTTGAAATTTGGATATGTTGTAGTTGAGATCCTTAGGATGTAATTTTGATAGTTTCATGACTTTTCAAGTTGGTTCACTAGCTTAATTGTGACAAAAACAATGTAGGTATAGAATCTGAGTTGAAACTAGATAGTAATTGAAATTAGGTTAGTTCAGGGGCCAAATAAATGAATTTTTTCTTGAAATTTTACCATTATGTAGTTGTCATTTGATGCTTCAAATCTAGAAAGTTTGGATAAGAAGAACCATTAATTTCACCTTTGTGAAAATAAGGCTAGAGTTGGATATTTAGGGATAGTACTTTACACTATCCCTAGAACTATCAATTAACTACAAGTTGAAAAAGACACATGATAGTTAACTAGAAACTAAAAGTCGAACTAGTTAAGTCATTGAATAAGTTTTAGTCTACTGAAGCTAAGAATTAGTTAACTAGAAACTAATAGATTTTTTGTATAATTCCTTTTCATTCTCCCTTATTAACAATTTTATCATTAATTGGCCCTAGATTGTTAGTTAGTTAACCGTAGTTAGTACACAAATGTGCGTTTAATATGATAAGGATCATCTGCCATGAAGCATGTGAGAAAAGAAACTAGGAAGGAAAGTGACATTGTCAAAATGAAGAAAAGGAAGACAACTCCAAAGGTAGAAAAAGTCTAAACAATCAATTCCAATGACCTTTTATTAAGCAACCTATAGGAAAGACCATTAAAAAGCAAAAGAAAGTAGAAATACTATATGTAAAAAACCTAGACGTATGAAATCACTGGAAAGAGCTTCACCATAAAGCCAAGTTTAGGTAGAAAAATTCTAGGTTGGAGAAGATCCTAAAGGGTACCTATAACTAGGAAAAGATCTAACCTCAGAAGAATCTATGAGGCTAAAATTTTCCTTAAAAGAAAATATCGATGTCTTTGCATGGTTGGCATCATAAATGCCTAGGTTAGATGATGAAACCATGGTCTATAGGTTAACTGTAACAACCCAGAAAAAGAAAATAGAAAAGAAAATGAGAAAAGGAAAGGGAAAGAGAAGCTGAAAAATTTTCGAACAGCTGAGAATTTTCTACGTCTTCTCGCCATAGCGAGATATGGAATCGCCATAGCGAGAATGCCTCTTCGCCGTAGCGAATATGTTCCTAGCTATAGCGAGTGTGGCATTCCATATGGAGACCAGGGAGTTGCTCGCCGTAGCGACGCTATAGCGAAGGCAAAGGTCTGGAACAGACACGATCTCACCATAGCGACGCCATAGCGAAGGTCGAGAATAGACACGATCTCACCGTAGCGACGCCATAGCGAAGGCAGAGGTCTGGAACAGACACGAGCTCGCCGTAGCGAGGTCACTAACTCGCTATAGCGAGAGCGGTCCAGAAAAGCGAGAAAAAGAGAATTTGACTTTTAAAAGCTTCCAAATCTCTTCTTTCTTCTTCTAACCGACTCTAACTCGTCTTAGGAGAGAGAAAAGGGCGGAGGAGAGAGTGAGAAGCTGAAGAGAAGAGGAAAGCACAAGAAAGGTATGAGTTTTCATGTCTTCCTCTTAGTAAGCTGCCTTCTTTCCTTTTCCCCTCTTTCCTACGGTTCAGATGATAGAAATGGTTAGGTTTGAGTCTGGTTCAGAGGAGAGAGAGTGGGAAACCATTCTTGAGAGAGATTAGAAGTAGATAGTCTTCTCTTTCTTGCTTTTCCCCTTTCTTAAGAGTTGAGAAAAGAGAGGGATAGCTCATGGACCCTAGTGAGAGGAAAAGACCTAGAGTGAGAAGCTCAGTAGGGCCAATTAGAAGAGATCCCTAGCTTAAGAATTGAGTATAAGGTATTAATTCCATGCTTTTGTGTGGTTAGGCTCAAGAGGAACTCTCCCATCTAGAAGTTGTTGTGAAACCAACAAGGGAGGAGACCATTGACAGAGCAAGTAGTAGATAGCCAATAAAGGTAGTTCTCTCCACTTTCTCTCATGCATAATTATGTGTTTATATTGTCTTGCTTGTGTGTATGAATGATATGAGCTATGAGAAGTGTGTTAGCATGATTATATGTTATGATTGAGATGATGTTTTAAATGATTGTTTGGTTTGCTTGAGGAAATGGAAAAGCCAATAACCCTAAAGCCAAGGTGAGGATGAGCCGAAGCCCTAAGTTGGTTGAGCTATATCTCCCAAAAGTGAGGTTGACTCCCATAGAGTAAGGGTGAGTCCAAGTACCTCTAAAGTATGGGAAGGCAAATTCAAAAGCCATAAGGGAAGGGGTGAGGCCGATCCAAGTACTCGGCGAGCTCATGAATGTTATCCATGGCCATTTCACATGTTTTAAATGTTTTTCATCATGTTTTATATGCTAACATGCCATACATGCATAATGAGACTTGTGGCATGCAATATATGTATGTTTGAATGAGAGTTGAACTACTGAGATTCTCCGAATCTCACCCCCCTCTCCACCATCCAACCATGCCAGGTGGCCCAAGTGAGATAAGAGATGGGAGCAACCACCAACAAGCATGAGGCTAGGGATAGAGATGAAGAAAAGTGTAAAGCACATGGTATATGAGAATTGTACATGAGATGTAAATGATGTCTATGATGTCGCATGTACAAATGTTGTAAGACCATGTATTAATGATGAATGTATGAGAATGAGGTTTATGATGAATAAAAAGGTAGCTTTTGATATGAAATGCTCAAAGTACTATAGATTATATGGGTGCATAAGTGGGCATGGGGTAGTGAGTTTCCCCAATCTAAGTTATTAGACACTTGAGGCATGATTGATAGCTCCTATAGATGCTTTCTCATGTGCTCAAAGAGTCAAAGAAGTAGGAAACTTAAGATTGGACCCCATTAGCCACACTTTTGGCCAAGAAATGGCCTTTTGCACATGATGTCATAGAATAGCCATATGACCTCTTCTAGCTATGAGATTTGACATGTAGCTAGATTATGTTTAGAGCTTTCTGAGAAGCTAGAGTTCATGTCATTTAGAGGTCTATAGCATTTTCTATGACCATTCAAAGTTGACATCAGAAATCCGAATTTCAGAAAATCACTGTTCATTTGGTCAGTTTTGAAATCATGTCATCCGAGGGGCAGAAGTAGTCCAATGGCTACGAAATTTTACACACAGAAACTAGATGGTCACAGTGACTTGTAGGAACTGGAAGCACCTCATTTGGAGGTCTAGAGAGGAAGTTATGCAATTTCGAAGTTCTTGCCCAGAATCAGACACCCAACCAGACCCTAGGTACTGTTTCATCGGTTTCCGGGAAATTGGCTAGGTGAACTGATCTGGAGATATTTTTCTCCTCTAGCTAACATCCACATCTTTCCATAGAGATAGAGTTTATGAGCATTGGATTTTTGTGGAATTAGTTAGACATTTTCAAAGTCCATATCAGTAAACTGTGACAGCAAAGAAGCCCCCTCTGACCAGTGAACTATTTCGATGTCAAACGCAGAATGAGTGAGAGATTGAGACTTCTAAGTATTTTTAGCATGAAGTAGACGTCTCAAAATTTCTAGAATGACCCAGATCATGCAGATACGATTTTTCTGCATTTAGTTATGAATTTCCAAAGTTAGCCCAGAAAAGGAGCAAAATCTGCCCATAGCGAAAATGCATGTCTCCAATCCCTTTTTGCTTTTTATGAGTCCTAAGCATAGAGTAGGGATTGAAATAATTCTCAATAGAGGAATTGATCATGAGGAATCCGAGAGAGAGCTCAACCGGTCCATATTACTTCTAAGTGGAGCTCTACCCACACATAGTGCCATAGAGAGAGTAAGCATGAAGTAGAGGAAAGTGTCTCCCTTATGAGTTCCGCACTGCCTATATGGGCTAGAGGGCACGTTGGGTATGAGCTAGAGGTTAAGGTGTCACATTAACAATCAACCCTACCAACAAACTTGTCAGAGAAAAAGAGAACCTCTATAGAGCCAAAATGAATCGCCATCAAGCAAGAGGTGCAAAAGCTCATAAAAGCCAATTTCATTAAGAAAGTTCTCTTTCCTAAATGGCTAGCCAACCTTGTTATTGTGAAGAAGGACAATGGAAAGTGGTGGATATGTGTCAACTTCATCGATCTTAACAAAGCTTACTTAAATGACAGTTACCCACTCCCAAGCATTGATTGCCTAGTAGATAACTCCTTAAAGTATTAGTTGTTCAGCTTCATAGATGTTTACTCTAGATATAACTAGATCAAGATGGCAAAGGAGGACATAGAAAAAAAATCACCTTTATCACCAAAGATGGCACCTATTTTACAAGGTTATGCCTTTCAACCTCAAGTATTCCGTTTTTGGAGCTACCATGATAACTTAAAAAGGAATAGAAGCAAACGCATAAAAAGTTCATGTAGTCTTAGAATTACCATCTCCATGAAGCGTTAAAGATGGGTAGATCCTTATAAGATGAATCATTACCCTAAATAGATTCATCTCAAAGATGGCTAATAAATGCTTCTAATTCTTAAAAATTTTGTAAAGAACCAAAAAGTTTTAGTGGACAAAAGAATGTGAAATGGCATTTCAGTAGTTGAAGGAGTATGTAAGCTCCCTATTACTTTTATAATCCCCATCACAAGGAAACCTCATCAATGTTTACTTACCCATCACAGGGGAATGCATAACTGTGGCCTTAATACATAAACAAAGGGGACAACAACTTTCAATATACTTTCGAGCAAAATCCTATAGGTTGTGGAAAACGATTACATTGGGCTAGAAAGCCTACCATATTGCCCTAGTTCTAATTGCAAGACAACTTCATCCCATTCCCAAGCCTACTCAATCATTGTACTCATAGACCAGCCACTAAAGTAAACACTTCATGAATTAGACTTGTTTTGGAAGATTGATAAGATGTGTAACACCCGATTTTTGTTAAAACGTTCAAAAATGGAGTTAGAATTATAATGGAAATTTCATAAATTCATGTAAATTTTGGAAAAATCCACAAGAGGACTTTTTAAATAAAAAATTTGAGGTTTCTAGGGTTTTTATAGGCCCTGAAAACCATGAGGAGCTCTGGGACTGTTAAAACTCCTTGGTGTGTGTTTTTTAAAGTCAATTGACCATAACTTTGATTATTTCATTCGAGAAGGTTTTAGCTCCAAATTGAATGATTCTAAAATGCATTTTACAAGATTAGGAATCTAAATTTTATGATGAAAAAAATGATTCTCCAAAAAGAGCTAAAATGAGTCTAAAATGGAATTGCCAAAGACGAAGGATGTAAATGTAATTTTGTGAAAAAATTTCTTCTCCATTCTCTTTGAAAGTGGCATCCAAAATTCCAGCTTCTTCTAATCAACTTTCCTTCATCCAAAAACAAAGGAGAGAACTGGAGAAAGAGGCATACAAGGAGAGCTAAGAGAGAAGAGAGAAAGAAGCTAAGAAAGGTGAGAAAACTTTAAGATTTCCATGGTCTTTCTTCTCGAAACCTTTTTCTATCCTCCTTGCTTCATATTTCTATGGTTTTGGATGTTTATATAGTTATGTTTTGGCCTTGAACCAAAGGGGAAAAGTTAGATATTCAAAGAGGAGGCCAAAGCAAGGAGAAGAGCTCTTAAAATAAGCTTGATTCAAGGTAATTTCCTTCCATTTGCTTGCTTTGCTTCTTTTTGAGAGTTTTGGCCAAGAACAGAACCATGAGAGGGGGGAAGTTTTTGACTTAGAGCAAGCAAGAAACCATTGATATGGGAATTTGGAATATGCAAAAAAATTAGAAGGAAAGCTAATGGAAATTAAGATAGGAAAGTATGGAGTTCTTCAAAACCTTTCAAAAACTAATTTGATACATGAATTTCCTTGCATGTGTGAGTATTTGTTTGAGTTCCTAAAACCCCTAGAAAGCTTCCCAAGTGCTTCTTCCATCAAGAAAAAATTAAAAATCCCATAAACCCCAAATGCTCCCATTGTCTCGGCCTAGAGCTCTTGGGAAGGCTAGGGAGTGCTTTAAATTGTTCCAAATTTGGTTTGGGACTTTATATGATGGAAGAAGGTGGGAGGAAACCTTAGAAAAAATTTAAAAGTCATAGATTGGGAGATAAGACACTAGGTTCCATAATATGACCTATAGAAGCAACATGGACTTAGGCTCTTAGACTAAAGTGTATGATGACTTCAAGGAGTCTAAATGGAACCAAGAGATCTAGATATGAGAAGAAAATAGAACTAAAAACTTGATTTATGGTAGTTGGTTCATTAGGCCCTTAATGGAACTATGTTGTAATAAATGGAACAAAATGTGCTTTTAAGAGTAAATTTAATGCTTTAACTTGCTTTAAGAGTATAATCAAGTGTTATTCATAATGATTAGGCCAAGGAAATCAAACCCCATCTAGTTGTGCTTGTGGAACCGAGAAAGGGAAGGAATAAAACAAAGTTAAGCTTGGATTTCCATCAAGGTAGCTCTCTACATTATTCTTGGTTGTATATGTGTCATTGTGTGCTTGTGTGTGTATTTGCATTTTTACACATGTCACTTGATATTGTGTTATTGTATTGGTACCAATATGCTTTATTGAATGCTATTTGGTTGGGGGAAATGCTTATAAGGGTGAGGTGATACTAAAAGTCTCTTAATGTGGTGAGGAGATGCCAAAAGTCTCAAGGCATAGGTGAGACAAGGCTAAAAGTCTCATGGATGGGTGAGGCCAAGTTAAAAGTCCTTAGGCCAAGGGTGAGGCAAATCCAAAAGTCCTAAAAATAGGGCGAGGCTAAACCAAAAGTTCCAAGAGCTTATTCTTGACTTTAATGTGATTTTGTGGCATGAAAATGTGGATTTGAATACTTTATAGTTATGTTAGATTGCATACTTGTGCTCTTTGACATATTATATGACTTAAATGTGTGCTTGAATGGGTATATGAGCTATTGAGATTCCATGAATCTCACTCTCTTCCCTCTCCCATCTCACCATCTCTAAGTGGTGTCCAAGAAGTTAAAGATAAAAGCAAAGGAGCTTAAAAGGCCATTCCTTGATACTTTTATATGATTATGTATAGTTTTGATATATAAGAGTGTCAAAGTTCTTATGTATATATTATTTTTGAGTTGTAACCATTTGAGAAAATGTAAAATCATGTATAGGTGATGTAAGAACCATACTTGACACCAAATCAATGTAAATGTGAGTTTTAAGTACTTGATGGGTTACTTGTAATTATGTATTTTCACTTGTAGCATAGTGAGTTTAAGATGTATGATGGTTTGGACCAATTGAGCAGTTCTTATATGTATTTATGCTTTCAAACTTGCCCAAGGAGTGCTAGAACATGTAGGAAGCCATATGGACCACTTTTGACCCATTTATAGTTTTAAAATGACCATATTCCAAAGTTATATCAAGATTTGACCAAATGATCTCTTCTTCATTTGAAACTTGGTGTGCATATAGGTCTTATTTAGAAATTTTTGGAAAGCTAAAATGCACATTATTTAGAGTTATGTAAAATTTTTGGCAAATTTTCAAAGCTGACTAAAATTCCATAATTTGATAGTAGCATTGTTCACATGGTCTAAAATTTGCCTCTATCATTTGTGAGTCAAATGATGTCTAATGACTATGAAATTTTACAGGCACAAATTAGATACTCACAATGACCTATAACAACTAGAAATACCTCAATTGAATGTTTGTAGAGGGAGATATAAATTTCTAAAGTTTTAGATTAGTGACAATAGTGCAGACCAACCTTGGTTACTATTATATTGATTTTCAAGACCTAAATGCATCTGAACTAGTCTGAACTTATTTTTTCCCTCTAGTTAACATTTGTAACTTTCTAAATTAGCATAGTTTACTAGGATTGGATTTTTATGGATTTAGTTATGAATTTTTGAAATTTATATCAATAAGTTATATCAAAAATGTCTGATAGTCTGACCTTTGTCATTTTCCGTTGTCAAACGTGATCCATACGAGGTTTTAGTGGCTTGGAATTATTTTTACTATAAATTTAACATCCATAGTTTTCCAAAAAACTATCATGTGCTTGATTTCACTTTTTCTAAAATTAGTTATGATTTTTCAAAATTGCTAGCAAAAAATTGCCACTGGAGCTCGAGAATAAAAGTGAGATTTTCTGGTTTTTGGGTTCCAATCCATGAGAAATGGTTCTTGATCCATGTTGTAAGCCTCCAATTAAGTTTTTTTATGATATGTTTAAGTATGCCATGGATGGAAATAAATTGAGGAAGGTTTAAATAGGTCATATGGGCAAGATGCAATGAATTTGTCCTTTGGAAGTGATTAATTCTCTCACCAAAGGCATGGAAGTCCTTGTTGGGGAATGTTTTATGCCCTATGTGATAATGTTTCTAGTTAAACACATATAATAGAGTTGATTTGGCATTAAAGCAAGGAAATTTTAAGGTTGGAACCACATCTTGTAGATAAGATCCAAGATCCTGTCAACAAGATCTTGCATTTTACATTGAAAAATTTGAGACTTTGTTGACAAGGTTTTCGGCCAAAGGACAAGATTTTCGCTTTAGTATATAAAGGCTTATAAAGTGTGATGGTTTGACATTGTGTAGTAGAATTGTTCAAATTTGATATCACATATCAACCTTGCGATCATCAAAGGACAAATCATAGTTACTTAGATGCACTATAAGACAAATAGGGCTCTTCTAGAAAAATAGAAAGCAAGCCTTACAAAAGGTATCCACAATTATGGATAATTTATTTTCCCTTAATTACATATTGCAGCCTTAGGAGAAGTGAGGTGATCAAATGAAAAAATAAAAAGATATGTAGTCACCAGACATATTTATATACAGTCACCAATCATATTTATATTCACAAGATCAAGATTTTATATGAAGACTCGAGTCCTGTGGATCACACCATCTCTCAATGGTTTGACAATTTTAGGAGAAAAAGGTTTATGTAACCTCATCACCTCTCCACCGCCTAATAACCTTAGGAGAAAATGGTCTTTGTGACCTCAAGAACAAAGGGGTCCATGTGACCCGATCTTTCCATAATTTAGTGATCTTAGGAGAAAAAAAAGGTCTATGCAACTACATTATAAATTACAATGTTAAAAGGATAAGAAAAAACAAGCCAATTGGAAGTATAATAATTAAAGGTATAAAGTTCCCAATTATATTTATAAAATTGTATAATTTGCAAGATAAAAAAGTAGAACACTTTAACACTTAGGCCCTTGCCACCTTATCTCTCTATTGTCTACACAACCTCTAGAGCAAATAAGTCCATATGGCCACTTAGCCTACATGACCTTAGGAGCAAATAGGTCCAGCAACCACTTAGCCTTGTAGCCACCTTCCTTAATGGTTAACACAACCTAGGGAACAAACTAGTTTAGACAACCACAGTATATATGACCTCAAAAATGGGTGACCTACTCACCTCGAGGAGCAAAAAAACTTAATTTATTTCTTGGTAACAGGGGAGCATGCTCCACTTACTTCAATTAATGGAGGACACTCTACTAAATGGATCAATGTAACACTTTCAACACACCAACCAAGTCAATGTTAGAAGGTGAAATAGAATTTGACCTATAAAAAAAATAACAAGGTAACACCTAAATCCATTATAATGGTAATGTTACCATACACTCTCATAATATATCAAGGCAATACTTGGATCATCATTTTATTTATTATCTCATTATGTGATTAAAAAAAAAAGCAAAAAGATCTTGTCAAGATACGTTATTGCGATAAGGGGCCTAATTGCCTAAAGAGGTCTTAACCTCACCTAAGAAGGATGCTAACCCCATAGGGTCACTCTTATGGTTCTTCCTCCACAAGTCTTAGGAACACATGTACCATAAAACCTTTCCTAGAGGTCAACAAGAGTTTGCCGATATCTTCAAAGCCAAATGGACAAATTAAAGGTTCCTCTAAAATGAGTTGCGAAGATAGCCTCTCTATTGCAGCAAATCATGGAATGACCAATTCCCAATAGACTGGATGAGGAGAGAACAAGATAAACATATAAAAGGATTATGACCTTAGACCCCACAAAAAAAAAGGCAAAATAAAACAAAACAAAACAATAAGGCCTCATTTGGTTTGTTGCAAGGGCAGGGGAATCTTTTTCCAAATTGCATGCAATGCCTATTATGATTATTACTCAACAATATCTGTCCTTTTTTAATTATTTTTTCAAAAATAAGGGCAAAAAAGTCATCTCTTATCCCATCTATTTACTTTTTATATTTTATTTTCTTCTACATCATCCAACCAAATGGGTTAAGTCCCAAGGCACAAACCTTAAGAGCATCATAGAAAAAAAGAGAGATCTATATAACTTTGTGTAAAAGATCTCAATTCTCCTGTAAGAAAGATGCTCACATAAAGAAGGAAAATCAAACACTTTTTCCTTCTTTAAAAAGGTCTTATAGGTGCTTTATAAAGTCATAAGAAATCCTACATGCTCACCTCATAAAGCTACAAGAAATCTTATCAAAAGGAGAAAGAAGAAAAAGCTTTGGCTATAAGAAATTATACAAGATTTATAGCAACAACATACATTAACCTCTACCAGAGTTAGATCTACAGTAGCATAACCAAGATTTTAACATGTTAGCCATACATTAAAAAGATATTTAACCTACACCTTGTCTTTCTCTTCTTCCTGTTACCTAATAGGAGCTCATTGATCCAAAAGCTCTCTTGTAATGGGCATGAACCCACCTATGCAATGGCAGATAAGGCATCTATGCATATGGAAATAACTTCCAACAAACTTGAGGTTTTATTTTTAAATGCTCTTGCATCTTCCTTAGATCACGAAAGGTGAGAGCTCCTTTAAAAAAAGACATGTACAATAAAAAAAGTTGTCTTACTACTTTATAAAGACAAAAAGAATAAGGCTAAAAGGTCAATAAGCACCGTATTCAATATAAGCATCTAGATGACAAACTAGATTTCAAAGGAGAACCAATAGCCTCTTGTAAAGACAATTGTACAAAGACAACCAAAAGGTTCAATATGCAAATGTGTGTCTTCCCATGCAGCATAGTTATAAAAGACGTAAAAAAAATTTAAACAATTTTTGAGTAGACACCCATTATGAAGAGATACCCCTTAAAGGGTACAACAAGGCCTAATAATTAGATTGTACCACCTTAAGGCAACATTTAACTACAAAAATGTGACCTTATGGATCTTTTCCCTAGATATTAAATAAATAGGAAATCCCTATGGTCCATGCCTCTATAGCATCCAGCGCTTCAAGTAGTGTTGAAGAGTGGGATCCACTTTGGGTAACATTGGCAAAAGATTAACCTTGGATAACTAGGAGGAGAACAAGAGAGAGAGAGAGAGAGAGAGAGAGAGGGAGAAGGAGAGAGGAGTCCACAAATTTTAGTTTGCAAATCTCAAAATGCTTCCTTAAATCCACTTAACTTATATTCTTGCTAGCGGATTTGAGACAAGTGTTATAGATAGCTTGCAAACCTTAAGTTTTCAAAGGCCTAAAGACAACCCAATTTGCATTATAAGGCTTAAAAACTTGGTTGCAAAACTTCAAATTTTGTCCAACCACATATAATGTACTAAAATAATATGTTGATCTTAATAGTACTCTATCAAGAACAACTTGCTTTAAATAAGACAACTTAGACAAAAGAATGCCAACTTAATCGAAATTATGATTATCTAAACTTTTTCTCTTAATACAAATAAAGCCTTCCATCATATTTCACAATATTTGGCCTTTAATAGTTAATACTTTATTCGTATCACCTAACACTTTGATTTTGAAGTACTTATTTCTTTGACTAATATAACTCCCATCTGTTTTAAAAATCTCCCTCCTTTTTGAGTCATCTATTCTTCTTGTTCCCATTTAACACCCAAACAACATTTGTAAATAAGCATCTTTTTAAAGTACTTGCATTTTTATAAAAAATTTATAGAGAAGGTAAAAAGGATAATAAAAAGAAATATGACAATTACACAATCTAAAAAGCAAAATTCTATAACAGTAATAAAGTTTGGAACCACAGTAACCCAAAATGAAGATTTGCATTGCCATTGATGTTGATGGTTTCTACAAGTATATCAAGTTAACTAACCTGACTAAACAAAAACAACTACAAAAATGAGAACAAATATTCTGTAAAAGAGCAGTCCGCACAACAGAAAGAAACCATGACTTATTAGTAGTGGGGATTTGCATAACGTTAAAGAACATCCATATAATACACTATACAGAGTCATGCTAGCAACTCATTCCGATAACTAAATTCTATGATAGGCCTCCATTCATATAAATATCCAGCGGAGAATCCACACAGCTTTTGTGAGGCTCAAGGTTCCCATGATTCCTCTTGAGCATTGCAACATCTCTTTGCACAACAACGGTGATTTCAAGTTTTGGTTCCTTGGTCCATTCCACATCCAAAGCGGTCCAAGAACTTTGGCAAGAAATTCTTGAATAGACTTAGTCTAAAAATAAATTGGTAAATCAAACTAATCATAAATAGACAAGTAAGCAAATTAGAAGTGAATTTCACAGCAAAGTATATTAACATGCTTACATGCTTATAGATGATTGATTTGACTATCAAATTTTTGGGATCTACTAAGAATTTCTCACATTTGACGCTCAGTCAGAACCCAACAGCAGCCAGATGAGGAAATCAGAATATGATCTCTTTAATCAATTAACACAGCCTAGCTCGACCGGGATTAAGAAGCGATTCTGACATAGTCCAACCCTGCAAGAAAATGGATTACATGTAATTTGGCAATTGCATTAATTTAATATCCACTAACAGATGAAGCCCTCAATAGTGACCATGGGAATGGATCTAAGTATGCATACCATAAATAATTCTAAAATGAAGTGGTGGCTGAACCTCCTACATAAGGAACCAACCACATACCGATGTGACAAGATTCAAAAGGTTATAGAAGTCAATCGAGATGTAATTTATGTTATAAACACCTTCATTGCAACTACAGGAAAGGCCGTCTCCACTGAAGACAGGCATACCCAAGTTATTTACTTCACCCCTCCACTCCAAAATAATAAATCAATAAATATATAAATAAAAATAAATAAATCCTATCATACCATGGGAATTACCTATATCAATGCTCAAGGTATAGTAAAGCATCCCAAGGCATAATAAAACAAGCCAGGGGCTAGAAGTTCAAGCTAAATTTTTAATAGAGAAAAACTAGAGACCTCCAATTGGTACAATTGGTACTTCACCCTCCAAATCCCCTCTCCCAACAATGAAAAAAGAAAAAGCATCTCTTACTAATCAGATTAATCAAACAAAAAAGTGTCAGCCACAAAACCAATTCAAGCCCTCAATGGCAGCCAATAAATTTCAAAGCCAGAAAATTAAAAGACAAGCTCCTAAGCTTTTGAGGCAGCAAACATGATATGATGCCTAGAAATGGATAGATAAATTGGCTCCACTTGCCTGCTCCTTGGCTTTATTCTTGAATTGCCCATAAGAATTTGACACGATCTTGCATGACTCAGCAATACAAGCCTCTAGGTCAGCAATGTTGAGCATCTCATTTGAGTTTAGATCCTTTGTCTGCTTCCAAGAAGAAATCTTACTTGAATTTGACGAATTAATGAAATGTAAAAGCACATGAGCCTGCAGAATGAGGTGATTTAAATTCAAGTCCTTTTCAGGGAGAAAAAACTCCCTAGCTAATCTGACAAATATGCTAGATAGTAATATATCTCACATGGAATGCTGCTTTTAGAATGTCATCTGACTTTGCTTCATCCTTAAGTAGTGCATACACCTTACTCTTTGAGGGGTTATATGTCACAACATACCTGTCTTCCTGTTACCAATCAAAAGAAATTATGAATGCATCATAATCACCAAGTCAATAAAGAGATATATGTAACAGAAGGCTCAAAACTTGTATCAACTCAGAACGGACATACCTCAAACAGAGGCTTTATAGTAACATATGCACTAGGATCTTGGAATGCATCCTTGAATCTACATCCTGCTAATTTAAAAAAAAAACAAAACAAAACAAAACAAAAAGAGAAATACTTGTTTTAGCTTTTCATAGCAAAATGGACTGTAATTAGCAAGTATCAATCTTCCAGTCCATTCATGTACCTAGGACAACAGGCCTCTCTTTCCATGGAAAACTGAATACGGTCTCATTCATATTACCCTCTTGCAAAGTGGGTACTTGTCCTGAAACGTAATGGCTCAATTAAAATATGGATAAAGCATATGATACTATAATGTATCTGAGAAAACTGATACTTTTTTTTTTTGGGGGGGGGGGGGGGGGTTTGAGATGGTCATGCATCGAAGTTGGTCTAATGATACCTGTCCTGAGGAAGGACTCTACTGCCACACTAAATCTAGCCCTGTTCAGTGTGTGCAAAACCACAGATTTTACCTATTAATGCAATAAGCATAAGAGACAGAGCTACCAGATTGGAAGCACAAAAAGAAAAGCAATAATCATCTTTAGAAAAATCAAACCTCTCTATAAGAGCTTAGGACATATCCACAAGAAAGGAGGGCAAAGGTGGGTACTAGAGATGGATTTTTTTTTGTCATCAATATGCTGATTCCAGTTCCTAACTGTAAATTCAAAAGAAAAAAGAAAAAGAGATTCATTATTTAATTTTATCAGCAGAAGCGGAGAATTCAGATATAAAGTTACGTAAGATAAGAATCCAAAAGTCTTTTAAATATCCAGATGTGTTAGTGACATAAGAAGCACTAGCATAAAATAGAGCAAAACCTTAAAGCTAAAATCGTCTCAGTATTATCTTTTGATTATGATATTAGGGATGTTTGTAATATTTCATAAGCTTTGTTTACATCATGAATTATAGATCGGGTAAGCTGCTACTTCAGGTAAGTTTATATTTTTGATCCCAGGGTCAAATTAATAATTTTTGCAGTCCCTTATTATGGGCTCTAGATCTGTAGTCAGGATTGAGATTTATGTTATTACTTACTAGGTCTTGTCATCATATGCACTTTTTTCTGTATGAGTGTACAAGGAATAGAAAGTCCTAATATTCCTAATTCTTGTAGGATTCATATTAAGCCTATTTAAATGGATGCAATGCTTTCTTTTAAGAAGAATGATTAGTTTTATGACCTTAGCAAATTAATCTCTCATGCAATTAAACCACAGGTGTAAGCCTGAAGTCTAAGAACCCTAGGTGTGAAACCTAAATTAATTTTATTAAGACCCAACTGCAAGGTATGGGACTTGGGTCCCACATCGGAAGTATGAGATTTTGATGTGGGGTTTATAGGGACCTTTTCCAAAGGTCCTATCAATTGGTATCAATGCTTTCTACCATGCAACAATTGCAATCGCGTGGCATAGGTTGTGATTCTGGCAGTGTTAGCCTAAGGCTAGTATGGGACTTCAGTTTTACATCAGAAGCACAAGATTCTGATGGGGTTTATAGGGATCTTGGGCTTTCTAACCTCATGAGCTAGTTTTTGGCATGTAGTTCTTCCAAAGTTTCGTATCAAATATCTTCTTTGTCTTATTAATTTCTACCGTTTTTCAATCTTCTAACCAGTCCATAGCTGCTCCCTTTAGCAGGTACCATTAAAAATCCCTTCTTTCAAACTTTATCATTTATTTCTTGAATTTGTCCAATAACTCATCAACCTCAATTCCAGCTATCACTGGCGCTGTTCACATCCCCAAATCATCACCAATTTGACTCTTACGATCCCTGTTACTGCTTCCAAGTTGCTCTAGCCTTAAAAATACCTTTGATCCATCCTTTTTCTACAATTAAACTGCCAAAAAAATCTAATTTTAGCCTAAAAAACCCCAATATCCCAGCTGCCCTAAGTCAATTAGTCAGCAACAATCAGCCAAAATTCAGACCAATATCCTTATTCCTCATTTGTTTCTCTAATATGCCATCACAGTAATAAACTACTTTAAAAGTCTGAGTTCACAGAATACTTTATGTGCATGCACACACACACACAGACATACATGAAAACATGGATTCTGGAGTTGCCTAGTTTAAATCACCAGTAGCATAAGAAGAATTCAGAGTGAACAAGATTTTCCAATTAAAAAAAAAAAATATGAAGTACTACCAGAACATATATTTACCAAATGTTTCAAAATTCTCAATAAATATCACTGACAGTAAGTTACTTCTATCCATACAACAAGCTGATTTGCCCCACCTGCTGGGAGGTGGGGAAAACTAGTATATTCTTCACACTAAGAGAAACCAGGCATTGTCCATACTATGGTAGTGCTGTAGCAGCTTTAATTTTATCTTCTTTTCGATCATGTTATGCAGATGGCCAAAACTAGAAAATTTAAGACTCAGAACTAAAAATTTACTATTAATTAGGGTGTCACTCCTAACAAAGGTTAGCATTCATTTAGTTCAGTATCTGTTAACTCTCAGTTTGCTTAACCAGAAGGCCACAAATTTCATTCTAGGGATTTTACCCTACATGAGAAGCTTGCACATCATTTGCTCTATAAGTAAACACAATCTTCCCAAAAAAGGGGTACAGTTACTTGCTATACCCTAAATTGCAAATAGAATTTAGAAGGAACAAATTGTTCTTACATATGGACGCCTAGTAAAGCCATGTTAAGCTTAACTGATCTATGGGTAGACAAGCATGCTTTGCAACAAATTCTCAACTTAACCATATAAATGTACAAGTCAAGGTCAGAACTCTACACACAGAACAAATAGTAAATAAGGAAGAGTTATCATAGACAGAAAGAGAACTGTTACAGATTATAATAAAAATATTCATAAGCTTTCACCTAAACGTTTAAGCTTGAGTCAAAGTGGTATTTGACATAGTATCAGAGCATCTATGACCAAGTGGTCAAGTGTTCAATCCTTGGCCCCCATCCCTTAATTAAAATTAAGTTTCAGCAATATGGTGGACCTGGGTTTTGTCCACACTTCAAGACCTAAGGGCTCTTGTGTGAGGGGGCATGTTAAGGAATTATTTTAAAAATAGCTTAAATTTTTGAGTTGAAGTGGTCATTGACAAGGGCAAATCTTTCTTTTACTTATTTTTAAAAACAACCAACAAAGTTAACCGGGTTTGCTAGTGAAGCTGTTGATAGTGTTAGTCTTAGAGATGAAAAGAAGTGCAAAATTGGTGAAAAGAAGTGCCAAGTTTCCAAAATTATGCCAATAATTAATTTAATCTGGTAAGGCAACCTAATGTCCTCCATATAACACTAATTAATAGAGAAGCTCTTAAACATACCAGGTCTGCAATATTGCCAACACATTCTCCTTTAGCAGTGACATCACCTATATTTTCTCCTTTAGCAAAGGCTTTATAAATAGGTGTCCGTGTTGACGTTGATGTTACAGCAGCAACATTCTAAGAGCAAAAATTAACAAATGAGCTTGCAAAACTGGCATAGTAGTAAATCCTAATCACTCACCATAAGAAAGTCATCAAACCTTTACTACATTAGCAGCACATGCCAAAGGAAGAAATAGATGCGGCACTGTTGCAGTTGCCAATTCCACTCCCGCACCTAACTCCATCAGAAGATCACCTGCAAACCGCAGCTGTAACACAATAACTTTCAGAGAGCAGATTGCAGGATATATTATCAAATTGATCCAAAGCAAGTGATTTACTACCTGTTTTAGATCATAATCAAATTTCTTTCCTTGCCGAGCAAAAATCATCTTTCCAACGCGACCGGCACCATCCTACAAATATGACTAAAATAATTAACTTCATTTGAATGTTAACAATTGTATAGCAAAAGAGTCCATTTTTTGCAAACTTAAAACGTAAAGCACATTATAAGAAAGCATCTTCAGGGCTGGGTATGCAAATAGACAGATGGTAAGGCTATCTAGAAGAATATTAAGAAATTTCCCGTGAATAATTTGGGTATTTCATTGAATGATAATTCGATATGGTACAAGAAACAGAGCAAGCTTATATATGGGTGAGGTTCTGCCCAGAGCTAACAACAGAGAACAGAACCGAAAAGGAAATACAAATTACACTAAATGACTGAATAAATGGATGAAAAGAAATGAAAATAAAAGCCTATGATAAATTGAAAACAGTTGACTCCCAAAAAGGAAAAAAGATATTGGGAAGATATTTGGCATTAACCAAGAGCTCCGACGTGAACCTTTGGAAATACCAACACTTTCTACCAAGCTGGAGAGTAGATGTTAATTGACTCCAACTTGTACCCAAGTTCTTCAATCCTTATTCTAGATAAAGCTTTTGTTAGCACATCAACAACTTGAATTTTGGTTGAAGTATAAGATAGTTCTAGGATTCCGAAGTCTGCCTTTTCTTTAATGAAATGATAGTTGATCATCACATGTTTAATTATCATGTTGGACTAGATTTTTTGCAATATTGATAATAATAGCTGCCATATTGTCACTTAAAACTTTCATAGGACTTTAACATTCAATTTTTTATTCAATGAGAAGGCATTTAAGCCACAAGCCTTTGCAAATGCCTTGTGCCAAGGCACAATATTCAACTTCAACACTACTGCGAGCAACTATAGATTGCATGTTGCTTCTCCAAGTTACCAAGTTTCCCTAGACATAAGTAGGGTACCCATTGGTTGGTCTCCAGTCCATAATGGACCTAGCCCAATTTGCATCACAATACACTTCCATTGTATGACTAGTGTTTCTTTGGAAGAAGAGACCTTTTCCTAGGGCCAACTTTAGATATCTCAAGATTCTACAGGCAACATCAAGATGAACTTCACATGGCTTGTTCATAACTTGACTGATAACATGAATGAGAAAACATATGTTGGGCCTTGTGTGAGATAGGTAAATGAATTTTCCTACTGGTCTTTGAAAGCTCTCAATATCCATTGGGGGGCTTTCTTAAGCAACTTTGAGCTTGTAATCCACCTCCATAAGGGTGTTGACAAGTTTGCATCCTAAAATTATAGTTTCAAAAAGTAAATCAAGAACATATTTCCATTGACATAAGAGGATGCCCCTATTTCATCTTGCCACTTCTATACCTAAGAAGTATCTTAAGAGCTTGAGATCTCTAGTCTCAAATCCCTTAGCCAAAGTAATGTAGAACAAGTAGTAATAGAGAAGAGAGAGGAGAAGGAGGGGGATAAAAAATAAAGGGGGAAATATAGAGAGAAATACAAGGGAAGGAGAAGAGGGAAGGGAGAGATGCAATTGATAATTCCAAATGACTTCATTAATGATTAATAAAAAAAAACTGCTTAACCCAACTACTAAGAGCTTTACATAGAGTTCAAAAAATAACTCTTAATAATTTAAAATAAAGATAATATTAAATTCTAATACTAATAAAAGATAATTAAAATATCAAATCCTAACAAAAAATAATAATAATTAAAGCTTAATAAAAATAATTAAGTATAACTAATAAAATAAAGTAACTAATAAAACACAATAATTTAAATATTAATTCATAATCCTAATCTTAATCCTAGTAAAATATTATTTCTGATATTTATCATTAGTCCATATTTATGAATAATTAATAATAGCTTTCTTATTCTTTTCCCATTCTCCATTATTGTAGAACAAGTACTAAAAAGAGGAGAGAAAGCAAGAGAAGAGAGATATAAAATAAAAGGGGAAATGTATAGAGAAATAAAATTGAAGGAGAAGAAGGAGGGAGAGAGACAGTTGAGAAATCTAGATAATTTTATTAATAATCAATCAAAAAACTATTTAACCCTAATTACTTAGGACTTTATATAAAGTTTAAGAGATAACACTTAATAATTTAAAATAAAGATAATATTAAATTCTAATCTTAATAAAAGATAATTAAAATATCAAATCCTAACAAAAAGATAAATTACTAAAGCCTAACAAAAAAAAAACTAAGAATAACTAATCAAACAAAGTAACTGATAGAACAAAGTAACTTAAATATTAGTTCCTAATCCTAATCCTAATAAAATATTATTTCTTATATTTATTTTTAGTCTATAATTTACAAATAATTAATAATAGCTTTTCTATTCTTTTCCCATTTTCCATTATTCTCCTCTGGTTAAAGAAAACTTGACCTCACGTTTTGAAGTGAAGAAGCATTCAAATAATCCATCTTGAAACCTTAAGTAGGACAAATACCACTACTTTAAGATATAGTAGCTAAAAAAACTTCAAATTCACCAATACAACTAGAATGACAAACTTGATCGGGTGAAACAGTTGAATTAGTTGAATTTGAATATAACATTCTACAACTTATGATTGAACCTCAGAATTAATTTCTTCACATCCCAAATTTACTTCCAATTGTTCTTCAAATCAATATGATGTAACCATCATCATCAATGTCTGATAGGCAATCGAAAAGTTCCACAATAATAACATCAAACTTAATTGAGATAGTTTCCTTTAATACTTTAGGCTCTTGAAGACATTCTTCTTCTGCCTTTAGTTTTTCTAAATTTTTTGTATATAAAGTTGATTGATGGCACTCTTAAATTCTACAAAACGATGGTCCACATTTTTTAGGAAGTTGTCCATACTATTTTGGCTAGTTTAAATAATTTGTTCCATCGTAGATTCTAACACAGCAATTTAGAAAGCCAAAATAAGTTGTATTACCCTCATAATACTCTCAAATAATGAATTTTTCAATTTGAGGTTGAAAGGGGGTTGAAAAAAAAATGGCTGAAAAAAAAGAAGAAAAATGAAACTTTCAGCGTCAGGTGCATACAAAGCATGAGGCACTTGAGGGCCATGCACAGAAGGCTTCTCTTGCGTGTGCAATGGCCGCTAGTGACAAGCTTCGGTGATCTAGTTGGTTTCCTCCTTCTGGTTCTAATGGTGTGGTGGGTTGCTTGTTCTGGTGGTCAGGGGTGTGAGATTTGGAGTAGGACAATAGGGGGTTAGATTTTCGATAGAGTTTCCAACAATTTTTGGGTGGTTGAAAGAGAATTGGTTTGGAATTGCAACCTTGCTCTGATACCAAACTTGATGTGGAACAAGTGGAAAAGAAAAGGAGCAAAAAAAAAAACAAAAGAGGAGAAGGAAGGACATATAGAATAAAAGGGGAAATGTAGAGAAAAATAAAAGAGAAGGAGAAAAAGGGAGGGAAATAGGTAGCTGACAAATCTAGATAATTCTATTAATAATCAATCAGAAAACTATTTAACTCTAATTATTAAGGGTTTTACATAGAGCCCAAGAAATAACTCTGAATAATTTAAAATAAAGATAATATTAAATTCTAATCCTAACAAAAGATAATTATTAAAATCTAACAAAAAAACTAAGAATAACTAATTAAACAAAGTAACTAATAAAACAAAATAATTTAAATATTAGCTCCTAATCCTAATTCTAATAAAATATTATTTTTATATTTATTTTTAGCTCATGAGCTACAAATAACTAATAATAGCTTTCCTATTCTTTTTTCATTCTTTATTATTCTCCCATGGTTGGAGAAAACTTGACCTTGAGTTTTGAAGTAAAGAAATATTAAAATTATCCATTTTGAAACCTTAAGTAGAATGAACACCATTACTCTAAGATATGATAGCCAAAACAGTTTCGGATTCACCAATAACTTGATCAAGTGAAGCAACTGAACTGACTAAATTTGAATATAATATTTCACAACTTGTGGTTGAACTTTAGACTATTATTCAAAAGTGATTTCTTCACATTCCAAATTTACTTCCAACTGTTCTTTAGACCTTATGATGTAACCATCATCATCAACGTCTAATAGGCAATCAAGGTGTTCCACAATAATAACATCAAACTCAGTTAAGATAGTTTCCTTTAATGCTTTTAGCTCTTAAAAAACATTTTTCTTCCGCCTTTAATTCTTCTAAGTTTTTTCCAATAATTTATATACATAGTTGACTAAAGGCACTCTTAAATTCTTCAAAACAATGATCCACTTTTTTTTTTTGAAGTTTAGATTAGTTTGGATAGTTTGGTTATTTTGTTCTTCCATCGTAGACCTTAACATAGCAATTTAGAAAGTTGAAATTAGTGGTATTACCCCCCATAATACTCTCAAATAATGAATTTTGCAATTTAAGGTTGAAAGGGATAAAAAAAGCCTAGAAAAACAAAAGCCTTCAATGTTTGGTATGTATAGCGTGTGAGGCCCATGCACATAGGGCTTCACCTACGCGTGTGGTAGCCATTAATGACAAGCTTTGGTGATTTCGGTGATTTCCTCCTTCTAGTTCTAATGGTGTCGTGGGCTACTTGTTCTAGTGGTTGGGGGTGCAAGATTTGGAGTAGGACAATGGTGGGTTTAGATTTTCAGCAAAGTTTCCAACTATTTTTCGATGGTTGAAAGGTAGGAGGGCAAATGGTTTGGAATTGCAATCTTTCTCTGACATCAAAATTGATGTAGAACAAGTAAAAAGAAAGAGAGAGAGAGAGAGAGAGAGGAGGGAGATATAGAATAAATGGGGACATATAGAGAGAAATAAAAGAGAAGAAGAAGAAGAAGAAGGGAGGAAGAGAGGCAACTGACAAAATCCAGATAATTCCATTGATAATCAATCAGAAAATTATTTAACCCTAATTACTAAGGCTTTATATAGAGCTCAAGAAATAACTCTTTATAATTTAAAATAAAGATGATATTAAATTCTAATCCAAACAAAAAATAATTAAAATATCAAATTCTAACGCAAAGATAATTATTGAAGCTTAACCAAAAAAAAACTAATGATAACTAATAAAACAAAGTAATTTAAATATTAGTTTCTAATCCTCATCTTAATAAAATATTATTTTGTATATTTATCTTTAATCCATAATTTACAAATAATTAATAATAGTTTTGCTATTATTTTCCCATTCTCCATTACAAAGCCTTCTTTAGGTTAGTTATTGCTTTAGTATAGCTCCCGATAATGATTATGTTATCAACATACACAATGAGAATAGCAATGCCTCCCTAAAGGGAGACTCTTGCAAAAATTGTGTGATTGGCTGGCCTTGAAAGTATCCTTGCATCTTCATTGTCTTAGCGAATCTCTTGAGTTAGGCTTAGAGATTGTTTGAGCTCATGGAGAGAAATTTATAAAGCTTGCAAACTTTTCCACCACTTTCAGCTTCAAAACCAAGGGACACAGACATATAAACTTCTTCTTCTAAGTCCCTGTTGAAAAAGGCATTTTTTATGTCTAATTGGTGAAGAGGCCAGTCCAGTTTGGTAGCCAGAGAAAGAACTTTGATGGAGTAACGTTTGGCCACTGAAGAAAATCTCTTAATAATTTATTCCTTGAGTCTAAGTGAATCTTTGAGCAACAAGTCTCGTCTTGTGACTGATTGTACTTGATGGTGAATATCCACTTACACCCAATAGGGCATTTTTCATGAGGAAAATTGGTAAGCTCCCATGTGTTTTTCTTCTTGAGAGCATTTATTTCCTCTTTAACAGCTTTCCTCCATTCATTATGTCCTAAGGCTTTGTAAATATCTTGCGAAGTTTTCTCATTAGAAATATTAGTAGCAAAAGTTTTGTAAGTAGTAGATAATTTTTCATGAGACATATTTCAGAATTGGGTGTTGAATGCAAGATCTAGTACCATTCCTTAAGGAAATGGGCCAATCTAAATCTACATTTTCATCTATTCTTGGACTTGGACAAGAGATTTCTTGTTGCTGCTCAAGAGTTGGTGAGGTATTTGTTATCTCATAAGCCCTTGTCTTTCTTAAGAAAGCTTGGGGTAGATGTAATTTTCTCACAGCTAATAACCAAGGACAGGGATGTCTTTAGGTTGTTGTTCATTATTAATGTTCAGCATACAAGCAACACAGATTTTAGGTTCAAGGACAACGTTGCTCTGGGGTTTAGGGACAGTGATAGGTAAGGACGGACCTAGAAAAATATGTTGCAGGCTAAGGGGAAAGCATTTTTGTCAAATATCTAAAAGTTGTTCTAAAAAATATTTTGACGACTCAGTTCCTTTTATATTACTGTTGCAATTATTAAAAAACACTAAATAATCTAGGTTTTATTTTAATATTAAAATGCTACCTAAGAGTTATTTCAAAAACTAGTAAATCTAGGAATGTACATTTGAGTTTTTTATTATCATTTTTTTAACAGTTGATGTTCACATTTGTTTGCCTTGAGTATGCTTTGGAGTTTTCTTATAAAAGAGTATGAGAAAGCAAATATGGTGTTAGAGATTTTAGAATTATATTATAAAATTATACCTCTACTCCTCCTCCAACATGCAAATACTCATTGCTTCTATACATCATCTTTCTCCCTCTTTTCAATTTTCTGTACTAAGTATACAAGTTCTTTTTGCATATTCTTCTTCCCCTTCTTGGCCTAAGGCCATATGATTCCCATGGTTGACATAACCAAATTATTTGCTTCATGAGGAATCAAAGCCACCATAATCACCACCCCTCTCAATGCTTGTGCTATTTCCAAAGCACTTGGAAAACCCAAAACCCATCCTACCAAGCCCATTCGTATCCAAACCATCAGCCTCCCTTGCATAGAAGCCGGTTTACTTAAAGGCTATGAGAATGTTTACACAATGCCCTCCCCACATTTGATTAAAGCCACTACAATGCTTCAAGAGCCACTTGAGCAAGTGTTGCTAGAGTCCCAACCATTGGATTATTGCCAATATGTTCTTCCCATAGGCCACCAATTTTGTTGCTAAATTTGTCTGTAATGATAATCGTGACAAAAGCTAGCACCCCTTGTCCCCTTGTGGATTTGTCTCTAGTACTAGGAGGGGGAGAGCAAAAAGTCCATTCATCATGTGTAGTCTCCTCCTAAATTGAACTTTTAGGGTAATAGGATTGACTTTCAAACAAGGAGACATCCATGGAGACAAAATTTTTTGAGAGATGGTAAGTAGCAAGTATAGCCTTTTCTAGATGAGGATTTCCCAACAAATATGCATTTGGTGGCTTTTGGTTCAAGTTTATTACCTTGATGAAGGTGGACCAAAATAGTGCACCCAAAGGCTATCATGGGTATGTTAGAAATGAGATGTGTGGTAGGATAAGTTTTGAAGAGAGTGTTGTAGGGAGTTTGATAACTGAGAACCTTAGAAGGCATCCTATTAATGAAGTGGGCAAAGGTGATAATGGTTCACCCTAAAAATTAAGGAACATTCATAATGAATATAAGGGTTCTAGCTATTTCAAGGATATGTCTATTTTTCTATTCAACTATTCTATTTTGTTGAGAGGTGTGAATGTAAGATGTTTGATGATAAATACCTGATTCAGTCAGGTAGGTTCCTAGGGATGTGTTGACATACTCTCTTCCATTATTACTTCCCAAGACTTTTACATCAATTTGGAATTGAGTTTTGAAAAGTTGATGGGAATATGGTAGAAATCTTGAATTTTTCTCTCATAAAAAATACCCAAGTGATTCTATTATGATCATCTACAAAGGTCACAAAACACTTACTACCCATGATACCTTTAATCTTAGATTGGCGCCACACATCACTATAAATAAGGTGGGAGGGTTGTGAAGGTTTGTAGGTGTGAGTAAGATAGTTAGTCTTGGTGTACTTTGCAAATTGACAAGTTTCACAAGTAATAATAGTAGCATCTTTATTGAAAAGGTTGGGATACATTTTTTTTATATATTGAAAGTTAGGATGACCTAGTCTATTGTGTCATAATATCACATTAGAATTAGAACTAGTGTTAAAGACCCCATTTATCTGAACCTTTAGCACCCATGAAATAAAGGTCATTAACCTCTTTAGCACTGTCAATTATTTTTTTAGATGCCAAGTCTTAAAACTCACAACCACCATTAAAAAGGTCAACTTTGTAGTTATTATCTTTCACAAATTTACTAATAGAAAGAAGGCAATAAGCAAGTTTAGAAACAAGTAAGACATCTTTGAGAATTAAATCTTTAGATATAGCGATAGCTCCAATTCTAGTAACTTGAGTTAATGTCCCATCAGCAATTATAACTTCTAAGGGTGAGATGTAAGAATTTATAGCATTAAAAAGAGTAGCATTGTGAGTTATGTGGTCAAAGATTCTTGAATCCACAACCCGCTGATTTTCCAAAACTTGAGTATTAAGAGCAATTGAAAATTACTTCACTGAGCTATGTTCCCAACCCCAACATTAGCCTTTGTGTCATTGGAAGTTATACTTTGTTCCCAAACAATTTTTGAAGCAGCTCTAATTGTTCTCAGGTGAACAAAGTTGATTCTAACCTCATTTGCTCTTCAGTTTTAGCATTGTAGCTTCTAACTTCAGTTTTTTGCTTGGGCTTCCAATTTGGAGGCTTTCTAGGAATTTTCAAGCAATTATCTTTGGTGTGAACACTCTTGTGACAGTAATCACACCACATTCTACTCCACTGTTACCACTGCTTTGGCTGGAAAAGTTGTGACTGCTTTGATAGGTTGTAAGGCCAGCAACTCCATGGAATAGAATTGTGATTGCTACCTTGCCTTGCCTTTCGCCATTTTCTTCACGCCTAACCTCAGAAAAAACCTCTTTTATTGTAGGTAAAGGTTTAATGGCTAGAATTCTTATCCTCAAATCATCAAAGATTGTTGTTTAGGCCCATTAGAAACTTGTATGTGCATCTGTTCTCCATGATTTTCTTGAAGTTTGCTGCATCAGTCCTGTAGCTCCAGGTGTAACTCCCAAGTTGGTCAAGTTGTTACCAATATTTTGATAGTATTGAAGTACTGGTTGACCAGCATTTCACCTTACTTCAACTCATGAATTGTGCACTCAATCTCAAACACTTCAACAACACTTTCTAGTGTGTAATAGGCTTCATATGCAGATTCCCATATGTCACAGGAAACTTCAAGGAACATGTAATTCTCACCAATGTCAGTTTCTATAGAGTTGATGAACCATGCCATGACTTGATGGCTTTCAGCTTTCCACACCTTGTACTTCTGATCATCCTTCACTGGCTGAGTTGTTTCTCTAGTTAAGTATCCCTCTTTTCCCTTGCCACAGATATAGACTATAACAGATCTACTCCATCGTGGGTACTTATACCCCTTCAATTTATGCCTAGTAATGCAAACTAAAGCAACATTGTTCATCCCTTGATTCAAATGGGATGCAATTCTGGTGTGGCTACAGGAGGCTTAGAGGATGTTTGAAGGCCAAATTTTGGCATGGTGGAGATCAGGCCAGAGTAGCACTGATACCATGTGAATAATTCATGTATTTCATTCAATGAGAATTCGATATGGCACAAGAAACAGAACAAGCCCATATATGGGTGAGCTCCTGCCCAGAGCTAATGACAGAAAACAGAACAGAAAAGGAAATAAAATTACACTAAGGGCCTGTTTGGTTAACCATAAGGTGAACGTAATACATTTACATAGTTTATATAATATTTATTATACCTTGCACTTATTATTTCATCCGTCAAATCACCATTTTAACCATTAAATCATCCTTTTTAAAAATAGAAGCATAAAAGTCATTTCTTACCTTATCTACCCATTTTTTATATTCTCCTCTTTTTTATGTCATCCAACCAAACAGGCCCTAAATGATTGAATAAAAGGATAGAAAGAATTGAAAATAGAAGCCTATAATAAATCACAAATGGTTGACTCTCAAGAAAGAAAAAAGTCATTGGGAAGACATTGGGCATTAACCAAGAGCTTCAACGTGAACCTTTGGAAATAACAACATTTTCTTAGTGATCTAACAGCCAAAATAACAACCAGAATTCCCACTTATTTCATTCATAACTTGACAATGTGTTAAGGCCAAGAAAAAACAATTGACATTTTGTTATAAAAAATTGTATGACAGACTCCAAATGATGTATGAACTTCGAGCTATTTTTAAGAACTTATATCACAAGTAGCTCCTGAAAGATGTGAGTGTCCAGAAAAGTATAAATAAAGGTTTACAAAACAAAGAGACAGGCTCAATGAACAATAATAAGCTTCTTCAGTTCAAATAAGACCAAAGAAAAGTAACCAGTGTATCTTCAGCAAGTAATAATTCTTAAAAGGAAATGCTCATCCACCTTTTTTTGTCTGATTAACTAACTCCATAGATTACATGCATCAGGCTAACAAAGTCTAACAATTACATCTCTGAGAAAGGAACCAATTAGCTATGTGAAATATAATATTGCAAGCCCAAGTCACTTTTCGACCATATCTTTTTGTCATAAAAATTACTTCCAACAAAGCATGCAATTACAGGGTTAGGCTTTCTCTGTCATAGTATATGGATATTGTCTTACCTTCAGAATCCAGTTGATAGCTACAGCACCAGGAGTAGCTCTGTTTCTAGAGACTCCAACTGAACTCAAAAGCGTTTGAGTTGTGAATACACCCATTGCTCCACCAAAAAAGTGCTGAAAGGAAAAGTGATTATTGGTGATTGAGAAATCAATGTATTCATCAAAATAGCCACAATCTAATTTCAATCCGATACTGATAAAAGTTAAGCCCATTTAAGCACATTGTATTGGTGCAGACATAAGTTAACACATGAATTTCTGATAAAGCCTATTTTCTGTGTAGCAGAAATTGTAAAAATAAATACCTTTAGAGCTCTCCATGTCATATATGGCACATATGAAGGGGTAACACTAGCAGGGAAACCTTCTGGAACAACATAGGATCTAACAAATGACATTAACTCCTGCACACAAAAACATGTAACAACTTACTTCACAAGAAGTATTTAAGGCTCTCTACTTTTCTAGATGTCAGCATATGGCATTTTCATAACTGGATCCAGCAATATTTCTTTCTTCCATCATTGAACACCAGAATTAGAAGTTCAGAAAATGATAGGTAAGAAATTATCCATCAACTCCATTAATGTCGTCATCTGTTTAATTAATCAACAGCGTATCAAGCAAATTATTTGTAACTTCTTTTTTTAATATTGGGTTATCATGTTGGTATATCTTATGTATATGCCAGGGGAGTAAACAGCAAGTAGCAACATGATGACCCTTTATTTAATATGAATACCATCAGAGAGAGATTATCATATCCATTGCAGTTATATATTAAATAAAATAACAATAGTCACCCTTTAGCTAGCAAAAGTCAATTCTATGTATTTCATTCTAGTTACATAAATAATAAAGAATGATGAAACAATAAAAAGCTTAACACTTCCAGGATAAGAGTACATATTACCATATAAAGATTGACTATACGCAAGGAAATAATATTTCCCTGTATTTTGCAAATATTTTTTGAAATTTATTCCTAAGAAAACTTATCCCCATCGTATAACTTAGAGGCACTCCATAGCTTTTCGAATATCTAAATCTAGACATATTAAAGAGACTTAAAATTAAATGTACATACGTATAGGAAACTGTCAATCTCCAACTCAACAAACCAGAATATGTAAACCAAAACAATCTGTATCAGCAGTAATTCAACACATTAGTACTTTCCAACAATAGAACGGCTCAATTTTGAATTTTATAACAAATATTTTAAACAACTGCAAAATTGTTTCGGCCATCTAGTAAGCAGGATTGAAAAGTGTCCAACATATACCTTCTTTTTCTAATAAAAAACATATATATATATATATATACAACCAGCGAGCGAGACAAAAGCCTCACAAATTCACCAGAGATCAAACAAAGCGAAACCCAGAAATCAAACCGAATCATTATTATATAATTGACGAAGAAGTTACTAACATCAAGTGGAGCTTGAGGAGTATGCAGACTAAGTGCACGGAAAGAATTCTTTTTGAAGCCTCCCAAGCCATCGCTCTCCGCCACATACTTCCATCTACGGCCACTCATTTCCTCGCAGCAGATCAATCTGAAGCTGGAACCCACAAACTCCTCCCCACCAATAACAACACCCCCTATAATTCTCTTTCGACACTCCGGTTCAACCAACGACGTCATTTCGGTGGTGGGAGGAGTAGCAATGGCCGGCGGTGACGCCAAATTAGCACTTATACGCAGAGTTTCGCGCACAAGGACTCGAGCATCCTGAGACGATGCTATTGCCTGAGAAGTGGTGGTGGGGTTAGGGGATTGCTTCAAATTGATGGGAGCCATCGGAAAGAAATCGAAGAGAAAAATACAAAATGGGGGGTTTTCAGATTGAAGAACGAAAATTAGGGAATGGGAGGCGAAGGGTTAGATTTATATAGGGAAAAAGAAGAAAAAATGATGCGAGCATTGTTTTCATCGAAGGCATATGGATGAACGTATGTACGTACGTGATAGTTGGTTTCTTTCACGCTCTGAGGAATAATACGCGGCAGGCACAGGCAGAGAGGGAGAGGGAGAGAGAGAGAGAGGAAAATTCGTTCACCACCACCTCCATGTGCCAGAGAGAGAGAAAGCTGGGTCGTCCGACGTCGTTTTATTGAACGTTCATCTCAGCCCTCGGTTTCAGGGTGGGGTTAAGAACGACTCAAGATATTTTTGGGAGAGTAGAGATTGGGATTGACAAGTGTGAAGAAGATACACTACGATAAAGCCACATGGTTGCGATCATACACGAACATATTTGCCGATTATTAGGTAAAATCCTTGATCCTAAAGCCTTAGCTACAATCTTGTATTTGTTGATTTTAAAATATATTCTGGTAATATAAAATGATAATTTTTTATTGTGTAATCTCTGTTAAATACACGCGATAATAAAAATTAGCCTATGAAATCTTAAAAGTTGGTTTAGTAATGAAGAGGAAAGCCTAAGGTATAGTTAGACATATTCTCTTTAAATTCTGGCTATGTTTTTTTTATTGTATAATTTTTAATATAAAGAGATCAATTAGATAGAGCAATTAATTTAAATGATCAAATAAGTTTTGAGTAATTAATTAATTATTATTATTATTAGATAAATTTCAATTTAAATAAATTAATTCAATTCAAATGAATAATTTGAATCAATTAAATAATTATTTAAAATAATAAATCATTTGAATTTCGATTTAGTTAATTAACTAACTTTAAATAAGATTTTTTTATTCAAATTTAATCAATAAAATTTGCTTCTAATAAGAAATATTCTATCTAAATTTTAAATGTACTAAAACCCTGTATAAAAGAAGGAGTTTAAAAAATTGTAACTCACTCAATTTGATTACTTCTTCAGAAGGATCAAAATAGTTTATTTGTTTGTGAGAAAAATCGTAAAAGCTAGTTAACTAATTTTATTTTTAGAGAAATATATATTATATAAAAATTAATTTTATTAATAGAAAATAAATTAAAAGGAAGTCAATATAATTCTGAATAAAAAAATTAATGTAATTCACTTTAAAAGGAAAAAAAAAAAGAAAAGGAAAAGAAAGATTGCAATTTGCAAAATGAGAATTGAAAACGAAATGGAAATCTGGTAAAGAATTTGGTTTGAGGGAGATGAAGAAGTAGATAAGTATTGATGTTGCAAATCGATGAACCACATCCACATTGAGTGACGGATGATAGAGTTCCCACTTTATAAGATGGGACCACTACCTCTTAAAGGCCGCATTCTCCTTTTAGTAGCTCACCAAGAAACTGTCTCCCTACACAACCATCACCCATCAATTTCACGAACTGCCTTCTCCGTCCAACCCTCCATGGAATGATACATGTGGTCCTTTTTTTAAAATAATTTTTATATATAGTTATTTTGATTATTTTTTGGATTCAAACCAAAAACCCTAGACCGACTTAGGTGGATTCTATCAATTGAAGCAACCTTTTGTTGACTTATTTTGGTTATTTTAATACTACAAAAGAATTACATTCAGAATAATTTATAAAAAGTCTTAAAATTAACAATATTAATGCCAAATTATTAAAACTTAAGACATATTTTTAGTCTTTTTAACATTGTAAAACTTTAATTTGGTCCCATTAGTTTTGATTGAATCAATACTACTTTTCAACATTTCAAAATAATGAAGTTAAGTCTTCTTATCATAGTTCCATAAACGGAATAACAAAAAATGACAATGTTTCAATTAACTTATATACATGGATGTAATTTGAATCATGTGGATTAATCGGATGACAAGTGATCAAGTGAAATCATGTTTCAGCCACGTGATCTTTCTCCAATTCATTTTTTCCCAGATTTGATTAGAAATCAAGGTAATATCACTTTATTAACAATTATCCATTGAGTCTGCATAGTCCTAATCACTAAGCAAGTTAATTGCATTGGCACCCATTTTTGTTACCATATGGATAGACTTAAGATAAAAAGATATAATTGCATTATTTTTTATCATTAACAGACAATAGTGACTGAACTAAAATAAAATGAATCAAATTAAAACTTTTATGAAGGGATTTTAGGATATTTATCTATGTAGAAACAGATCTTATCTTACCCCTCGCAGTGTGGTCCAAAATCACCAAAGGTGCTCTAGCCACTTGTTCATGGCAAAACCACCATAATCCAAAGAAAGAAGAAGAAGGAATTTTCAAAGAGAACCATTGTTTCGTGCCTACATTTTTGTATTACTTCTCTTCTAAAGAAAAGTTGTTGTGTGTTATAAAAAATGGTGATCTAGTTTTTGTTATTTTTGTAACTGACACATAAAAAATAAACTAACTGTCTTTTTAAAATTCAATTAATAAATTTAAATATTAATTAATTAATTACTTAATCAATTTGGATTTGAATTATTAAAATTATGGGTCAATCCATCAAAGGCAACTTAAATTCTAACATCTTCCACTCGTACATAATGAGATAAATAATAATACAAAACTTTTTGCTCCTCTTAAACTTTTCTTATAAAATGTTTTATAATGTAACCGCTCGGACACAACATATAAGAGCTCTTATACTAAAAATCCTATTTTATGACCAACATAAGAGATGCATCCCATAGATATAAATTACATACACAATTGTGTGTCAAGCGCCCTAAATTCATCCATATATACCATATTCTATACTCACAAAAAATCTAATCCCTGTTAAGTTTAATTTTACTTAAAATGCATTTTTATATGTATAGTATTTTATACTTATGATGTTATTATAATAATTTTATAACAGGTATACCTTAGATACTAGCATAATTATATATATTTAGATAATCTTGCTTTCGCCACATATCATTTATATCAAAACCAGTTGCTTTTTCTTAGCAATACTCTTTTATATTAAATTATCATAACCATAAGATATATGCTAAAGTAACAAACATTGACATATTTTCTCATTATATTGTCAAAGTTATAAGGGCATTAATAAAAAAGTTTGTTCATTTTAGGGACTCATATAGTAATGAAATAGGAATTTATTTACTTACTTAATTGCAATATAAATTGCATTTTGCAATGTTTATTTTATTTCATAATTAGTAGGTTGATTTGATTTACTTATCTACATCATACATATTATAGTCTAGACATACGATACCTAACTTGAATTCTATCGTTCTGCTCGCCACTTATAACACCTATAAAAGAATTCGTGTCTAGCTACATGAATTGTGGATGATGGGAATTCATAATTCAATTCATATATATTTATGTGTTTAGATCTTATCTTGACCTTTTTGTTATCTTTATTCAATTCATGTATATTTATGTGTTTATATCTTATCTCAACCTTCTTATTATCTTTTGTTAAAGAGAGATATATATTCTCTTTTTTCGATATTGGCATTTTTGCATTGCATGTCAAATATAAATATCTTATCTTTGTTTGCTCTTAATGAACACCAAAGGTGGTTACTCATATGAGAAAATCAATCTTATCAACCTGTACAACACATTATCAATGTGTATATGCTATCTATGATTATGACATAACACATCTATTTAGTTAACAATTAAGTTATACATAAGGCGTGGTACTTTATGTTCTACGCATATCAATAAACTTTATATCTTCCTCATGCTCATATTTACGTATGAGTTTTGTCAAGGGATCAACTAACATCTTATATATAGATATATTATAGAGTAATACTCTTCTGTACTATTACATCTCTCTCATTCTTATGTTTATGTATTTACTTTTGTTATGATACTTATGGTTTTTAGTGTAGATTGTTGATAAATATTGAACTAAATGTCTCACTAATAATCTCTAAGTGTTTTATAATCCTCTTCAACTATATAGCCTCTTGCACTGTAGCAAAATATACAATAAACTTTACTTCTATGGTAAATAACACTATGCATGTTTGCTTTTTGCTACTTTAAGATATGATATTATTATTCAACAAAAATATACATCCAAAGGTTAATTTTTGCACATCTGGATCTCTTTCCTAATTTACATTAGAGTATTTTTTTTCCAAGTGCAATCACTTACATAATAATATGTACATAGTTTGTAGTACCCTACAAGTATATTAGGAGACTCTTAACAATACTCTAATGTTATTGACTAGGATTTGACTGGTATCAATTCACAAGGCCAATTGCAAATAAATGTCCAACATTATACACATCATTGCATACAGTATGCCAATATCATTAGAGTAAGAGACTTTGTACATAATTTTCAACGTATATTCAATTTGAGGATATGTCTTATAACTTAGACTATCGCATTTTACAAGGATATTATGTTGAATTGCTCAAAGATTTTGTAAATATAATTTTCTTGTGAAAGAGCAATTAATTTCTCCAAACAATTCACTTAAATCTTAACTCCAAGGATATACTTTGCTTTATCCATATCCTTCATCTTAAAATTCAAGGATAACTATTATTTAACTACTATTAAAGAATATAGACTATTCCTAACTAATAATATATCATTTATATAAAAGAATAGCATTACAACATTTCTTTTAAACTACTTAATGTAAATACAATGGTCTTCATTGATTATTTGTAACTCATGGAAAGTTACTACTTGATAAAATTTCAAATACCACTATCTATATAATTAAATTAGTTCGTAAATTGACTTAGATTTTATAAACTTTATGTTATATTCCTTTCTATATGAAACCTAATAGTTGTTTCATGAAGATTTCTTCATCTAGTTCTCTATTTAAAATTTTGGATTTTTTTAACATAGAGTTGACATAGTTCCAACTCTAAAATTGCAATTATAGCTGAGATTAGTTTAAATGAATTCAACCATACAATAGGTGAGAATATATTTTTATAATTTATTACTTTTTATTGTGTATGCCCCTCAGCAACTAAGGGTGTCTTTTATCTCTAAATGGATCTATTTGCCTTTCCTTTTTATCTTGAAAACCCATTTATTCTCAATTGTCTTTTAGTCAGATGGATGATCAACTAAGTCCTAAACATTTTTTGTCCTCATTGAATTCATCTTTTCTTTTGTTTTACTTGTTCACTTTTCTTTATCAAGGCATGATTAAGTCTTTTTTTCTTTAAATTGTTCACTCTTTATCATCTTATAGAGTACTTATGAGTGTTACCTTTTCATTTTCAAATGAACACTTAGACATACTCTTTTGGTTACTCCTATGTAGTGAGGATATTTATTTACCATCTCATTTTGTATAAAATTCTCATGTAGATCAATAGGTTAAGGTACAACTATTGTTTCTTGCTATCTTGATCATGTGTCAAATAAAGAGATATATCCTTATCAATTTCTTCGTTATTAATAAATCTATTCTCTAAAATAATAGTATCTCTTAACTTAATTTTAGTTATACTTCCACATTTGTTTTCACCAATGAAGACATAATCCTTTAAGTGTTTCGAGTATCTAATAAGAATACATTTCTTACCTATTAGGTCAATTCCTATAGTTATATACTTATAGGAAATATTACGAACACAAAGAATTGACTCCATGGTCTTAGGATGTTCAAATCCATCTTATTATTTGTCCACAATTTTTAATGTGTAGAAGTAACTAATTTAAAGAATACTCAGTTAAGTGTAAAGCCATAAATTAATAATGTATTATACCAATAAGAATTGGATAAGTTTACTTGATCCATTATTTATCTAACTGTTGGAGAAAATTGAATTCACCCATTATTTCCGTTATTATTATTCCTTTTATTTTTCTTTCCTTATTCGTTATTTCCCTTTCAATTATAGCCTCGGTCAACTCTGTATTTATCTTGTTTTATCTTTCTTATTTAGAATCCCATGATCTTAAGCTTGAATCTAGGGATCTTCTCTCGGTTTTTAGTCGGTTAGCTATTTATATTGTTCTTTTTTCAATAGAATGGGTAATCTGAATATTGGCCAGATTCGTTCACGATATTAGAGCCACTCATCCGATGAGTTCTAGGCAATATTCGTTTGGCACCATAGGTGCCTTTGCCGCCGATGGGGAGAACGTCTTACCTCTGTCGGGTGGCATGGGCCAACAAGAGATGGGAGCCGAGCATTATATTGTGTCACATAGTTCTGGGCAGCAATTTGGGGCATCGTCGAACAGCTCTGGACAGCAACCTGGAGCACAATTGCACAACACCTTCATTCTAGGTTAGTCATCGCACGCTTCAGAGAGTCTCTCAACACTGATGGTTTCGCACAAGCTAAACGAGAATAATTACTTGCTCTGGTCCCGCAGCATGCTGATGTTTGTAAGGGGCAGAGGCAAAGAAAAATATATAACCGGTGAGAATGTGGCACCTGCAGCAGGGGATCCACGTTATGAAGTCTGGGTGTTTGAAAACAACATTGTTATGATGTGGATGATCAATTCTATGTCGCTGAAAATCAGTGGCAATTATTTATTGGCCATAACAGCAAAGGAAATATGGGATTCAGTAAGACTTACATATGCTGTGAAGGAAAATATAACCGCTATGTTTCAAATAAAATGATAACTTAAGGATCTCAAGCAAGGGGACAGGACCGTGACTTAGTATTATAGCTCTCTAATGTGCTTATGGTAGCAAATTGATCTCTACGAAACTCATAATTGGACTTATCATGCTGATGAAATCTATTTCAGACAAGTGGTTGAGCGTGACAGATCATATGAATTTTTGTTGGGGCTGAATGACAAATTTGAAGAAGTCAGAGGGAGAATTATGGGTCTCAAACCTCTCCCATCACTTGAAGAAACAGTGAACACTGTGAAATGTGAAGAGAGTAGAAAGGAGTTAATTTAAGGCTTTAATCATAGCTACACGTCAGAATCCTCAGTAATGGCTGTAAGAGGAAATCAATTTGTTGATCTTAAGAGGAGGAGACCCAAAAAGTGGTGTGAACACTGTAATAAGAGTGGACACACTAAAGCTATTTGCTGGAAATTGCACGAGAAGCCGCCAAACACCAGACAAAGGACAAGAAATGAGAGCAAAGGGCTGCTTACTGGAACAGAAATTGGAGATGGTGTCCTCAACAAGGATGAAGTGTCAATCTTAATCTTCAGACCTCTCAGAGTGAGAAAATTTCTGTTCCCTCCGTCACTTTGGCCTAAGCAGGTATTTTCCTTACTACTGTACTTCATACTATTATTCCACTTGAGGCAATCTGGATAGTAGATTCTGGTGCAACAGACCATATAACAGGGTTCAAAGAAGTTTTTAGCAGTATTGAGTATTGTTCTACATATACATGCGTAAAAGTGGCTAATGGCACCTATGCTAAAGTCTTGGGTGTAGGTACAGTAGTCATATCTGAGACAATTGCTTTAAGAGATGTCCTCTATGTTCTAGAAATCAAATGTAGTTTGCTCTCTGTTAGAAGAGTAACGAAGCAAATAAGTTGTATAGTTAACTTCTCTGATGTTGATTGTGTTTTTCAGGATTTGGTTTCGGGGAGGACGATTGGCAATGCTAAGGAATGGGGAGGTCTCTACTACTTAGAGTCTGAGTGTGAGAAGAATAAATGTGAGAGAGTTGATGTTTTTTCTGCTTTTAGCAATAATGAAGTTATGTTGTGGCATTATAGGTTAGGCCACCCTAGTCTTAGTTACATGAAACGTTTGTTTCCAGACTTATTCAATAAAATTGACTCTTCCTTGTTTCATTGTGAATTTTGTCAACTTGCCAAACATGTTAAAAGTCATTACCCAGTTCATGCATATAAACCTTCTCAGCCCTTTTCTGTGATACATAGTGATATTTAGGGTCCATCTAAAGTTACAACTATTTCAAAATATAGATGGTTTATAGCTTTCATTGATGACCACATAAGGATCACCTGGGTTTTTCTAATGAAGGAGAAATCAAAAGCGTTACAAATTTTCCAAAAATTCTATATCTTCATTAAAAATCAGTTTGGCACATCAATCTAAATTTTACGCAATGACAATGGTAGAGAATATTTGAGTTCAAATTTTCAAAAATTTTTCACTGACAATGGGATACACCACCAAACTTTATGTGTCGATACTCCTCAACAAAACGGTATTGCAGAACGCAAGAATAGACATCTCCTAGAAGTGTTTAAAGCACTTTTATTAACTAACAATATTCCAAATTCTTTTTGGGGAGATGTTGTTCTTACTTCTGCCTACCTAATTAATAGAATGCCTTTAAAGACATTGAATTTTCAAGCACCTATTGAAAGGCTTAAAGAGTTTTATCCTCACACACAACTTGTTTCTACCATTTCACAAAAGGTTTTTGGTTGCACTATCTATGTTCACAGTCATAGTGGGGGGAAACTAGATCCAAGGGCCATAAAGTGTATTTTTCTAGGGTATTCACCTACACAAAAAGGGTACAAATGCTATTCTCCTTTATCTCACAAGTATTTTGTCACCATGGATGCCAAATTTTATGAAAATCTACCATATTACCCCAAATTACCCATTCAGGGGGAGAGGGAAGAGAATGAATGGCTAATTTGTAACGATGAAAATTCCTTTCTTGAAAGTACCTCACATGGATCTCAAATATCACTTACCCCAGAAATAGTATAGCTTATTCATGAACCTATTGAACTTGTTTTTGATCTACTCTCACCACAAAATTCACCATCTGATATCAGATTTGAACTTATTACGCCTGAAAATAGCTCTTCTGAACCTAAAAATGACTTAGACAGTTCACAAATCAAACCTGAAATTAACTCTGATAGTCTGGATAACATAAATGTTTCTGATGTAGCTAACACTAGGGAGGAATAGCTGCAGGTGCAGGAGAATAAAGTTTATAGCAGGTGAAATAAGGGCACAAAACAAAGAGAGAATGAGAAGGGAGTAGTACCCATTCCTGAACAGAACCAAGAGTCCAACTAGAAGGCAGATTTTGATGACCTAGATCAACCCATTGCCATAAGGAAAGGAGAGAGAACTTGTACCCTATACCTTATTGGCAAGTATGTAGCCTATGACAAATTATCACCCAATTTAAAGACCTTTGTTGCAAATGTATCAAAAGAAAGAATACCAAAGAACTTCCAGGAGGCAGTTACAGACCCAAGATGGAAGGAAGCAATAGAAGAGGAACTAAAAGCTCTTGAGAAGAATAAAACTTGGGTAGTAACCGAATTGCTAGAGGGAAAGACCACAGTTGGCTATAAATAGGTGTTTACTATTAAATATAATCCCAATGGTACAGTCAATAGATACAAGGCTAAGTTAGTTGCAAAAGGGTTCACACAAACTCATGGAATAGATTACCAAGAGACATTTGCACCAGTGGCTAAATTCAATACTATAAAGGTACTTCTATCACTTGCATTAAATCTAGATTGGCCTCTACATCAACTAGATGTGAAAAATGCCTTTTTAAATGGAGATCTTGAGGAGGAGGTGTATATGGAGGTACCTCTAGGCTTGCAAAATTAGAAGAATGCCACCAAGGTATGTAGACTATACAAGTCCTTATATAGTTTGAAGCAATCACCACGGGCATGGTTTGAAAGGTTTACCCATGTAGTAAAGCAATTTAGGTACAATCAGTGTTAAACAGATCATACATTATTTGTGAAGAATTTCAATGGAAAGACCTCTATTCTCATTGTCTATGTGGATGATATTGTGATAACAGGAAATGATGTTAAAGAAATCATTAATTTGAAGAAGGATTTAGCAGCAGAATTTGAAGTTAAGGATCTTGGCAAACTCAGGTATTTCCTTGGTATGGAAGTGGCACAATCAAGTAGTGGAATTAGTGTTTCTCAAAGGAAATACACACTTGATCTACTAAAGGAAACAGGACTGTTAGGGGCTAAACCTGCAGATACTCTAATGGAAGCTAATTATAAGGAAAACTTGACACAAGAAAAAGCCCTTGTGGACAAAGGAAGATACCAAAGACTGGTAGGCAAGCTTATTTACTTGTCACATACACGCCCCGATATTTGTTTTGCAGTTAGTGTTGCAAGCCAATTTATGAGTAATCCACACGAAGAACAGATGGCAATGGTATATCAAATTCTGAGATACTTGAAAATGACACCTGGAAAGGGTTTGTTGTCCAGTAAAGGGAGAAATAGGGGTGTAGAAATATATACAGATGCTGACTGGGCGGGATCTGTCACTGATAAGAGATTTACCACTGGTTATTGTACCTATGTATGGGGCAACTTGGTGACCTGGAGAAGTATGAAACAACTCGTGGTTGCACGTAGCTCTGCTGAAGTTGAATATAGAGCACTTGCTCTTGGAATTTGTGAGGGCATGTGGGTTCTTATACTATTACAGGAATTCAAAGTTGAAGTCACATGTCCTATCAAGACTTGGTGTGACAATATGGCTACTATTGGGATTGCAAAGAATCCTATACATCATGATAGAACGAAGCATGTTGAACTTGATAGACATTTCATAAAGGAAAAGGTGGACTCAAGAATCATTGACTTATCTTATGTGTCTACTAACTCTCAAGTGGCCGACATGATGACCAATGGCTTACCTAGGGTGAAGTTTGATGAGTTAAGTGGTAAGCTGGGAATGATCAATGTAATACCATAATTTCTTAGCTCATTCCATGCTACCTTTATACCTCATATCAATCAATACATATAAGAGGCAAGAAAATGGCATTAAAATATTAGTTATTTTTGCGTTGCATCGAGTATGGAAATTCCGTTCCGTGCCATGTGAGCCAAGTGACCCCATACTATACTTTCCCATATTTAATTACATGTATACAACTCATTTGCATCATAAAATCATGCCCACAGCTCATGGAAACCGAAATGGAACCTAGAATATGGAGGTTTATTTTCGGCCAAATTTGGCCCCTTTCTGGCACAATTTCAAAAAATCATAACTAATTCTAAAAAAATCAAAATCACACATTCTAGGCCATTCTAGAAACTTACAGATGTCTAATTCATAGTAAAAATATGTACAGACCATAAAACCCATCACAAAGGGCGTTTGACATCTGAAAATGTCCAGGGGTCAAACTGCCTCTTGATGCTGTCACAGATTCTGCAGCAAACTTTGAAAATGTCAAATTAATTCCAAAAAAATCTAATCCATGCAAATGATACTAATATGGAAAGCTGTGGATGTTAGCTAGAGGAGAAAAATATTTCAGACCAATTCAGGTACCCAAAGTCTTGAAATTCAATAGAACAGTACATCAGGTTGGGTAAGGGTCCTGATACTAGGCAGAATGTTCAAAAATTCATATCTCCCTCTCTAGAACTCCAAACGAGGTGCTTCTAGTTGGAACAAGTCATTATGAATGTCTAGTTTCTCTGCATGAAATTTTGTGGCAATTGGACATCATTTGCCCCATGAGTGACAGAATTCAATTTCAGACCAGTGCTACAGTACCAAGGACCAAAATCAGAAAATTTTTCAATTTCAACAATTTTCTAAATATTCCACAGACCTCTAAAAATTACCAACTTTAGCTTTTAAAAAATATCTCAATAATCTCTAGATGCATGTCAAATTTTAGGTCAAGAAGAGTTCATTTGGATAAAAAGTGACATAGCCTTATGAAATAGTCATTTTTGCTTCCTACCAAGAGTCACTTTGCACCAAATGGCCTCTTCTTGAATTTGGCACCCCTTGAGCAAGTTTCAAAGCACAAATATGACTTGTGGAGATTGCCCAAGTAATCCCAAATCTCATGCAACTTATTTTGGTCTCTCAACATCTATTTATGCATAGTTACATCAAGCCATCCAAGAGCCAATTTGCACAATACTATTGATTTAGTGTCATATAAAGTCTACATCATATTCATACATCATTTTACACTTGTCCATGGTCTTACATTACAAAAATATTACATACATTATTACTTTGACATTTAACCACCATTTAAAGTATATAATACACCAAAACAAAGATGTTCAATGTCCTTGGCTTGCATCTCCTTGACTTGGAACACCACCTAGACAATTCAAGGATGAAGGAAAAGGGGAGTGAGATTCCAAGAATCTCAATAGCTCACACACCCATTCACACCACATTCAAGGCATACATATACCAAATGCATAACCATACAAGCATAAAGTGTGCAATAAATTCCATTCCATGCTACATTCACATGTCAAGCTTACTTTCATGCTCTAGGGACTTTTAACTTTGCCTCACCTATTCAAGGGACTTTTGGCCTTGTCTCACCCATGCCATGAGACTTTTGGCATCTCCTCACCTTCATCAAGGGACTTTTGCCATCACCTCACCCTTATAGGCTCTTTCTACAACCATAGTCATTCAAGACAACACATTGGTACCAATGCATAACAAGAATCAAGTGGCATATTATCAAGCATCAAGAATGCATGCAAGCATACTAAGACATACATATGCACACAAGAATGCAAAGAGAATGAGGTGGAGAGCTACCTTTTTATGTATGCAAGCTCACTTTGCAATTTTCTTTCCCTCCTTGGTTTCACAAGAGCACTTAGGTGGAGTAGGGTTCTCTTGGCCTAGACATTACAAACATCACACAATTACGCATTTGAAGCAAGCCAAGACATTAAACTAAAGCTTATTACACACTTGGTTCCAAAATAGACATATTGGTTCCATAAATGGCCTATTGAAGCAACTTATATTATTTAAGTGCTAAGCTCCATTCTCTTGTTCTTTCTAGACTTCTTGGACTCATTTAAGGTCCTTGGAGCCATCACACATTCAATTGCACAATTGGAAAACTAAGTTGCTTCACAAAGCACCATTATAGACACCATTAGACAATCTCCCAATCTATGGCTCCTAAATTTTTTCCAATAGTTTCTCTCATCTTCTAACATCATATAAAGTCCCAAAACAAGGCTAGAACAAATTAAAACATCCCCTAGCCTAATGAACATAGCTTGGCCGAAATATGCACCATAATGGAGGTTCATAGACTTTGTGATTTTTTCTTGATGGGAGAGCCACTTGGGAGGCTTTCTAAAGGTTTTAGGAGCTCAAGGAAACATTCAAATAGCTAAGGAAATATTCACACAAAATCATATTTTTGTAAAACTCTAGAAAACACTACACTTTTCTAACTTATTTTCTATTGGTTTTTCTTGGAATTTCTTGCCATATGCCATCTCCCTGTAGCCTAAAACCCTTGTTCCCTCCTTGTATTTGGACAAAACATCCTCCCCTCCTTTGGTTCTGTTCTTGGCTGAAATACACACAAAGGGAAGGGGAAAAGAAGATGCAACAAAAAGCAAAGATTACCTATGGTTCAAGTGAGCTTTCAAGTGTCTTTCTCCTTTATTCTCTTCTTCTTAGCAAATTCAAAATTCTCCCCTTAGGTCTGGGTGAAAAACAGAACCAAATCATTCAAAAAATCTATGGAAAGAAAGGAGGAAGAGAGAAAAATAAGATTGGAGGAAGATGGAGCAAGAAATTTCATGAAATTACCTAGTTTCTCCTTGGCTTTCTTCCTCTTTTTCTCCTCCCTTTGGTGTGCCTAAGAGAGCTGAAGATTTTCTATATTTTGGGCAGGATGGGTCGTGCTCATTAAAGAGGAGAAGAAGGGAGAAAAGTGTGGAACTCTTTAGAACATTCAAGAAACTATAAATTTCAATTTTGCCCTTTCGTAATGGCAAGTTTGTTTTGGCTTCATTTTAGCTCCTTTTTTAGAACCGTCTTTTCCATCATAAAATTTAGATTCCCAATTTAATAAAATGCCTTTGAAATCACTCAAATCGGAGTTAAAATCATCCCGAATGAATCAGTCAAAGTTCGGGTTAACCAACGTTGGAAAGAGTACACCGGAGGGGCTTTACCAGTCCTGGGGCTTCCCATGGTTTTTTGGGGCCTCTGAGAACCTTGGGCAACTCAAAATTTTCATTTAAAAAGCCCTCCTAGGTGTTTTTTCCAAAATTACACTTATTTACGAAAATGCCACTGGCCTTTCGGCAATTTTTTTGAATCCCTCCGACCCTAGTTTTTGGGTAACTCAAGGCTCAAATCCTCATTTTCTATTATTTAAAATTTTATTCAATTTTATTTGGCCTTGAATCACTCGTCTTAGGGGACTTGCTTTTCAAATCGGCCTGTTCCAGTGAGTGTACAATGTACCGGGTGTTATAATCAATATCGATTCACCAGCTTGAGGGGGAGTGTTGGAGAAAATCGAATTCACCCATTATTTCTGTTATTATTATTCCTTTTGTTTTTCTTTCCTTATTCGTTATTTCCCTTTTAGTTATAGCCTCGGTCAACTCTGTATTTATCTTGTTTTATCTTTCTTATTTAGAATCCCATGATCTTAGGCTTGAATCTTGGGATCTTCTCTCGGCTTCCAGTCGATTAGCTATTTGTATTGTTCTATTTTCAATAGAATGGGTAATTTGAATATTGGCCAGATTCGTTCACTAACCATTTCAAGTAAGGCCTTATTCCTTCATTCAACATCTTCATTGGCTGTAGAGTGCTAAGATTTATTAATTGTCTCATCGATTCCTTTCTTTTATAGAGCTTTTTAAAATGAGTTAACAAATATTCACATCCATGCTCAAATCAATAACAAAGTGATTCATTCTTTGACAAGTATAATATTTGGCCTTGACAATGACCATGTTAAGATTCTTTTTACTATACTTGCCTCTTTTCTTAAATTCCTTCTTGGCCTTCTTGAAATATTAGGCAGATTTATTGTTATTATGAAAATGTTGTCCTTCTTATACTTGGGTTTTGAAGTCATAGCAATCTTGATCATACAGGCATGTCCAGTATATTTAGCAACTTTTATCAGGCTCTATATGACAAGAAACATCATAAAAAATAATGATGCTCTTAATTAATGGGAAAAGATCTTATGTAGCACAAACTTGCTATTTATTAGTAAGGACATTATTAACTGACTTTAATTCCTTTGATTGTTAGCCTCAATTTGGTTGTACAAGTACTACCAAATATGTCCTTAAGGGCTATCCACATGGTTTGAATAGTTGGTTATAAGTCACACTCGCACATGAAATTATCAATCATATTGCTTAAAACCATTATGCAAGCAATATTATTTTTTCCTTTTAAATAAAAAGAATTTCTAGACATCTCTTTTGCTAAGTTATATCTCCACCCTTAGATTCCTATATGACATTATTCAATGGTTTCTTAGCATCTTATTGTTTAAGGATGTAAAAACTTTATCGGGTCAAAAATTCCTAATTAACACCATCTAGCTTAATAAATTGTAATGTTCCTGGTAGCCATAATCATAATAAGATCTATACATAAACATAGCAAAAAATAACTTTATATACATAATGCTCTCTGTGTGTTTTGTGTGTGTGCGTATGTGTATATGCAATACACTTCAATTAGACTAATAATGACATTGTTAGATTCATGATTGGAAGTCTACATTTGTCTTATTTCAATCACATGTATCTTAAAAATGTTATTATTGTTATATTGAATTCATTTACAAATATTGTTTAAACTATAGTTTTTAGATAAGCCTTAGGCTACTAATCTAAAAACTCTTACTCAATAGAATTTTTTTTGTCTTTTCCTATATATAATTGTTTAACTATAGTTCTTAGATAAGCCAAAGTCTACCAATATAAGAATTCTCATTTAATAAGGCATTTCTCTTATTTCTAATTCAATGTGTACATATATTACATTAATCATCAATATCATATCTCAAAAGGGATCTCATCCTAAAAATATTTTATCTTTTATAAAAACATTTTCCTTCGGCCATCAAAGGCTTATGTCTAATTTTAAAGGTCATTTGTTTGATCAATCCTTAAGGTTAATACTCTTTTTGTATGTAACATATCTGAACAAAAATATTACACTTTTCATATTTGAAAATGAGAAATGAGTAACTTACCAACATTTGTGACAACACGTTGTTCTTCACGAAGCTTTGGCTTCATTTAGTTTTGTAAATTTTTTTTATGGTCCTTCTTGATTTTTGTCTAATAATGATCATCCAAGAGTATATCAATCAAAACTAAGACTTATGAAAAGTAATTTTCATCTTTAAGTTAGTAAAAAAGGCTTCCTATGTGTCTAATGTGTTTAAACACTACCAAAAGTTATCCAAACATAACCATACCATATACCAATATGTGAAGCATGATTTTAAGGACTAAAATCAACCAAAAAATCATGCCTCACATGCTCTTATGCACCCTAAGAAGGTTTTGCCTTAAAAATATTCCAAAAAAAAAAATGAAGGCTTACATGTGACTAGGGTGGCATGTGCAAGCTATGTGCATTACCTTAGGAGGCTGGTTCAGTGATAGGACAAATATGGTTAGACTATTCTCTTCTTGCTTTGTCAGTTGGTATCTTCACTTGGCTAAAAGGAAGTAGGGGAAGCCACACACACCACCTCTAAGAGTGGTCATCCTCCTTCATCTTCAACCTTTAAACTTAGATAGTTTTCTAAATTTTCTAGAAATGCATTTTCGACTAACCAACTCTGTGAAGCCATATCTCCTTCATTTCCTATTTAATTTGAGCAAATTTTATGCATTTGGAAAGCTTGTAGAATGAACTTTTCAAAGATATAAGGCTTGCACAAAGCAATGACTTGGAGAGAGAATGCCAACCTTGAAATTGACCCATTTGATAATGTTTTCCAAAAAATTAATTTCAAAGTACCTACTTCAAATGATCATTCCCCACTTATTTTTCATCCAATTTGGACAAAATTGGTAATATTGAAAAGTCTATTGAGAAAGTTTGTTCACAAACTTTCCAACCATATTTGCACCCTTTCATGGCTTATAAAGAAAATGCCAAGCCTTGAAAGTATGGTGCTTGATCATTACTTTAGAACTTAAAATATGCTATATCTCCCTAATGTCTAGCCTTTTTTATCCCAAAATTTTACCATATATTCCTCATTATATAGGCTACGTATGGTATTAAAATCTTGGCTTGAGATGGTTTCTACTAGATTATGCCATTAAAGGGTATTTAAGGTCCAATTGTAAATATACATGCAATTTCATTCTCCTTCTCTAATTGCATAAAATAAAGCACAAAATTCATATATTTATTATGGGTAGCGAAAATTTTGAGCCAACTAATCTTTGATACTAATGAAGGGATTTCAAGGTAATTACCTATATAGAAACTTGCAAAATTTCCTATCCCATGGGATTTGAACTAGAATCACTAAAGTGATTATAGCCTCTTGTTCATGGCAAAAACATCATAGTCCAAAGGAAGAAGAAGAAGAGAGAATCTTTAGAGAGAATCATTGTTCTATGTCTTTATCTATGTCTTACTAAGTTGTCGTGCATTAAAAAAAAAATTGTTGAGTCAATTTTTCTTATTTTGTAATCCATACATAAAAAATAAATTGACTCTCTTTTTGAAATTCATATAAATAAATTTAGATATTAATTACTTAAAAATTAATTAATTAATCAATTTGAATTTGGGTTATTGGATTATAAGTTAGTCTATTATGGATGATTTAAATTCCAACATTTTATAATAATAAAAAAACATTTCAACCTATGTTTTTAATAATGTTCAACAATAAGGCATGCCAATGAATTAAAGTTAATATTAAATATTAGTATTTTGATAAAACATGAGCATATCTATGATTTTATTTATAAAAATAATAGAGTACTTTCATTAAAATTAAAAATTGTAATAATTGATACTAGCAAATTACAACAACAACAATAATAATAAGTCTTTTTCCACTAGGTAAGGTTAGCCACATGGATCAAACGACGCCATAAAGTTTTATCATAAATCATATCTTTAGATAAACCATTTAAATTTAAATATTTCTTAATAATTTTACATATAGTCTTTCGTAGTTTCCATATATCTCTAATTATTGAACTACTCTCCATTTGATCTATCCTTCTTATTAGAATTTCTATATGTTTTCTCTACATATATCCAAACCAGCAAATTATTGTAGAGAAATTTGAGTATCACAAATATTTATTTATTGATAAATAAAAGATTTCTTTAAATTAAAAATATTGATATGAATAAAATTTTAAAAAATATTCCTTTTATTTGGATGTTAATTTTTAAAAACATTTTTGAGACGCATGTTAGATGTATTTTGCTCATAGTTTCATAAAATATATATTTATAAACATCCACGTAGTGTAAATTAAAATTCTCATTTTTCACTCCAAAAAAATCTCATTAAATGGCTTAAATTATGAATTTTAATTTTATAAAGAATATTTGATATTTAAATTTTTTAATAAATAAATAAATAAAAATGGTTATGAGTGTCTTACGCAATCAATATCTTCATATGCTTAAAATAATTCAATTCATACCACCAATACGGACATTACCTAGACAACTTCACATAACTCTAAAGAAGATTGACGACTGTTAGTGTGAACTGACACGTAATATCTAGATAAAAAATTAAAGGAATATAAATCAAAGAATCCCTTAGCATTCACTGTCTTAACAAAAATATTACTATGTAATGGCAACTACAAATTATTCCCCTTTTCTATTAAAAGAACTTGTCCCTCAAATATTTTGAACAATACATCATTTTATTATTGACCTAAACTATCATCTTTTCATTTTGTCATCTCCTTAATATCAACATAAATGATATCACATAAAAAGAATTTTTATCTTCTCTCTCGCCTTTCCTCTTATTATTTTGAGATTTTGAACTAATTTTTTGACTTAAAAAATTTTGAAATAATTAAATTATTTGTTTATACCATTTTAATTCTTACATTTTCTCTACCTATCCGTTTCCACTTCCGAAAAAGTTTAACATAACTACACATTTTTATCATTTTAGCTCTTATCTTCTAACTCTACATCTATAAAAATCATACTATTACAAATTAAAATTCTACTTGAGCCGCATAAAGTTTAATATAATGTAATAATTAAAATAAACTTTAATACTTCAGAGGAAAAATAAATGTAAATAATATTATATGAAATTTTTAACTTCCCTTTCTCCTTCCTCTTTCCTCCTTTTACCACTCTCAAAATTTTGAGATAATTAAATTATTAACTTTTAGAGTAAACAGACTTTTTAAAAAAGTTTTGTTGAAATTATGAACATACTTCTTCTTTATTTTTAAAATATATACTTTAGTGTAATTTTAAATTTTTTGGCTAAAATATCATGCATAAAAAATGTAAAATAGCGTTTTAGTAAAAAACAATTAAAATTGAATTACAATGTAGAATATCCTTTTGTTTTAAAAGAAATATATATATATATATTTTAAAAAAAGTATATATATAATTTTAATAAAATTAAAAAAAGTTTGTATAATTTACTCTCATTTTTACTCTTTTAATTCTTAGTTTTCTTGCCCCTCCCTTCTCACCCTTAAGAAAGTATGAGACAATTATCCATTTTTACCTTTTTTTTTTGTTTTAACACTTATTATGTAACTTTGTTAAAAAATGTCTCTTGCCATCCCTCTCCCTTTACTCCTACACGGTAACTAAGTTATTTATTTTCATTTTTTTAGCTATTCCTCCCTACCCAACCCCACCCTGGAGATTTTGAGGTAACCAACCTTCTTCTTCCTCCTGGTCAATTTTAATATGATGAATTGTCAATCAAGAGAAAGTAGATAAATAATGCAAGAGAAAATTAAAAGTTGAAAATACAATGTAATTAATTTGGGTAAAAGAATACCTTGAAGACAAAGTGCAACCATATAGCCAAAAGTAGAGTGTATCTACTCTTTGTATAAACTTAAAAAACAAAATTTAAGTAAAATTTTTAGGTGTTTACAGTAAATAATTTAATAAAAATATTATACATGAAAGATTTTTTTTTTCTTAAAAGAAAAGACTAATCATTAAGTATTGAATTGTAAAAAATATTTACTGTGCCATATTTTTATAAGAAAATGATATTGTCTGTAGATAAAGCTAATGCTTTATTCTTTTTTATTAAATAGGCATCCACATCTCTAAGGATAGTTTCTCCGTTAAAAACATTCAGAACCGAAATGGACAAAACCAACTCTAAGCCACTCAGAATTCACCATAGTTTGATAGAGACTTATTGAAGAGTAAACATCAAAATTATAAGAAATCTCTTTGATTCATGTTCAATTCCTATCATCGATTTGATTTGCCTTCATTTTGGCGTTAACGACTTATTAGTTCCTGACTTTCTATAGTCAAATTTGAATGTATCCAACACTTGCATGCCAACATAAATTATAAAAGATTGTTTTTCCATATCTGTTTAATAAAACTTACACGGTGGGCTTCTCTGACCAGATGGATTATTATGTTCCTAAAAGATAATGCAATGCAATTAATTGTTCTACAAACAGGATATTGTGAAAATTGATACTCCCTCTGGTCCTTTTTATAAGGAAATCTAAAGAGATTTTTTTGGTTCCAAAATATAAAAAACATAGTATATTTTTTTATTTCATTAAATAATAATAATTTTTTACCCTTCATTTATTATTACACCCAATATACTTAACAATGCATAATGTTTTCCCATGCAAAATGAAGATGGATAAAAGAAAAAAGAATTATCAAATTTAAACCTAATCAATGAATAAAATTGATATTAACTATTTTTCTTAATACTAATAAAGCAGTTTTTGGTTTATAATAAACAGAACTGGAAGTAATATCACATATGAAAAGATGCGACGTACAAGGGGAATATTTTTTTTAAAATCAGTTTTCAACAGCATTTTCAAAAATTGATTTTAGTAAAGTCGCCACCAAACTTTATTTTCAAAAGAAAATTTTAGAAATTTTTTTATTCTTTTAAAAAGAAAATAGTCTTTGAAGGAAAGCAAATATGAGAATTGGTATGTGTAGAGAAAATGTTAACTATTCCATAACAAAATACACTAAAACTTATCTATTCTTTAGAGAAATTGAAATCCCCGTCATTTGATTAAAAATATTTGTGGATGTCATCTAATTTCAAGATTTTCCAGGAGGAAAAAAAAAAACAAATGTATAATAAGATGCCAAAAAATGACTTTGTAGTTGGTGATTGAATTTTATTTTTGAAAATTGAATTGTCCTTGCTTCTTCATTTCTTTATTTTTTTTCATTCTTTAATTTTGTTCATTTTGGAAAGCAATTCAATTTAGGTGAGATCCTAATTAATTTCGATGAATCCTTGAAACTTAAAGAAATTATTTAGAAAACTAAAAAAGTGTGCTTATCCTAATTTTAGGATAACATTGACCCTTTAGAACCATAGAATGTGAAAGTACAGATATTCAACTTACAGCCAAAAAAAAAACGTGCCAATTTAAATCCTAACGTGTTCTTATGTCCTTTTCTTAGCCTCCTTACCACCAAGTGGTCGGTGAGACGATTGCTCATGCCTACGGATAAAAGAGAAGGGACAAAGGATAATGGCCACCACGAGGGAAATGTTAACTATACTTCCGTAATTGAAAAATTCAATAAGATTGGCTATCATATTTTGACAAATAAGCAATTTTTGCTTAAAATTTAATTTAATCATATTTTAAAATTACATATGTGCCTTTTATTGAAATATAAATTAAATTATGTAGCAGAATATAAATGGTGATAATATTCAATATTCGATACCGCATGAGTATAAAAAGGAACACCATGATGGTTGGATAGACTCTTACCATATTATTGGCATAAGTTCCCAAGACTTGATAAATACATCAAGAGGACGGAGAATTACTATATGCCTATATTTTAAAAATGCAACTAAATGGACTTTAAATGGCAACTACTTAAGCAGAAAAATAATGAAGATGAATTCCTAAATTTATAAATTGAATTAACAAATTGATGTCAATGCACAAGAAAGAACACAATTTCCTAACTTCAATATATAATGCAGCAGCAGTAATGTATATGCAAAATTTAAAGAAGAGAAGAGAGAAACAAACATAATGTTTATCTAGGTTCGGCCCAACCGATGAACTGTGTCTAGTTCTCTTGCCATGAAGGGATTTTTCACTTAATCAATAAGCTTGTTTTACATTTGTTGACAAGTAATGGCTACAAAAGGGTTTTTACTTGCTCACCAACAGCGATAGGTTTTCCTTTTCTTACCTAAAACAGATTTTCAATCGCTCACCTAGAATGACCTCTTCTAGCACTTTTTGAAAATTAGGAGTTATATCATGGACATATAAAGTAGTGAACCCTTTTATCACCAGATCAAATCTTTTTTTGCGCTATACAACATGCTGTGTAACACGGTAAAGGTCAAAAAAAAAAATACAAGTTTACCAAATAAAAAATTGAACTGGGGGGCACAATAGCCTCTACTTACTTGTAGCAAGGATTGGGTTCTTTTATCACAAAGGCATTGCAATGAGGCTCACTAGTCAAATTGTATATAATGGAGGCGCTAAGTTTAGAAACTCTCAACAAATGAATAAGTTAAAGCAAAGAGAGAATAAGATAATCACTTAAAACTTGGATGATTTCTATGTTCAAATATTTTCTTTTGGTATGTTTTTGTAAGATTATGGGGTCACCCATAATGGCTTGAACTATAATCCATTATTTAGTAACCCAAAATTAATTAATTAATTAATATTCAAATATATTTAAATTTAAATTTAAATTTAAATTTAAGTCAGTTTTTGGTGTGTTACAAGTGAGTGGAAAAATTGACAACAAAAGCCACCCTTAACATACAACTTTATATGTACATTAAAAGAGAAAAAGGAGTCTTCTTTAGAGAAGAAAGATATAAAGAACGTAGAGAGTAACAAGAAGGAAAAACACTCACATCTCATCTTCCTTCTTGGCAATTTGGTGTTTCCACTGCGAAGAAGACAATATCGAAGTTCAATTTATGACTTGGATCGTATTGGTTGGGATGAAGATATTGACAATTCTATTCGCTACAAGCCTACAAGTAAGTATCCTCAATTTTTTCTTTCATTGGTATCAAAACGAAGTTGGCTTAATTTTTACTATTTTTTGTGATATATGTGTGTTATTGGTGCTTTATTTCATGACTTTGTTGCAAATTATGATGAATTGGTTATTGTTCATAATTTGGGCCTTGGAAACCATTAATTGCAAAATATTATAAAGATCATCTTAGGTTATGAAATTCACATTGTAGGAAGCCTATATGGAAAGTAGTGTGTGGCTAAAATTTAAAAGAAATTAGAGCATCCATTAAAGAGAAAATAAAATTTTAAGATTTGAATATATCATGACCAAATAGCCTTCTTTCAAGGGATGGCATTCTCGACACATATCACCATTGGGTGTAAACTTCATGTGGTTGAAAAGTTTGTTCAACAAACTTTCCAAAACCACCAATTTTATCCAAATTGGATGAAAATGAGTAAAAAACGATGCCTCAAAGTTGGCTACTCAAACACAAAAATCTAAAAAATCTCCATTTTTTTTTTAAATTCAAGGTAAAAGATGAAGTAAGAGAACCACCCTTGAGAATGGTGCATATGGCTCATTCTTACCACCATTGGGCCACGTGAGCACACCAATAGAGAGAGGAAGACAAAAGGAACCCAACTATGTGTGTGGTGTTGCCAAAGATGCTCTGGTGCTTCCTCTCCTCTTTTTCTTTTGAATTTTTTTAAATAAAAGCTTGTGGTGGTACATGGTAGTGCATGCCAGGGAATTTTAGCCATAAAATTCCTTAAATTAATTATCTACATGTTAATATATGATTTGACTAAATTTGGACATCTTCTAGTTGTTTTAAATGCTATTTTTGACCTTAATATGGTGTACTTATGTATAAATTTGCATGAGAATATGATTTATGAATTGATAAATTTATTTTCCTTTAATAAAGATATTATTAACCTATAGACTTACTTGAGTTAAAAATGGACCCAAACTGTAGTATTCGGTCACAAATTCAATACATGAGACACTTTATGATTGACTTGAAGAAGAATGGCATTGAATTCTTGCACTCTTCTTAGGTCCTAAGCTTGATCAACTTGCTCTCTGACGACAATTATTAGATACAATCAAGGCAAAACTTAAAGAGAAATAAAAGCTTAATAAAAATAAAGGTTGGAAAGACATATTTATGTTAGTTCAAAGTTACTTCCTTAAGTTTTCAGTTAACTTAAACTTCCCATTTAAAGCGACTAAAACAAGTTTGAGGTAACTCTATAGGGGACTTTCCAAGGGTCACCCATCATAGAATTTCCCTCACCCAAGCATGCTTAACTATGACATCTTGATAAAATCTAGTATATTACTACTAGGTAAATTACTCTATAACAAAGAAATTATTAACTATTCTGAAATCTTCGGGGACAAGTTATCTAAAATGTTAAGTGTACATACATGAAAAAATCTTAAAGATGATTAATGATTAATTTTGAAAATTATTGGGGAGAAAATTTAAGACAAATCTTTTCATTAAAGATAGACATTAATTTATAAATTTAATAATAGAAAATATTTTATGAAGTATCAACATTTTACCATGGTGGTTTAGCCATAGTTAAGTCAAGGCTTAACCATATTAAACCTGAGGTTTAATTGTAGTTTAAACCATGAGATTTAACTATGGTTTAATGTAACTACAACTAAATGTCTATGGTTTCGCCATGATTTAAGTGAAACTACTATTAAAAATGCATGGTTTAAATGTGGTTCACTTAAGCTGTGGTTAAACTACAATTATAAACCTTAATTCTATCCCTTTCTTAGACTTGCAGGCCTTTTCATTTTTGAACAGTCGCAACTTCTCTCATGATCAACCATCAAAACTAGTATTGAAGACATCCATAGTGTGGAAGGTGTTTAGGTTGATTGTGTATGAATGGTATTGATGAGATATGACATTAGCAAAGGAGACGACAAGGAACGATGAAGAGAATGTATTTGCAAGGCTGTGAATAAGGGGAGTGCAGCATTGCTGAACTCATACTCAATAAAGGGGTGTCTATATAGACCTTAATAAGTTAAGACTCTACTCATTCAAGCATTGGTGTTGGAGGTTATAGCTATGTCTCAAGCCAAGCACTTCTCATTGGCAGATCTTGCTTGTAACTGACCATAATACTACTATTGTATCATTATTCAGTCAATCCTCTTATTAGTGTGGTGTGATCTTGATCTGGTGAAAATTACTTATTAATAGTGATTTTCATTTCTACCAATTTCACTTTTTAATCAAATCTTGAAATTGATTCTTCTTTCTACATTTGTTTTTCCTCTTTCTCGTTAACAAGATTATGGTTTTATATTCATTTTAAGGATTGTTTCATTGTAAGTAGTACTACACTATTGCTCTTATTTATGATTTGTTAAATTTGAAGCATTCAATGATAATATCTTGCATACAAATAGTTAAAAAAGAATAGTAAAATGCTTAAATGTAAGGTATGAGCAACTGGTGTGAGGATTTCATATTCATAAAATGTCTAAAAGCTTGCCAAAATGTGGTGATATATCTCAGTTAGAAAATTCAACTTATAAGTTATAGATGTAATATTACATTACATCCTTCATACTTAGACTGTAAAGTCATGTATCTTAAAATTCCATTTTTTCCATTTTACCATCCTATCGTAATTTAGTAAGAAACAAGCTCACTGGTTCAATTCCCAAGGCTTTGAAGGAAAAGGCTAATTTATAGCGATAGCTCCATTTTTTCCCCCATTTTACCATCTTTCCAATGTGTTTATACTTCATTTAATGTTTTGGTTAGCTTTATTTCTTGCCTAGCTTATTGTAATAAATTTGATATTTAATTTTTGTGCTTTTAATGGAGGGTTGTCATGTTCCTTTTTCTCTATCTATGGTTTATTATTATTATTATCTTTTCTACATCTATGAAGAAATGTGGCTTAATGGTTGCAAATATATTCTGTTCATGCTATTGTCAAATTAATTTGTTTTTTGCTTTGAGTTTATCCTTGCAACATATTACTTCTAAAATGGGAAGCCCTTTGGTCAACTTCCACTTCATAATATCCCAATTGGTCTTCATTAAACTATTTCAAATACATGCATATACATATAGGATTTCTGGATGAATTTTCCTTTTTTTTTTAGTAGAATGGGGTAACATAATGATTGTGTAGATTGATGTTTTCTTTGATTATTCTTTACAATAACTTTGAAAGGGTTTCAACTACAAATATGAAGTTTTAGTGTAGGTGATTTATATTTTTATGCAATACCAAACTATCAATATAAAAATCTAATTTCATATTGATAGTTCAATTTTGCTTGTTATAGTAATCCATTTTTAAAACTATCTTTAACAAAAACCTAGGTTATTATTGTGTCTCATTGCATTTGTTATATCCATGTGTCTTACTAGGCTACTATTGTTCCTTCATTTGTTATATTTGTCCATATTGTGTCCATTTTTGGTAATTCTTTTAATTACTTTATATGAAAATTGATTTGCTAATATTAACAGCCAAGAATAATGTGATTGACATAGCAATAGTATAGTATACATGGGAAACATTATAAAGATGAAATGGTTTCTTCTTGACCTCCAAATGGACAATTTTTAGTTAATTTCTTTTTCTCCTTCTTTTACGGATGTGGAGCTATCATGATTGTTGTTATTTTATTGTGTTGGTTGCCAAGGTACTAAAATGCATTAGTGGTATTAATGGAATATTGTTCTATTCTATTCAAGTATCATCTTTGTAAATGTAGGAAAAATCTACCTATCAGTTGTTTATTTTTTGGTTATTTTTCATGAAATTGTTATTTTTATATTTTTGTAGTTACTTAACGAACTAAAGCAGTTAAACTTTCACTCTCCCTGTGGTCAAATCCACTTATGGTAGTGGTTCAAACCATTGCTAAAAAAAATTCTAGTGACATTACCACAATTTATAGAAACATGGCTTAATTGTGGTTAAATTGCAGCTTAGCTACGGAAGTCCCCATGGTTGTGTAAAACCATGGTTAAATCATTCTTGACAGATAGCTTAACTATAGTTAGGTGGCTTAACTGAGGTAAAACCACAAAAAAAAAATTTCATGGTTGAACCTTTTCTTTTCTTTTTGTAGTTTTGAACTTAAGCATTTTAGAAATATATTACTTAAGAACGAAAATTTAGAATTTTATAAAAAAAAATGAATTCCACTTAACTATTAATGCAATCAAAAGATTGAAGATTAAGGAATTATAAAATAACCATATAATTAAAACATAACTAAAATGATTAAAATTTAATTAAAAAACATATGCTTGAATTATGTGTCAAGAAGGGAGGCACTTCGTGTGGGAGAACAAAAGATAAGTGTAAGACATGCTTACACATCACTTAACTAACTAAAGCATGAAAAAAATATCTTGCATCATCCTAACTAACACATCACTTGTAATAATAAAGATAAATCACAACTTTACAATTCACCCCACATGTAACACCTTGACTTTCAAGGCATTACGTACCTTATTACTTTATTAGAATGGTGGAAATTATAGCAAAAATTTTGATGGATAAAAATTTTCATTGTATTACATAGTTGTAAAAAATCCTCATGGATACTTACATAATGAACAACTGGTACCATACATCTAATATTCTTAAACTATATAATTACTAATAAGAATGTTATAGTCTTTGGATATTAGCATGTAATGGTATAACTAGTTCTTAGACTAGACAACTGAATGTGTATTGATGTCTCATAATTACTATTTCAACTATTCCATAATAACTATTATTTAAAGATCTTGGCTTGCCAGGGTTAACATTAACATCCATATTGACTTAACTTCTGCCTATTAAGATCACATTAGTTTACTTCTGGCATAGCCTCATTAGAACTGAAGTCCTTATCTAAACATGTTACTATTAACTAGTGAGAATTTGCATTTTCAATAAACCTTAATTATTTTTGTAAATCCAATAATGGTTCAACTACCATGTGCTTAGAAAACATTTTTCTTCCTTTGCTTATACATATAGAAAAGATAAGGTAAAAGTAGATAAATCACATAGTTAGACAGAGGATATCCAATCATTTCATTTATATGTACTTAAAATTACTAGTATAATCTTTCATTGTTAGGTGTTTAGGAACTTACTCTTTCATTTATATACATTTATAAACATAAACAGCTATGTCAAGGACATGAGAAGTTACACACACACACACACACACACACACACACACACATTTCTTTCAAAACATGTTCAAGCCCTTAAATAGATTCATCTCTGCATATGAAATAACATATTGAGGATGCGATATTCAAATATCATAATTTATAACATGATTAATATAACTATGCTTATGATAATGAACATATCTCATACAATTGCATTACACCTAATCTCATTCAGATATAATAACATACATATTCATTACAACACTATTCATCATGTCCAAAATCATACTTTGAAGTAATATGCAACAAGCTCAGTTCATTATATTTGATTACCACTAAACTTGGTACATACTAACATAATTCACTATTCATAAGGTCTTAACTTGTCCCATACTTTCTATTACATTTTCATATTGTATCATTGTGCATGCCTTCCTAAAAAGATATAGATGATTTTGCCTTAAAAGTGATGGTAATAGTAAAAACTATTTCCTAGGTACTATACCTAGCATCTCATACTATTTGGTATAGACTTCAATTTTCACAATTATAAATAACCCATTAAGCATCCCATACTACTTGGTATGAGACATATTTTTTCAACACCATCAAGGAGAAAGACTTCTTTTCTTAGTCTTTATAATCATTGAAACACATTATCATGGATAGAAGTAAATATAGTTAGGGTATCCTCTAGAGTATATCCACAAACCTTAACATGGAACCTAAAACCTAAAGTCAAATTGAAGCTTCCTAACCCTCAATCGAAACTTTGTCCCAAGGAAAATGAGACTTAAAACATGAGAGAGACTTTGATCCCCTTTGTTCCATGTAATCATATCCTTCCTTTCATATAGACTAAAATTCATTCTCTATTAATGGAAGTTACCTCTTGAAATTTCATCCCTCTTATTTTTTAGAGAAATTAGGAATCCTTATTTATTAGGATCCTATCTTTCAAGGTCATTTACTTTTGAGGTTTATTCCTTGAGAATCTTCCTCTATCTTGAAGATCTTTTACTTGTAGAAGACTTGTCTCAAGTATAGCATTTAAATAAGTAAATATTATACATTTTCAATATTTCAACACCTAGATATTGTTTCATACAATAAGCCATATTTATTATTTAATCATCATATTCCAAGTTATTTAGGTCATAATTCATGATCAATATACCATTATTCTTTAAAATAGGAATAAACAACACATTGATAGCTAGTATAATTTATAACACATTGATAACTAAAAGGAATCAAGAAAAATCTTGCTATAGCTTTTCTATTTTCATTATCCTTTAGAGTCTTTGTACAAGCCATATAAGGGTCCAAGTTATATAAAAGTCTCACTTATCGGTATATAGTCATCAAGGTCATGGTCATCCTCTAACATTAGGGAATTACAAATATAGATATAAGAATCCTATATGTCTTCAACTATGGATGTATATTCATGTATATGCATATATATATATGTATGTATGTATATATATCCTTTGTATGGATAATTACTTGTGACTCTAATTAATCACATGGTTTTCGAAGAATAAACTATTCTTTATGCACATACACAAACAACTCCCATAATTATAACATTACTATTTATTAAATGCCCAAGGAATAAAAATCAAATTAATCATTCTAGCACTGTTATGGCTATTTTTCACTCATGTGTATCTCTAAAAAGTATCTAAAATTAGTTTAAGATGAACCCTTAACAAATTAGATGGAGATTTTGGGGGAAAAAGTGCATAAATGGGCATTTCAAGAGGTGTAATGTCATGACATCACCTTGAGGCACTGCAACATAGGCCTTGTTGCTCTAGACATAAAGCATGGTGCCTAACACAAATTTCAACCCTACACCAACTCCACCTTTTTTTTTCCTTAACTTCAAAAATTTATATCTTTTAATTCGAAGCTCTTAAAATAGTAAGATTTGATGTGGAGCCTTTTTGATATGCTAACTAACTATACTTGAATTTCAAAGACTAAAAATTCCATTTGATCCCTTAATTTTCATGAAATTGTAAATTGTCCCAAAATGTCCTATCAAAGAAGATGGGTCATCATTACGCCAATGTACAGGGATAAAACACCTTCAAAAATTATAAAATTAAAAATGAATGACCTTGCATATGTTAGGCATAACATATTCAAAATCCAGCCCCATACAAGATTAGATGACTCCAAATTAAATTTTACTAGATTAAGGCTTCTAGAAAATTTTTGATAGCAAAACACTATGTACACAAAAGTAACCATGATCATGCATATAATCACAATCAATGAAATCTAATAAGTTAATTAGCAACCCTAAGCATGTGATTAAGAGCCTTCCTTTGGATATTTTTTTGAAAAATCTGGAATGAGCCTTTAGAAACTCTCTAGGTATAACAATTATCTTAATTGTTTTGACTCTTCCTTAGTGGTATGTGTGACATGCGCTTCTTCTAAAACTAATTTGGAACCAATAAGATAATGAGAGAGAACCCTAAAGTAAGATGAATTAAGAGTAAGTAAGGTTCACTATTAATAAGAGCATATAGAGATGAGGTTATAAACCTTTGGATGGCTTGAAACCAAAGCCCGAATGTATAAACTGACGTACTAGTGGCAAAAATTATAATTTCATGCAAAATTTAAGAAACTTAAATGAAAGGGTTTTAAATGTCAAAGATAAGATCACTAGGGTGTTCAAAGGTCTAAAAATCATAGGAACTATCAGAATGACTAAAACCCTTATGTTGTATGATTTAAGATGTCAGTTAATTGTAACTATGACTGGACTATTTGGTATGGTTTTAAATTTTAAAAATTTCAAAGTAAATATTTTGAATAAAGTAAAGAGACTAGATTTTTATATGGAAAAGACGATTCATAGAGAGGATTTAAAACAAGCTCAAGTAGGGCAGTCAAAATAAAGTCACAAAAATGTAATTATAGGAAAAAGTTAAAATATGTTTTTTTTTTGTTTAAGTATGATGCACCAGCCTATTTCTCCTCATCCAAATTGACTCATATCAGCTAAAATAGGACAACCATGGATGTCCAAGAAGAAGAAAAGAGAGAAAAGAAAATAAGGGAAAATAGGTACGTTTGTTGGCATTTTCTCACCTTATGATAGTTAGAAAGTGTGTTCTACTCATTGAGTGCTTTCATCCTATGGTTTCAAATTCTATTTTAGGGGGAGTTAAGCTGCTACTAAGGGGGAAGGAAATCCTCTTTTCATGATTTCAATCAAGAGAAAATGTATAACATGAAGCAAGCTTCAAAATTAGGTATATGTTGCCATGATTTAAGTTTGATTTCCTTAAGTTCTGTCTTGCTTTCTCTTCATGTAGAGAGGGAAAGTCTCTCTCTCCACATTCCCTGCATACATTTAATGAGTTAAAGCATGTAGAAGCAGCCTAGAGCATGAAATTAGAGAGAATATGGCAAGTTTAGAACATAAAATTATCAAAACAGACCCATAATGAGTTCAAAAATGCATATCCATCCATGGAGGCTTTAATGAATGAATTTAGGCATGAACTTAGTAAATATTTAGAGAACATCCTAAAGTTTCATATGAATTAAATTTTATAATTTTTGGGTTAATACAAAATATTTTATGAATTTTCAAATTTGCCCTAGTAAAATTGCCTTATATTAGTTTGGTCTCAACCACAGCCACCATTTTCTTGTCTTTTAAGGAAGCCATTGAATTAATTTTAACTTAAAATTTTACAATAGTTAGAGTTCATGAAGAGCTTTCAAAAAAGTTTTAGTTTGCCTAATTTGGACACTCCTAGCCAAAGTTATAAAATTTGAAAATTAGCAACTATTAAGGAGCAAGAACCAACTGCTATTTTGCCATTTTTAAGGGATGATATAAATTCAATTAAATTTAAGATTTTTATAATAGAATGTACATATTACAAGCTTTCTAAAATGGTATTATTTCCTAACTTAGAGGTTCCTAGCCAAAGTTATACATTTTTAAAATTAAGTTATAATTTGTGATATATGGGATAATTGAGGGACATATGAGTAAGTTAGCTTAGATATACATTGGTTACTTATTTTCCATGCTTAATATGATATTTTAGGTATGCAATAATGGCTAGAGCAGTCTTTGGGTAAGAATACCAATAAGGGGAGAATTAAGCTAATAAAGTAAAAGAGATAAATGAATAGAGTTAGACAAGATAAGAGGCAAAGTATGAAATTTAGGATCAACTCTCAATCTCCTAGGTAGCTTTATCTCCCTCTCTTGCATACATTTAAATGCTTGAATAACTTGTGATGCTTGAATATGTTGTTGCTTAATGTATTATTGAGTTATACTTTCATATGTCTTCCATTATGAGTTTGATATGTCTTTGGCTCCTTGCTTCTTATGGCAGAAAATTGAGTGCAGTAATTATTTCTTGGCCTAAAATTGAGTTGAGTTGAGCCTATCTAGTATGTTGAGATGCCATGACTTGTTGAGAAACAAGTTTTCATGTAAAAGTTGCATTTAAGTTTCATGATGCATGAGAATTACATGCTAGCACCACATGCATTGCATTTCCTCATAGCATTCGTGTATACATTGATTTGATTGAGATTAACTATTGAGATTCTGCTTAGAATCTCACATATGTCCCTCACACTAACCATTTCAGGATTCTCAAGTAAGGAGATGGAAAATGAGAAGCCATAGAGTTTAGAAATTCATGTTGTAGAAGTTTTCTTGCAAGTATGTACTTGAAAGTGTATATGATATATTAAGAATGATATATCTCATCTATGGAAGGAATATATGTAATGCTAATTTATGTATGAGCTTGAGCATGTTAATATATATATATATATATATGTCGTTTTGATGAAAAATGCAACCATATGTATATGTTGTCCATATTAGAAGTTATAGAGATATATATGCATGAATGGATACTAAACATATATGTATATGGTGAATCTTGTGGAAATGTCAAGGTTATGAGATAGGAACATGCGTATAAACATAAGACTATAATTATATAACATTTTGATGTATATATGAGCCCTTGGTGCATGATTACTCATATGAGATGCATTATGGACTATATGTATCCATGGGTGTGAGATGGTCATATTTTAATCCAAACCTTTTCTTATGTGTTGAACCTTATAGAATGGATTCTTAGGATGATTGAAATTTGCTCAAAGTAGAAGAGTGCAATTTGGAAACCAATTAGGCCATTTTGAAACCTAAAATTGATTCAAAAAAGTCCTAAATTGCACCTCTACCTTTGAAAACCCAAATGACCTAATTTGAGGCTAAAATTTGGCGTGCAATTAGAAAATTTATAAAATTTTTTAACAAATTAAGAATATGAATTTTTAGAGCTCTATAAAATATTTTATGAATTTTTAAAATTTGAAAAATTATTCAAATTTGGTACTATTATTGTTCACTACAACAGATTCTATTTTTCATGTTTTTTAGAGCTCAAACGAATTAATTTTAAGTTTTCTATAGACATCTAATTTATGCTAATCATACATAGCCTGAGTTATGAATTTTTGAAGTTTGATACATAATATGTTTAATAGGTCAAATTTGGGCTACATATATTTCTTAGGCATTTGGTGTATATTTTATGATTTAATGGTCCAAAATAAGTTTATTTATGATGATTATGAGTAAAGAAGAAAAAAAATCTAAATTTGATCCCTATAACTCTGTTTGGTATGTAAACAGACTGATTTTCACAACTAAAAATACGGAAATGGTTGTAATTTTCATTGTTAATGTATATAAATGGTATAAATAAGCTAAATGAAGCTAGGTATGATAGTATGTGAAAAATCTAAAACACATTTCATGAAAAACATAATTTACATATGATGGCTTGGAGAAATGGGCTATTCAGTAAACATTAGGTACCATTTCTTGAATAATTTAGAAAGGTCTTAAGTATCAAGCACTTATCCTAAGTACTAGGCACTTAGTTTCTTAGGTTTTAAAATTTTACCAATGCTAGTAATAAGGGTGTTTCCCTTCTTTTGATTAGAATAACTTTTAAGTCTACCTTAAGCAGTTAGCATTCTATCCCTAATTAACCTAGTTGGTCAAAGGATTATTGTACAAAATTATGCCTTAAGGCATTCCTCTTTATAACTCCATACTATCATAAGAGTGAAAAGTAGGCATATTGGGTTAATCTTACAACATTATATCTAGGTTGCATCCCGATAGTTTTATTATTAAACTTATCTAACCACTATCCCACTTCTATTCAAGGATCTTCTATGGATTATAGTAATCATGATGGTCTCTAAGGTTCTATCTTAAGCTTTTAACTTACTAATAGTTGCTCTTAATCTCAAATTTTCCTTATCAAGTCTTGGTATATTTTAATAGAGTTAGGGTGAGTCATAAATTTAAATTATAGTCCTTAATCAATTTTATTCATCCTCTTTGTTTCATCATTGATTGCTTCTTACTAAATAAATATCTAAGACCTTTGGTACTTGAAAATTGATTTCATATAGGTATGGTTTCCAAATCCTCAAGGTTAACACTCTGAGTACTAGCTCTAGATCATAAGTAAGGTAATTACTCTGAATAGTTGTAATGTTATCTTAAGATGCTACTTGTGTCTATTCTTAGTCCTTAAATAAAATTTCATCTATGAACATGTTAACAAACTAATCTTTGTCCATATAACTCATAAACACTTTGGGGTATTTAAGAGCCCATAACTTATTCCCAAGACAACCTCGATGGTGCCTTCAGGTCTTTTCTTGATCTAGGGTTTCCTACCCTAAGGTTGTTTTTTGGAAACTACAGAGGCTCCTCTATGTTGGTCTTATAGATCATTAATCATTGGAATGGAATACTTATTCTTAATGGTTACTTTAATTGTTCATAGTCTATGCCTTGTTTTGAGGCATCTATCTTTTTCTAATTCCATACCTAACTGACCATAAGACCAATAGACTCTAGCTTATAGGTCAAAGAAAAACTTAAGGTCTTTTGGAGACAAACTGAGGTTATATTATTTTCAATCAACCAATCCCTACCAAGAATGACGTTGCATTCTTTAAGGTAGATATATTAAATAAATAGGAAAGAGTTATCTATTGATAAATAATTTAGACCATCAATTGGAATAGAAATTATTTTCCCTTCTATATAAGAGTAGAAAAGTATAAACCAAGTAGTAATTCAAATGCAACAAGGTTACACAATCATGAAAAATATAAGAGTGGGTTACTCCTTTAGAGTTAATGGTGCCATCTAAAAAGTACCACTTAATTATTTATGTAACTTGTATCAAGTCAGGAGATTGATTTGCCTCTTAGTCACTCATAATAATGGCTTTTTCCTTATTTGTAATTTCTAGTTCAGTGTTGTTCCTTGGTTTTAGGACATTCCATTAAGAACTATCCTAGGTCTCCAGAGCTATAGCACATGTTTTGTCTAACAAGACAAGACTTGTTTCTGTGTGGTTTCTTGCTAATGTTGGTTTTCTTCACCTAATTGGGACATAAACTTAAGGTTCTTTTTCAATTTCTCACGTATTTTCTTTCCTTCCCAATATTCTTTCCTTTGGTTCTCACTTTTTATGCCTTATGGGTGGCTTTCTATCCTCTCACACTCATCTATAAGTGTGGGGAAATCCTTGGTTTCTAAAACATTTACTGGATTTCTAATCTCTCGTCTTAGGCCATTCTCAAACCTCATAATTTTCTAGCTTTCATCAAAATGGTTTCCTAAATAGAGGAAAAATCTAGCTACCTTTTCAAAGTTAGCCTTATATTGGTTGACTAACATAGGTCCTTGCTTTAGTTGTAGGAACTCATTCTTTTGAATATACTAGAGTATCCTAGTCATAGCGAAAGTTTGATCTCTTACAATGGTAGCCATTCTTTCAATGGCATTGATCATGTCATTGTTAGAGTTCTTTATTAAACCTTTCTCTAGTGTAGTTAAACTACCTAATTAAAGCTTAACTTAAAAGGAAAAACCTAGCAAAAACATGCATAAAGTTCTTTAATACTAGGTAAAATAATGGTCAATTTAAAACTTTTTTTCTTACTTAATATGTTGAAGCACATCCTGCATTTACTAATATTTAAGTAATCCTCATACAAGTTAAGGGAATATAAGTTATTTGGATTATAATTAAAACTTTCGAACTATGAGTTGATTATAACTAATTTAGAGTCGACTCACGTAGGAACTTTTGTCACAAAAACCAATTGGAGTTAACTTGAAGGCATTTAAAGTTGACTATAACTCATATAGAGTAAACTAATGACAATCAGAGTTAACTCTCTCTTATGGGTTTACTTCTCCTAAACTTATCCCTTTTTGTTTCCCTTGAGCTCTCAATATATTATGCCAAAATCCTTACTAAACACTTCACGACCAAATTTTTTAAAGTGTTAAACCATTTGTGATAGCAAATTTCTTAGACTCGAACAATTACCAAAAACTTCATTTCTCCTAAGCTTGTTGCTAAAACCATTACCATAAATCTCAAATGCCTTAACCTTAGGTTCATCATGCTTAAGAACAAAACTTTACTCCTAAGGACCACTTCAAAGCATGTTATTATAGCCTTATAGTAGAAATGATAGCAAACTAACATAGTGATAGTAAAACAAGACTTTTTATCACACAAGTAACCTACCAAAATTGCATTCCATAAGACCATTTGTAACACATTTGCTATCTAACCCTTATTTAATTATTATGGATCAATAATGGGTCCATTTAGTAATGATAGAAAAATACTAAATCTAAAATTTTTGAAATTCACACACTTGACTTTTTCATAAATTCAATGTCCAAACAACTTAACCATTAAAAAAATGTACATAATATACTAGGGAAAGTCCAGCAGAGTTTCCCCTTATAAAATTAATCATCCAAACCACTTAAATAATCACATAACAGCCCAAACTTACTGATATAGGAAAGTACAGATAATAATAGGGCCATATACGATAATCTGAGTATAAAAATCAATTAATACTAAATAACTCAAGCTAGAGTTATACATCACTTTTTATGGTGCACTAATATACATATTACATCATGATAAAGTTAAATATAATCCATATATATTCCTTGTACATTACAACAAAGTTAGAAATAGAATATCCATATAGTTCTATAAATTCAAACATCATTCTTTCCCTTTTCCTTTCTGACACTGGTACTTCCACCAAGCACTGCTTAGTGGAAAAATAGAGATTAAGGTAAAATTTAGGAGAATCTCAATAGCTATACTCAAATCACCCAAAATAAACATGAGATAGTCAAGGAAGAACAATGCAAGTATGCATGGTCATATAAAACTAACATAAATACTTACATGTTTACATTATACTCAATCATGGCCATGAAACTCTGCTTAGCTTAGGCTTGTCTCTTGGACTTAGGATAACTACTATGTTCATTCCCATTATTCCTTCTTATCTCTTAGCCTTAACTCATCAGGCATTACATGCAAAACTTGCCATATAACTGATACAAAGCAATATAGCATAATCTGTCATGAACAACTAATATAATACAATACATATCAAGCTCAAACAAGTTTGCATGCAACTAGATAGAGAAGAGTAAGCTATCTTGGATAGGTGATAAAACCTAATAAAAATCTCTAATTTTTCCATTTTGTTTCTGGCCTTATCTATTTTTTTTTTCAGCTCTACATTTACAATGGAGTGGACTTCAGTAACTTGTCCTAAAAATACACATAAATATATCATCAACATCTCATGCTCATAACTACTTCTCTTAAGTCTCTATGACTTTATCAATACTTTAGGCCACTCAAGTGACTTAAAATCCTTTTTTTGCATACTTCTAAGACACTTGTTTATTAGGTGGTAAATTTGCTATCTAAAATGCTCAAATTCGATCATATTTAAAGGCCTAAATTTGTGAAATTTCTTTTGGATTTTAGCTCCCCATGATTGGTTTAACACTTAGGCTTTAAGTTAGAAGTTTCATTAAGCTTAAATTTTAAACTAACTTATGCTTCTAGAATTCATAATTCAAGCCACAAATTCCATATTGACTATTCATTTGGTAATTTCACTTTTCAACATAATAGAACTCATTATGGAACCTTATCCCTCAAGGGGAAACTTTAAAAATTCAACTTGTAGGATTCAAAAGCTTGCCATATATGATTTATATAGCCACATTAGGATTGATTAGGAGCCTTACAAGCTTGGTCACACAAGTCTAATGTCAATTATTTCCATAATGCTTTTTCTTAACTTCTAAATTTTTAACTTTCAATTTCTAGCTTCTAAATTCAATTTAATACTCCCATTGTTGTTCTTATCATTTTAAGACTATCTATAATCTAAGAATCCATTGAACAACTTTGATAAATGCCATTTTTATATCTTCTATTCCTCTTAATTTGGAGTTTTTAATGATTAAATATGGCTTTAAAGATTTAATTATATGGAATTTGATTTTATTAGCCATTTATACACTCTATAAATTAATTTGCAAAATTATTGAATTGTAATGTATAAATTCCTTTAGATAATTTTGAAATTTTTTTACTTAATTTTTCTCATTCTTTTATGTAGATTTTTGATTGGCAAATGGAACTTAAATGGGGAAATTTATTTGAGAAGCCACAAGATTGAATTAAAAGGCCCATAATTTTAATGGAATCTTTAAAAATAAAGATGAAGAAAAGAGAGATGAAGTCACGTGCCTTCTATTCACACATTCCATATCCTTTCCTTCATACTTCCATGTAGCACCCACTCATGCATGGTGACATGTAATAAATGAAGCTTGTGATTAGGAGAAGACCCATAATATACAGTAGCAACTTATGAACGTGAACAAAAAAGGGAGAGGAAGCTGTAAGAGAATTATGTGGAAGATACACATAAGCTGAACACAAGCTAAAACGAAGCTACGAATTTTAAGAAACAAGAAGAGCTGCCATGTGATGAGTACGTGGAAGCATTAGATGAAGGCTGCATGTCACATAAGACTAGTTCAACATACATGAGAAGCTGATGTGGAACGTTGAGGCAGCTCCAGAGCAGGGGGATCCATTCATCGAGTATCCATTTATTCCACGTATTCATTCATCCACTCATTCCATATTACAAGGTACTAGAATCATTACTCCATTCATTCACGTAACAACTAAGGAAGCAACACAAAATCAACCTCAATGGTTCTATTTTGGAAAAAAGAAGAAGCCACGGGTATAGCAGGTAGAAGCATGTGGAGAATGAAGAGAAGGTGGCTTCAAACACCCATGCAATTCTAATGTGGAATGGGAAACATGAGCTAGGGAAAACAAAATGTGAAAGATGTAGGAAAGACGAATAAGATGAGTAGAAGATATGTGAGGATGAATATAAATAAAGCCATGAGGTCAGCTGAAGAAGCAAGAGATGCAAAATATGTGAACAGTAAACACATGCAAAGCCACGAAACGAACACATAAGGAGTTGACATAGATTAAGAGGAAAGAAAATACCTACATAGCATGAAGAGAACCATGTGAAGTGTGATTGAAGAGGAAGGTTTGGGCAGTAAGAAAGGAAACTTTCGAGCTTTCACGTGGAGGCTAGACATCTACATTCACCCATGTCGCAGCAACTTACTCACGAGTTGCACGAGCTGATGAGGGAGCTACACAAGATGATTTCCACGGGTTTAAGGGTCTAGAGAGCATGTGAGGGGTAGAAAAAAATGATTAAATGAAGCATATGAGAAGCTAGAAGGAGGACACATGATCATTAAGGTCTCAGGCATTATCTATTCATAATTCATTCGTCCATCACATCCATTATCCATCTAAAAACGTGATTGTCAAAAAGAAAATAAAGAAGCACGTGAGGTAGTAAAAGGGGATAGAGAGCAGGCTCCAGGACACAATCCATTCATTCACGTATTCACACACCATCCATCCCCTATTTAGGCTGTGGCTCTTCCATTCCACTTTCACTCCACCATCCTCCATTCCATGAAGCTCTAATTTCCTCTTGTGACTAGCTAGGAGGAGGACCTTGGTTGAAACTTAAATTTAAAGAGAATAGAAAGGGATTTTGGCTAAACTTCCTATTTTATTTTTTTCTTTTTCTACATCAATTTTTGTTATTTTATTTGCTTGGTTGAGCTTGTAATTGACTGAGATTGATGTGTTTTGTAATTGATGGCTGGTTAGACATTAATTAGGAGAGCAAATGAATGATTAATTGATTGAATTAAGTGCTGAGTTTTTAATTTTCTACAATTATCTATGTATGCAGTTAAGGTGTTTGATGAAATACATATGAGAGGTTGAGTGCATGAATGTCTAATTTAAGGTGTCCTTGGAGTTTGATTAGTTAATTGAACATCTTAGAATAAAAATTCAGAGGCTAATTGATTAATTGATTGCTCATTTAAATGTTCAAAGATCCTAATTACAAGAATAAGTAATTTAATAGGAGTTGAGGTCTCAATTAACATTAAATTGCTAGTCTCTTGAATATTGAATAGTAACTCAAGATCACTTGTTATAAACACAAATAGGGACTCTTAGACTAGAACCAATGACAATTGAATTAAATTAAGGATAGAGAATACTAAGGGATGAATCCAAAACTAGTCACATACCCATTAGCTACTCCTTAGCTCATGCATTTAGGTAGAAGTAGTTAGGAATTTCAATTCAATTTAATTTTAGTTAGTTTAATTCAATCAAACCCCTATTTAATTAGGAAGTTTTAGGATCCTTTTACACTTAGAAAATTTAATTAAATATTAAAATCTATTTCCTTGGGAGATGACTTAGGTTGTGCCACTAATTATAAATTTTAATTCAATCTAGTTTTATTTTAAAGTTGCATGAAATAACCTTTCAGGCTTCTTAATTCCTTAAAATCATCCTTGACTAAAAATGGAACCATAAAACCCTAACTTGTACATTTCAAAGTTTTAATAAATTCTAAGCTTAGATTTTTGTTCCTTGCATCAAATAACATCTAAATATACTCATTAGGAGTGGAAAATAATATGATTAGCCATTGAACTTGCCTAAGCCAAACCATTACATAACATGGTCTAAAATTGCTTCTTTTTAGGATTCATGGAAAACTAATGTTAGATATGGAATCCTTGCATGCTAAAAACCCTTGGTTTCCTCAAGAACACATGAAGAAAAACTCTCCTCCTTACTTTCTCTCTCTAGGCCAAAACTTACAAGGGCTAAAACACAAGATTTTACAATTATTTCAAATAAAATCTTGCCTCGATACGATATACTCTTCGCGTAGATTAATTTTAACTTGGGTTAAACCTAAATCTTCATGTTTTTAAGAAAAATAACCACCATTAGAGAGTTCTTAGAAAGAGGAACAACTTTCTTAACTAGCGCAAGGTGAAACGAGCCCTTTTTTTTTTTTTACCTAAACAGAGGCTTAAACTCATTCTCCCTCCCTTCCTTTAATGTGATGCCATGGTTGGTCTAAAATCTGAAAATGGAAGCTTGGAAAAGATGATAAGGTGTATCTTAATTAAGAAGCCTCGTTTTATAATTTTTCTATTTGACCATTTTGCCCCTACATGCCCGTTTGCTCCCTTTGAACTCATTTTTTAGGCTTTTCAGGATTTGACTACTCCCTACAAATTTTTGTGTGCTCTTTCACATGAAAATATTAATTTTGGGATTTGATTGACTTAAAATGGTGAAAACTACTTTCGCCTAAAGTTTTGGTACTATTTGACCCTTTTAGTACCTCAAAAGGATCTTAGCCGATTCTAACTGTTCCTATGGTATTTAGGACCTTTGAAAACTATGGTAACCTTAATTTTAGGCTTTAAAACTCTTTTTCTTGATTTTCCTAAAATTTACTCAAAATTATAATTTTGCCACTAATAAGTCTTTTTTCTTCATTTTGCTATTTTAGCTTCATTTTCTTTCTATATATGATTTCTTATCCCTGTTTCTTGATGTACTGATTAATATTTTATCCTTATTTAGTCTTAATTCAATTTACTTTAGGGTCCTCTTTCATTAACATACTGGTCTTAGTTTAGTTAAAAAGATAGTTGTTACATTTCACCCCCTATAATAAAAATTTTGTTCTCGAAATTTAGAATTTGTCTTATGAAAAAAAACTATGGATATTTCTCCTTCATGTCTACTTCCATCTCCCAAGTAGCTTCTTTTGGAGTTAGTCCTTTCTAGACCACTTTCACTAGAGGAATGCTTTTGTTCCTGAGCTACTTGACCTCGGTATCTATAATTCTTTTTAGTGTCATAATAAATGAAAGATTGTCCTGTAATGCTACATTTTCATATTCTATGATGTGTAAAGGCTTTGGCTTGTACTTTTTCAATTAGGATACATGGAAGACATTATAAAGTTAGGCTAAGTTAGGATTAAGGCTATTTTGTAAGCTATTAGTTTGACTTCGAAAAGAATTTGGAATGAACTTAAATACTTTGGGCTAAGTTTCTTTGCCTTTATGGACCTACCCACACCAAGTACTGGAGATACTTTGATGAAAATGTTATCTCTAACCTTAAATTCTAATAGCTTTCTTCTAGTATCTGTATAACTTTTTTGTCTACTTTGAGTTGCTAAAAGTTTTTGCCTAATCTGCTCTATTTGTTTGGTGGTGTGGTCAACTATATCAGGGCCTACAAGATTCCTCTTTCCTAACTCAACCTAACATAAAAAAGATCTACACCTCCTCCTATAAAGTGCTTTATAAAGGGCCATTCCTATGCTAGAATAGTAGCTATTATTGTAAGGAAACTCTGCTAATGATAAATACACATCCCAATTTTCTTTCAGTTCTAACACACAAGCCTTTAACATATCTTTTAATGTTTGAATGGTCTGTTCTGTCTGACCATCCATTTAGGGGTGGTATGCTATGTTGAATCTTAACTTAGTCCTTAAAGCTTCTTACAATGACTTCCAGAAATTGAAAGTAAATCTAGGATCTCGATCTGACAGTATATTGTTAGGTACTCCATGTAATCTTACTATTTCTTTTATGTACAATTATGCTAGTTTGTCTAGGGTATATATGGCTTTAATAGACAAAAAATGTGCAGAGTTTGTTAGTTTGTCCATTATCACTCAAATAACATCATTCTCCAAAGATGTCCTAAGAAAACTTATAATGAAATCCATGGAAAGGCTATCCTATTTCCATCCAAGAATATTTAAGGGTTTAAGTAGGCTTGCTAGTTTTTTATGTTCAATTTTAACTTTCTGACAAACCAAATATTGGGACACATACTTAGCTATGTCCTTTTTCATCCTAGGCCACCAAAACACTTCATTTAAATCTTGATACATTTTTGTACTACCTGAATGAAGAGTATATGTACTTTTATAGGCTTATTCTAAGATCCTTTTTCCCAGTTCTAACTCAGGGGAAACATATAATTGATAAGTATGAATTTTATATGTTTTAATTCTCTTAACTTAAGCATTTTAGTGACCAAATATGGCTTTAGGGGTTTATTTAGATGGAATTTTGTTTTAATAGCCATTCTTTGCACTTTATGAATTAATTGGGAAAATAATTGATTTTAAATACATAAATCATTTTAAATGAATTTTGTGAATTTTTCTATTTCATCTCTTCCATTCTTTTTGTGCAGATTTTTCAATTGACAATTGAAGCTTGAATGGAGGTTGGTTTGGAGAAGCATCAAAAGAGATCTTAGGCTAAAGTTTAAATGGGAAACAAATGAAGAAGGGGTCTGCATGAAGCATAAAGGGTTGCCAAACACACTCAACCATGTAGCAACATCCAATTGTACGTAGGAGTAGCAGAAGGAGCCAACGTGGAAATCACGTAGAGGTAACACATAGCAAAAAGAAGCTACGGGGCAGACGTATGAAGCAAGAACAGGAGCTAGATATTACGTAGATGAATACACACTCGAGTAAATGGATGGAGAAGGTAGCACCAGCTGTAGCACGTGGTGAAGGAGAAAGAGATGCCAAATAGCAAAGAGAAAAGCTACATAAGGAAGAAGCAAACTCGAAATGCAAAGCCACAGAATGAACACGTAAGAATAGACGTGGGAGCAAGTAATTAATCCACGTGAACAGTGATAGATCTTGAACTGAAGCAGCACGTGGTTGAACAGAGGAGAGGAAGCTGCACGAAGGAAAAGCTACAAGAGAAGAAGCCATGTTTTGGATTCGAAGAAAGCAAGAAGCAACGCGACTGGAAGCCACAGGGTTGGAGCTGATGTAAAACGTGTGACAGAACCATGCATGAGGCATGCAGCTCAAGTAAAGAAGCTACGTCTAGACAGCAGCAGAATGGAAGGAAGCAGCACGTTGAGTTGAACAAAGAAGGGCTGAAACGTGCAAGGAAGCAACGGGTTGGTGAGCAGAATAGAGATTTACGTGGAATGGGAAGCTTGGACGGAATAGAAGGAAGCAATGTGGATTATTATATTCATAATGGGGTCCACCTTATATACACATGAAGGGAACGTGATACACAAAAATAAGAGGGTTGAGCACATGAAAATAAAAGCAAGCCACGTGAGAAAGGAAAAGGAATTCGAGCAAGCTCCTGGAGGGGATTCATCCATTCATCATAGTCACACATCATCCATCGTATATCATGTCATCCACGCCCTTCGTCTATTCAGTACATTTCATTCCACATCATAGCCCTTCATCCATCCATCATTGATTCACCCATTTCACGCCTCAATCACGTGATTCACACATGACATTCCATTCACTTCATTCATGCGGTATCCATTCCATCACTTCGTCCAGACCCCACCACGCCCCTTCGACCAGTAGCCATCTCCTCCATTCCATCTTCCATTCTTCCACTTCCATGAAGCTCTAAGCCTCCATCTATGACTAGCAAGGAAGAAAGACCTTGGTGCAAGCTTGAATCCATGGAGAAGAACTCATAATTTTTGGCTAAGAATTTCTACTTTCCTACACTTTTTTCTTTTTCTTATACAATCTTGTTTAAGTTGTATTGGATAGAGAATTTGTGTAATTGTAATTAGTGGCTATTTAGACATTAATTAGGAAGCTTTTTTGTTGATTAATTGGTTGGATTAAATACTAAATTTTTCAATTTCTTACATTGACCTATGTGTGCAATCAAGGTGTTTGATGAAATGCATGTAAGAGATTGAGTCTTCAATTGTTTAATTTGAGGACTCTTTGGTGTCTAGTTGTTTAATTAAACATCTTTGGATAATGTTTAGAGGCTAATTAATCAGTTAATCAATTAAATTGGGTGTTCATTAATCTTAAAAATAAGAATTAATAATTTAATGCGGGATTGAGTTTTCAATTCAACATTAGATTGTTAATCTCTTGATTCTTGCATGTTAACTCAAGATACAATTGCCGTGAACACAATTAGGGATTCTTAGACCAGAATTAATCACAATTAGATTAGGATAAGGATAGTGGATATCAAGGGACAATTCCAAAGCTAGTCACAAGCCCATCTTTCACCCATAATTCATATAATTAGGTAGCAATTAGGAATTTTGATTCAATTTAGTTTTAGGATAGTTTAATTCAATCAAAAACCCCCTTAGTTTAGAAATTTTTAGAGTCTTTTAACATTTGGAAAACTTAATTAAGTATTGAACTTCAATTCTAAGGGAGATGACCTAGGTTATGCCACTAGTTGCATATTTTATCAATCTAGTTTTATTTTGAGGGTTGCGTGACAGACCACTCAATAACCTATCCCAGTATCTCAAAATGCTATCCCTTGAAACATTAAACTCTAGGTTCTTATCCTAGGAAAGTTGACTCATAATTTCCTTTACATAAACATCTCTTTCCTAAGCCTCCTTTACTTGAGTCTTAAATTCATGTTCTATTTTAGTCTCACTCATAAATAAACTACCTGGTTGCACTTGGCATGTAAGACTCATATTTTTAAAGCTTTCTATTAATTCTTGCTCCTTTAACATTAACATGGCTATATGGGTGGATTTTCTACTTAAGGCATCGGCCATTACATTGGCTTTGCTTAGGTGGTATCGCATTGTAGGCTCATAATCTTTTAGAAATTTCATCTACCTTCTCTGTCTCATGTTTAACTCTTTTTGGTCAAATAAGTACTTTAATCTTTTACGGTTTGTATATACTTCTACATTAGCACCATATAATGATGCCTTTAGATCTTAAGAGCAAAAACCATTATTGCTAACTCTAAATTATGGGTGGAATAATTTTCTTCATGTGGCCTTAACTGTCTAAAGGCATAGGCTACCTTTCTACCCTTTTGCATCAAAACACACCATAACCTCTTATTGGATGCATTACTATACACCACAAATGTTTCCTTTGGGATAGGTATGATTAATACAAGGGCTGTGGTTAACCTATGTTTCAACTCTTGAAAGCTTTATTCACACTTTTCATCCCATTCAAATAGTCTATCCTTTCTAGTAAGTCTAGTTAGTTATGAGGCCATTTGGGAAGAGCCCTTTATGAACCTTTTATAGTAGCTTGCCACACCTAGAAAACTTCTAATCTTTATGACTGTCCTAGGTCTTTCCCACTATAAAAATGCTTATACCTTATAAGGATTTACTACAACCCTTGACTAAGAAATCACAGGACCTGGGAAATGCACATATGTGAGCCAAAATTCACACTTACTAAGTTTGGCATAAAGCTGCTTTTCTCTTAAGGTTCTTAAGACTATCCTCAAATGCCTTTCATGTTCTTCTAGAGTTTTAGAGTAGAGAAGTATGTCATCAATAAATACCACAACAAACTAATCTAGATATGGCCTAAAGACTCTGTTCATATAATCCATGAAAATTATAGGTGCATTTATGAGACTAAAAAGCATGACTAAAAATTCATAATATTTGTACCTAGTCTTGAATGTAGCTTTAGGGATATCCTCAGCCTTAACCCTCAATTGATGGTACCCTGACTTCAAATCTATCTTAGAAAATACTGATGTTCCTGCTAACTAATCTAAGAGGCTATCAATTCTTGGTAGAGGGTATTTATTCTTAACTATGACTTTATTTAATTCTCTATAATCTATATAAAGCCTCAAACTTCCATCCTTTTTTTTTACAAATAGGACTGGTGCTCCTTAAGGTGAAACACTAGGTCTGATAAAATCCTTTTTTAAAAAGTTCTTCTATTTGGTTCTTTAACTCTACTAATTTTGGTGGAGCCATTTTATAAGGTGCTTTAGATATTGGTTCTACTCCAAGAACTAAGTTGATAGAGAAATCTACTTTTTCTTTTAGGTGGTAACCTTTTAATTTATGTGGGAAATACCTCAGGGAATTCTCTAACCATTGGTATCTCCTTTAATTCTTTTTCTACCTTAACCTAAATAGAGAAGAACACTAAGAATCCATCACACCCTTTCATCAAACATCTCTCATCCTGGCTAGAAGTCATAAATGCTAACTTGGGTGTAGTACAAGATATTGTTCCATAAGTTAGCATAGATGTGGTCTTTTGTATACAATCAAGTTGAGCATTATTTGCAAACATCTAATTCATGTCAATAATAACATCAATCTCAATAAATGGCATACATATCAAATCAAGTGTGGTATAGCATTGATTGAACTAAATGGCAAAATTCAAGTAAATATAGGAGGTTATCACATTATTTCCTGTAGGGGTGGACACAAACAGATCATATGGTAAAGTACTAAGTACTAGACCCAGCCTCCTAGCATAGTCATATGATATGAATGAATGATTAACACTTGAGTCAAACATAGCATATACAATACAATCATTTACTTTAATCATACCTTGGATCAAGCTGGATGACTGATGTAACACCATAATTTCTAGCTCATTTTATACTCTACCTATGCCTCACATCATGCAACTCACATAAGAGGCAAAATAATGGTATTAAAATAATGAGTATTTTAGTTTTGTGTTGCGTATAAATTTTTCATTCAGTGTCCCATGGATCATGTGAGCTTATGTATCATATTCTCATATTTAATTACATGGATAAAACTTATTTCCATCACCAAAAGTGGCCTACAACTTGTGGAAACCAAAGGGAAGCATAAAATACATAATTGCATTTTTAGCCAGAATTCTTCCTTTTCTATCACAAACTTTGAAAAATCATAACTAATTCTAAAAAAAATCAAAATCATAAATTTTTAGCTATTTTGGAAAGCTACACATGTTTACTTTATGTAAAAATATGTCTAGACCATGAATCACTACACAAAAGATGTTTGACATTCGAAAAAGTCCAGAGGTCTATCTATCTACTAGTATTATCACAGGTTTTTATAGCAAACTTAAAAAATGTCCAATTAATTTCACAAAAATTTAATCCATATAAATGATACCAATCTAGAAACCTATAGATGTTGGCTAGAGGAAAAAAATAACTACAAACTAGTTCAGGCATGCCCAAGCCTCAAAACCCAATCAAACAGTATCTAAAGTCAGTTTGAATGCCTGATATTGGGTAGAATATTTAAAAATTCATATCTCCCTCTCTAGACATTCACATGGGGTGGTTCTAGTTTACGCAAGTCACTAGGAGTATCTAGTTTCTTCCTATAAAATTTCGTGGCAATTGGATGTCATTTGCCCCTTGAGTGATAGAATTCATTTTTGGACTTGAGTGAACACCCTTGACCAAAATTAGAAAATTTCTCAAATTTGAAAATTCATCAAATATTTCAGAAACCTCTAAAAATTCTGCACTTTAGCTTCTCAAAAAGCTTTAAATGCATGTCAAATCTCAGATCAAGAAGAGCTCATTTGGATAAAAAGTGGTATAGGGTTCTAAAGTGGTTAAATTTTGCTTTATATGAGGTATCAAAATGTCCAAATAGTCTCCTTTGATGTTTGACACCACTTAGGCAAGTTTAAAAGCATGATTATGACTTGTATGAACTGTCCAAGTGACTTTAAATCTCATGCATCTTAATTTGGCCATTCTACTTCTATTTATACATATATTCCATAAAGCTAGTTGGCCATTACATGTCCAAATTGTACATTCTCATGCATATGACCTTAGCTCTCATTTATACATAACATATTAACACAATTACACATGCTCATATGGTTACATAGCAATTTCATCAAGGGATTACATCATATGCCATGTGTATGGCTAAAAAGGAAGCAAAACTAGGCATATTCATTTACTTCGATACCAATTTTCTTCTTCTAGGCTTGGTGGCCTCCATTACCTTACTCAATTGTTTCACCTAACATGTTAAGACATTGGAGAGGAGAGGATGAGATTCAAAGAATCCTAATAACTCATCTCCCATTCAATCACACATAAAGCATGCAATACAAGTCTCACAAATGCATGCACAGGCATATTGACATGTGCAATTATTTGAGAAGCATTCTTGGCATTTGAAAAAGTCATATATAGCATACATAGGCTTACCAAGTAAATGGATTAGCCTCATCCATTCATTTTTGGATTTTGGACTTACCTTACCTATTTCTTTAAAAGGTTCTTGGACTCAACCTTAATCTTGGGAGTCAACCTCACCTTTGGGTGAGATTTTACTTTGTCTCAACCAATTCTAAGGGTTCTTGACTCATCTTTATCATGACTAAGGGTTCTTGGCTTCACCACACTCAAGCAAACCAAAGTAAGCATCATAGACATCATTTAGAAACATAAGGCATCATCATGGTACCATGGCATATAAAATCATGCTAGAATACTTTTTATGGCTTGAAACATATATACACACATTCAAGACAATATAAGCACACATCTATGCATGATAGAAGGTGGAGAGAGCTACTTTGCTTGCATTTACATACTTTTTCCTTAAGTCTTGAATCCTCTCCCTTGACCTCACACACCCAAAAAGGTGGAGATCATTCTTCTTGGCCTAAACACATCATATGGAAGCTAATTATACTCTTGAAGAAAAGTCTAAGGCCACACATTCACTAGAAAAGCTAGGTGACTCGTAAAGCTCTTTTATGATTTTATAATGCATTAATGAAGCAACCTTAAGAAAACATAATCTTGGCTCCATTCTATCCATTCATTTATAATTCTTGACTCTATTTAAACCTTTTGTAGTCATCATACAACCAATTCTATGAGCCTAACTTAGTGTTGCTTCTTTTAGCCAAATTATGGAACATATAAGGCCATATCACTATCTATGATTTCTAAAATTTTTCCAAGACTTCCTCTCATATTCTCCCATCTTACATGATGCAAAACTAAGCTTGGAAGAAATTAAAACACTTTTTAGGTGCATGAACTTTCCTTGGCTAAAGTTATACTTCCATAAGGCACCAATGGAGTTTCTTTGCTTTTTTTGATGGGAGAAACATGTAAAAAGCTCTCTTGGTGTCTTAGGAACTCATGAACACTTAAACATCATAAAATATGGCTAGGGTTCATGATAGAGTTCAAGGTGCAATCAAAACTCTAACTTTTCTATCTTGCAAATTCATGGTTTTTACTTGAATTTCTTTGCATATTCTTACTGTCCTCCCTTAAATTCATGAAATTCATCCTTGGTTCTCCTCAAAATTTTAGCCCTCTTGCACCTACATATATGGGGCAAAATAGGGAGAATGAGGGAGGAAGATGGAAGATTTACCTTATTTTTTTATGTTTTCTTGCTTGATTCTCACTTTCCTTGCCCTCCTCTCTTCAAATATGAATTTTTCCTTTTGTTCTTCCCCCAAAACAAATCCAAAAACTTTAATAAAATCATAAGAAAGCTCGAGAGGAGAGGAATAAGTTTGGAAGAAGAAGGAGCATGAAAATCTATGAAAATCCTTACCTTTTTCTTGTTTTTTCTCTTCCTTTCTACTCCTCCATAGTGCACCTAAGAGAGCTAGTGTTTTCTTTGGTTTTTGGATAGCATGGGTCATGCAAATAAAGGGGAGAAGAAATAAGAAACTTAAAGAGTGTTCAAGAAGCTTCCACTTTCTTAAAAATTTTAATTTTGCCCTTCATTTTTGGCATTTTTGTTTCTAACTCGTTTTAGCTCCTTTTTTAGAACTGTCTTTTCTGTTATGAAATTTAGGTTCTCAATTTAGTAAAACTCCTTTGGAATCACTCAAATCAAACCTAAAATTTTTTCAAATGAATCAGTTAAAGTTTGGGTCAATCGACATTGGAAAATGTTCATCGGAGGGTTTTTAACTGTCCCGGGGCTTTCCATGGTTTTCAAGGCATCTGAGAACCTCAGAGAACTTAAAACTTTCATTTAGAAAGCCATCCTGTGTGAATTTAAAATTTACTCAAAATTATGAAAATGCCATTACATTTCGTAAGTCTTTTGTCAGATTTCGTTTCTTCATTCTAGCTCTATTTTTTTTTTTCGTATAAACCTAGTATTCTCATTTTTATGAGTCTAGAATGCTTTCCAAATTTTTTGGGACCTTAACTAATTCATTTCGGGAGACTTCCTTTTGTATCCAATGAATTTTGTTCATTTATGGAGAAAACGTACATTATGTTTCTCACGTTTTCTCTCATTTTCAAAGAACAGGATATTACAACTGACGAGCCTCCCTCTGACTAAATGCAAAAAGTTTCCCCTGTTTCTACAATTTGGAAGCAGGTGCTCCCTCCTTTCTCTATTGGCACTCTTTAGCCATGTGTCTTGGCTTTTTACACCTGAAGTAGACATTTTTCCAACTAGGCACGGTTTATTTCCAAGATTTCTACCACATTATTGACATGTTGTGCCCAGTGTACTTCCCTAACTAAGATAGCTTGACCTTTTTGGTTTCTTCTTAGCCCAAGGCTTCTTGACACCTTTCTTGCTACCATTGCTAATAAACTTTTCCTCTCTAGGTCTTTTAACCTCTAAAGTGTCCTTTCTGGTTTGCATGCTTTTAAGATGACTTTCTATTACTCTGTATAGCTCAATTAAGTCATTAAAATCTCTAATCCTTTATGGCACAACTCTGTCTCTAATTTTTAGTAACAATCTCCTTTCAAGCCTCTCAACTCACCATCTCTCATCATTAAATCTCTGTAGGTAGAAGGAATATCTAGATAATTCTACAAATCTTACCACATGTTGATCAACGGATATATCTTATGTCTATTTTAGCAAAATAAATTCTAATTCTTTTTCCTCCCTAATTGAACTTAGAAAATATTTCTCATGAAATTGATTTAAGAAAGTTTCCCAAGTGATTGGGATGTTCTTGGTCCATAAAATCATTTCCATACTTATGTACCAAACATCAACTTGTCTTTCAAGCTTAAATGCAACCATCATTACTTTTTGCTTTGAAGATCTTCTCTAATTACTTAACCCATACCTTAGCCGTCTGCATATCAAAATCACCATCAAATGTAAGAGGATTATACTTTCTGAATGATTGTATGGCTTACTGGGTAGTAAGCTGGGACTGGATAGGATAAGGTGGGAGTGCTGTCTGAGGCCCTATGGGCTAAGGTTTAAGGTTAGAGGAACATGGCACATGTCTTGAAGGAAACTCCCTAATGATACTTATAATACCCAGCTATCTTAAAAAAGCCTGAAATTAGTCAGTTATAAAAGGAAGTCCCCTAAATGAAAAGAATTAAGGCCAAACAAAATTAGAGCAATAATTTAGATTCAAAAAATGAGAATATGAAGCTTAAGATGCCCGAAAACCTAAGGTAGAATAGTTAAGAAAAATTAAGAAAGAAAGTAGTGGCATTTTTGTAATTTTTGACACTTTTTAGAAAACTCAAAGAAGGGATCTTTAAATGAAAAAAATGAGTTTTTTAGGGTTCTCAAAGGCCCTAAAAATCATAGGAACTCTTAGAACAATTTAAACCCCTTTAGTGTGCGATTTTGGTAAAGATTGACTAAAATTTTGATCTAATAGTTCGTAATTATTTCAAATCCAATTTGAGTAAAACCAAAGGCAATTTATGAATTAGAAGATCTAAATTTTGTGATGGAAAAGATGATTTTAAAAAAGGAATTGAAATGAGCCCAAACGGAAAGAAGGAAGAAGATAGACTAAATTGTAATTTTGAAAAAGTTATAAAAGTGGACTTTTGAGCTTCTTAAGCACTCCCCTTTTTCTGTCCAGCCTCATAACTAAATTCCACTTGATTCAAATAAAACCTAAGGTAGCTCAAGAAGACGCACAAGAAGGGGGAGTGAAGGGAAAAGAAACCCAAGCAAAAAAGTAAGAAAATCCATAGTTTTTCATGTCTTTTTTTTCACCAATCTTCTTATCTTCTTTCTTCTCTTTCCTCCCATAGTTTCCATGACTAATTTGGGACTAATTTGGGGTTGGTTCAATAAGAGGAAGTTAGAATTAAAAGAAAAAGCTAGAAGCAAGTGAAAGCTCCTTAAAAGAGCTTGGAACTAAGGTAAGCATCATGGCCTTTGTTGCTTCCTCTTGCTTGCTCTTCTTATAGTAGTTTCATCTTGCATAAGGCCCACTCACTAGGGAATGCATTTAACCAAAATAAGGTAGAAACAATGGTTTACAGGCATGGGGATTAAGAATATATAATTAGATTCAAAAGAGAAGCTTTAAAAATTAAGTTATGTGACTTAGGGTTCTTAGTGCACCTAGCTAATTTTGAAGCTTTCTAATAATAAATTAGCCTATGTAAGAGTATGTAAGAGATCATAAAACATCTAGGAAGCTTCATAAGTGCCAATTCCATAAGAAAAATCAAGCAAAGTCCATGATTACCTAGCTTGCTCTATATCTTGGCCAAGGGAGATAATTAACACCTAGGGAGAGTTTTAATTAATTCTAAGGATAGGAATGGCTTGGATATGATTATTAAACACCAAGGAAACTATTGGTTTGAATTTAGAAGCCATGATTTATAACATGAAAGTTAGGATCCCTTTATGGACATAAAGAAGCAACCTAATATTTGGCTTCTTGAATTGAACTTATAATGACTTCAATGAGTTTAAATAGAGTCATATAACTTAAAATAAATGAGAAATTAGAGCTAAGAACAAAGATTATGAGAGTTTCTTCATTATGCTTTATATAGAGCCATAATTGAACCATAAGCTAGCATATGAGTGTGTAAAGCTTATGAGATGTTAGAGTTAGTTCCAATGAAATTTTTATATCTTGTTGGATGTATCTAGGCCAAGCAAATCAAGTTATCCATCATTAGGAACATGGGGCTAAGAAGAGGGGAGAAGTTTCAAGGAGAAAAGTATGGTCTTCTAGCCTTAAGGTAACTCTCTAACTTTTCTTATATGCATTTCTTGGATACTTGTGTGTATGTTTGAACTATGAGATATGTTCTTAGCTATTGATTACATGTTGTGATACCATGATACTTCTTGAAATGTGTTTTTGAATGTAAAGTAGCTTGAATGGGTATGGTTATGCCAAAAGTCTCTTAGAATGGGTGAGGATGAGCCAAAAGTCCCTAAGAATAGGTGAAATAAATGCAAAAGTTTCAAGAAGAGTAAGGTTAAGTCAAAAGCCCTGTAAAAGTGGGTGAAACAAATTCAAAAGTTCTAAAGAAATTGGGTGAGGATAGACCAACACCCTTTAGAGCCTATATTTGACATGTATGAGTTCACATGATAAGGAAATTGATTTATGTATATTCATGAGAAATGTTTATAGCATGCATGCATTCTTTAACATGTAATTACATTATACATGTATGTTTAAAAGGGTAAGGAGTTATTAAGATTTTTTGAATCTCACTCTTTTCCCACATATGTCTAATTATGTCTAAGTGAGCCAAGTGGGCCAAGGAATGACGACCAAACATCTTGAAGTTTGGAACTTTGACAATGGAATAGAAAATTAGGTATTTTGATATCAAAGTTTTTAACTAAATGATGTTTATGAGATGTAAACTATGAGCATGTGTAAGAATAGGCAAATATGATGTATGAATCCATTTTAGAACCAAATATATGCATATGTGAGTTTTTGCCATCCATGAGCCTTGATATTCATGTGCATGAATTTAAGTGAAGAGGTGAGAATGAGTTCTATAATGATTTAAACCATTTGGAATGCTTCTATATATTATATTTTTATTTTTAGACGTGTTCAAGGGGTTGTGGAAGGGTGAAAGCCATTTAGTGCATTATGATCCCTTTATAGACTTCTAATTAATCATTTTCTTGAGTAGAACTAAAGTCTGACCAAATGGATGAGTTAAAATTTGGCAAAAAAATAGGTCTCATTAAGAGCTTTTCATAGAGTGAAAGAGAACCTAATTTGGAACTCTAGAGAATTTATTATGATTTTTCAAAATTTATCAAATTATGTAGAATTGTCAAGGTAGTTCATATGGTTAGTTTGCATTTCTATATCATTCAAGGGCTAAAAGAAGTCCAATGTCTACGAAATTTTACAAGAATATAGCTAATATTATAATATTTCTAGAGCCACCAAGTTTACACGAAAAGGAGTTGTATAGAGAGAGTTATGAATTTTGAAATTAGAGGTCTAACGCTGCTTGAATACTATAGTAGCCTCTAATATGTAATGGATTTCATAAGCCAAATGAACTCATATGCCATTGAAATTTTTACATCAATTAGGTCTCATCTTAAGCTTTGATGGCCACCAAGAGTATCTCATTTGGATTTATATTGAAGGAAATATAAATTTTTGAAATTTGATATCAGTTGTAATACGCCCCTAAACCAATGTTACTATTCCATCGATTTTGTGGAGCAAACTTAGTTGTTTTGTTCTAAAATTTTTATGGTAGTTAGAGAACATCCAGGGCTTTCCAGAATGTTATATTTTGCATGATTTCTATTTTTCTAGAATTAATTATAATATTTTAAAAATCATATTAGAATATAGAAAACTTGAAAAATTGCCAAGTGAGATGTCATTTCGTTTTATACACCATAGACCCGAATTTGGTGCTTGGAATTGAGTTAATTCTAGTTGAATAAAGATATTATGGATGGAAAATAAATATGGTAAGCTCATATGCCCCATAAGACCATGAATGAATTATTTTAACTTATAATGTCAATTATTTCTTTGCTAAAAGTGTGATTTTTATGCAAATGGATTTAAATTGCTACTTTTAGACAATGTTGAGATACAATGACTGCTAAAGAAATATGGTGTGACAGTACTTGTGGATGCTACATCTGAGGTGTGCTTTCTCTTTCATTTTCTCTCTTTGCTAAGGTCTCTTGAACTTGCTAGATCACTTCCTATTGTTGTAACAACATTGCTTATTGCTGATCCAGGTGTTGTACAATCTCCTAGAGTTCCTACTACAGGATCTTCTGGTTCCCGTCTTGCTGGTACTCTATCTAATCTTCCTCTACCTTTCCCTGTTGTTACCATTTGAAAAATTAGAGGACTCAAAACGCATTCCATAGATATCATAGATATCTAAATCATCCTAATATTCTTTAATTAAAGCACATATATCAAAATTTCCAAACAAGATATACATTTTCATCCATCATAGAATATCAATGCCTAAACCATTACTCTGATACAAAAAATATAACACTTTACCTATCTAAATCTTATTTAATTACTATGGATCAATAGTAAATCCATTTACTGATGACAAAAAAAATACTAGATTCATTTCATAAATTTCATGTCCAAACAACTTAACCATTAAAAAAATGTACACAATATTCTAAGAAAAATTTGACAAAATTTTCTCTTTATAAAATTTACCATCTAGACCACTCAAATGGTCACATAAACAGCCCAAACTCATAGACATGGGAAAGTACAGATAATAACAAGGTCATATACTGCAATCTAAGCATAAAACATCAACTAATACTAAATAACTCAAGCTGGAGTTATACATCACTGTTTATGGTACACTAATATACATATTACATCATAATAGTGTTAAACATAATCTATATATATTCCTTGTACATTACAACAAAATTAGATACAAAATATTCATATAGTTCTACAAAATCAAATATCATTCTTTCTCTTTTCCTTTGCTGGCACTAGTACTTCGCCAAGCACTGGTTAGTGGGAAAATAGAGATTGGGGTAAGATTCAAGAGAATCTCAATAGTTATACTTAAATCACCTAAAGTAAGCATGAGACAGTCAAGCAAGAATGATGCAAGTATGCATAGTCATATAAAACAAATATAAATGCTTACGTGTTTGCATTATACTCAATCATGACCATGAAACTCTACTTAGCTTAGGCTCATCTCTTAGGCTTTAGAGAACTACTGCATTCATTCCCATTATCCTTCTTTATCTCTTAACCTTAGCTCATCAAACATAACATGCAAAATATGCCATATAACTGATGCAATGCAATATAGTATAATCTGTCATGAACAACCAATACAATACAATGCATATCAAACTTAAACAAGTCTACATGCGACTAAATAAGAACGAGTAAGCTAGCTTGGATAGGTGATAAGACCCATTGGAAATCTCTAATTTTTTTGTTCTATTTCTGGCTCCATCTTTTTTTCTTTCTTAGCTCTACACTTACAATAGGGTGGAGCCTCACTAATTTGTCTTAGAAATACACATAAACATATCATCAACATCTCATGCTCATAACTACTTCTCTTAAGTTTCAATAACTTTTGTCTATACTCTAGGGCACTCAAGTGACTTAAAATCCCCTTTTTGCATACTTATAAGACACTTGTTTATTAGGTGGTAAATTTGCTGTCTAAAATGTTCAAATTCGATCATATTCAAGGGCTTAAATTTGTGAAATACCTTTTGGATTTTAGCTCCCTATGATTGGTTCAACACTTAGGCTCTAGGTTAGAAATTTCACTAAACTTAAATCATAAACCAACTTATACTTCTAGAACTCATAATTCAAGCCACAAATTCTATATTGACCATTCATTTGGTCACTGGCACTATTCATTTGGTAATTTCACTTTTCTACATAATAGAACTCATTATGGAACCTTTTGCCTCAAGGGGAAACTTAAAAACTTCAACTTGGAGGATTCAAAATCTTGCCATATATGATTTATATAGCCATATTAAGATTGATTAGGAGCCTTACAAGCTTGGTCACACAAGCTTAATGTCAATTGTTTCCATAATGCTCTTTCTTGACTTCTATATTTTTAACTTTCAATTTCTAGTTTCTAAATTCAATCCAATATTTCCATTATTGTTCTTATATCATTTTAAAACTATCCATAGTCTAAGAATCCATTGACCAACTTCCTAATTCCTTGAAATCATCCTTCGCTGAAAATGGAACCATAAAACCCTAACTTGTACATTTCAAAGTTTTAATCAATTCTAAGCTTAAATTCTTGTTCATTGCATCAAATAACATCTAAATATACTTATTAGGAATGGAATAAGATAATTAGCCATTAAACTTACCTAGGCCAAACCATTCCATAATATGGTCTAAAATTGCTTCTTTTTAGGATTTATAGAAAACTAATGTTAGATATGGAATCCTTACATGCTAAAACCCTTGGTTTCCTTAAGAACATATGAAGAAAAATTTTTCTCCTTACTTTCTCTCTCTAGGCCGAAACATACAAGGGCTAAAATATAAGATTTTACAATTGTTTCAAATGTACAATGTACTCTTTATGTAAATTAATTTTCACTAATTGGTTTCTTAAAAAGAGTTCCTTTTTCTTCAAGTTTTTAAGGAAAAAAATCACCATTAGAGAGCTCTTAGAAAGAGGAATAACTTTTTAAACTGGAGCGAGGTGAAACGAGGCCTTTTTTTACCTAAATGGAGGCTTAAACTCTCTCTCCCTTCCCTTAATGTTGTGATTGGTCTAAAATCTAAAAAATAGAAGCTTGGAGAAGATTATGAGGTGTATCTTACTTAAGAAGCCTTATTTTATAATTCTTCTAAATGATCATTTTGCCCATACGCACCCGTTTACTCCCTTTGAACTCATTTTTCAAGCTTTTTATGATCTAACTGCTCCCTATAAATTTTTATGTGCTCTTTCATATAAAAACATTAATTTTAGGGTTTGATTGGCTTAAAATGATGAAAACTAGCTTCATTTAAAGTTTTGGCATTATCTAACTTTTTTAATATCTCGAAAGGGCCTTAGTTGATTTTAACTGTTTGTATGATTTTTAGGACCTCTAAAAACCTTGGTGACTTTAATTTTAGGCTTTAAAACTCTTTTCCTTAAGTTTCCTAAAATTTGCTCAAAATTACAATTTTGCCACTGATAAGCCATTTTTCCTTCATTTTGCTGTTTTAGTTTCATTTTCTTTCTGTGTATGACTTCTTATCCCCATTTCTTGACTTGCGAATTAATATTTTACCCTTATTTAACCTTAATTCAATTTACTTTAGGGTCCTCTTTTATTAGCATACTAGTCCCAATTTAGTTAAAAAGCATTAGTTACACCATTCACCTTCAAACCTATTCCAGCAAGTTACTAATAGATAAAGACACATGTTTGAACTAGGAACTTTTCTAAGCAAGAAGGATTTCTAGTTTTGGACCTACCACATCCCTTGAGATGTATTACGTATGATAGTAAAATTTCACACTTTTAGCCATCAAGTGCCATACCAAAATTGAACTATGTTTCTCCTAAATTGACTAACACCATTTGAGCAACTTTCAATTATTTAAAGAAACATGTTTGAACATAAAAACCACCATAAAAGCTTACATAGCAAATTATGACTATTCAAACCTCTCTTTTCACACAAATGTCTCAAAGCTAAAATTTCTAACTTCTTGCTACTTGGGTTTCACATGCTAAAAGTCATCAATTGAAGTCCAAATAACTCCAAATCACATGTATCAATTATAAGTAGGCTACTAAATCAATTTATATTAATCTAGGACTTCCAAATCTCAATTATACATCCTTAATCAAATTATAATTGTAACAACTGACTTTTTAATTGCACTACAACCAATATGTTAATAAAGAGGACCTTAAAGAAATTAAATTAAGGTTAAATAAGAGAAATATTAATCAAAATATCGAGAAATAGGGATAGAAAATCATACGCGAAAAGAAAATAAAGCTAAAACAGTAAAATGGAGAAAAATGGCTTATCAGTGGTAAAATGGTAATTTTGAGCAAATTTTAGGAAACTTAGGGAAAAGATTTTTAAAGCTTAAAATTAAGCTTACCAGGGTTTTCAAAGGTCTTGAAAACCATAGGAACAGTTAAAATTAGTTAAAACCCTTCCGAAATGTTAAAAGGGTCAAATAATGCTGAAACTTTAGGTGGAGCTATTTTTCACCATTGTGATCCATTCTATGACACCATAATTTATTAATTCCATACTCTCGTATTAAAGCTTAATCCCACAAGATTATACATAATTCCAAAGAAAGAGGAATAAAAATATTGCATTTTATTGTGTTGTAAAGGCCCAAAATTTTTATTTCATGCCATGGGAGCCATGTGAACCCATCCATATCATCTTCTATTTAAAATGCATCAATTCAACTCATATACATCATAAAACATTCCATGAGCCATGGATTTGGATGCAAAAACCAAAAAAATTACATTTTTCTCAGTAGGTCTAGAATTCAAATTTTTGGCACCAACTTCAGAAAATCTTAATTAATTATAAAAAACTCAAAATCAAGTAAATGATAGCTTTTTGGAATGTTTTTGATGTCAACTATAGGTTAAAAATCATTCTAGATCATGAACACCCAGTTGGACCATGATTGATATTAGGAAAGTGACATAGGTCAGACTGTCCAGCATTTCTAATACAATTTACTGATATAAATTTCAAAAATTCATAACTAATTTCACAAAAATCCAACTTAGGAAAACTATACTAATTTGAAAAGATACAGATGTTAACTAGAGGAAAAAAATAATTCTAGACTAATCAAAAGCCTTCAGACCCTAAAAACTGATAGAATAGTAACTGAGGTCTAATTGTGCCCCTGATACTGACCTGGAACTTCAAAAAGTTGGTTCTCCTTTTACAGACCTCCAATTAAGGTGTTTCTAGTTGTTATAGGTCACTATGAATGTCTAGTATATCTTTGTAAAATTTCAGAACCATTGGACACCATTTGTTCTACAAGTGATAGAGTTGAAGTTACTGACCATTTGCACAGTACCACTGTCAAATTGAAAAAAATTTGTCAATTTTGGAAATTCACCAAAAATTCTCTAGAGCTCTAAATAATATAAACTTTAGCTTTCCAAAATGCTCTAGACAAGACTTATATGCATGCCAAGTTTTAAGCCAGGAAGAGGTCATTTGGTCAAATCTTGACTTAGCTCTAAAATCTGACAAGTTTAGTAGCATAAAATGGTCAATATGGGTCCAAATGGCCTCTTAACCATGCCACCACCTCATAGGCACCTTTTAAAGCATAATTATAACATAACCAAGCCTTTCAAATGATCTAAACTACCATGCATCTCAAATCCATTAGGCCACATACAAGAATACATAAGCAAGAATGGGCCTTAAAGTACCTAAATCACATTCTACCATTGATTTGCTGTCAAATTTGGTTCATACATCATTCATACATACTTTTGCACTTGCTAAAATGTTTAAATCTAAAAAATAACATGTACATATATACTTGGACATTCTTTTACATCAAAAATTACACTATTGTCAAGATATAGCCAATCATGCTCCTTGGCTTCCATTCTTGGGCTTTGAACTCCACTTAGATAAGGTGAGATAGGAGAGGGAAGGGGGTGAGATTCATGGAATCTCAATAACTTAAATACTCATTCAAGAAGGAAATCATGGCATATAAACATGTCAAGGATGATAAGTATGCATGCAAAACAAATAAGAATTATTCAATACCAAATTTTTATGCCATAAAAACATGTCAAGGCTAAAGACAAGCTCTAGGGGCTTTTGGTTTAGCCTCACCTCATTTTTGGGACTTTTGGATTAGTCTCACCCTTGGTCTTAGGACTTTTGACTTAGCCTCACTTATCCAAGAGACTTTTGGCCTTGTCTCACCCATTCCTAGGGACTTTTGGCTTCACCTCACCCGTAAAAGCAATCTTCATAAATAAAACATCATTTAGAAAGCATATTGGTACCAATGCAATCAAGACAACATCAAAGGCATGTCTCATGATACAATCACATATACAAGCATCCATAGACATTCATATAACTATAAATGCAAGCAAGAAGGAGTAAAGAGTTAGCTTGTAATTAAACACAAGCTTTTCTTTTGCTATTCCTTCCCTTTTTTGGGTATACACCCACAAGTAGTTGGGGCTTGATTTCTTGGGTCTAGACATAACAAATAAGATTTCATTACACTTTTGAAGCAAGCTAAAGCATTAAGCACACACCAAAGGAGCATACTTTGTCTAATGGTTAATAATAGTTCCATTAATGGCCTAATGAAGCAATTGCCATAATTCAAGTTCTTGGCTTAATTCTCTTCTCATATCTAGAACTCTCAGTTCCATTTAGACTCCTTGAAGTCCTCAAAAATCATTTTCAAGAGTCTAGGTGCAAGTTGCTTCTTAAGGCTGCATTATAGAACCTATTGCCTCATCTCCCAATCTATGGCTTCTAAATTTTTTCCAAGGCTTCCTTCTACCTTCTTCCATCACATAAAGTCCTAAACCAAGTTTAGAACAATTTAAAACACTCATTAACCCATTGCTCTTATCTTGGCCAAACCATAGGGAGGGAATGGAACCCAATGAGTTTGCATTTTTTCGTTGAAAGGAAAGGTACATAGGAAGCTTTTTAGGGGTCTTAGGAACTCCAATAAATACTCACATAGGCTAGAGAATTCATGAATTAAATTAATTTTTATAATAGGTTCAAGGATTCAATACTTTCCTATCTTGATTTTTATTAGCTTTTCTTCCAATTTCTTTGTATTTTCTAAGCTCCCATAGCCTAAATCAATGGATTCTTGCTTGTTTTGGGATAGAAACTCCTCCCCCATAATGGTTCTATTCTTGACCAAGACACATAATTAAAGGGAGGAAGAAGAGGAAAGCAAGAAGGAATTAAAGCTACCTTAAATCAAAGCTCCCTTTAAGAGTAATCTGAGTATAGCTATTGAGATTCTCTCGAATCTCACCCCTATCTCTATTTTCCCACTAACTAATTCCAAGTGGAAGTTCTAGTGTCAACAAAGAAAAAAAATGATATATGGATTTACAAAATTATATGAACATTTTGTCTCTAAATTCTATTGTAATATACAAAGAATGTATATTGATTATGTTTAACTCCATCATGATGTAATATGTATACTAATATACCATAATCAGTGATGTATAATGCCAACTTGAGTTATTTAGTTTCACTTGATGTTTTATACCTAGGTTGTAGTATATGACATTGTTATTATCTATACTTTCCTATGTTTGTGAGTTTTGACTATTATGTGACCATTTGATTGGTTTAGATAGTCAATTTCAGAAGGGGAAACTCTATCGGATTTTCCTTAAGAATATTACGTATGTTTACTTTTAATTATTAAATTACTTGGACTTGGAACTTTATGAAAAAGGTAAGTGCATGAATTTTAGAAATTTTGGATTTAGAATTTTTCTCCTATCAGTAAACGGTCTTACTATTGAACCATAGAAATTAAATAAGAGCTAGATAGTTAAGGTGTTACAATAATTTCTAAGAAGTTACAATTTACAGAATGAACCTAGATAGTGTAATAACCACATTATAAGCAAAAGACCAATACATTATATTGATCAAACTTATAATCATCCACTGATTTGTTCTATTATAAAAACATAGTAAACTATATACAAATACCCATGCACCAAAAGTCATACAAAATAAGTACTAACTTGGCATTCATTTACATAGACATCACAAAACCAAAAGCTAGGCCAACGAAAGTATATACATAAGAAGTATCATATACAAACTCCCACAAGCATACTACAAACTACATGCTCAGTGTCATACCTAGCTTTCACTAACTCATTCATATCAAACATGAAGTTTCTAGTAAAATTCAAATCCATTTACAAGCTTTTAACATCAAAATCGGTCCATTTACAGGTCATTCTGAGCTATAAGGGCCAAAAACTAACTCTTTCTTTTCCTTAATTCATTTTCATCATAAGACATGTCTATTCATACTCATTTTATCATGTTTACCTCATGGGACACCCTAAAATTCACTTCAACCCAAGATGATAGCATAAAGCAAAAATGTGCACTAATTTTGAAAATTCATAACTTGAGCTATACAACTCTAAATCATACAAATTAAGTGTCTATGGAAAGATTAGGATGTGAACTAACTGTTATAGAAATTCTAGGTAAAATTGAGTTCATTTGCCCTACGAAATACAATGAAACAATAACTTTGGTTGAAATTAAAGGCATATGACAAATCCTAAATTTTGAAAATGTATATCTTGAGCTACATAACTCCAAATTAGGTAATCTCAATGGCCACAAAAAGCATATAATGCTAACTATATGCCTATAATATTTCATGATCATTAGAGTTCATTGGCCCCTCAAAGACATGAAACATCAGAGCTGTTCAATGTGAACAATATCAGGACCATTTTAAAAATTTTACACTATTTTGAAAATTTTTAAAATATTCTATACATCTCCAAAGATGATACTTCTTAGTTTGTTAGAAAGCTCTAGGAGAGGTCTAAATGCATGTCAAATCTCAGATTCAAACTAAGTCATTTAGGACACTTTTGATATATGAGTTTTTTTATGAAAAATTTAAGACCAAATTTGGTTCCAATTTAGACAATTTGAGCTCCAATTAGTATTCTTCTACTTTACATACATTTTTTTCATCTTAAATCGCTTCTCTAACCATTCTATATTAGGCCAAAAGGGTAAGATCAAAATTTAATCCCTTGACATCTAAGATTACAATTTGCATCATGGCTCATCATAGGACATATACTTCCATATTGCACATACATTGCCATAAATGGTCATACATTGATATTTTCACACTTTCACACATGGTTCCATCATTATACATGTAATAACATCATCAATTACATCATAAGCCCATCATGATACATGTAAAGTGTTATACACATACATACATTAAGTTTGGTACAAAATAGAATGCTAGTATATGAAGTCTAGAATCAAAATTCTTTCAACATCTTTGCCCTTGCTTGGTGACCCTGAAAATGGTTAGTGGGAGCATGGGGGTGAGATTCCGGAGAATCTTAGTAGTTAATCTCAACCAAGTCAATACATACAAGAATGCCATGAGGGTATGCCATACATTTGGTGCAAGAATGCTATGCTTATGCTTTATATGAATCAAATACATCATAAAATATGAAAACTAATTCATTTCTTAGCCATGGCATCATTATACCCTTACTAGGCTTAACTCTTGTCAATCTAGGAGTCAAGGAAGAGTTACTATACTCAATTCTATGCTTTAAAGGAGTTAGGAGCATAAAAACATCTTATACTCATTCAAGAAGCTCATTATGAAAATCATGCTAAAACATATCTCATGTATACATCAAGCAATAATACATACAAGCATTCAAACTCATTCAAGTACTCAAAGTATGCAAGAAAAGGGCAATAAAGCTACCTTGTGATTCTATAAATTTGAATGTACCACTAACCCACTTGTTGGCTTCCTTTTTCTTTACTTTCTTTGTCTTGATACCCATAAATAAAGGAGTTCAGGTTAGCTTGACCTACATATGACAATTACAAGGACAAATTAATCCCATAGAATTCATTATAGGCTTCACGATTCTTACTTAATCTCATTAGGACTCAAGGTGTCAATTAGAACTAGTTTAAACCCATTATGAAGCAACCTTTGGTTCTTACTTTCCTAACCCTAAACTCTTGCACTCTACAAGTCATATAAGAAGAAACTCATTTGGATCATTACATATTTGGTTAGAGGGGTTTAAAATTAACTTGCTTCATTAGCCTTATTTAAGTTCTTAAAATTTTAACTTTCATTCTAAGGTTCTTCAATTCAATCCAATGCTTCCATAATGATTTATTTATCATATCTAATCTCTAATTTATTAGAACTCAAAGAAACATTCTATAGGTGCCCTATTCTCTTCTTGGCTGAGACACCACTTTAAGGGAAGCCATATGGAGTTTTGCTTCTTTTCTTTGGGAATTTGATTTATACTCTTGCTCCTTAATTTCTTTAGAGTTTAGACATGATTAAATATGGCTTAGGTTATCCTCTTAGAGTTTCAAAACTCTCAAGGTACAATTGGAACCCTAATTTCTCTATCTTGTCTTTTAATACTCCTTTTTTTATTCTAATTGCATAACTTAATTCCTCACATTCTAAAACCTTAGATTCTTCCTTGTTACCATCCAAAATATCCTCACTCTTCATGGGCTCTCACTTGGCTAAACAAGATAGGTGAGGGAGGAGCCAAGGAACTCACTTTTATACCATGTTTTATATATAATTTGAAAGTTTTCCACTAAGAGAATTTGGTGTAAAAGATTTCTTAAATCCTCTCCTTCTTCCACAAGCTCAGCCATGAAAATTCTCTTTTTAGAAAACTAAAACCATGAAGAGAGAAAACTTGAAGAAGAGAATCACTTTATTGAAGGAAGAAGCATAGAAAAATGCCAAAATCCATACCTTTTCTTGGTTAGTTTTCCTCCTTCTTCCTTCTCTCTATATTGCAACTTGGAGCTCTAGTTCAAAAGGTTTTGGTTTTTTTTTTAAGTTTATAGGACGTGGCTAGAAAATTTTAAGAAGGGGATGAATTATAACATTTTTCATAATTCCTGTTTTTCCCTTTAACTTCATCTACTTCGTTTTTGCTCATTTTAACTCTTTTTTTAAAACCATCCTATCCACATGAAAATTTAGATACTCTAATTTATTAGAAATATTTATTTTTAATTTTATGAGTTTCAGAGCTATCCTAAATCATTTAGTCAAAATTCAAGTCAACTGATAGCTTAAAATATATACTGGAGGGGCTTTAACCATTTTAAGGGTTTATATGATTTTTAAAGCCCTTGAGAATCTTGAAATTTTCAATTTTACCATTTAAAACTCCCTCATTTGAGTTTTTAAAAAGTTATCTAAAATTACAAAATTGTCACTTTATCTTCGGGTAATTTTATCTAGCTATCTTGGCTCCGGTTTTCGGGCATATTTAGCTTTATATCATCATTTTTTAAATGTTTAGATTATTATTCTGATCTTGTTTAGCCTTTAATCATTTCATTCTAGGGTCTTCCTTTTATACCTCATAAATGTCAGTTCAAATTCTAGAAAGAATGAGTATCACACTCAGTTTTTAAGTAGTTTCTCACCTTTCTTAAATGTTCCTTCTTCTGAAATTAATGTAATGGTTCCCAAAAAGGGGTGAGATTGAAAACTCAATAACTAATGCACACTTCTAGCTAAATATACATTAATACATAATTATATAAATCATCAAATTTCTTTACACGCTACATAAGGACATTATAAGGTATAAATCAAGCTTAATTCACTATAGTTCCACATCTATAAGCCATCATATTTAAATTAGGGATGAAAACTAGAGAGTGGTACATTGGGACTCAACTACTCCTCTAATACTAAAAAAGAGCTCACCTAGGCCCTGGAACACACTTGGGCTCTTGAATTCACTTGGATTCAAAGAATTTTTCATTCTTAACATTCATAATAAGCACACTTGCAATCTTGAACTCGCTTGAGTTTAAAAAATTTCTCATTTTTGATATTTACTAAGAGCATACACAGGCTCTTGAACTCATATTTTGTGAACTAATAAAGTTTTGCAAGAGTCTAAAATTTAATGTAGAGAGGTTGATTTCTAAAAAGACTTCAAAATGATTCTAAAAGGAAGAAATAAAGTGTAAGGGCAAAATAGTCATTTTTGAAAAATTATAAACCCTAGCTTTTTATATGCCTATCACATCCTTTCCTTCATCTTATCTCCAAATTGGCTTTTAGGTAGCTCCAAGAAGCTCTTGTGGTGGCGTGAAGGAAGGAAGAGAGAGAAGGGAAAACAAGCCAAGAAAGGTAAGTAAAAGTGCAAAATTTTGCTATACTTTAGTTATAAAATTCTCTCTACTTCTTGTGCTCTCTCTCAAGGTGTGCTTGGTTTCTTAAAAAGGATGAATTTTGTAGCTATAATCTTAAGTTAAAGGGTTCATTTAAGAAAATAAATTATACCAAGAGAATCTTTATTAAAAGAACTTCAAAACAAGGCATGATTCAAACTAGGAAAATTTGCTATTCTTAGAACCTTAGCTCTTTATATGCTTAATTGTGAGAGGGAGAGAGGGAGAGAGAGAGAGAGAGAGAGAATAGTATGTGTATTTGATGAAAATTTGGGGAGGTTAAAGGTTTAGAAAGGTAAGGAATAAGAATATGCTGAGGGATTAATCTAAAAGTCAAGAAAATGCATGTTGGCTTCATCTAGGGTCTGGTTTTAGCCTTGGGCACTTTAAAACCCTGGGAGGATTAGTTGATCCCTATAATACCATAATTGAATTGGAAATAAATCATAGGTTTCCTCTTAAATAAACAAAATCTCAAGATTAGACTATATAAGAAGGCTTTCAACTTAAACAAGGAAATGAAACCTAAGGAAGTTTTTCATTTAGTCAAATCATTTAAGAGGTTTAAGTGAGTGATATAAAGACTAGATGGACTAATAGTTTGAGACAAAGAATGAGATTTGATGATTTTAAAGCCATGGTTCCATATAAACCATAATTTACCCTAGGAATGGAATACGTGATATGGCTAAACTTTTAGATTTGCTTTAGCTATGAAAAGTGAGTAAGATTAAAATAGATGAATAATGGAATTGCTACATGAAATGTAGCAAATGGAGGCATTTAAAGGTATTTAAAATAACCTAAACTGTACTTCAAGCCCCAATATGCATGTAAATTAATAGAATGAGATTGGATATGTCCTAATTGGTTGTTTTGCATCTTAATTAATATGCTTAGGCCAAATAAGTGGAACCACACCAAGGTGTATATGTGAGGCCATGAAACTAAAGGAAAGTGAACAAGGGAATTAATTTGGATTTTCTTGATAAGGTAGCTTTTCCTTTCTTCTTGTATGTATGTTTAGTTTGTTTGAGTTTTTGGTTGCTTATGTGTATTATTTTCAATTTTTTGGCTTGTTAATTATTTGAGTAGACTATGCAATTGCATCAAACCTACTTAGATTTGTGAGAGGGGTGAGTCTAATTTTGGTGAGGTTAGGAAAGTGAGTATGGATTTGCTTTACCTTAGGCCAAAGGTCCCTTGAGAGTATAAATTTACTCTTGCTTAAGCCAAGGAAACCTTCAGAACATGGATTTACTCTCCTGTATTATAATTGGCTATGATTACATAACATGTATACTAGCTTCCATGTACTCAAGTGAACCATATATATGTTTAAATATTTGTTTAGCTACTGAGAATTTTTAAATTTCATATTTCTTGATCTCCACCAACTGTGACTAGATGAAACTCAAAACAAAGAGAAAGAAGAAACAAAGTGTAACACCCCAAAATTTATTAAATGTATTAGTTGCGGAATTGGGCTAATTAAGGAAGATTATGAGGAGATAAGAGTCTTAAGGGTAAAGGCAATTTGAGTATCTTAACATAACAATTATTAATTGGATAATTTTAAGGGAAGTAAAATAATGATTTTGGGATTTAAGCATGATTTGGCTATGAATAATTCGTGTATGATAAGAACATTATTAGAATGCCAATTTTATTTTGATGGAGGTCCAGCTTCATTTCATAGAAGCCCAATGCTAGTCTTCTTATAAGCCCAACTCACATTTAACCTATTTAACACTTAAACCATGGCTCAACTAACACCAACCTTTGAACCCACTAGAATTTGACCCATAAGGTTAGCACACTTTATATTAATTCAAAGTGTTCTGCAGCTAACCTCACTAAGTAAAGGCCCAATGACTAGAAAAGAACCTAAATATACCATAGGCTGATGGGTCAGCCCATTTCCCCTTAATAACCCTAAAGGTTTAGCAATTTCTCCCCTTATTCAGCAAAAAACATAAAAGGTAAGAGAAGAAATTCGCATGTTAGAAGAAAGGCTAGGACTTCTCGACATTTTAGCTCAGATTTGCACTCTTGGAGGGAGATTTAGCCAAGGTAGATTTTATATAACTTGACCCTCTTATCTTCCTCTACATTTTGGTCTGATTGGTTTATATTTGGAAAATTTTCATCTCTTCTTAAGATGAAATCTAATTTTTGGATGATTGTTGTAAGATTTTCGAAGTAGAAGGTAGAGGGATAATTGGGTAAGCATTTCTCTTCTATTTTGTGTATTATTTTGCTGGGAAAATGTCCCTAAGAATTGATTTTCATAATGGGTTCTGCTATTATGCGAAATTACAAGGAAATAAAGGTAAAACACTAAGGTTTCTGGGCTTGATAACTCAAATTCGAATTTTGGAATATCCTATTATTTGTTCTTGATAGTTGAGGCTCAACTTAGTCCATTTAACCTCTTGGGTATATAGGTAAGTGTTCCCTTTTCTCTTCTGTGGTATATATGTTGAATTCTCACATTTTGGATTAACTTTTGCTGTATGGTTTGTACGTGTGTGAAAATGGAGTTGTGGGGAGTGAATCATGGTGAGTTTTGATGTATGGACCTTAAATTGGTGCAATAGATCATTAGGAAGCTTGGGTAAGAAGTTATCAATATTTTTTAAGATTAATCTGTGGATAAAAAGAATTTCCTTACTAATGATAGTTAAATAATGATAATCATACTTATGTTAGGCTTGGTATACTTTGGATTATGGTGGTAGTTAGAGGAAGAGTAATTGGCTTCATTAAGGTAACTAGGGTTATTTTTTTTATTCTATGTATATACTCATGTTAATATGATATTTATTACATATATTTGATTTTAAAATGTTAAATGATTGGTTGACTACTTAAATTACGATTGTGATTGGACCTTGTGAGTCCATGGTGGAGTTGTGGTGTGGCTGCCACCCGTGCATATACTTCGATCGAGCACCGAGTTGTGATTAGACCTCAGATGCATTGACCCTTGGTTGTGTTCATTATGGAGTAGGTGCCATGGATAGACCTTTTTCGGTGTTATTGACCATTAACATGTTGTGTGTGATTGATGGTATGAGACAGTAGTCATTGGTAGTTCAAGTAGTTCATTGGCAAATTGAATTAATGATTTTGGTATTGATGATATGAAATTGCATTGTATTAATTAATCTGTACATATATATGGAATTTGCCCCTTATTACTGAGATTGTATATCTCACCCCTGTTGTAGGCTAACATTTTCATGGACCGGACCTCTTAGTGGCAAGGAGAAATTAATGGAAGCTGATTATATAGTTTGGTAGCACATAGGTTTGGAAACCTTGTCAGATTATATTATATAATTAGATTACTAGTTATACATAATTGCCACATTGCATCATAAATTGCTAAGTATAGGGACTATACATGTAATATAATTATCATGGAATTGAACATTATGGTTGTAATTGGCTAACAACAGATGAGTGACTTAATCTTATATGAATATTAAGCATTGGCCCTATGCTCCTTGTGGTCAAAACACTTTTCTGTCACTAAATTATGGAATTCACTTATGTATGATAGTTTCATGAGTAGAAATCAACATTTAAATCTTGAAGTAGATAATAATATATTAACTAGGTAAATTAAGTAGATAAATGCCATTAGAGTTTCACAAATTAAGGGAGAGTGGTCCTAGAATGTTCTTAGAGGGAGAATTAGAGTGCATGAGAGGAAATTTGGGAGTTATAGGAACAGAGAGAAATTGGCCATGGCCAAAATGAAATTAGCTACAGCTAAAAGCGACGAAGTTACTCAGGGAAGAAAACAGAGAGGAATTCGTTCTGGTGAAAAGTAAAGTTAGTCGTGGCAAAATGCGAGAGACAAGTCTGGTGGTGTTCTAGATGGTAATTTACTGCGACGTAAGGGATATTTGGCCGTGGTGAAATTTGCGAAATCTGTGAAGTTGAACCCAAGAGCAATTAGCTGTGGCAAGAAGATATTTGGTCGCAGTTAAGGTTCGCAATTTCTTATATTAACCTAGAAAACCTTAGTTCTTTCTATGGCAAAGCTAAAAGATGGTTCAAGAACACTCGTATGGGGTTCTTGAGACTTGAAATTAATATATAATAGATTTAGAGGTTTTACTTGAAAAATTTGATTCACTTATGTGCTTGAATGGTTGTGATTAATTAGTAATAACTCTAACAGCATCAGGGTTAAAATTTTCTCCTTTTTTTCTTAAAGTAATCAATCATGACCTTAAACCTTGAATTATGGTTGATATTTGCGTATTTAAGTTTAATTACTATGATTAGACATTAGGATTGTTACACAAAGACTTAGAAATGTCTAAAATATCAAGAGATTAGCCAAGGAGTTGATGTTGTATATATGAATATAAAAATTTATCTTTTAATATAATGTAACAGTGACATATGTAAAAGTAGTAAACCATGATTATATGACCAATGGATATATGTAGAAGACCTTGGAACATGATTTTGAATATTAGAACCCATTTAGCTTACATGTATATTTGTAAGGGGAATAGTGATTTCTAGGTGTAAAGCAAATTTCATGTGATGAACTACTCATACTTAATACATGTATGGATTAAAACTTGCTCATGGCAAGAAGTTGCATAATAGAGCTTATTTGATGCACATTAGAACCAAAATTTTGACCACTTGCACAGTAAAATGTCCTTTTATCCTTAACTGCCTTAATGATTAAATTTGGGGTTGAATTTTGGTGAACATCTAGATGACATTCAGGCTCTATAGAATATTTGGTTAATTTTCAAAATTGGTCCTAACAAGTTGACATGGTAGGGGCTGTTCATTCTACAATAGTTCTAGTTTTTGCATGTTTTCAAGGACTAAATGAATTCAATTTAATCTAAAATGTTTATGATATAAAGTTCATATCATAAGCTTTAACATGACACCTAATTTGTATTAATTGGAGTTGTACAGCTCAAATTATGAATTTTTGAAGTTCATGCTTTATCAAGCGATTTATGGCTAAAGTGAGCAAATGGCTTATGTGATTGAGCTCTATATACATGTTAATTTGGATAGAATTATATACTTGAGTGTAAATTTGTTGTTTGGATTTGTGGAAATCCATTTTTGGACATTAAGAATCCATTTAACTCATTTAGTATATGAATTTCTGTGATAAATTGGATATGTATAAATACTCTTGCGTAAATGGACATTTAATTGGAATAAGTAAATGAGATATAATAATGCCTGACACTTGAGCTCTTTAACTCACTTAGGTTTAAAGAATTTCTCATTTTCATACATTTACTAGGAGCACAGTTAGGCTTTTGAAATCTAAGTATGAGCACACTTGGGTTCTTCATAAAACATAACCAAACTCATACATAAATAGCCCATAATACTTAACAATATTCTCAGCAATATATATATATATATATGTATGTATGCATTAAAGCAATTTGAATGCATATTCAACAAGAATTAGAACATCGGTTACCTAGCTCGAACAAAATTCCTAAGCTTTACTTGTTAGTCTCTCAATCTTCTAAGTAGTTCAACAAGGTCTAATTCTATTTATGCAAACCATACACAAATCTATATTATAATATATATATATATATATATATCATAATTGAATTTCATCATTATCCTAATCATAGTGCCATATCTAGTATTCTATACTAGGCTAAACTCTTAGAGAGAAGTAAGAGAAAGGATTAAAAGTGATTAGAAACCCAAACAAGATGAAGGATTGGGACTAAAAATGAGAAAAAGGCCCAAAGAGGTAACCACAAAAGGTTGCAATATAGTAAGAGAAATATTTTAAAAAATAAAAGAAGGCATATTCTATATTTTAATTTAAGTATAGATCTCCTTATAAGTCACAAGAACATGAGAAATAGAGTAGAAGACCAACTAAAGAAAGAAAATGAGAAGAAAAGTTCAAAAAGAAACAGAAATAGGGATACGTATAATGGGTAATATAACGTAAAATAAAAAATATAGGGAATTAAATAAAAAGCAAAACAAAGCAAGTTAAAGTTATTTCTCCTTATATTTGAGTTAAATGAGCTAAACAGAAGACCAAGGAATCATAAAACTAGCCAAAACATGGACAACACATAACAACGAGAAAGCTTGTGACACAGCATTGTTTTAAGCTATTTTACACTATGTTGAGTCCCTACGCAAGAAAGCTAGCCTAAAGGGTTTTAAGATCTTCTAAAATGGATTATAGGGCTGAAATCTGTGGAAGAAAATGAGCTAGAACGTAAAAATTTAAGGTGCAATAAAACTAATGGCCTTTTTGTAATTATGAGTAACTTTAATAAAATAGTTTCTTAGTTATAAATGGTGCTTTATACAGCTGCTTCTCCCATTGCCTTAAATCAAATTTTCGCAGGCCATTCAAGCTTTATCCATGGTGTCTTGAAGAAAGAGAAGAGGGAAAAGAAAGAAAAGAGGAAATAGGTAAGAAAAAACCTCCGTTTCAAGTAGCTCTAGTTATGAAATTTATTCCTCTCATCAAAAGCCTTAATTTGGTGGTTGTAAATGTTGTTTTAGAGGTATTTCATTTTCCACCAAGGGGGAATAAAGTCCACTTTTTAGAATTTCAATAAATGAAAATTGGAGAGCATTAAACAAGCTTCATTTTAAGATAAAACATGTTATGTCTCAAGATTTCTTGAGTTCTTGGTCTTCTTCATCACACTTAGAGAGAGAAAATCTCTTTCTACATTCTCTTGCATGTAATTGATCATATGGAGCATGTATAACTCATTTAAATTATGGAAATGAGGAGAAATTGCCAAAAGAAGCAAGAAAACTCCATATGGCACTATATATGCATAATCTTGAGTATCCCATAGGAAATGGCATTAGATGAGCTTGCTTTTAAGTTCTAAGATAATTAGAGACTCTCTAAATATTTATAGAGGCTACGAGGAGTATTAGTTTAAATTATAGAAGCCAATGGCCAAAGTCAAAAATTTAGAGTTCATGTAAAACCCTAGGTAGCTAAAGTAGTCTTTCATAAAGTTAACATTTCATTTGGTGCTTCTAATGAGTTATATGAGAGTCCAATAGGCCATCTAAAAGATGAGAAGGAAGTCTAGATATATGGAAGTGGCTAAATATGCCTTGGTGTAGAAAAGATCATATGAGCTCTATAGGTTCTATAAGCTAGCACAAAATGGAAAATAGTTATATAACTAGTCTAGCCAATGTGAAATGACCTATGAATGATGCACAAGTCATGAGATTAGAGTTAGAATCAATAAAATGCAATATGGCCACCAAAAATGCAAGATGGTAAGAGAGAAGTTTAGGTAAATTAAACAAGTGGCATACTTATATTTTGATGTAAGCCATATTTTTTATTAGAGACCAGTCAGATTAGTTAGTTGCTAATTAAGAAACTTACTCAAGAATTGCATGAATAAGTAATATGGCAAGTTTGGAACCTAAAATAGTCTAAATAGACTCATAATAAGTCCAAAAAGCATCTCTACTTATGGAGGCCTTAATGGACGAATCTGGGCATGAAACTTGGTAAGGATTTAAAGGATTTCCTAAAGTTTCATGAGTCAAAGTTTGTAATTTTTGTTTAATACAAAATATTTTATGAATTTTCAAAATTTCCTCAATAAAACTACTCTGTATTAGTTTTGCCCTCTGGTATAGTCATAGTTATCATATCCTTTAAGAGGCCAAAAAGATTCATTTTAATTTGAAATTTTTATGGTAATTAGGGCACATCAAGACCTTTCCAACAAGTTTTAGTTTGTCCAATTTGGACACTCCTAGCCAATGTTATGAACTTTCAAAATTAGCATTAGAAAACTTTTCTACAATAGGAACTAGACATTGTTTTGCTATTTTAGGGGACCATATGAATTCAATTAGATATAAGATCTTTGTAATAGAAAGTACATATTATAAGATTCCCAAAAAGATATTATTTGCTTAATTTGGAGGTCCCAAGCCAAGGTTATGCATTTTTAAATCCATAATATGTGATATATAGGGCAATTTAGGAGAATATGAGCAAGTTAGCTTAGATATACATCGGTTACTTATTTTCCATGCTTAGTATGATATTTTAGACATGTGGAGATGTCTAGAGTGGTCTTTAGGCAAGAAGACCAAGAAGTGGAGAATTAAGCTAGTAAAAACTAAATAAAAGGGACAAATGAAAGAGTTAGATAAGGCAAAAGGAAAAATAAGAAGTTTAGCATCAACTCTCAATCTCCCAAGTAGCATCTCTTTATTCTTTGGATGCATGCTTATTATCTTGAGTGTTTAGATGTTTGTATGTTATGACATGTTATATGTTGTTATGTTTGCATGTTTAAACCTTTCTGATGTAACATGATTTGTTTAGTATGGATGATTCCTAGAGAAGGAGTTGAACATGATAGCTCTTCCCTAAGTAAAGCTTAGTCAATTTATGTTTTAATAGTCATGGCAACTAACTAATTGAGTAAGTATATACATGTTAACCTTAGTATTTCATGAGTTATGATGTGTGTGCACTTTGTTCCTTATTGTAATACCATAATTTCTAGCTCATTTCTATCACATTTACATGCTCATGTGATACATTCCATAAGGGAAGTAAGAAAAATTCCTTAAAATAATATATTTCCTTGCGTTACATCATATATAAATCCCATTCGATATCACGTGAACCGTGTGAGCTCATACAACATATTCTTATATTTAATTACATGAATACAACTCATATGAATCATCAAAAGTGGCCTACATCTCAAGCAACTCAAATGGGAGCATGAAATAGGCATATTCATTTTCGGCCAAATTTTGCTCAATTCTACCACAAACTTTGAAAAATCAAAACTAATTCTAGAAAAATCAAAATCATGTATTCTTAGCCATTCTAGAAATCTAAGGATATTTACTTCATGCTAAAAATATGTCCAGACCATAACATCCATCATAGAGGACTTTTGACATCTGAAAAGATCTAGAGATCAAACTGTCCACTGATGTTGTCACAGATTTCTGCAACAAATTTTGAAAATGTCCAATTAATTTCACAAAAATCTAATCCATATAAATGATACCAATCTAGAAAGCGGTGGATGTTAACTAGAGGGAAAAAATAACTTCAGACCATTTCAGGTAGCCCAAACCTTAGAATTCAATGGAACAGTAACTAAGGTCGGGTAAAACTCCTAATACTAGATAGAATGTTTAAAAATTCATATCTCCCTCTCTAGACCTCCAAAAGAGGTGCTTCTAGTTAGCACAAGTCACTAGAAATATCTAGTTTCTTTGTATAACATTTCATAGCAATTGGACATCATTTGAGCCCTGTGTGACAGATTTCATTTTCGAACCAAATGAATAGTGCAGCAAGCCAAAATTAGAAAATTTGCCAACTTTGGAAATTCATCAAATATTCTATAGATCTCCAAAAATTATATTCTTTATCTTCTCAAAAATCTCTCAATGAGCCCTAATTTCATGCCAAATCTCAAATCAAGAAGAGCTCATTTGGCCAAAAAGTGATATAGAATTCCATTATGGTCAATTTTGACTCCATATAAGGTACCAAAGTAACCAAATGGCTTTCCCTAAGGTTTGGCACCTTTTGGGTAAGTCTAAAAGCATAATTAAGACTTGTGTAAGCTACCCAAATAGTCTCAAACTCCATGCCTCTCATTTTGGCCATCTCATCCATACTTATGCATAATTCCATGTTGTCATTAAGGAAGCTACAATGCCATAACATGTCCAAATTTCATTCTAGTGGTCACATAGCATATTCTCTCACTCATACATGGCATAATATCATAATTACACATGTTCAAGAGGTCATAGATCATATACATCATGGGATTACATTCTTTGACACAAATATAGCCTTAAAGAACCAAAAACTATGCATTAGATTGTCAATGTAACACCATAGATTCTAGCTCATGACATTCATAAGCTTCACATTATTATTTCCATAAGAGCACATGAAAAAGGGAATGAAAATAATGGGTTTATTTGCGTTGCATTATACTTAAAAATTTGCAATCGGTGTCATGTGGACCGTGTGAGCTCATGCTATGCATCTTCATATTTAAATACATCATTACAACTCATTTGCATCACAAAATCATACCCACAACTTATGGAAACCGAAATGGAGTATGGAATATAGAGGTTCACTCTCGACCAGAATTGTTCCACTTTCTGACCAAACTTTGAAAAATCATAACTAAATCTAGAAAAATCAAAATCATGTAATCTTGGTCATTTTGGAAACCTTTGGATGTCTACTTCACATACAAATATGCCCAAATCATGACATTCATCATAGAGGACGTTTGATATACAAAATAGTCTAAAGGTCTAACTGAATTCTGGAACTGTCACAAAATTTTGCAGAAAACTTTGAAAATGTCCAATTAATTCCACAAAACTCCAATCTATGCAAATGATACCAATATAAAAAGCTGTGGATGTTAACTAGAGAGGAAAAATATCTTTAGATCAGTTCATCAAGCCTAAACCTCATAAATCAATGGAACAGTAACTCTAGTTGGGCAAAATTTCTGATACTGGACAGAAACTTCAAAAATTCATATCTCTCTCTTTAGACCTCCAAATGAGGTGCTTCTAGTTGATATGAGTCACTGTGATTGTCTAGTTTCTTTGTATAAAATTTCATGACAATAGGACATCATTTGAGCCTCGTGTGATAGAATACAATTTTGAACCAAAATGAATAGTGCAGCAAACTAGAAATCATAAAATTTGCTAACTTTGAAAAATCATCAAATATTCGGTAGACCTCCAAAAATTATGATCATTACCTTTCTAAAAAGCTCTTAATGAGACCTAATTACATGCCAAATCACAAATCAGGACTAACTCATTTGACCAAAAAGTGACACAGAATTCCATAATGGTCAATTTTGGCTCCATATAGGCTACCAAAGTTGCCAAATGGATTTCCCTTGGTCTTGGCACCTTTTGGGCAAGTCTAAAAGTATATTTAAGACTTATGTGAGCTGCCCAAATGGTCATAAATATCATTCATCTCATTTTGGCCATTCAACCCACACTTATACACATTTACATGAAACTTCCCAATTGCATACTTGGGCATTACATACTCAAATTGTATTCTAGAGCTCATACATCATATCCATATATTTAAACATCACATAATATCATATTTACACATGTCTCAAGGGTCATAGACCATTTACAACATTATATACATTGCAAAGCATCATTATGGATTCAAAAAGAATAAAACTAAGCATATGGTTGTCAATCTTTCTCTTTCATTGTTGTTGACTCCCATCACCATAGCCACTTGGTCCACCTAGCATGTTAGAGCATTGGAAAGGAAGGGATGAGATTCAAAAAATTCCAATAGCTCATCTCCCATTCAATCATAGTACAAAGCAAGCTTTTCAAATGCATACATTGAGAAATTGGAAGTCATTGACATTTAAAAAGCAAACTTGGCATATGAATAAATCATATAAGACATTTAAGAGCTCACTAAGTGTTTGGATTGGCCTTACACTTCTCCTCATAGATTTTAGACTTGCCTCATCCTTTCTTTGAGAACTTTGGACTCAACCATACTCTTAGAAGCCCACTTTACTTTTGAGAGACTCTTTATTTTGTCTCAACCAAGTTCAAGGGTTCTTGGCTCATCCTGACCATGGTGAAGAGTTCTTAGCCTCTCCACACTCAAGCAAACTCAAACAAACATCATATAATCATTTGGAAACATAACATGACATCAAGAATCATTACACATAAAGGCATGCTAGCATACTTTTCATAGCTTGAAAATACACATATACATATTCTAAAACAAGCTAAGCACACATCCATGCATGAAAGAAGGTGGAGAGAGCTACCTTGCACACAACTACACACTTTTTCCTTTGGATTCAAGCCTCCTCTTTTGGCCACACACCCATAAATTGGTGGAGATGGTTTCTCTTGGCCTAGATACAATTTATGGGAGCCAATTAGGTTCATGAAACATATTCTAAGGTTACATAACTTAGTGAAATACTAGATCGCTCTATAGGCTCCATTATGGTTTATAATTGCACCTAATGAAGCAACACCCCTCAAATGATTTCTAGGCCTCATTTTTTCCTTTTGAATATGATTCTTGACTCCTTTTAAGCCTCTTGGAGTCATCACACCATCAAAATAAAGGGCCTAGCATCATGTTGGTTCTTTAGGTCATAATATGGAACCTAAGGCACCAAATTACTTTCCATGAGTTCTAAATTTTTTTCAAGGCCTCTTCCCATTTTCATTCATCAAATATGACTCAAGAATGGCCTTAGAAAATTTTAAAACTCTCCCTAGCTATATGCAACATGCTTGGCCAAGACTATGGCATCATTTAGGTTTCTTGGAGATTTCTTTGTTTTCTTGAAGAAAGAAGCTTGTGGGGAGCATCTTAGGTGTCTTAAGAACTCATTTAAACTCTTAATTAACCCTAGGAACTATCATACACATTTAGATTTTGGAAGGTGCACATAAAACCCTAAGTTTTGCATCTTGATTTCTAATGGCTATTTCATGGTTTTCTTTGCATATTATTATTCTTCTCCATCAATACCTAAGATTCACCCTTGGTTTAGTTGAAAATTTAACTCCATGTAGGTTGAAGTGGAGAAGAAAGGGATTCAATATAGCTACCATAGGATGCATTTTTACCTTGTTTCCTTACTTAGTTTAGCTTGAATCTTGCTTTCTCCAAAATCTTCTCTTCAAATCCGAAATTTCCCTTGAATTTCTCCCTTGAATCAGATTTATAAAATTCATTTTAATTCAAGGAAACAAAGGAGAAGGGAGGAGAGGAGGTATGGATGAAGAAAAGCAAGGAAAAACACCATGAAAACATACTTGAAACTTGGATTTCTTCCTCCTTCTTCTTCCTCTCTTGGGCGCCTTTCCCTTAGGGTTTTGCTTCTGATTTGGGGCTAGAAAATTTGAAATGAAATGAGGGCAAGTGTGAGGCACCACCTATATATAGCTAGGGTAAAAGGACTTTTTTCAAAAATTTCAATTTTGCTTTTCGTACTTTGCATTTTTGTTTCTTTTTCGTTTTGGCTCCTTTTTTAGAACTATCTTTTTATTATAAAATTTAGGTTCCCAATTAAGAAAAATGCCTTTGGAATCACTCAAATCGGAGCTAAAACCTTTCCAAACGAATCCATCAAAGTTCAGGCACACCAACGTTAGAAAACGTCTACTGGAGGGGATTTAACTGTCCCGGGGCTTCCCATAGTTTTCAGGGACTCTGAGAACCCCGCAAAACTCAAAACTTTCATTTAAAAAGTCCTCCTGTATGAATTCCAAAAATTGCCAAAAATTACAAAAATGCCATTACATTTCGTAAGATTTTTGTCAAAATTTGTTTCTTCATTCTAGCTCAGTTTTTCCTTCCATATGAGACTAGAATTCTCATTTTTAGGAGGCTAGAATATTACTCAAATTTTTTAGAATCTTAATGAATTCATTTTGGGGGACTTACTTTGAAAATGCGCCCGTTTCTGTCGTTTAACAAAAACTGGACATTACAGTCAATCTCTCTTCTTCAAGGTGGTTGGCTTACAATACCTTGTCTATTTAGTCCACCTAGCGTATTAGATTATTAGAGAGGAGGGAATGAGATTCAAAGAATCCCAATAGTTCATCTCCCATTCAATCATACATAATAGATACAAACAAGTCTCATAAATACATGCATGGCATGTGGACATGTGTAAACATTCAAGAATCATTTTCATCATTCAAGAAAGTCATACATAGTATACAAAGGCTTGCCAAGCAAGTGGATTGGCCTCACCTAATTTCTTATAGATTTTGGACTTACCTTACCTATTCTTTAATGCATTCTTGGACTCAACCATACTTTTGGGAGCCCATTTTGCTTTTAGGAGACTTTTTTCTTTGTCTTAACCAATCCTAAGGGTTCTTGGCTCATCCTCACCATAGCTAAGGGTTCTTGGCTCATCCTTACCACACTCAAGCAAACCTAAGCACATATCAAAATATCATATGAAACATAATATGTCATCATAAAACCGTGGCATATGAAATTATGCTATCATACTTGTCATGGCTTAAAAATACACATACACACATTCTAAGACAAGTTAAGCATACATTCATTTATGAGAGAAGGTGGAGAGAGTTACCTTGTACACAATCACACACTTTCCTTCTTGAATCAAGGCTTCCTCTTTCGGCCACACACACACAAACTTGTGGAGATGGTTTTTCTTGCCCTAGATACAATTTATGGAAGCCAATTAGGTTCATGAAATAAATTCTAAGGCCACACAACTTGCTTAGACACTAGGTTGTTCTATAAACCCCATTATGGTCTATAAATGTATCTAATGAAGCAACACCCCTTAAATAAATTCTAGGCTCCATTCTTTCCTTTCAAATATGATTCTTGACTCCTTTTAAGCCTCTTGGAGTCATCACACAATTAAAACAAAGAGCCTAACTACATGTTGCTTCTTTAGGTCATAATATAGAACCTAAAGCACCAACTCACTTTCTATGAGTTCTAAATTTTTTCCAAGGCCTTCCCTCATTTTCATTCATCATATATGCCTCAAGAATGGGCTTAGAAAAATTTAAAACTTTCCCTAGCTATGCTATCTCCCTTAGGCTAAGACAATGGAGGTTTTTGCTCTCCATGGACCTTGTTTTGTTTTCTCAAGGAAAGATGCATGTGGGGAGCCTCTTAGGGATTTTAGGTGCTCATTTAAACTCTTATTTAGGCCAAAGAATCATCATAGAAATCAGATTTTACAAGGTGCAATTGAAATCATAAAACTTGTATCTTGAAATCTAATGGTTTTTTGTTAATTTTCTTTGCATATTCTTAATCTTCACACCCTTTTTCCTTAGATTCACCCTTGGTTCAGCCTAAAAATCAAGTCCTCCTAGGGTTTTCTCATGTTAGGTGAAATGGAGGAGGAGGGAACCAAAGATGACAATCATAGGAAGAAAAATTACCTTGTTTTCTTGCTTTTTCTCACTTGAATCTTGTGTTCTTTGAGTCCTCTCTTCAAATCCGAATTTTCCCCTCAATTTCTCCTTTAAAATAGATCTATATACTTTATTATAATCATAGGAAATAAAACAAAATGAAGAAGAAGAGGTTTAGAAGAGAAAGAGTATGAAAAATCATGAAAATCCATACCTTTCTACCTTGAATTTCTCCTCCTTTTCTTCCTTCTCTTGTGCGCCTCATCCCTTAAGCCTTTCCTCTGGTTTTGGGCAGACCATGGTCATGCATAATGAAGGGAGAAGGAGGGAATATCATATATATAGGTGGGAGGGAGTTACACTTTTCAAAAATTTCTATTTTGCCCTTTATTCTTGGCATTTTCATTTCTCCTTTGTTTTAACTCCTTTTTTATAACCATATTTTCCATCATGAAATTTAGGTTCCCAATTTAATAAAATGCTTTTAGAATCACTCAAATTGGAGCTAAAACCTTCCCGAATGAATCCATCAAAGTTTGGATACACCGACATTAGAAAACATCCACCGGAGGAGATTTAACTGTTCCGGGGCTTTCTATGGTTTTCAGGGCCTCTAAGAACCCCGAAGAACTCAAAATGTTCATTTAAAAAGCCATCCTGTGTGAATTCCAAAATTTGCTCAAAATTATGAAAATGCCATTACGTTTTGTAAGCTTTTCATAAGAAATTGTTTCTTCATTCTAACTCCGTTTTTCTTTCTATCTGAGCTTAGGATTCTCATTTTTAGGAGTTTAGAATGCTTTCTAGATTTTTTAGGACCTTAACTATCTCATTTCGGGGGACTTCCTTTTGTATCTGGTGAATTTTGTTCATTTACGAAGAAACCGTACGTTACGTTTCTCACGTTTTCTCTTGTTTTCAGAAAATCGAATGTTACACTTATACTTGGGTGACTTACTGTATGCATTGAATGTGGAGTATGTTACTAGGATTCTCCCATAATCTCACTCTTTTATTCACTAACCCCCTTGCCAAGTGAACGCAATAACGAGATCAAGGAAAGTCTATAGTTCCATGAAGGCATAGGTAATTGATAATGTATTTTTTACATGTTTTGCTAGACTATACTTTGAGATTGATATGTATTTAGCAATAATGATGTATACACTATGTAGAGATGGGGTGCATGGCTATTTCCAGTAATATAAATATTGCTTGATATGTTTATGAGTCTTCAATATTCTTAACTATTTGAGTAGTCTGGGTCTAAAAAAGGCTAGTTGATAATTGAGCCTAGCTCAAATAGTGTTTAAAAAAAATTATAAGTATCTTCTACTATTAAATTTCTTTAATCAGTGATCTATTGTAATGTTAAGCTTAATGTACACGATGAAAGTTAGTAAAACCAGTTTTGACATATAATTGAAACTTTACCTAGTTAAATTTTCTAAGTCCATAATAGTGTCAATTTCCAAGTTCCAATTTTTAGCTTCAAGATTCTCAACCTCAAATTTGTTATTTTCTGCCAACATGAGGAGCAAACTAAATAAATTTCTATTTTTTCAAAATATATAAAAATAAAGATTCATATGGACAAGAATTATCTTAGCAATTACAACTCCAATTTCACCTCTACAGATGCTAACGTCAAGCTATACAACATAATTTAGCTCTTCCTCTTTAGTTCACATATATAGCCTATATAGGAAAACAACCACTCAATAATAGTTCTCTACAAAACCAAAATTGAAATTAGGATGATAAAATTGTACTGTGTCAATTAAAAGTCCCTTTCTTCACCTTCTAGCAAAACTTCAATCTCCTAAACTTTCCAAAGAAATTTTCCTAACAAGACTACCCAATAAAAATTCAATCAATGCAATTGGTAGCCTATGAGGAGTAGATAAATTTTCCCTTCATTCACTCTAATTAAAAACTTGAATTCCCTCTGCACGTAAAGCTCCCAAGTTGGTCTTCCACAAAGGTTTCTCTTCAATTTTCTCTCTCATCTACTCTAGTGTCCAAGAAGGGATATAATGTGTAACAATCGGAAAAATAAAAGAAAAGAAAAAGAAAAGAGAAGCTGAAAATTTTTGAATTTCTAAAATTTTCTAAGTCTGCTAGCTATAACGAGAGTGCCTTTTCACTATAGCGAAAATGCTTTTAGCTATAGCGAGTGCGGGCAATCCCATATAAAAACCAAGGAGCTGCTCACTGTAGCGCGTGCTGTAGTAAAAGCAGGGGTCTGGGACTGATACGTGCTTACCGTAGCAAGGGTTATGCTTCGCTATAGCGAGGGTTAGTCTTGAAAAGCGTGAAAAAAAGAGAATTTGACTTCTTCAAATGTCTATATCCATTCTTTCTCCTTTAACCGACCTAAGCTTCAACCAAAAGAAAGAAAAGGGCTGTGGAGGGAGAGAGAGACCTAAAGAAGGAAGGAGAACAAGCAAAAAGGTAAGTAAGCTTGAGATTTTTATAGCTTTTCTTCTTAGCATGTTGTTCTTCTCTCTTTGCCCTCTCTTTCTATGGTTTTGGTTGTTAAGTTGGGCTTGGTTCAGAAGAGAGAAAATGGAAAATCACTTTTGAAGAAGGCTAGAACTCATGTCTCTTCACTTCTTCTTCTTTGCTTTCTTTCTTGAGAGCTTGAGAGAAGAAGGAAAGTTAGTGGAACTTTAAAGAGAGAGAAAGCCCTAGTGTCTTATACTTTGCAAGGTTTGCTCTGAAGAAACCCCTAACTTTGTGAATAATTGTTGATGAGAGAGTAATTCCATGCTCTTTGTTGTGTCTAGGCTCAAGAGAAGCAACTCCATCTAGTTGTGATTGTGAAACCAAGAAGGGAGAAGAGAAATTGAAAGGGAAGGCTTGTGTTAGCCGATAAGGTAGCTCTCCACTTTTTCTTGTTGCATTCTTAGATGTGTAATAGTCATTGTATGCTTGTGTATGTGCTTGTATGATGAGACATGCTATATGTTATTGCCTTGATGCATTGGTACCAATATGCTTGTATTTTGAGTTATGAAAATTGCTCGAGTGAGGTAGTGCCGAAAGTCCTTTGAAACAGGTGAGGTAAAGTTAAAAGTCCCTAAACCAAGGGTGAGGCCAATCCAAAAGTCCCAAAACTCAGGTGAGGCTAGACCAAAAGTCCCTAGAGCTTATCATTGGCATTGATATGATAGACATGGCATGAAAAGCATGTGTTGTGTAATTATGAATGGTTTGCATGTTTTAACTTGTTTATATGCCTTGATTACTTTTTTGAATGAGTGTATGAGCTATTGAGATTCCTTGAATCTCACCCTCTTCCCTCTCCCATCTTAACATGTTAGGTGGGGTTCAAGGAGAAGCAAGTGCACACTAAGGAGCCTAGTTGAGCATGCTTAGGGAGTTACATAGTTTATTTTAGTTCTTTGATATAAAAAGGTGCCAAAATGAATATGTATATATTATTTTTGAGATATAAATATTTGAACACGTGTAGAAATATGTATAAATGATGTATGAACTATGTAGAGAGCCCAAAACAATGAAAATGTGGAATTTGGCCCTTTTGTGGATGGTATGCAATAGTGCATTTTGGCCCGTAGCATAGTGAATTTGAAATGTATGATAATTTGGATCACTTGAGCATTTCATATATGCTATATTTATACTTTAAAACTTGCCCAAGAGGTGCTGAAACATGTGGGAGGCCATTTGGACCCACTTTGAACCATTTTGGATGCCAAAACCGCTAAATCTGTGAGCTCTGTCAAGATATGACTAAATGAGCTCTTCTTGATATGAAATTTGGCATGCCTTTAGAGTCTATTGAGAGCTTCCTAAAAAGCTAAAGTGGGTAATATTTAGAGGTCTAGGGAATATTTGGTGAATTGTTGAAGATGGAGAATTTTCTGGTTTTGATTATTGTACCATGCAATTAGGTCCGAAAATGAATCTGTGTCGTTCATGGACCAAACAATGTCCGATTGTTATGAAATTTTATGGGAATAAACTAGATATCTATAGTGACCTATACCAATTAGAAACACCTCAATCAGAGGTCTGTAGAGGGAGAATGGACTTTTTGAAGTTCTATGACAGTATTAGGGAAGCCATCCAACCTTCGTTACTGTTCTATTAGTTTTTGAGATCCAGGGGCTACTGAAATGATCTAAAATTATTTTTTTCCTCTAGTTAACATCTGTAGCTTTCCAAATTGGTATATTTTTCCCAGATTAGAGTTTTTTGGAATTAGTTATGGATTTTCGAAGTTCATGACAGCAAGTTGCACCAGTACCAGGGACAGCCA